>OY751348.1:19880000-21130000 GCA_963564715.1 Catocala sponsa | reverse complement strand
AATGAAATTAGATTAACTTCCCAAATTAATAAACTAAATGAGATTTTAATTCAAACTACTAAAAATAATAATGAGGTTTTGTATATATCTAAAATAAATAATTTACTTAATATTATCGAAGGTTCCTTATTAACTATTTCTAATTTCCTAGACTCTGTTTTAAACTCTATCTTATTTGCAAAAGCCAACGTTTTACATCCCTCTGTAATTACACCTTCTAACTTATTCATGGAACTAACTAAGCGAAATCACATCATAAACAAACGATTAGGTTTTCCAGTTCCTCTCAATATAGAAACTATACATACATTAATATATGTATCAAAACTAACTGCATATTATTATAAGAAAAGAATTGTATTTGTCATCCAAATTCCTCTTATCTCTCCTATAAAATATAACGTATATAAATTAATACCATTACCTACCCCATCTGATCAAACCAACCATAATGTTTTTGCCCTTATTCACCCAACAAACTCTTACCTAGCCATAACGGATGATAGGTTAAATTATGCGATGTTGTCCAATTTAAATATAAAAGATTGTTAAAAAATAAATAATGATTATTCTATTTGTCAATTAGTTACTATATATTCTAGTAATTCTAACCCATCCTGCGAGATGAAATTATTAACTGAAGTAGTGTTGTCACTACCTAAAGAGTGTGATTTCAGACTATTATATGGTCAAATTGATATTTGGCACAAATTGCACCAAAACGAATGGATTTATGTACAATCCAACCAAAATAAGTTAACAGTAAAATGCAAAGATGGCCTTAAAGACCAATCTGTACTTGGTACTGGGTTACTTAAATTAACCCCTGATTGTATTGGTTATTCGAAAACTCTACAATTTATACCATCAACCACTATGACTTCTATGTATAATAACCCATTTACCATTGATTTCGATATTACTCAAGATAATTGTTGTAATAAAGATTTTGTTAACAAAACAATTCCATTGTTGTCTCCATTATCTTTAAGTAATATAGACTTAGATTCTTTAAAGCACACTTCTCATAAATTAGATGACTTAGAAATAGAAATCAATAAATATCAAAATCAATCTCATTTTGTTAAATATTCGACTTATTATTCAGGATTCACTTATGCTATGATTGTCACGATAATTTTATTTATTTTATATAAATTGTATAACTATTATTTCAATTACAAAAATCGATCATCCTTTTGTATTCAAATCTTTAATCAGTGTAATACAAGAAGAAATGTTCAAACTCAAAATAGAATCCTTAATTCTATTGAAATGATTGATCAACATAAAAATTCCTTATCTGATAGTGATAATAACTCTCACTATTCATCGAATATAAATTTAAATAATTAAGTATTTTTTGGAATTTACTTAAAATTAAATTCTTTTTTAAGATAAGCTATATTTCTAATTTTACATTTCTATAATTATACAACATCTTATACTATGTCTTATTAGTTATAAAATAACATTGTAAAATCTTGACATGAAAACTTAAATGCAATGAAAACGCTTTTGAACTTCGCTTTCATCTTATTTAAGATAAAGCTTCGTCTTTGGGGGGACGTGTTATAACCCTATTTTACTCGCAGTAAATGCTGAGAACTGCATTTAATTTTTATTTATAAGAGTTTATAGCCATGTGACAGAGAGCTTAGAGTCAGTCGGGATTCAGCCTCATACCGCGTCAGTTCTTATGTCAAGATTTCGTTTTTTTTCGGTGTAACCTTGTGCCAAAATTGATAATAAACTGTTAGCTGGTGTTAAATAGTTTTTTTTTAAAAAGTCACTCCGAGAACCGCGCTTAACAGTTCGCACATATAAAATACATACAAAATCTCCCAACAAAACTCCCTTTGGCAATGGCCATGGATACGGCAGATTTAAGAGACAGTCTATGGAACCAGGGCACCAGCGTCTCCCGTCGCACTTTACCTGGCGACTGCCAGCTCAGATTAATTCACTTGCTCCCCAACATACGTTTTGGTATGGTGACCACAACTCCTTGCTATCTCCTTGGTCATAATGATGGTAGTAAACCACCAAACGTCCCGCTTCAAGCGAAAACTTAAGATTATGTTTTACTATTACATATACGTCTACTCACCTATGTGGTCTTGGTGGCTCTTCAACAAAGAACAGCACAATGCATCCACGTCTTCAATGGTGGTGTAGACATTTTCACATTTCTTACTAATCTTGGTGATCAGGATCATATTCTTAAAAGACCATAAAAAAGCGAACATGCTAACATGTAAGAGTATCCATTCGAGCTGAAAAAATAACAAAAAGGATAGACCATAGAGATCTGTTTAATTGTATCTTACATTATTATCGAGTAAAATAATGACAAGATAAAAAATAGAAAATCTGTGTAGTAGAGCCTCGCTGATTTCAGCATGAATGGGTCGGCTAGACCGGGGAAGGACTACCCTCTCACAGAATATTGACGTGAAATAGCAGTATTCGTACTGTTGTGTTTCATTCGGTGAGTGAGAGTATCGGAGGCCCAATCACCCCCTTACCCCCTTTCCGCTCCTTCTCCTTCCCACTTCCTTTCCTAAAGGGTCGGCAACGCGCTAGTGATGCCTCTGCTGTTACAGGCGTCCATAGGCTACGGTGACCACTTACCATCAGGTAGGCCGTATGCTTGTTTGCCACCTTAGTATTACAAAAAGAAAATATTGTTTTGTTGTTTATTGATAAAGTAGGTACTATACCACCATATTTGTTAGTATGTATTCAGATGTTGTATCTGGTAGGCCATCGTTCTGACACGAACTTAATAGAAAACATACATACATACAATACATATTATGTGTAAGTATAGATGGCAATATAATTGTACATACGGAGAGATTGTCTTCCAACATTCTCGAAGTTATAAGTTCTAGTGACATTTGAACATATAATAATGTGTGAATAAATGTATCTATCGCATGAAACATTATCTGAAATAGAATGAATGTGAAATTAAATTTTACACGATCAATTGATTAGAATACATAATTATGATACCTTATATAAGTAAAAAGAAATAGCAATAAAATTCAAGCAAAAAATGTTTGTGTCTGGATTCTAAGTTACAGCTTACCCCAACTCGAGAAACTTCCTTGTAAATGTCAAATGCTTCCAACAATTTGATGTATGCCTCGAATAATTCTCTCCAAACACTTTCTTCTTCATTTAACTCTAAGAATCGCTTAGAATGATGCTCAACCTCTGATTGCCATGTAACTATTCCATCTCGTAGAAGACCAATAATACACACGCCGTAGGATATGCTAACGTCAAAATATACCAAAGAAAAGAAATAGATAGTAACAAAGAAGTCCGCTTTAATCGCCATGAGCAGAATGTAAATTGCGGTATGTCTTATAATGTAAGACCAATTTGAAATTATGAATTGCTTGTAATTTTTATATTTAATGATTGTGAAAGCTTTTTGGATATTGATAATCATTTGAACATGCTTTTCTGATAAAATAATATTCATAATGTAGTAAACGATAAACGCTGGTACATATACTGTACAGTTAACAGTAATATAGATGTTCATAAATTGGTTGATGTTTAATTGATTGCGTTCTTTCCTAGTGATATTATAAAGATTCAGGAACATGAAGAATATCATTCCGAAGAAAGATATAACATTATAGAAGAATTTGATTGGCCTGATGCAATTTTGTTTAATCGTAAATTTCGATATGAAAAACATGGCTTGCGTACATTGTATTGGCAACAAAACTCTTTGAAAATCTCTATCCAAGAAATTGTTGGTTGCTGATATCTTATACATTTTGATTTTCATGTTGTAATTACTGAATGACGAATTTTATTCTTATTTAGTGGCAAATTAATGATTATAAATCACTAGTAAATTAATTCACAATCTCCAAATTGATATATCACGTTTTATTTTTATTACGCTTAAAACTGATCATGTATTTAATGAAATTATGTAGCTTTAAAACAAACCATATTGTTTCGCGAAAATAGACAAGATTATCTACCCGACATCAAAAGTATACACTTTCTTCTTCTGCTTCCTAAAATTTTGGGTATTTATCTGTTCAACTCTATGTAATACACTTATTTTAGAAAAGTGTTAGTACCATGTGTTTTATGTTTCCAATGGTAACGTTATACGTCGAAAAGGTTGCCGAGCGTAGCGTCAATTTACAAATTAATTTGTAATTCCGATCAATAAGTATAGGCAAACAAATGTGTGTCGTGCTATTAGGAGAAATAAGCGCTTTTTTTGAGTCACACTATTATCTCGAACCACCTTTTGAACATTTTACGGAAACATTTTTAAGTGCTTTTATGTAATTGATTTTCTTATCGCATGATCTGTATTATTATTTTATTTATTTACTAGCTTGCTTCGCTCGCCTAAAAGTAGGTTAGGTTAAGTTATGTTATGTTCAGGCACGCCACGGTCATAGGTCGTGGAACGCCGTCGTTTTCTTCTGTGAGGAAGTGATTTCCGTCAAGGAGGTGGCGGAGCGGGAGAGGGAGTGCTTAAACCCTCTCCCCAACCGCAGAGCCGGGCGCCGAAGGGCGCGAGACGACCTCCAGCCACCCTGAGTTTTGACCTGGGGGTGATGGGCTTCGTGGGCCTGCCCGCCATCCGATCAGCACCAGGTCCGTGAGGCGGGGTGCGTGTTCCCACACGCGCCTCTGTGTCGTGGCCACCTGCCCTCTAGGGCTTTTAAGTGAGTTTCCTAAAAGGTAGGTCTTGTCGTGCAGTGGCCTGCCGTTTCATACGGTGGGCCGAAACCTATACTTATTCTGACATTTATTTTTAATTATTAATTTGAATTGATAATAATAAATTTTAATTATTATCTTTCACATTGTTATTATTTTTATTACTTTTTATTAAATTCTATAATTATATTTGAACGCCACTATATGGCAAACAAGTATGAACAAAAAAAAATGTAATAAATTGCATGTATTATTATTACTGTATGTATACATGTGTTTGAGCAAATAAATAGGTCTATCTATCTATAAACATGTTACGTGCATATGGGATACATATATACATTTTGTTTGTTACAATGTATGTATGTATTGTATACAATGTTAATAATGTTTAATACGCTGCTGTTTGTTATCCCTAAATAAATAAATAAATGTTTTCCTGAAAGCGATTCGGATAATCAGCGATTCAGATAGTTGGAGTTCGGATATTGGAGTTCTACTGTACATCCTAATCCTAATCCTAACTTCCTAACTATCCTAACTAATATTATAAAAGCGAAAATGAGTTTGTTTGTTTGTTTGTTTGTTACCCTTTCACGCCTAAACCACTGAACCGATCATCCTGAAATTTTGCATATACGTTGTCAGGTGTACAGAAACGGACATAGGCTATCTTTCATCCCGAAAAAAATTGCTGTTCCCGAGGAACACAATAATAACGTTTTTATGAACTGCTTTATTGACATAGACAACAATATTAAGTATGGTGACATCTATTGACAAGTAGCCAAACGAAGTTCTCACTCAATTTTGGTTCAAATCGATAAACTCATTCTAATGCAGCTATTGAGCGGCAGAGGTAGCTGCATGTACTTACGCTGACAAATTAAAGGATAGAAGCCATCGTAACTCATAATAGGACTTTTGAAATTTACAACATACTCGTACCTATATTTCACAATGAGTTTCTTCGAAAACATTACTTTTCGTAGAAAACGATCAATATCAGAAAACTTAATAGAGGATAGTATCAACGACTCAACAATAGATGGCAACACTAAAAGTATGACGGATATTTTATGTGAAGAAATTGAAGACGAGACGATCCAGCTACGAAAACAGGTTGCGAAATTAAAATTGGATCTTGAATCTGCTCATGCGGAAATTGATAAACTATCATTAGAAAATTCAGAATTAAAGCAGAATGTTACAGAATTAAATAACAAAAACAGATTAATAATAAAAACAGCAAAACAGCTTTCCTCTGAGACGCCAAGTAAGACAGCATCAACGCCAATCCGACAGAGGACTTCACACAAAACACCATACAAACCAACAAAGAAACCGTCAAAAAATCCGGAATCATCTACACAAATGAATAATACAGTTCCAGATAACCAACATACCTTCGTAAATAACACCGCTGTCCCAGAGAAAAAAAACAGGTTATGTATTGTGACCAATTATGGCTCTTATTGCCCATTGAAGGCTGTAGAGGACACATTTGGTGATTATTTTACATACTGCCGTTACGTCTTATCACACTGTAATATAGAGCGCCTTTTGCAAAATATTAGCAATAAGTTACTTAATTATAATTTAAATGACTACTGTATTATTATGCTAGGAAATAAGGATTTCAAAACCCTATCTAACTACATAGATTTAGTAAATTCAATTAGAAACTCCTTTGAGCATGTATCTAATACGAATATTATAATATGTGGTCCCACCTACATGTGTGGCGCACCCATACAAAACTACAAAATAGAATTATTTAATAACTATTTATGCCAGGACCTGCAAAAAAACAATAATTATACTTATTTTTTTGACACTAATGCCTATTTGACTTTTGACATGTTCTCAATAAAAACTGGACAGATTATTGTAAAAGGGATCGAACATATCTATGGTAAAATTATGGAAAATATTATGATAGATATTAACAGTTATGGTTTCTTTGAAAATGAATTGACAAATCCGATTATTCAAAATTCTAAGTTTTTTCTTGAATAAACAGCTTAAACTAAATGAAACTCTTAATCTTGAAAAACTAAATGTGTTTCACCAAAACTTGTGTGGTATTGGTAATAAATTAAATGAATTAGAAATGTATTTGGTTAGTTTACAAAATGAATTACATTATGTATGCATTAGTGAGCATTTTCTCAACTCTGCACAAGCATCATTGTTAAACCTAACGAATTATAAAGTAGCATCTTATAACACTAGAGTAAATAAGCTAAGAGGTGGTTCCATTATTTTTGCTCGTAATAATAGAGACTGTATAGAACTGCCTTTAGTAAAAAAGCTCTACAAAATGGAGAGTTTTGAGTTAAGTGGTGTTAAAGATGTCTTAACTGGTATAAGTGTTTTTTGCTGCTATCGTAGTCCATATGACAAAAATCTTGAATGTTTTATGCAGAGACTAGAAAAACTATTAGAACACCTTTTTAATGAAGACAGTTGTATCTGCGGCGATTTCAATATAGACCTTTTAACAGATAATAAAAAAAGTAATGACTTGATCAATCTACTGAAATGCTATAATTTCAGGCCACTTACTGACTCTACTACGTTTATTCGCAACGAGTCAATTTCCTGTATCGACAATATATTTACTAATTTGCCAGAAACCTGCTTCCAAAGCTTTGAGGTGGACCATAATGGCCTGGCTGATGGTCACGCGGGACTGATATGTAACTTAAAAGTAAACAATAAACTACCCGTAAACAACAGGCACAATGTTCTCTATGTCGCAAAAAGATTGTTTACCAAAAGTAACGCTAGTAAATTCAGGCTAGAGCTTATAAATAGGAATTGGAATAATATAAGCATAAACACGTTTATCAAACAATTTGATGTAATTTTTCGACAAACATTCAAAAAAAGACGAACGCAGGTTCGTATGAATTTACAAACTAATTTACCCTGGCTTACAAAGGGAGTTAAGGTTTCTAGTAAGATGAAACGTTTTTTGACAGTTAGTAAAAGTTGTAATAATGACCCTAGTATTATAAACTACAGTAAAAAATATATCAGAACGTACAAAAAGGTAATAAAGGCGGCTAAAAGATTGGCTGTACAAAACGAGATCACTAAGTCTAAAAATGTACCAAGGGATATATGGAAAATTGTCAATAAACACAGAAATAATGTACAATGTGTCAAAGAAAACTTAACTCTGAAAATTGATAATCAAGTAATAAATGATCCAACTAAGGTAGTCAGCATTTTTGCAGAACAATTCGGTCGCAATTTTAAATTTACACCTTTACAATCAGACAGAGCAATTGAAATTCTGGAAGCGTGTACAAATAGAGTTGTTAGTGATCTGAAATGGGACCCTATAACTCCAAGAGAAATTTTTAAGTTGGTCTCCAAAATGGAGCACAAATTCTCATGTGGTTTTGACGAAGTCCCCATAACAGTGATCAAGAATAATATTGATATATTAGCAGAGCCACTGAGTATATTTTATAACAAATGTTATGACCAGGGTACCTTCCCAGAGCAGTTTAAGACGGCTAAAATTATTCCTGTCTATAAAAAGGGGGCTAAGAATGACTCTAACAACTACAGGCCTATTTCTCTGCTACCAACGTTGTCAAAAGTATTTGAAAAGTTAATAAAAACTAGGCTCACTGGGCATTTAAACATTAACAAAGTCTTAAATCAGCGACAATTTGGTTTTCAAAATAATGTTGGCACACAAGATGCGATAGAAGCTATGTTAAAGGATGTTGTTGATTGCTTGAATGAAAGGAGGAAGGTAGCAGGTTTATTCATAGACTTAAGCTCTGCATTCGATACCGTTAGTCATGAAGTACTGTTAAAAAAGTTAGATCACTATGGTGTTAGGGGCAAAGTGTTTCAACTGCTTGAATCATACTTGCAAAATAGAAAAATGTTTGTGGAGGTTAAAACAGTGGACAAACAGTGTCACAACAAAGACAGAAGTAGATGGGAGAAACCATATACATCTAAAATGACTGAGATGAGACGTGGTGTTCCCCAAGGTTCAGTTTTAGGTCCATTATTTTTTATTATTTTCATCAATGATCTAGTTAATTACGTAACTAAATTATCAATGGGCACCGCAAAATTAATAATGTTTGCTGACGACACTAATGCCATTGTCTCGGCCAATGACACTGATGGTCTTAATGTAAAAATCAATGCTGCTTTACAGATTTTTCATGATTGGTTTACATTTAACGGTCTCAATATAAATCCTAGCAAAACAAATGTCATGCTGTTCCGGTCTACGGCAAAAAAGAAAGACAATATATGTTGTGTTACTAACGGCGAGAGTGTTAGCTCAGTACATTCGGCTAGATTCCTCGGTATTCACGTTGATGAACATCTTAACTGGAAACAAGAACTTACTATTCTGGAAGGGTCCATTAGCTCGGCTTGTTATGTTTTGAGAAGTCTGCGTAACGTAGTCGGTGTTTCACATCTTCGGCAAGTCTATTTTGCTCTAATAGAGTCCAAACTTAGATATAGCATTATGTTCTGGGGAGGGAGCTATGACTATAATATCCAAAGGGCGTTCATACTACAAAAAAGGGCAATTAGAACTATAGTTTGTATTAGACAAGATGTATCTTGCAGAAAATACTTTCAAGATTTAGAGATACTGACTGTACCGAGTTTGTATATTCTGGTATTGCTCACCAATTTTGCAAAACACATATCTGAATATGAAACGCAAGAAGATAGAGTAGCAAGGGAGAATACGAGAAGGAAAGACTTTCAGTCTAAAACTGTTCCTCATCTGAATATTGTTAAGCATAGTACTTCTCATAGATCGATCAAGTTGTTTAATAAATTACCTATCGAACTAAAAACATTATTGTACAAGTCCGAGTTTCAAAAGAAACTAAAAACATTTCTTTTGAAGGGGTGTTACTATTCAGTTGATGATTTATAAATAATGTGTCATTGACATCTTTATTATTTTTTTTTTTTTCTCTTTCTGATTTAATAATGTAATATAATATATCCATAATATGAGTAAGTGACTGTTTATCTTAAATAATTTAATGATTTGAATTTATAATGCCATTCTGTAGTTTTTATAATTTTTATGTAATAATTTTCAAACACGATGTAAAAATTGTTATTGAATAAATGAATATGAATATGATAATAGATGACGCCACGTGTCTTTCGAATCACGATTGAATTATATTATTACAAGGAAAGTACAACCCGAATTGATTGTCAAATTCTAATTTAACGCGAGCGAAGCCGCGGGCAAAAGCTAGTATAAAATAAAGTATTAATTAATAGGAAACTATTCTATCAGTGATCAATACTGATCACGATAAATGAAATTGTTTTTCAATAACTTACTTGATTAAAACTCGAATCTAGTTGAATAATTTTCAATAGTATAGTTAGTTAGTAGTATCTATAGTATCGAAAATTATTCAACTAGATTCGAGTTTTAATCAAGTAAGCTATTGAAAAACAATTTCATTTATCGTGATCAGTATTGATCACTGATAGAATAGTTTCCTATTATTAATCAATATGGATTTAGGAAGGGCCGTTCTACGATAGATGCGGGTGTTACGCTTTTAAAACATATATTCAGTGCCTGGGAGAATTCGCAAGATGTCATTGGCGTATTCTGTGATCTCTCTAAAGCCTTTGACTGCGTTGACCATCAAACGCTGTTGCGAAAACTAAGGCATTATGGCATCCGAGATACTGCACTTGACTTAGTTGATTCCTACCTAAGCGATAGACTACAACACGTTGATATCAACGGATGTAGATCTTCTGGATTACCAGTCACAATGGGCGTGCCACAGGGCTCGATTTTGGGACCCTTTCTGTTTCTAGTGTACGTAAATGATTTGCCGTTCTTTGTTCAGGATTTGTGTGACATTGTTTTATTCGCGGATGACACATCCCTTATTTTTAAAGTAGACCGAAAAGCATTAAATTTACGTGCTGTTAATGATTCACTCGCGGAAGTCCTGGACTGGTTTACGACGAATAATTTACTACTTAACTCTACAAAAACTAAATGTATCAAGTTTACATTGCCAAACGTAAAGAGTCCTAACGTGAATATAATTTTAAATGATGAAATTATTACTTTTGTTCAATCTACAGTCTTTTTAGGATTAACTTTAGATCATAAAGTTCAGTGGGGCGCTCAAATATCGTGTCTTGCAGGGAAACTTAGCTCAGCCGCATACGCAATTCGGAAAGTAAGACAGCTTACTGATATAGATACTGCAAGACTAGTATATTTCAGTTACTTTCATAGTGTCATGTCCTACGGTATATTATTGTGGGGCAAGGCAGCTGATATTGAGACAATTTTTATTCTTCAAAAGCGTGCAGTACGTAGCATTTATAATTTAGGACCACGAGTTTCCCTGAAAGATCGATTTAAAGAAATAGGCATACTTACTGTTGCGTCGCAATATATATTTGCTAACATTATGTTTATTAAACATAACATTTACTTATATAATAAGAATAGTGATATTCATAACGTAAACACTAGAAATAAGCATAAGTTAGTAGGCCCATATCATCGTTTACATAAAGTTCACAATACATTTGCGGGACTCGGTATACGTTTTTTTAATAAATTACCTATTAACATAATTAATTTACCATTGTTTAAATGTAAAAACGCTGTTAAAAAACAACTTATTCGGAAGGGTTATTATTCAGTCAACGACTACTTAAATGACAAAAACTCATGGAGCTAGTTGCTTGTTGCATACAGGATTCAAAGATCTGTATTACTTATAAGTCAATTTAAGCCTTTGCATAGTCACAAAGTGTAAGTGTATGCGCCATCATGCCATCCTACTGTCTATTTTAGATTTTTATTAAATAATATATCTTAGCTCAAATTATTTCCTCCCTATAATATTATTAAGTTATTATTGTTATTATCTTTAGCTTTTATAGTCAGTAGTATATGGCATAATGGCTGTAACACCTTGTTAATCTGAGTTGTAAAATACTAAAATTATATTTAACTGACGATTTAAAAGAGTGGCCGTGAGTTTCTTGCAGGTTTCTTCTCATAGGCTCTACCCTTTGCCTGAACCTAGCAACTAACCTAAATGTAGCTTCAGTAACTTAGTAAACTCACTAACCTATATACTTTGACGTTCATAAGTGTTACTTTGTGACCTAAATGAATAAATGATTTTTGACTTTGATTTTGACTTTGACTAATTAATACTTTATTTTATACTGGCTTTTATCCGCGGCTTCGATCTATACCAATATAATAAAGCTGAAGGGTTTGTTTGTTTCTTTGTTTGTTTGAACGCGCTAATCTCAGGAACTAATGGATCGATTTGAAAAATTATTTTAGTATTGGATAGCCTATTTATCGAGGAAGGCTTTAGGCTATATAACATCACGCTACGACCCACGGGGGCGGCGCAGTATCGATAAACGCGGGTGAAACCACGGGAACATCTATTCCAATATAAAATAGAGTACGGAAAAATATGCAGACCAATTGTAAGCATATCTGAAAATATCGGGCAAATCATTAATTATTTCGTTAGTAAGCGATGGTAATAAAATCATTATACGTTTTGAGAGAACATGGAATAATGCAGGCCATGCCTTTACTAGAGACTTGAGTTTTTAAAATGTCAACCGTTTTACTGTCACGTAATAGACTTAATAGAAAAATATATATCATAGGTATATACATGTAATATGATTCATCAGACAAGAAATCTATTCAATTCGTTATTTAGCTTCGCCTATGTTTGGTTAGATGTTTATCATCAGCTGATAATTTCTCTTACTCTGAAGCAATTCCTGGTATAGTTTACCACAGTATCACAGACATGAATCTGTTATTTATATTTGTTCTTGCCAATGTGAATATATATATTGTTACTTATTCAAACTACAATTTATAATTAGAGATCAGCAACTAGCATCCTTGTAATGCAGTCTCTTTCAGCATTGGTAGGAGACAACAAAAGAATTTTACACAGAGGGTTATTCCACGCGATAACCACATACATTCATCATATACGATATCAGGTGCATTTATTTTTACATGTGGTAAACATAAGCGAGAACAAAAAATTACCTCAAACGTATAATTATGTTCTTACCAAGTCGAAGCAGGGTTCTTTTAACATGTTAAGAGCTTTTACGAAATATCAATAACCATTTTATCTTTGTGCGCTAGATTACATTTAATTCCAATATTAGAGTGTATAACGTTTTCCTTTACGCAGACGCTTGATCTCTTCCTCCATAGCAAGTGAAAACAACTCATGTAATGCTGTTTCTGATGATATATCGTGCTTTATCCTATTGATACTAGGTCTATCTCTGAAAGTCATATCTCTGAAGTCATCTGCTTGTATACTCAAGCCTCCTTCATCGTATTTCTTGTCTTTGTTTTCCTTAGAAAATAAATTTAAAACTGATTGCTGCTGAGGACTAATACTAAGGTTTTCTTCAGAGGCACTTGACGCCACCTTCGCATATTCTTTTATTTTATTTTTATTATTTTCGTCAGATTTAGCTCCGATTGCTTCCTGAACAATTTTGCCTAGATCATCAGCTTTTAAAATTGTATCTATGTCTAAATTGTCAATTAGGGTCATAATATCTTCTTCCAGGTTTTTATTATTATAAATAACGTTTTCAATCACTGTCAGTTTACTTTTAGATTCTGTTGCGGTATCAATTCCTTCGTCCTTGTCATTTTTAATTTCATATGAAGAAATGTTTAGATTTACATAGGATGTTGTAGGTATAAGTTTAGATTCAGTAACTTTTGTTTTAGGTTTTTGTTTATATTTTTCTGTTACTGTCTCTTTATGCTTCTCGGTAGTGCCTAAAGTTCCACTATCATTAATATCTTCATTTCTGTTAATAAACGGATCAATGTAATCATTAATAGGAACTTTCGAGAATATAGTTTCCAAAAAATCTTTGAATCCTTGGTCTTGTGCTATCCTAAGGTGATCTACGTTTGTAGTGGGTACATATGTGTCTTTCATAAGCTCCGTTATTGGTTGAATTTTAATCATAGGGCGCGATGGTGTACTAAGTCCCATTAATAAAAGTGGATAAGGAGTAGTACTTGTAAACCTCTGATAATTTGTTGGCACCACCTAAAATCAAAACAAAAATAAAGAATATCAAATGATTTTGAAACTAACCGCTGGTCTGCCACGCCGAGGTCTCGAGTTTGATCCTAAGGCACACATCTTTGACTTTTCGAAGTTATGAGCGTATTAAATAGTTATTTATCGCTTGCTTTAACGATGAAGGAAAATATCGTGATGAAATCTGGGTGTCTAAGAGTTCTCCATAATGTTCTCGAACATAAATGTAGTCTGCCAACCCGCACTGGGCCAGCGTGGTTAACTATGGCCTAACCCTTCTCACACTGAGATGAGGTCCGTACCCAGCAGTGGGTCAGTTTAAAACAGGGCTGATATTATATAAATAAAATCCATCATCCAGTGATGTTACCTGTTGCATGACGCTTTCAATCCATTCGTGGTAGAAGCCCACTTTAGTGAAAACCGTGGGAGCTTCACGAGCTCCGCAGATAGGAGAACCGAAGCTGATCACACCAAATAGTTTGTTTTCAATAACCCCTGGACCACCAGCATCACGCTGTTAAAATACATACGAAAATTAATTGCACTACTCGTAAAAAAACTCTTTTTTAAATTAGATATATATAGATTATAGACTGCACGGATGGCGTAGTGGTTTAAGTGGTCACCTCGCCATGGCCACTGTGCTGAGTGTTATGGGTTCGAATCCCACACAGGACAAAACCTTATGGGATCCACAAATGGTTTTTCGAGTCTGGGTATTCTTTGTGTCCGTTGTTTAAATGTTTGAAAAGTCTCCCGCGACACAGGGTTTATACCTAGTACGGGAGTTGACATTTTTGAAAATTCTCCCTGTGGTATTTTACAATAAAACACGTAGCTCGCTTGGTAGACATTTATTAACTGAACTAGATGCGGTTGGTCAACAATATTTAAACATAACATGACATTACTTATGAATACCCTACATTACACCTCCACCCTTATTAACTAACTTAAATTAAACATAGGTACATAGTTACCGATCTATTAACATAATAATAACTCATTAGCTACGATACTGTTATATTTAAAAACTTAAAATTAGTGCTTTATCTAAATTAAACTATAATTAGGGTTGACCATATCTTTGGGGAGGTTTCCTATTTCTAACGGGACGAGTTTCACCAGCGGTCGAGGCTACATTGTTGGATCCATCAACCAACCCTTCAGATGCATCCGGCATTATCAACCCCGGTTCTGAAAACGCCTCATCCTTACCGCATCCCAAAACCCCCACACCTTCTGAGCACCCTTCTGTGGGTATTTCCGTAACCGGGACTGTAGAGAAAACCAGTGCATTACCTGAAGGCCGGTTAGGGGTTTTGGGCGCTATTTTTGTGCTGACTATTACCCCATCAGTCGGTTGTGACTGATTTGCCTTAAATTTGAACTTTAACTGATCAATATGCCTATGTATCTCTGTGCCATCTAATAATCTTATTTGATAATCCGTAGTACTCAGGTGATCAATCACCGTACCACTTAATTTAGTAAATAAGTCTTCTATCTTAGGCACAGGATACTTATCAACCCTTAACATACGATTCAATGTAACCTTACAGTCAGCACATAAACGTAAAGTGGTGTTGCCCAGCCGGAGGTGTGCACAGGCTCGGTGATGCCCGCGCACAGCATGGCCTCAAGCTCGGCGTCGACGCGCGAGCGCAGCACGTACGGCAGCGGCCGCGCGTGGCAGAATACCGGTTCGGCTCCCGCACTTAAATGTAACGTGGCTCGACCACCCGTAAAACACCCTAATCCGCCATCAAATAACTTATTGTACCTAGAAAAAATATCACATACCGTATTATGTTTTTGTTGAACCGTTAAATCTGCCTCTGTTAAACTCGCATTATTCATTATTGTTATAGGGGGTATAACTAATATTTAGTTCTGATAACCATTGCCTTCCTAAAAGTGTAGTACTTCCAGTTTTAAACACATATAAATCTAAAATTTTTGCCGGTTTTTATATGTAACAGTTACTTCTAGATAACCCGTAGGCTGAACTTTGCTCCCATTATAATATTTTACTGATAAATTACATGGTAATAACGGTATATCCGAAAAATAATATTCATAAGTATTACTCGAGATACAAGATATTGGAGAACCAGTATCAATTTCTATTGTTAATAACACATTATTTACTAAAATGTTCATGCTCACCGGCCTATATTGGCTTAACGACATTTGATAAATTGGTTCCTCTTCCTCCACAAAATCTTCTGCCGCGTCTTCCACCCAATGCGCCTCGAACGTGTGCATAGCTGGCCGCCCATATGCACCCGGCCGTGGCTTCCCAGTCCACCCGTTGCCTCGGCTGGCCGCGCGGAACCCACCAGCGCCCGCACCGGCGCCGCGCCGCGTTATGCTTGCTCCGCCGCCACCGCTCCGAGATTGGGCGCGGTCTCGATGGTCCACGATACCACGTGCACTATTCTCCTGGCACATCCGCCGTAAATGTCCAACTTCCTTACATTTACTGCACTGATACTTTGAAAATCTGCATTCCATTTTCGTGTGTCTGTAATCCGTGCATGCCACGCATCCTCCAATTTGCATGCGATGTACGTCTCCCGCTTGATCAAATGCTGCAGAACTACGCCGCGACAACGTGTTAGTTCTCGAACTTTCGAGTCCTGCCGCGAATGCGAATGCGTTCGCACCGGCCGCGGCCGGACCACTGACGTTGCCACGCCTGTCTACAGTGGCTGCATCCCGCTCCGCCGCCTCCAAAGCGCTCGCCACAGATACCGCTTTAACGAATTTAATGTTTCCTTCCGCAAATAATCGTTGTCTAATAAGGTCGCTCAAGATACCGCACACGAATTGGTCTCTCAGATTATCGTCCAAACTTGTGCCAAATTGACAATAACGCGTAATTTTCTTCAATTCCGCCACGTAATCTGAAATACTTTCGGCGGCTTGTTGTCTTCTTTGTCGAAATTTATAACGTTCTGCCAAAATAAACGGATTCGGTTGTAAATGTTCTTGTATGACCTTAACGACCTCGGTAAAGGTCATGTTCGCCGGCTTCTTCGGACTACACAAGTTCACTAATAATTCATATGCCGCTTCACCCATGCATCCTATTAGCGTCGGCAATTTTAGGTCTTCCTTCACTGTATTCACCAAAAAATACATGTCCAGCCTATCACAATATGACAGCCAACTTCCCGTCTTCATGTCGAATTCGCCAAATTTTGCCATCTTCGTCGCCATTGTGGTATTTTACAATAAAACACGTAGCTCGCTCGGTAGACAATTTATTCACTGAAGTAGATGCGGTTGGTCAACAATATTTAAACATAACATGACATTACTTATGAATACCCTACATTACACTTCCGTCAGATTGCTTTTATAGTTAATGAAAGGAAACCGATGACTACAAGTGTACGAGCTGATTAGATCAATTTTGATCTGTATTTGATTGGCAGATGGTCTAAGATAGGTCCAAAAAATGTCCTAGCATATCCAGATCATTCAACTTGACTCAACTCAGACATCGAATCTGTGACCTCATGCACATTAGTCACATTCAATAATGCTGTCTGACTCCAGTTTTCATTCATCAACTGCAACGTTTAAATACCGATTGCATAACTAAGTATTATATGTAATAGTTATTTGCTGATTTCTTAAAAACTATGTTAGTTTTAACGTCGTTTTATTTAACCTCTTATCTTTACATAAACTTATATCAACCATAATTACTTTAGAATTTTCGGCTCACAAATTTCGTAGATAATATATGGAGAAACGATATTTCTTTTCATACATATTCACGCCTGTTTCCTAGAGGGGTAGGCAGAGACTACGGATTTCCATTTGCTACGATCCTGACACACTTCTCTTGCTTCATTCACTTTCATCATATTCCTCATACACGCACGTCGGTTCAAGGAGCTCTTAACCGGGCCTTTGTCCAGAACGCGTCCGATCTGATCGAGAAACGTTCGCCTAGGTTTTTCTTTTGCGACTGTTCCATTCACACTAGCCTTATAAACATTCTTAATCAGTCTTTCCTCGTCCATTCTTTCTACATGTCCAAACCAACTTAACATACCCTTTTCTATTCTTGTAACTATATCCACTTTCATGCCGCATCTCTCTCTAATCACACTATTTCTTATTCTATCTTTCTTTTTTCTTTATTTCTTTATATTTTTAATAAATTGCAATCTATATAATATATTAAAAAGAATCCCTGGTTCCCTTGGTCACGCCATAACTTGAGAACATCTTTACCGATTTCACTCATCTTTTCTTTTTTAAGTATTTTTATACTTCTTCTTCTTCCTTTCGTGTGGTTAGTGGCCAACCTGTTGTCAAGAGTTGTTCAAGCAAGTTGTAGGCCTCTGACATGGCTTAACGACTGCTGTCAATTTTGGCAACAATTTTTATACTTTGTAGATGTTTCTTACGAAAAGTTAAGAAAATTACGCTGAAAATTGGAAAATTTCAGAAAATCTTAACGACTTCTTTAACTTCGTGAGTTTGACACTTCGTAATAAAATTATTGGGAAGAGAGGAACCCGCTACGCACCCGTGGAATGACCACTCCAACTATTGCAACAGAAACAAGTTGACAATATCGAACTCCTCTGGATAGGGTACTCCAACTTACAATATACCGCTTCGAGCACAAAATATGCGTCAACACCTGTTTTACTTCAGCGCATTGCAATCAGAAGGTGTTAGGTGGGTTCTTCTCTGCCCAATAATTTTATTACAATGGACTTCCGCCAAGTAACGCCTACTTCGATTCAATATTTGACACTTCGTCTAAGACAGGACAACGTCTGTCGGGTCAGCTAGTATTCAAATAAAATAATATGCATAAAGCCCTTTTATGTGACCACCCATTTGAATTGAATTTCCTTTCTTTTTGTTCCCTCTTTGAGTTATTTATTAAAAAAATATAATTTAAAAAATAGTTGGACAAGCATTATTTACAACTATTCAAAATGTTAAAAGCGGAGGTACTTGGTGAGATTACCATCTTTGATAGACAGACAAAGTCACATTATAAGGGCCTGTACGGAATCCTAAAAAGCCATAGGTGATGATAATAATGGTACCTTTAAAATTATGATCTAAATGTTCATAATATACCTAAATGGTCAAACACAGAATCTGGTTAAACTAACATAACATTTTAGTATAATTATAGATTCTAAGGGTACACCCGATACTTTTTATACTATAAATACAATATACTCACATTGCAAGCACCGCCTCCTTTGGAGTGAAATCCAGCACAAAAATGTTTCTCCGTCACGAAGTCTCTAAAAATATAAGACATCTTTAATGTTAGTTTTTGTTTGAAACTCATACATATTTTATGTCTAATTGATCACACGAACGTTAACCTAAGGTAATCTCAATTAGTCTGGGACTCGGTATCATAATGAAATATTTAGTTTTGAATGTACTTGTTCTAGTTCTTTGCCTTTTAATTTGATTCCATTCTGCCTAGAGTAAGTTAAAAAGTAAGTCATGTCTTACTGTTAAGGAAATGTGATAGTCAATCAATTCAATTCTCTCAATTTGGATGTTTCCTATTTTTTTTAATTCACCGAACACATTTGTTGGAAATAAGACCGCTACGAAACCACAAGAAACG
Source organism: Catocala sponsa (assembly GCA_963564715.1). Classification (NCBI taxonomy): domain Eukaryota; kingdom Metazoa; phylum Arthropoda; class Insecta; order Lepidoptera; family Erebidae; genus Catocala; species Catocala sponsa. The sequence continues at coordinate 21,110,509 of OY751348.1, read as the reverse complement.
CTGGTTTGTGCACGAGACAAAAATTGTTGGAATTGTTATCCTGAGACTAGTCAGTCTTATTGATGGTTGTAAAGTTGTGTACTACAAAAGAATAATTCTTAAAATATATTGTTATAAAAATAAGCGACCTAATTACTCACTAGTTTAGTAACTCTAGTTGTAAGTTTTAATACAGTGCGATACATACTCAGAATAATACTCTTGGCAGTCTGCTAGTGGATAATAATCTAATTGTGCATAAGCTAGGCTATTTGTAAACACACTGCTGATAATATTGTTGCTCTGGAAATAATCACGAGTTCATTTTAAATATAAATCAGAAGCCAGTACTACTATAATAAAATACAAACAATGCACGAATGTAACAACTTACATCCCTTGCGCCCCAGCCAATCACAGTAATTCTAGGAGAATTAATAGGCATCGGCGATGGATTTCTATCAATATCAATTTTTTTTACTCTTTCATGCTTCTTTTTGAAGAAAATCTTTCTTGTGAGCCTCATGAGGGCGATGTTGTTTCTTAATGTCATTGGATCATACGTAGGATAGAAATAAATTTCCATCACGGCTATATTCTCACCGCGACCTTCGTAGATATCACTGCCAATTTGAACTGAGAGAAACGACGGGTTCTCGCGGAAGAAACGGTTATTCCATGCCCTGAAAAAATAGATGAAAGCATTATTTTAAGAATTTAGCGATCAAAAATCACATAATATTGTAAATTGTAAAATAGTAAAAAATGTTAGATGGTAGAGTGGTTACATTCTTTTTTAACGGTTTTACATGCCTGCATAAAGCTTACATTAAGAACATAAACAATATCTTACAATTGCAAACACGATGCTGAAGTGATGACAATATCGTTTTTAATAATAGACCCGGCGCACTGAAACTTATTGAAAAATAATACGCTGGCCATAAACGGAAATTTTTTGATGTTTGTTCTGATTCCTTGGTAAATGCGACGGCCGCTTGACTCTAGAAAAATAAGAATGTCATTTGTTTCAAAAGGGAAGCTCAAAATATTATATATTGTATTCTTTTAAATATTGAGTAAAATTTATATAGCTTGGCTAGTTTGTTTGTAAGTCATAGAGCTACAGCTGTTCTTTAAATATTTCATTACATTATTCCTAACTAATATTATAATTTGTTTGTTTGTTATGCTTTCACGCCTTACCTACTCAACCGATCAACATGAAATTTTACATAAACGTTGTCAGGGGTACAGAATAGGACATAGGGTACCTTTTATCCAGAAAAATAACGTTGCAAACCTAACCTAACCTAAACTACATTTACGTGAGCGAAGCCGCGGGCGAAAACTAGTATTTCATATAAAGTAATATCTTAAATATTGCTATTTTTGGCATCGATCACTAATCATAGTTAAAGTTATATTCGCCCCATGCCGTTGATTTTTCGTTTGTTAAAGCATTTATAAGATTAAAATTGTAAAAATAGTGTAAAGCTTTAAATACAGATACAATACTTACGCCAAAATTCATTATCCGCAAGGGTTTTCCCATCAGCATTAGAATCATCGCTAGTATTATTCACCTCTGTAAAATCCATTACCGGTATTTCAGTCGCATCTAAGTATTTTAAAACGTTAGCATTGATAACAGTATTCCTGTTAGACACATACATTTCTTTCAGGTATTTTAGTCTTCTGATAAACATGCTAATATATTTTGTAACATAAATGTTATTCGTATCATATCCTTCGTAACTTTTATCGTCTTCATTCAAAACTTCATTTATTTGTGTAATAAAAAATTGTGTATTGTTATTGATATTTTTAACTCGCGTCAGTCTTGTTATTGCGTTTAGATTGTTACATTCTCTCATCGTTATTGAAACAAAGAAATTGTGTATTGTCGAAAATTGCTTTAATTTTGGCCTATGCTTCACGTCTTGAATTCGAAATGTAGCGAATATTTTATTCACCGTGTTGCGTATAGCTGTCTCCGCAGTTGCTATGCTATTGTCTTCAACGATTGGTAATTCCACGAGAGTTTTGATTTGAACAACAACGTTAAGCAAGATGGAACATGAAATACATTTTTTTATTGAAAGCATGAGGACTGTGGATTCTTTTACAATTATGTAGTCAATCTTATTATATGATGTAGATTATATGTTGGTGTATAATTTAATATTTCCTTCGAAGTGATTCTGATGTAGTAGTTGCTCAATATATAGAAATATGTTTTACGATTTTGTATTATTTTCCTATCGCGTATTGACAAATGTCTTTTAACCGATGAAATGAAAAAACTCGTTACGACTTTTAATAATATATAAATTGAAATTACTATAGATAATATTTTATGTTGCTTTCGGTGGTATATAAAAATTGTTGCAACATCTCAATTTTATTCCACTGATAATCCTAAGTAATCCTAACTAATATTATAAAATCGAAAATGATTTTGTTTGTTTGTTTGTTTGTTACCTTTTCACGCATAAACCACTGAACCGATCATCCCGAAATTTTGCATATACGTTGTCAGGTGTACAGAAACGGACATAGGCTACCTTTCATCGCGAAAAAAATTACTGTTCCCGAGGAAAACAACAATACCGTTCTTATGATAATAGATGACGCCACATGTCTTTCGAATCATGATTGAATTATATTATTACAAACAGAGTACAACCCGAATTGATTGTCAAATTCTAAATTAAAGGGGACGAAGCCGCGGGCAAAAGCTAGTCCATAATAAAATGCATGCTTTCACAATACTAACAATAAAATCGCAAATAAATAAAACAATTGTGAAATCATAAATTTTATAACGTTGAGCAACTGTAATAAAAATGTTTGCTAATTTAGAATACACATGTCTTTTACATACATAAACTTTTTAGTAAAGTGTTTGCACACCTTGTCACCTTATAAGATCGAAAAAATGCACTAACAATATAGTATTATCCGTGGCGCAGCGGTAGTGAATGCGACTGCTGTGCATGAGGTCTCGAGTTCGAATCCCGAGTCGGGCTAGCAAAAAGTTATTGGATTTTTCTGTTAAGAAATCTCAGTAGCAGCCCGGAATTAGGAAGTTTGAGGTGTTAGACACCACCTCGGAAAGCATATAAAGCTGTTGGTCCTGCGCCCGATCTCTTTCCGATCGTGTCGGATTATGTCCCATCGGACATAGTTAGGGAACTGAGAGTACACTTGTGTTTGCGCACACACTTGTGCACTATAATATCTCCTGCGCAGATGGCCAGTCTCTGTTAAGACTGGCCGCTGAGGCCGAAATTCGGTCTGGAGGACATTATTATAATATTTTTCACTAAACATGCCACAGAGTACTTTTAATTACGTCATGTAAATCTAAACAATTGTCCTGAGTAGGATTCAAACTCACAACATTCAGCGTGTCGTCACGCTGCCATGCGATGAGACGAACCACTTGTCCATTGCGCCATTCGCACCACCACCACGCAAATTCTTATAGTTAGGCAAAATTGTTGTTGACGGAATGGTATTTAATCAGTTATAAATATGTGTCTGATAACAGATAATTGATTTGTACACCTTTAGTCATATATCGATCATGAATATAAACTAGCGGTCGCCTAGTGCTCGAAATTCGACCAGTTTGCCTGTAAGATATTGCTGATATATGTCATTATATATTGACATATGTAACCATAGTTACGCGCTTCGACTGCGTCTGTCAAATGCATGGTTGTGTGCGTGTAGTGTTTTTTCATTAATTTAATGTATTTCTAATGCATATTTAAAAAAAAATATGAGCATTCGTCACTTCTTCTCTGTATAAACTATAAGTTTGTGAAATTTCATAGTCCTCCGTCCGCCCAATTTTCGTAAAAAGGGATCCAAAGTTTTCGCTTCACGTATTAATATATAGATTATACTAAAATTAAAATGGCTACAAGATAGTCCCTTGAAGTACATCTGACATATTTAGTTGTTTATGTCGATGGATACTTGCAATATCACTCACTAAGTCAGTTTTAATCAACTAAAATCTTGGCATATAAGCCGCATCACTCCAATTGATTGAATTATAATGTAGAACGAGGATAATCGAAAGCGTATTACGTGAAATAAAAAGACTTATAAAGTAGAGCTGATGTTATGTGATTTTCTTTAAACTTGAGAAAGCGAAAGTTTTTATAAGGCTTTTAATTGCATTGCTAAGTAAAGTCAAAAATAATTTATTCATGTAGGTCACAAAGTAACACTTATGAACGTCAAAATATATAGGTTGGTGAGTTTACTAAGTTATATACTGAAGCTACATTTAGGTAAGTTGCTAGATTCAGGCAGAGCCTATGAGAAGAAACCTGCAAAAAACTCTCGGCCACTCTTTTAAATCGCTAATTAAATATAATTTCAGTATTGTTGTTTCTTGTTTCATCCCTGAAACGGGATCCCACGGGATCTGTGACAAGAAATACCTGGACGCCGAGCTTCAACATGTTAAGCAAGTACTGCAAGACAAGCTCCAACAGCCGCGTCGCTGTCACAGATCCCAAGAAAAGCCAGCCACAGTCGAGCGCCAGCCTGCTATACTACCTTATGTAAAGGGTGTCGCTGACAAGATTGGCTACATCTTGAAGCGAACTTCAATCAACACAAATCCGTCAAGTGCCAACTACCTTTACAAGATGCAGGGGTCTATAAAATTGATTGTGACTGCGGACAGACAGTACATTGGTTAAACCAAGAGAAGCATAGGCTGCCGCATAAAAGAACATATAGCTGATGTAAATAAAACACCCACGCTCGTTGAAGTCTGCTGTGTGTGAACATGTGCAACAGGGGACCAACCACTACCCGAGATTTGACAAACCACAGATGATCGCCAAAGAACACCGATTCCTAACAAGGATGTTTCGCGAGGCTATTGAAATCAAAAAACATCCTAATTTCAATACAGAAGATGGTTGGAATGTATGAACCACCAGCTTGGGATCCAATAATTCAAAAAGTCAAACCCAAGAAGAAGTAAACCACAGCTAGACTTCATGATACTTTCAGTTCATTCTGCGTAAATAGAAACACCCATGATTAAATTATGTTCGGGTACTTTGAAATAACTACACTGGAACATTGAGACAACTACCATCTTAGTCTGCCCGTGAACGCGGCTGCTGAAAAGCAACCGAAACGTCAGGGAAAGTATATACTTAAATATAAATAGTTTTAATAGTTTAATTAGCTTAAAAATTGGTAAAGTTTAATAGTAGTAGTGTAACAGTTCCTAAATCTATACTAATATTATAAAGCTGAAGTTTGTTTTTTTTGTTTGTTTGTTTGCTTGAACGCGCTAATTTCAGGAACTACAGGTCCGATTTGAAAAATTCTTTCAGTGATAGATAGCCCATTTATCGAGGAAGGCTATAGGCTATATATCATCACGCTAAAATCAATAGGAGCGGAGCACCAATGAAGAATGTTTCAAAATCGGAGGGTTTTTTTCCTTTTGAGAGATTCCGCTGCGTGCGCTGCGTAAACAGTTAAAGTTTCGCAAAAATCATGTATGAAAGAATTGTTCCCCTTAAAAAGTTCTTAAAAAAAGATCCGTGACAGCATATGTCTATCTTTTAAGGTTGGCTCACTATAACCTTTTTTATGCTAACCAAATTTGTTCTAAAATAATGCATTATTTGCGAAGGTATTTTTATAAACACAATATTAATCCTTATCGAAATGAATACGTTATTCATCACAAGTATTTAATTTAAAACAAAATTGCCCTTTATATCATTCGATTTCAATGAATATCTTAGGAGATATTGCAGTTATAAAATAACATCGCAACAAAATAATTACCCATTACAGACATACAAACGATGTTTCTCCTGGTTTATTCTGCGTAATTTAAAATTAGCACTGTAGGTATATTTATAAAATTTTGTTCAATGGTTCATAAGTGGTTCGTGGATTTAACAAAGAAAGTTTCAGCTCCTTTTAAATTGTATTATAGATGCCTACGACCCACTCTCTCTCTTATGTGACGCAGACGAAGTTGCGCGGGTCAGCTATCTATACTGATATTATAAAGCTGAAGAGTTTGTTTGTTTGTTGGTTTGAATGCGCTAATCTCAGGAACTACCGGTTCGATTTGAAAAATTATTTTAGTGTTGGATAGCCTAATTATCGAGGAACGCTATAGGCTATATAACATCACGCTACGACCCACGGGGGCGGCGCAGTAACGATAAACGCGGTTGAAACATCTATTTATGTAATAAAGTGTCAAATAAACAACGCGACGGGCGTGTATGAGGCATGTGATGAAAGTGAATGAAGCCAGAGAAGTGTGTCAGGATCGTAGCAAATGGAAATCCGTAGTCTCTGCCTACCCCTCTGGGAAACAGGCGTGAATCTATGTATGTATATATGTATAAACAACGTGATAAAATCCTTATATAGTAGTTTAATTTCAATGAATAACATTCGCGTAAACAAAAGATTGTTTGTTAACGCCTAGCCTTTTTACAATTAAGTACAATATAATTATCTATTTGCCGCCATTTTAATTGCAGACGTTATAATAAATTTGAAGTGTTCGTCTTCGTCCGTCCGTGATATGTTTCGACAAGTTCAGATTATTATTAAGAAGCAACAAAATAATATATTATGTATAAATAAAATGCGAAGACTTTATGTTTTGTTTGTGTGTATGTCTGTATGAGCTAATATTCCGTATGACTGAACTAGAAGACTGAAGAAGTAGTCAAACTTCGCTGACACGTAAAATACTATGTATTACAATGATTTCAGCAGCTTTGTTTTAAGTTGGGGGCGAGCCGTCTGTCCGACACATATACAGCCTTTTTTTGTTAAATCCTCCTTAGGAATATTGTGTCGCAAGGGACTTTACAAACATTCAAACGACGGACACATAAACCATCCAGACTCGGGACACATTTGTGGATCACAAAAACTATTTATTTCATTTCTAGACAACTCCCGCACAAATTGTAATTGCTGTGTCGCAAAACTCTTAACAAACATTCAAACAATGGTCGCAAAGTACAACCAGACTCGGAACAACCATTTGTGGATAACACAAAGTTTCGTCCCGTGTGGGACTCGAACCCACAACACCCGGCGCAGAAGCAGTGGCGAGGTGCCCACTTATACCATTACACCATCTGTGCGTATACTGAGAGTTTATCAACAGACAAACCCTACAAACAAAGTGGTGCCCTACTAGCATTTTTGAGCACACAATTGCTTTGCAGAAACAAGTATTGGTGCCTGCACTTGCATACGGTAGCTAAGGGTTGTGGGTTCGATTCCCACACGGGATAAAAATTTGAGTGATCCATAAATAGTTTTGCCGAGTCTGTGTGTTATTTGTGTCCGATGTTTGAGTGTTTGTAAATAAAAATGCGAATGTGAGTTTATTTGTTACGCTTCCACGCCTTAACTACTTGACCGACCATCATGAAATTACGCATACACTTTGTCAGGAGAATAGAAAAAGACATGTGGTACCTTTTATCCACGAAACAGTACTGTTACTAATTTAAACTAACCTAACATACTTTTACGCGAGCGACGCCGTGAGCAAAACCAAATGTTTAATATAGCGGATCTTTGGTACTTATTGGCCGGAGGGTACACGCGGGCGAAGCTGCGAGTTACAACGTATATTGTGAATTATATAATGCCGATAAAAGAGGTCAAGAGTCAAACCTTATGACATAATTATCATGTTTGTTAGATACAGTACAAGACAGACTTAGTGAACGAATAGTCAAACAATATACGTCGAGATGGATCTTAGTAACTTTAAAACGTTTAATTTATTTTATTGTGTGTCTTTTGTGTTATTGGTGACTGGTAAGTGTTACGTTTATTTCAGTCTCTTATTATATTTTTAAATGATTTATAAAGACAATGGCCGCAGTAGGAACAACTCATGTGTCGCGCGACTTTACAAACATTCAAACTACGGACACAAAGAACATCCAGACTTTGAACAACGTGTGAGCATCACAAAAAGTTTGTTCCGTGTGGGATTCGAACCCTCAGCACTCGGCGCAGTGCCCGTGGCGAGGTGACCTCTTAAACCACTACGCCATCCGTGCAGTCATGCTCGTTGCCCACTATTTTTAACCCCCGACGCAAAAACGATGGGGTGTTATAAGTTTGACGTGCTTGTGTGTGTGTGTGTTTATGTCTGTCTGTGGCATCGTAGCTCCCGAACGGATGAAACGATTTTAATTTCGTTTCTTTTTGTTTGAACGGGGAATTAGTCGGGCGAGTTCTTAGCTATGTTTGAAAAAAATCTGTCCAAGATGACCGCCGCCACAAAATGGCGGATTACATATTTTTTCACAACTCCCTCAATATGGGTATCAAATGAAAGGGCTTGACTAGTAAAATACTATACACTATCTTATCTTATTTTGTGTGTGGGGGCCAGTCAGTACAGACCGACGACACTTCGACTCAGTGGGATCTTTTGTGTCAGCCCCAAGATTCATCCCTTAGCTATCTCCTTATGAATGTTCTGCATTAGCTGCAGTGTACAATTCAGAGGGAGAAGCCTGAAGTCTTCAGGGTTTGGATATGCCAATCCCATCAGACCCATCCTAAGTCCAGCCAACGCGTCGCATTCACACAGTAGGTGCGATATGGACTCGTCCTGTTCACTACAGGCTCTGCAGATCGAATCGTGTGTCAATCTCAATCTGCACAGGAAGTCTTTGGTGCCAAAATGGCCAGTGAACGCTCTTGTGAGCAGGCGCATTTGGCGCTTGCTATACCCGCAGAACCTCCGGGTGAAGCCTGTGGCTCCGTTTGCAATGAATTTCTTGGAGTGTTCCAGACCTCTAAGGGCCATCTACTCTAGCCTGTGTTTTTCATTGCCGTGTACATTCAAAGCTGCCTTTACGGTGCTCTCAGAGAGTCCCACGAATGGCTCGGGGCCCACAAACAGTTGCTCCGAGCCCTTTCTAGCTAATTCATCAGCTTCCTCATTGCCCTGCACCCCTGCATGCCCCGGAACCCACACCAGTCTGACTGTGTTCTTCCTGCCTAGTTTATTAAGGAGCTTAACACAGTTCAGCACCACTCTGGAGTCCAACCTATACGAGTCCAGAGCCTTGAGAGCAGCTTGACTGTCACTGAGAATATACACAATCCTGTCAGTGACACCACTGTTGATATTCGTCTGAGCACAGGCAATTATAGCATAGGTTTCCGCTTGGAAGACCGTTGCATATTTGCCCATGCTTTGGCTCATCTTACAGTCGTTGGCATAGATTCCAGCGCCCGATCCTGTTTCCATTTTGGAACCATCAGTGAACCAGTTGAGACAACCCTTGTCAGGGGATTGTAAAACTTGTCTCCATTCGTTCCTCGTGGGGACCTTTATCTTAAAATTCTTTTTAAATATGTGCAATGGTTGCATTTTGTCGCATCCCATGCTCATAATCCTTTTGAGATCCTTTGAGATCTCCAATTTTGTGTGTCGAGTTACCGGCATATGGACGCTCCACAGCCCATGCACAGATAGTCTATGTAGCGCCTTTATCGCCTCTGACTCGACAACAATGTGTAGCGGCGTTAGATCTAGCAAGACCTCTAACGCTGCCGTTGGCGTGGTCGGAAACGGTACTATACACTATGATAAATTTCAAATTCAAGATGGCCACCACCACAAAATGGCGAATTACCTTTTTTTTACAACTTCCTCAATATGGGTATCAAATAAAAGGGCTACTACTAGTAGAATAATGTACACTATATTGAAAGGGAATGGGGAATATTAACTAACGAAATTTAAGGAGTTCCTACAAAAAGCATGAAATAAAAAATTAAAAAAACTCCCGACACAAAATAATAAAAATAGTGTGAACGTAAAAAGTCTAAAACAAGTTAAAAAACCTATTAAAAATAGCCACAAATAGAACAAAAAAGGTATAAACGTGAAACCCTATAAAAAGAAAAAAAATACCTTGAAATTATGACCCTATGTAAGTAGGTATGTATGAAATTTTTTGAATAAATGTTGTCGCTTCCAGGGACCGCTCTTTACTTATAAAAACACCTACCTAAATAAAATGATATTAAAATTACAAGTAAGATGTTAAGGTAAGTATTAAGAATTACAAGTGAACCTACTTAAAAACTGAATACACAAGTAAACTACCCAGATAAATGCTGAAACAAAAATTTAAACGACAACTCTTACATATTAAAATAATTAGAGCGGTACCCCGACGCGACAACATTTAATCAAAAAATTTCATACGTACTTACGTAGAGTCATAATTTCAAGGTAATTTTTTTCTTTTTATAGGGTTTCACGTTTATACCTTTTTTGTTCTATTTGTGGCTATTTTTAATAGTCTTTTTAACTTGTTTTAGGCTTTTTACGTTCATACTAGTTTTATTATTTTGTTTTGGGGGATTTTAAATTTTTAATTAAATTTTTTGACACGCTATCATTAGCTTGGTATGTATCTATGAATCTATGTAACGGACTCTTTGGACGTGATTTTCACCCCTTGCAAACCGACGGATTGATTTGAAACTTTGCACACTTATCGAGAACCGACGACAATACAATAATTTAGAAAAAAAATTATATAAAAATATAGTTTAAAAACTAACATAACGCATTAAAAAATAAAAATAATATAATTTAATAATTTTAATGTAAAAAAGCGTGGGGCGCTTTCTAAGATATTCTGATAACCACAATTCCACGTTTTTTTACATTAAAATTATTAAATTATATTATTTTTTATTTTTAGAGCGTGTTTTTTAGTTTTCTAAACTATAAGTTATTTTTATTTTCTTTTTAAATCACGCTTTGCTTTGCGGCCAGGCAAAACGTTTTAGAACAAGATTTAAGCCTTATGTCACTTTAGCTTGACTGATGTTCTATTGTAAATGTAACGTGTAATGCACGGATGGCGATGGCGGTAAGGTGTATGGTCACTTCGCCAATGCGCCGAGTACTGTGGGTACGACACGTGAGCCAATGCGCCGAGTGCTGTGTGTACGACACGTGAGCCAATGCGCCGAGTGCTGTGGGTACGACACATGAGCCAATGCGCCGAGTGCTGTGCGTACGACACGTGAGCCAATGCGCCGAGGGCTGTGCGTACGACACGTGAGCCAATGCGCCGAGTGCTGTGCGTACGACACGTGAGCCAATGCGCCGAGTGCTGTGCGTACGACATGTGAGCCAATGCGCCGAGTGCTGTGGGTACGACACGTGAGCTTCGATACGAAACAAAAAAATCTGTGATTCGTAAATGGCTGTTCCGGGTCGGGATGTTCTCTGTGTGTGTTGTCCAAATATTTGTGAATTAAACCGCGTTCAAATTAAAAACAAAATCTTTCGGCAATCAACGTATGTATGCTTGCTAGTTTGTAAATGAGCAATTCATTTTTATTTTGATTTTGGTTGTTTTTCGGTAGCACGTCACGGGGAGAAAGAAAAATGTAATAAACCTGTTTTTAGAATAAAAAATCTTGTGTAGGTTGTATTTTAAAAAAACTGTTTTGCAGATGGCGCGCAAAGTGGCCTAATACACTTGCCACTAGTCCCTGATGGGATGACAGTTCACAATGTTATTGTAACTTGGGCTGAGGCGCGTGATCAATGCCAGAATGAAGGTAACATCTGAGGTTTAATATAGGGCTGATATTATATGTAGTAACTGTAGTATGGTAAAACTTGGCGTGTGCCATGGTCACCACTGCTGAACTTGGCTGCATAGGTGATGCAGCGGTGGAAATTTCTATGGGATTAGTCCACAACCGGTACTGTGGTAACTTATAGGCTTATCATTGAAATTAAACTACTATATACGGATTTTATCGCGTTGTTTATTTGACACTTGACGCAGCCATGGGCACGAGGAGACTCTTCCCGTGACTATGGCTGCTGAAAAGCAACCGAAACGTCGGGGAAAGTGTAAGCATAAATATAAATAGTTTTAATAGTTTCAATAATTTAATTTGCTTAAAATTAGTATAGTTTAATAGTAATAGTAGTGTAACAGTTTCTAAATTATGTAATAACGTGTCAAATTAAGAACGCGATAAAATCTGTATATATTATAGTAGTTTCATTTCAATGAATAACATTCGCGTAAACAGAAGATAATATAATGATAGAGGCGTATATTTCACATATTAAAAACAAGGTCTCCAAGCCGCAAGAAGCCCACAAATACAAAATGAATATACGATAACCTATTTGTACCTAAGATAAGGTTAAGGTATTGGCAATGTTGTACTTGTTATCACTATCCCCAGTATAATTCCATTCGGGATTCGCCTAATAGCAATTTGTTCTCCTAATATTATAAATGTGAATGTGAGTTTGTTTGTTACGCTTTCACGCCTGAACTACTCGACTGATCATCATAAACTTTCGCACACACGTTGTCAGGGTAACAGAAGAGGACATAAGGTACTTTTCATTAAAAACGTACGGTTACTAATCTAACCTGCCCCACATCTATGCGAGCGACGCCGCGGGCAAAATCTAGGAATTTATATTTTATAGGCTTTGGTATTTACCAACAGATTATACCCCATGCCGGCCTGATTATGTATCTATTGTTGGAGATGAATGGCCGAAACATCGGTATTCTGATTATTTTTTGTTGTGTTGCAGGTGCAATCTTAGCGTCGCCAATTAATGGTGAACTATTAAATACAATGAAGTCCCTAATTAGTATCACTAATGCAACGTATTACATTGGCACAAGAGCAAGTGATCGTCCCGGACATTTCGTCTCGCTAGACGGTTTGTTATAAATTTGTAGCTTATCTAATACCTATCTAAGTTGGTACCTACATATAAGTCCAGAAGAAATGCTAAGGTGAAATCATCTTTAAATATATTCGTCTGTAACATCGTGAGGAAACCTGCATGTCTGAGAGTAAGTCCATAATGTTCTCGAAGATATGTGAAGTCTGCCAACCCGCACTGGGCCAGCGTCGTGGACTATGGCTTAATCCTTCTCACACTGCAAAGAGGCCCGTGCCCAGCAGTTGGACAGTTTAACACAAGACTGATATTATTCAGTGTGTCTGAAATCCTAAAAGGATTGACCGATTCTGATGATACATTTTGTGTATTTTTGGTATTTTTTTGCTAAAGGTGTTTTGTTAATAGCATATAGAATAACATCTGACGTGTCAGCTAGTAATAGATAAATATATCATGTTTCAAACATTAATAATATGTATAAAAAAATTTGGGGCAGTCTTTGGGGACTGCCGATGGAAGAGAAAACTTTAATCCTTGATCATAAACATGATTATAAACAAAAAAAAAAGGGTGCGTGTGGATTCCTGATGCTCTCTTAGGCATTATTAAGGGGGTCAACATTTCGTTATTTTTTGCGTAGGACGCACCATTTCTGAGATATTGTTAATATTCTAAAATAGTTCAAAAATGGAAAGCGTGGAAGCGTGACGATGACGAAGCGTGACGATTACGCGACTTCTATGATTTTTGTTCACCCAAGTAGTACTCAACGCGCCTAAAGAAGTTTTCACTTCAAAAATATATAAATAATTATTAGTAATCATTATGTTCAAGAATCAATTAATTTTTGCATTTATTATGTTCTAGCAAACCTAAATGGAAAGAGAACACACAAATACTATTTACGTAACTCTTGAATGTCGTCTGTGCCTTACTTCTGTTATTATGTGCAGGCGTACCACTTGAATACATGAACGTGTCTTTATGGCAACAATTGGATCCGTGGAATGGCGACTGCTTGGCTATGACCGTCGATAGACTACATGTTGTAACGTGTGAGACTCGGCTGCCGTATATCTGCTATGACGCAACCATTGACTTACATAATATTACTGGCGTAAACGCAACCGTCCTTAAAGCGAAACAACCACCATCTTTAAACAAGACGAACTGTGGCCCAGGTAAGGACAGTCTATTAGTTATTTGATATTATACAGGGTTACTGGTAACTCGAGGTGTTCCCGGCAATAATAGAGCTTAAATGCAATAAATGTAATCCCCCATATGTATGGCGGAAATTTAACTGTTTTCGAGATAGATATACTGAAATAAACGATTTTTTTAAAAACAAAATCTTTTTTGCACTTACATAATTTTAATATATAGAGAACCTAGTGATAAAGCTTAATAAGTTAATTTATTTATTCAAGTTTAATTAAGTTAAAAATATCTACCTATAAATGCGTAATAAACAATAACCATGGCTAAAAATGTTTTTAATCTAATTGATAATTTTAACGTTGCTCGAGTTAAAGTGCTTTGTAAAATTAAATAAAAATAAATTAAAATAAATTAATTTCTTCGGTTATATTTATTGTATTTTAGCTCGTTTATCTATTATTGGCGGGAATACGTCGAGTTACCAGTAACCCTGTATATCATAACAAACAATTCATGCACTTGAAACATTTATTTAAAATAATTCTAAAACAATAAGTCATATTGTTTTAGATTTATTTTAAATAAATACTGAACTGCAAAAAAACACCTCGCACAACAAAACTGTGGAGTGAGCTTCAGCACTTCAAGAAAAGAGTGTACTCCTTTTTAAAAGGCCGGCAACGCGCTTGTAACTCCTCTGGTGTTGCAGGTGTCCATGGGTGGCGGTAATCGCTTACCATCAGGCGATCCGTCTGCTCGTTTGCTCCCTAATCCATAAAAAACAAACGCTGATGCTTAGTGGCTTCAGTGGTCGCCTCGCCACGCGCCACTTCGAAGCCCCCACGGGACAAAGCTTTGTGTGATCCACAAATGGTTGTTACGAGTCTGCGTGTTCTTTGTGAACGCTGTTTGAATGTTTGTAGTCCCCCGCGACACTGGATTTATTCATAGAGCGGAGTAGTCTTTTCTAAAAATAAAACCACAAGTATACCACATAGGTACCATATGTATATTAAATGATTGAAATTGGATAATCTGATTTCTTTGAGTAATTTAATATTCCTTTTATTTTTAGAAAAGACTACTCCCGCTCTATGGATAAATCCAGTGGCGCAACTTCATTTCTTATTTCGATGTCAAACTTTAAAATCTCAGTAGTATATTCACTCACTATAGAATATTAATTTAAAATAAGATTGTTTGAAAAGTAGAACTCTCGTTAGAAGAAAGACTAGACACGCAGTGCCACTCTTTTTAATCGCTAATTATTATAACATTCGTAACACTTCTTCTTCTCCCTAGCCTTTATTATTCCCAAGCCACTTGGGGTCGGCTTTCTAGTCTAACCGGATTTGACTGGATATCAGTTTTTACACGGAGCGGCTGCGATCTGACCTCCGCAAACCGAAGGCTAACGATACCCTAAGGCTAGACTAGTGTCATATTAGACTCATCGGAGGGCACTGACTTCCCAATAACGACTGCTATAGATGTTCATGGCAGCCGGGACCGACGGCTTAACGTGCTTTCCGAGGCACGGAGCAGGCGATAATTGTCAATCAATACGCACATAATTTTGAAAAGTCATATAACTTCCGAAAGTCAGAGGTGCGCGACGTGGGTTCGAACCCGAGACCCTCTGCATTGCAGTCTGTTGGTCTCCCCACTGAGCTATCGCTGTATTCCTAACTCTTCTAATTACCTTTAATTCTATATATTCTTCCTCTTTCTGTACGAAGGAAAGTGGCTGTCCTAATATACCTGGCTAAAAGTGCGAGCGGATCAACTCAACTTACCGATAAGCTAAAGAAAATTGGGCTGTCATAATTATCTAATAAGAGCGAGTCGATATTTTCAACACAGTACTACAAAATTAAACAGACTGTGTAACTTACTTTTCGATAATGTAAAATAAATTAGCAAGGTATCTTTTAATATTTTCATCTTAATAAAATTATTGGGCAGAGAGGAACCCGCGCATCCTCGGATTGCCCACTCCAACTATTATATAAAAAGATAATAAGAATAGAAAATAGAAAAAGGTTGACGATACCGCACTTCTCTGGATAGGGACAGCCGCGTCGTGGGACGGGCGACATCCAACTTGCAGAATTCCGCTTCCGCTTTGTCTTCAATGCTATATCTATCTGCGCAAACCTTTAATTGGCATAAACATAAACTTTACAACAAAACTGTAATTAATACCTGACTATCTATAAAGTTTCCTGAGAAAAGAAAATATTAAAGACATACCAAATTTCATAAATAAAACAAATCAATTACAAAACCACGTAAATAATTAAAGAATTCAAACATTACAGGATATACGTATAATTGGAGAACCCAACATTGTTATAAGGTGCATACAGAATATGTTGCGTGGGAGGAGGCGCGAAGGACATGCGTGGCAGAAGGTGCCAACTTGTTCGTCGTAGATAATGATATCGAGGCAGAGATTATAACCAGTATCTACGGTCCAGCGTCTTGGGTATGGACAGGAGTCCGAGACAACACGGGCAAAGGCGACTGGATAACTGTGCACGGTAAGCTTACTAGCTATATATTTATGTATGTCGGAACGGCAATACTGTTAGTTGGGATACTAGCGCCATCTAGTGACAGAGAAAGGCATTACGGCGGAACGCCAGCGTCATCTAACGGCGCTAGACGGAGTCTAAGGGCGGCGCAAGGAGCGGACCAAGCTCAGTCTTCGTGTTACCGTCGACCAGTGCACACCTCGTAGGAACTGTTTCGCATTTCATAGTGATAACAACGGCTCTTAGTGTGAAGTAGTTGTTAGTTGAATTCGAGTACAAGTTATCTGAGTACCTACGTGTTTTCTATTGATGGAAACCAACAGTTCACACTGCACGCCCACGTGCTTTGATCCTATAAAATGGTTGATAAGGACGGGATAAACGCTGCCATTCCGACATGTATATATTTTGATGTTCAATTCATTATGGCTCAAATTCGTTATGGCTCTAATAAACCTATAAATTTAATGTATAATAATATCAGTCCTGTATATAAATTGTTCCATTAGTGCCCAGCAGAGCCTCTGCTCCTGAGAGAAGGGCCTAACCCTTCTCACACTGTAGTCCACCACACTGGCCCAGGGCAACTTACTACTAGACTCTCGTCTACATAATGTTAGACATGTAGGTTTCCTCGCGATGTTTTACTTCAGCGCTACAGCGAGCAATAACTTACGCACATAAGATCAAAGGTGCGCGCCTTGGGAATCAATTCGAGACCTCTGCGTGCCAGACCAACAATCCCCCACCAGGCTATCGCTGCTCAGACTTCATCTGTATTTCACTACCTATTATAAAATATTTAACGACCTGCCGTGTACTTAGTTAGCCAAGCAATGAATTAGATTATCCGTATCTTGAAAACGTAAACAACACAAAGGAACATCTATAAACGTGTATGAGGAATGGGATGAAAGTGAATGAAGCCAGAGAAGTGTGTCAGGATCGTAGCAAATGGAAATCCGTAGTCTCTGCCTACCCCTCTGGGAAACAGGCGTGAATCTATGTATGTATGTATGTAAACGTCAAACAATATATTTACATACATTTGATCACCTTGAGTTTAAATACAAGTGTCAGTAAATCGCGACAATTTAATTTTTTTGTGGTTTAATGAGTTTTGCATTCATATATTACATTATTATTATTACTTTGTTGTTGGTTAATATGGATTATAAATTGTATCACAAACATAATAAAATAAAAACATTCAATAAATTATCTAGTACTAGTTTTCACCCGCGGCTTCGCTCGCGTAAATGTAGATTAAAAAGGTTAGGTTTGCAACAGTTATTTTTCGTGGATGAAAGGCACCCTATGTCCTATTCTGTACCCCTGACAACGTAGTATAGTATTTACGCTCAACCAACTAGAAAAGGCCTTTGTCGCCTGTAGGTTATAAAAGAGTAGTATTTAACTGCACAGCAAAAAAATACTAATTGCACAGCGAAATATATTTGAGGAGATCAAATTAAGTCAACGGAGCCCCGCTTCGTGGGGCTCCTATTTTTGGGTGGGTTTAAGAAAGAACGTAACATAACCTAACCCTTCTGAGACGGAATGCAGTGATTTGAGGCGTATAGGTGCTCATTATGCTGTGCAATATTTCCTGTGCAGTTAGTATTTTTGATGGTCATTATATTTAATCTCGTTTTAAAATAGTAAGCATTATTTACGATGGCTGATGCACTTTGTTATTTCAGGACAACGTGTGGATGAAGTATACAATGTCTGGAAGAATACATCCGAAGGTACATGCGCCGTATATTATTTATCAGGACATTTGGACAAAAGCATCTGCACCTGGAAAATCGACTTTATTTGTGAGAAGGAACCAACGTCCTAGTGATAGGTACCTACTTGTTAAAGTAATATTGTAATAAATAGAGAAGACTTAAACTATATGTGCGTTTCTATTTAATCCTAACTTCCTAACTAATATTATAACTGCGAGTGTGAGTTTGTTTGTTACGCTTTCACATCTTAACTACTCGAACGATCATCGTTTAGTGCTGCTACTGCATACTAGATGTCGCTTTTCTGACGCTAGTGTAGCGACATCTAGTGTTCGGTGTAACTGCAATGAAGAGGCAAGGATGCAATTAAAACAAACTAGCGGTCGCCTAGTGCTCGAAATTCGACCAAAGTTTGCCTGTAAGATATCGCTGATATATTATTTCATTATATATTGATATAATATGTAACCAAAGTTACGCGCTTTGACTGCGTGTGTCAAATGCATGGTTGTGTGCGTGTAGTGTTTTTTCATTAATTTAATGTATTTCTAATGCATATTTTTTATAAATATTAGGATTCGCCCCTCCTTCTCCATATAAATTTTAACATGCCAAATTTCATACTCCTCCGTCCGCGCAATTTTCGTAAAAAGGGGTACAAAGTTTTTGCTTCACGTATTAATATATAGATATGGGAACAAATTTTCTCTATAATTTTTATAAAACCAACGTGTCAACATAAACAATGCACATCATGTCCATCCACTGAGCATTGTACGTAATACTGTATCACTATTGCCTCAGCTATGGGGCTATTACGACGCGACCAACGCTACGTGCGTCTCTTTATTACATTATCTTTTACTATCACTTAGAAATTTGATCAGATATTATTTAGTTACAAGTTCTTGTGTTTTTTTTTATACAACTAAGGTGGCAAACTAGCATACGGGCCCACCTGATGGTAAGTGGTCACCGTAGCCTATGGACGCCTGCGACACCAGAGGCATCACTTGTGCGTTGCCGATCCTTTAGGAAAGGAAGTGGGAAGGAGAAGGAGCGGGATGAGGGAAAGGGGTGATTGGGCCTCCGACATTCTCACTCGCCGTACGAAACACAACAGTAGGAATACTGATATTTCACGTCGATATTCTGTGAGAGGGTAGTTATTCCCCGGTTGAGCCGGCCCATTCATGCTGAAATCAGCGAGGCTCTACTGTATTCTTTAACTAATGAATAAAAAGTGAGGACCACAAGACAAGACAGAATTGAACAGATTAGGGATTCTTTAGCAGATGTTCTTTTGATTTTACTTCAAGACATAGAAGAAGGAAAATAGTGGTTGTTAGTTAATTATGTTAGTAGCAATGTAACAGTACGAGCACAAATATTACAAGATATACTTTTAAGTATTATTTACTGTATATAGCAGAATGCGATGATCTAAACCATTAGTTCCCAAAATGGTCCAGGTGGACCCCCAGTGGTCTATGGGAGACTCGACGGGGGCTACATTGGGTGTGACAAAAGAATGGGGGATTAAAAATAAGACATTTAGAGATTTCATTAAATTTTTTAATTGCATGAACTTGTTTAGTTGCAGGGGGTCCACCGGAACTAGTTAAATTTTGAAAGTGGTCTATGAGAAAAAAGTCTGGGAACCTCTGATCTAAACTGATGAAACGAAATGATACAGGATTAGGCAGTCTAAACTGTGTTATATTGTTTTAAAAAGAAATGCACCGCACTTTGTTGGCACTGACACTGACACTGGCTTACTTAAGCATAAGATAAGCCGCTGTATGATTAATATTAGAACTTGTAACTAAATACTTTGAAACTTAACAAAAATTTTGTTCATTAATTACAAAAATACTGTTGGACATAAAGTAGGAATAACCTACATTTTAAACTACTATTACCCGCCAAGATGGTTACATAATTAAAATTTAATAAATTCCAATTAATTATTATAATTATAATACAAATTATTTGAAAACACCTATCACATTCTTAATAATTTAAGTCTCAACATCGATCGAATATTTATTTATTTAAAAAATACTAAACCTATTTATTTAAAGTTAAAAATAAGTGGGATATATACTTATAACAAAGATTAAAATTTATAATTTATAGTACACGTGGGTGGGCGCGAGAGTTTAATATTTTTGAATGTCAGTCATCGATCAAATATACCATAGATGCACATTCTCATACAAAAACCGCGTCAATATGTGGCACTGACCAGTAGTACTACTTACTTATAAGTGTCTGCATTTATTATGCAATCCAGGAAATAAACCGGATTAATATAAGTACTTACATGAATACCAGCATCACATTTCATTGGTAAATTGATGAGCATAAGCATATGTGTGTCGTGGGTTATCATTTAGTTTTTGTTTTATAAAATCCGTTAATTCTATCGTAAGTTATTATAATTTAAAATTTACATAAATTAGTTATACGTACGGATACTAGATGGCGCTGTGCAAAACATTTTTAGTTTAGATTGTCTACATTTCTTTTGATTACATAATATACAGCTGTGCCATAATATATCTAAGCATACAAACTTTGCCATACATACGTACTATAATAAAATTCAAATAGCACTTTGTCTATACATTGATTAATATATTTTCGCAAAATTTCAATTGGACTGTATCATAGCTTAGTGTTGGCGTAAGCCAAAAATCAAACTCCAGTCGTATATTAAATCAGAAGATTTATTAATTCATCTTTTGTACGCACAACTCAACAGTTCGATAACGAATGGCGCGCGCTCTGGCGCGACCGTTATTAAATATGGCGACAACGTCAACATCGTCGAGCCGGAAGTGAAATCATTTTGTATAAATTTAAATAGAATATTATCGAAATAAATTGGTATAAATGTTAGATGTTTACAATATTTAAATTAAGTTAATTATCTGTTAATATAAATAATTACAAATACCTAAATACTTTCAAATACATTGAAATGTCAAATCAGCAATATTCACATAATTATACAATAATAAAGTATGTAATTCTACTTAATACTTCATCTTATTCTTACACATTATCTGGAAATAGATTATTATTGACCTCATATTATACATAACCTGATTAATTAATTAATTCAGTTTATAATTGACCTTACATTAGGTATCTAACGATATAGAACACTTTTTTTACGCAGACGACCTTGCGCTAACTTCCCAATATTCCAACTTTGAGGACGTAGAGGCTAATTTAACAGTGGCTCTAAATTCCTTGAGTCAGTACTATGAGGAAAATTTACTAAAAAAACGTATACCGAGTCCCGCAAATGTATGGTGAACTTAAGAACATTTTATACCTATATTATTGCAAATAAACTGATTTGATTTGATTTGATTTGATTTAATGTAAACGATGATATGGGCCTACTAACTTATGCTTATTTCTAGTGTTTACCTTATGGATATCACTATTCTTATTATATAAGTGAATATTATGTTTAATAAACATAATATTAACAAATATTGCGACGCAACAGGAAGTATGCCTATTTCTTTAAATCGATCTTTCAGGGAAACTCGTGGTCCTACATTATAAATACTACGTACTGTACGCTTTTGGATAATAAAATTTGTCTCAATATCAGCTGCCTTGCCCCACAATGATATACCGTAGGACATGACACTATGAAAGTAACTGAAATAAACTGGTCTCGCAGTATCTACATCAGTAAGCTGCCTTACTTTCCGAATTGGGTTTGCGGCTGAGCTAAGTTTCCCTGCCAGACAAGATATATGAGCGCCCCACTGAACTTTGTACAAGTAATAAATTCATTATTTAAATTTATATTAGGATTCTTTACATTTGGCAATGTAAACTTGATACATTTTGGTTTTTTTGCATTTGTCTATATCTACTAATATTATAAAGAGATAAAATTTTATTTTTTGTTTGTTTGTAACAATTTAATTCAAAACGACTCACTGATTTAAAAAATTTCTTCATCGTTAATAAGCTATATTATCACGGAGGAACAGGGGCTATATTTTATTTAAAACAGAAAGTACTGTTACTAACATAAACTAATCTAACCCAATCTATATTTACGCGAGAGATGCTGCGGGCAATAGCTAGTAGTGTATAAAATACTTCAAAATGACTTCTTCATATGTGACTGAGACAATAATTAGCATCCGAGATGCATTGTGGTTAAATAGGTACAACAATTTATCTTATAGCAGGTGTTATATTGCTGATCAGGTGCTGTTTCGTCAATAGGTATTAAAAAGACATTAGATTGTATCTTTGACAATATTTTCGCAATTTAATGAATATACTTTATCAGTATAACTAATGTAAAGTATTCATTTATAGCGACATTCATAAAAACTAATCATTTATTGAGAAATACTGTATAAGTGGAAAAACTATTGCAAGATCATCATGCTAAATTATTGTTTTGCCATTATTTTGCAATGCTTTTGTGATTTCACAATGTAACATAAAATATTTTATATATTTCCTTTATTAGTTTATTTCAATTTATAATTTTGCAACTTTGATTTCATCACTAAAACAAATTATTGTGATTTCACAATAGTATTTATATTATTAAAACAACTCATATTACTTCAGGACCTTTATTACATACGCCTGGACGTTCATTTTCATAAAATTATTAACAAAGAATTAAATACAATGAAGTTAACTGTCATAATAATCTTGTGTATAATTAATGTTGTCTTCACGAAACACCACCATCATAATTCTAGGTCTCATCACCACTTCCATCTTGCAGACATTTTAAAGTCTAAAGAAAATTTCTTCAGTAAAACGAACAGTCATATTCAAAACATAATGAACAAAATATTCGAAGAATTGGAGATGCCAAAACAATTTATTGAGGAACCCAAAATAAAATTACTACTGACAATGCACTACGATTTAAACAATATAGCGGAGAAAAACTTTGAAATCTATGACGTACTGAGAAACGCAACTGATGTTGTAGTTGATAATATAGCTGTAAATAAAATTGGACTTGACGAATTGGTAAGAGAAACATTAAGTGAAAATCAATTTAATATTCATGAATTAAAAGATAAGCAAAACACACAAGAAGTACACAGTACTCAAAGTGTCCGTACAACTAGAGAGCCACTACCAGGCTTTAATGATAGTCGAGAATTCAAAGAATTCATCTCAGGATTTTTAGGAAAAATAAAAAGACTTACTGTGGATGATTTATTTAAGAAAAAGGGTTCTTCTAAATTATTTGACTCATCTCGAAGAAATCTTGAAATATGGGGTGAGTATTTTATTGACACTGTGTATATCATTAAGATGTGGATGGAACTATGACACCCATTAGAAACATTGACGCTGGCAATCTCTTGAAAATTTAATGAGTTTTTCATACTTACTTACTTCGCTGGCTCAGCGACCCAAAGTGGATCTTGGCCTCCGACATTAAAGTGCGCCATTCTTTCCTATTTTGTGCCAAATCAGACCAATCTAGCACATTCATCTCATGAATTTTTCATAAAATGTTTTAATTTTTTTGTGCCGAAAACTTCGCCTGTTCATTAGCAAGAAAAGATGATGCTTATAAGTAATCATTTTGAGGATATTGTTGAAAATTCAGATTATTTGTATAACTTGTTACGTGTAAATTAATGTATCTTTTATTTTATTTCTTTTTTTACTTGAGGGAATGCTTTGATGCATACCTCTCCTAAGGGCGACGGAGAGGTTATGTCGGGCTCACCGGGGGAAAGATAAACCTACCACGGTGTTCCTCGACATAACCATAGACGGCGGGGCCGCGCGAATCGCTTTCACATGCAATCGCGACCGCGCCGAGGTTTCGGCCCGCCGTGTGAAACGGCAGGCCGCTACATAACACACTTCCTCTACTGTTCCCTTGTGGGGGGACAAAAACACGACTCAGAGGCGCGCGTGGGAACACGCAATCCGCCTCTCGGTCCTGGTGCTGATCGGGTGGCGAGTAGGCTCACGCATCCCATCACCCCCAGGTCAAACCTCAGGGTGGCTGGAGGTCATCTCGCGCCCTGCGGCGCCCGGTTCTGCGGTTGGGGAGAGGATTTAAGCGCTCCCTCTCCCACTCCACTACCTCCTTGATGAACATGACTTCCTCACAGAAGGAGGTGACGGCGTTCCACGACCTCGCTCCGGACCATAGATTGAACCACGGCCGCGACGGAGAGGGCAACCATACCAACTCATGGCACTGCGATGCCCAGGCGGGGCAATCCGCCAAACTGTGCAGCGCCGTATCCACAACAACATCGCGGCAGTCGCCGCAGTGATGACATCCGGGCATCTCCTGCCGGCCTATGCGACACAGGAACTGGCAAAAACAACCGTGGCCAGTCAATCAGTCAATACCTGTGTCAGCCGGAAGGTGAGGGCGCCATATCGCCTCTCCAGCCACTCTTCAAAAATAGGACTTACCGCCACGATCGTGGCGTGCCCAGCAGTGGGGTGCCCAAGTCGTTTCTTCCATTCGTCTACCAGGACCTGGCGGAGCTCGGACCGTGCCGCCTCTAGATCCGGGAAGAGCATGTCCTTCGCCCCGAGCTACCGCTTCCTGGCGTCAACGATAGAGCGACGCCGGAAGTGCCGCTTCCAGGTCCCATGGCATTGATCCGGCGAGGAGGCTCGCAGCCTCGAACGAGATCGTGCGGTATCCTATAATCAACCTGACGGCCATGGCGCGCTGTGGCGCACGAAGCGCCGAAATGTTACGGGCCGTCAGGTGGTCCGCCCAAACTGGGGCACGGTAAAGGGCCATGGACCGCACGACCCCCTCGTAGAGCCGGCAGGAGGTGTTTGACCCTCCAAGGTTGGGCAGCAGGCGCGCGAGCGCACCTGCAGCGCCCCGAAGACAGAAATTAATGTATCTAACTCATCGGTCACATCGGTCACGCCTACTATTAACTAGCTGACCCACGCGACTTTGTCTGCGTCACATAAGAGAATTTTCTCTGTTTTTGCATTTATTATTAACATTTTTTTATTGATGTCCGATGCTATTGGTCATAGCGTGATGTTATATTATTATAGCTTATAGCCTTCCTTGATAAATGGGCTATCCAACAGTAAAATAATTTTCAAATCAAACAAGTAGTTCCTGAGATTAGCGCGCTCAACCAAACAAACAAACTCTTCACCTTTATAATATTAAGTATAGATTAACCTCTAGCAGAAGCGTGGCGTGCAGAACTCCTTACTCTATGGCTAATAGGTAGCCTACACTACACTAAGTAATACCACATAGTACAATATATAGTAAGTAATATCACAGTAATAATGTTTTAACAGAGCCACCGGAGACCATAGAAGCGGATTGGCTTACCAACAACACGGGATACCGAAGAATATATAGAGGAAAGAAGACGAATATAGAAACCTTTCCATTCCTAGCAAGCGTGCATATATTAAATGATTTCACTTGTGCCGCCAGTGTCATTGGTAGAGACCTCGTTCTGACAGCTGCATCGTGCATGCAAATGTAAGAGAATTGTATATAATTATATATCTACTATGGTTATGGAAAGTTTTTATTATAGTTGCTGGTGGGAGCCGAGCTAGCAGCGCACCTGATGGTAAGTAGTAACCGCTGCTTATGTGGCAATTTTGCTTAGCATTATATAAGCAATAAAACCAAGCCGCTGTCTACCATATTCCAAATACATGGTCTTCCTATAGGGAAGTAATTACCCCGAACGTTCGGGAGCCATGCAGGTAGAAGAAGGAACCTAGAGGATGACTAGACCTCCGGCGCTCTCACTTATCAATCAAAACCCAACAGTTTGTGGATTTACTGTTTATTTCATGTGGATATTCTGCAAGAGTACTTCTCCAGTGAGTTAAGTCAAATCAGCAATTTGACTTCTGAGATTGAGACTAATGATTAGGAGCCCACTGTACTGGAAATCAGCGTAAAAGTTGTAACGCTGTTACTACTTTTTGTCCGATAACTAAGAGTTCTATAGTCTCAACTACCTCTTATATTTATTTACTTTCATCCCACCTAAAGAGTCTTTTGCTGATATAAAAGAAAGGACATGAAAAATCCACTACAACAAATTATCATAAAAAACTTCATATTTTTATAATAATAATAATAATAAGCATGCAAGCAACACCAGCATGTGTGTCACTGCAAAAATTTTCAGCTCTTACGTAAAAATATATAATAATTTTCCATTAATATTCCATTTTCCGTAAAATATATAATAATTTGGCCAAAATTTTATTATAAAAAGTCTCAATTTTAAAATAATATACCTATTCATACAGAAAAATATCAAGCAACAAACAAGAAAAATCAGACAGATTATGATAAAACATGTCAAAATGAAAACATACATTTTATTATGCAATAGTAATGTGATACACGAATGCTAACAAGAGCCAGGGCAGCAGCACAAGGAAGACCCCGGACTCGTTGCTCAGCTCCGCCTCGCAGCCGTCGGCACCTGCACCCGCGACTCCGACGGGCAGTGAGGCGTCGAGATCATCAAGCGACGAGTATTTCTCCCCGCCGACGTCGCCAACACCTGTACGTCGGCAGGGGAGACGCCGGCCACTGTCCTGCTTGGGACCCCGAGGCCCGCCGGCCTCGAACAGGGCCCCCGCTGTCGGTGGTAATGTGCGCCGCATGAGATGGACAAGATCGATAAACGAAAACGTCATGCGGGCATATTATGTGGCTACAGAGGGAGGAACCAACTTCAGTTCGTATCGTAATCGAATGCTGCCTTTGTTTCAGGCTCTTGAACCAAGCTTCAACGTCACGGCACAACGACTATCGGATCAAGTGCGAGTTATCCAGCGCAGTCGGATGCTGGATGATAACGTACTTGATAGGCTTCGCTTAGAGTGTTTACGTACGACTCGTGCCATTCACGTCCAACCTGATGTAATAACGAGTGGGGTTACGTTGCCCCACAACATTGCCAGCGAGGATGAGGATGACATTACTAATAATGTAAGCATCGAGTGCAATGATGAGGTAAGGGTAGCTTTGGAATGTGCGATTCGGGAATATCGGTACATACCTCATACCATTAGGCCTCGACTGCCGCGGTTGCCTACGCATAGACAAAATATGGCATTGGTAGGTGCCCTTGACTCGCTATTGCCTAGTTATTTAGACAATAGCGAGAATCTCAGTGATACACATTTAATCCTGTATTGTGCTGCTGTGGCGGCATGTCGTACAGCAGGCGTCCAGTTCCCTCTGAATGACACTGCTGTATGGCGAAAAGCTGCTCCGGCATGGCAATGCAGGATTGAGTGTCGTATCGCTGAGGCAAGGGCACTTATTGGTAAGCTAATCTGCTTCAGGGAGGGCAATACTCGCCCTAGAGTGATGCGCTTTGTGAGCCGAGCTTTCTTGGGAACTGACATCAGCCCACAAGATTACACATCTTGGGTCACAGAGCGCATTGACTTCCAGAAGCAGAAAGTTTATGCGTGGGCAAACCGTTTGCGCAGATACAAAAAACGCGTGGACCGGTATACCGTGAATTGCGCATTTCAAAGAGACCAAAGATGTGTTTATAGAAGATGGGAACGACTGGATCAATGTGTGACAGATGGGCGGCTGCCGGATGCTGATACCACAAACACCTTTTGGCGTAGCATCTGGTAGGTGCCCATGGGCCACACAGAGGGCGATTGGATCCGTGATGTCGAGCGAGCTGCTGAACAAATCCCACAGATGGAAGACGTAGTCATTGATGGCCAGGATGTTACTAGTGCAGTCCGTTCGTTATCAAATTGGAAATTTCCAGGTCCGGAAGGGCTGCATAACTTCTGGCTGAAGTGGCTACGTAGTTCGCATGCTCGCTTGGCATCGCAATTTCAATCATCCATAGAATCTGGGTCGTTGCCTGATTTTATGACCACAGGAGTTACGCACCTGCTCCACAAAGCAGGTAGTACTCACGAGCCTGGAAATTATAGACCGATCACCTGTTTACCGTCGGTCTATAAGCTTCTTACATCTATTCTGAGAGCCAAAATTTCGAAACATATCGAAATCAATTCTATTATGTCGGCTTCTCAGAATGGTTGTAGGAAGGGAGCTCGTGGTACGAAGGAACTCCTCCTCATTGATATGGCCATTAACCAGCAGGTTCGCCGTAATCGCAGGGGTCTGGCGACATGTTGGATAGACTACAAGAAAGCCTATGAGAGTTGTATAAAGTAAATACAACTCTATGCACCTTCTTGAAGTTGTGTATGGGGCAATGGAAAACAGTTCTTTACTATCCAGCGTGTCGACAGACCCAGGCGAACAGCGACCAAATACAGATTAAGCGAGGTATATTTCAGGGCGACAGTCTGAGTCCTCTTTGGTTTTGCCTAGCGTTGAACCCTCTTAGTACATTACTAGAGAGTTCAGGGCTAGGTTACAAGTTAAAGAGAGGCGGTCAGGTCGTATCACACTTGCTATATATGGATGATTTAAAGCTGTTTGCCCACACTAATTCACAATTGATAGACTTACTAAGAGTAACTGATTGCTTTAGTAAATCTATCAATATGGAGTTTGGTGTTGATAAATGTGCAGTCATGCATGTAAAGCAAGGAAGGATGGTGGAATCTGAGTGCATTCAACTTTCAGATTCCATTAACCTTAGATCTCTTCTCATTACTGATACCTACAAATACTTGGGTATGTCACAAGCTTTAGGTATACATGAAGCGGACATGAAACAATCGTTGAAAGAGCGCTTCTTTGGTCGCCTGAAAAAAGTACTTAACAGTCTTTTATCTGGCGGCAACAAGGTGCGCGCTTTTAACGGTTGGGTCATGCCGCTTCTTTTATACTCCTTTGGCATACTCAAGTGGACTCAGACTGAGTTAGATGCCTGGACAGGAAAGTCCGTACACTGTTGACGGCATACCGAATGCATCATCCTCGTTCATCTGTGATGAGGTTGTACATCCCGCGGAAATGTGGGGGTCGAGGTTTTCTAAATGCCAAAACCCTCCATAACCGTGAGGTGTGCAACCTTAGAGAATATTTTCTTCAGGCGAACGTGGGTATGCATCGTGATGTTGTCACAGTGGATAACGGAGTCACCCCGCTTAATCTGGCTAAAGAGAACTGGCGCTTGCCTATAGTACTGAGCATTGACGACCGCAAGAGTGTATGGCAGAGCAAGGAGCTTCACGGTAGGTTCTACCAGGCCCTATATGGAGCCGATGTAGACCTTCTCGCTTCCGTGAACTGATTACGCTTCGGTGACCTCTTTGGGGATACCGAAGGGTTTGTCTGTGCAATTATGGACGAAGTTATCAAGACGAATAACTACCGGAGATATATCCTGAGGGATGGTACGATTGACATATGTCGGGCGTGCCACCAACTCGGTGAATCCCTCAGGCATATAGTTTCCGGTTGTTCTCGTCTTGCTAACGGCGAGTACTTGCACAGACATAACCAAGTAGCCAGAATTATCCATCAGCAACTTGCTCTGAAATACAAACTTGTAGAGATCGAGGTGCCTTACTATAGGTATGTAACAGAACCAGTTCTCGAAAAGGGCCATATCACACTGTACTGGGATCGATCTATTATCACGGACAGGACTGTTGTTGCCAACAAGCCTGATATTGTGGTAATAGATCGATCAGAGCGCCGTGCAATGATTGTCGATATTACCATCCCTCATGATGGCAACCTCGTGAAAGCTGAGAAAGAAAAACAGTTAAAATATTTGGACTTAGCACACGAGGTTGTCGATATGTGGGATGTGGACTCGGCAATCGTTGTACCGATAGTCGTTACAGTGAACGGTCTAATAGCCAAGAGCCTTGACCAACATCTTAAGAGGCTCGCGATAGGTGCTTGGGTCAAGGGTCAGATGCAAAAGGCAGTCCTCCTCGATACGGCACGCATCGTGAGGAGGTTTCTCTCGCTGGAGCCCTAACCACCGGTAGCTTGGACCCAGTTCCCGATGCCGGTGGGTCTTCATAGTTTTTATATTTTTAAATGTGTTTTTTTTTTATATATTTAAAAATGTAATAATTATTGGAAAATGTACAAATAAAGAGAATAATAATAAAAACTTTATTGCAGATAAAATCCATATAACAGAGACAAAAAAAAATACAATTAATAAATACAAATTAAATTAAATTTAACTATCAATGTCAAATAAATTCAAATATATTCATAATTACTTATAGTCTAAAATATAAATCATTAATAATAAAATACAATAGTCAGTCTTGCCCGATAATATTTTCTATCCATTTGTATTGGATCGGACAGTCCGAACGTGAGGCAATCTTAAGGATACTGTTGCTACTGTCTCTCAATCTTCTTAACAATGACGCTACTTTGTTACGCATTATCGCTTGATAGCCCTCGGTATGTGCCTCAGCAAACATTAGCGATGCACTGCCAGTAGGGAGGCAGCCGCATCAGCATCCTAAATATGTCGTTGTACTGAACACGTAAGACATTGGCTGCCCGACGGGTATGATTTACCTATAGGCTGCTCGCGTAAAACGATTGGCAGTATACCATGAACAGAGTGATTTTCACTTCAGTGGAGCAGCGACCAAATCTACGGGCAACCATATTCCCTCGGACGGCCAATGCCCTACGCTCACGTTCCAGATCGGCGTAATCAGACTGGACGTCAGACACAATATGCCCTAGATTTCTGAAACTGGCTACTTTGCGAAGCTCCTCACCGCATAACATCATTGGCGGAACACAAATGGGCACACTTAATTTGCCTTTGAAAAGAACAACTTTGCTTTTTGCTGTGTTGTATGTCAGCCCATGCTCCGTCGCATATGTCTCGCAAATTGCCAATAGCTTACGAACTGCACCCACCGATGGTCCCAGCAGCACCATATCGTCCGCGTAGCTAATATTATTGACGCACACATTATCAATATAACAACCGGTATGGGTGCTGCTAAGCTCACCGATAAGGTCATTTATGTGCAGGTTAAATAACAGAGGAGAGGTCAGTCCACCCTGCCTAACGCCACTTTTCATGTCGTATGGGTTGGACAAAGCACCCGTCCATCTCACCTGGTTTCGCTGACTGCGATACCATTCCTTTAATAGGGATATGACTTCACCCGGCACAGTCCGTCACACACTTCCTTCCCAGTTTACCCCAAAGCTTGTATATTCATATATGACCATATCAAACGCTTTTGACATGTCTAAGAAACACGCGTATACCGGTGTTTTCCTGTCAGTATAATACCTGACAGCCTGCTTAAGACACAATATCGCACTTTCGGTTGAAAGCCCACTCCTGAAACCGAACTGGGCTTCATGCAGTTTTACTTGTTGGACAAGAATGTTATTAAGCAGGCTGTCAAGCACCTTGGCCATTATAGTCGCAAGTGAGATGGGCCGATAATGATCCTTATCCGAGATGTCTCCAGTCCTATTCCTAATAATAGGAACAACAATCGTTTTAGTAAGTTCCTCCGGTAAGTAGCCATGACAAAGGCAGAGATTGTAAAACAAGGAGAGGACGCGCGGCAGGTGAACTCCTGCATGCCTAAGATGCTCAATACTGAGACCATCATACCCAGGGGATTTGCCTCTCAGCATACTATTAATAACTTTACTAACATCTTTTGCACTAAATTTAACAACTCTTTCCTGGGTGATACTCTCAGTAACGGGCGAACGAAACATGTCGGGTTCATACTTAGGTCTCACCCTGAAGTGTTCAACAAACACATTAGCAATCATGCGGTGATCACTAACGCTATTTATACTCACAGGAATGCCAGGCTTATGACTCATATTTCTCGTATCTTTCCAGAATTGAGGGAAATTATTGGCAGAGTGATGAGATGCAAGTGCAACCATTTTAAATTGCTCCTGCCTTTCCTGGCACCATTTTAACTTTCGCTTAAATAATTTCCTACTTTTTTTCATATCATCATATGTCTGCCCATTATTAGGTTTACCGTCTTCCACCCAGGCTAAAAACCTCAACCTGGCAGCCCTGTGGTAACTTGCAACAGATTTGGTCCAACCCACGACATAGCCTCCTCTCCTCCGTACCTTCACTCTGTTGCGCGTAAGCGTCGCTGCTTCAGACAATATAGTAACCAGTCTCAGATACATATTGTTTATGACTAACTTATGCTCAACATTAGAGCACATTCCATCACAACACTCACGCATAACATCTGGAAAATCCATTTCCCGCAGATGAGTGTGACATATCTCATGATAACCCTGGACTTGTACAGCCGAACGGTCACCCCATACAACCATGCTGAGTTTTGGTATACAGATTGGTATTTGTTCACACAACCCTAGATCTAAGTTACAATCGATTACCAGTGGGAAGTGATCAGACCATTGCACGTCATACTCAACTTGTACGTTTTTTACCGTAGATAAAGCTGCATTCGTGACTACGCAATGATCTAACCATCTCACACAACCATGGGCCTCACTGATAAAAGTGTACGTATCAGACGTATTCATAATATTGAGGTCCACATATGTCCACTGCTAGTCCTCACAAAAATCCAATAAGTGATCACAAAAGAGCTCACTTGGGTGCGCATTGAAATCACCCAGTATGTAAACCGCAGAGCTATCATTATTTTCTTCTACAATAGCACTAATTGCACATAAACATTGTGTAAAGGTCGGCAGATTATCTAAAGAGTCCGTTGGCATATAAACACTAAAGATAATAATAGAAGAACCACTTTCACCTATCTTCACAGCTGATAAACGGGCATCTTCATAATTGATAATTGTAACCGATTGAAAAACACTTTTCCTCCATAGTATGGCTACACCTTCGTAAGGCCTGCCTCTCAGGAGGCCCGCCGAGGTATCTACCGCTGAGGTTCCCGTGGTACCAAACTCCGTACTGACCGCCTCTAACATCTTTTATGCAGTAGTTAAATCATTTGTTGTCTTTGCAGCCATTACAATAACAGATTCTTTCGGGAAAATCCGAAGTCTACGTTTGTAAGGATTGGTAGCGATTGGGCTACACGTCTTGGCGAATTAGTGCAAGTGGCGGAAATCTTCTTCTATCCAACGTATGATCCGAAAACTTTGAAGCATAACCTAGCAATTCTGCGCCTTGAAAGAACTATCAAGTTCCAAACACGTCGTAAAACTAAAATTAGACGAATCCTGATAGATAGAGGCGATGGAAATTTACCTGGTAATACTCGTGAAGTCGTTATACTCGGATGGGGATCCAAAAAGGTGAAGTTATGATATGAGCCTTGTATTAAACTGTTCCACTACTGCGCACGGGCCTCTTCTCAGTGTGAGAAGACTTAGGCCATAGTCCACCACGCTGGCCCAGTACTTACGGGTTGGCAGACTTCACATATCTTCGAGAATATTACGGAGACCTCTCGGTCTTGCAGGATTCCTCACGATGTTATCCTTCACATTAAAGCGAGCGATAATTAACTATTTAATACGCACATAACTTCGAAAAGTCAGAGATGCGTGCCTTTGAATCGAACTTTTTAGAGTTTAGTAGTAAACGAATATGTTATATTCGTAAACCAATATGTTATATTTGTAAACGAATATGTTATATTCGTTTACCCGATAACAAAATCAAATATGGCTAAGATATTGGTACCTTTAATATAATATTATGTACATTTTTAATAATTAATGTCTAATTTGGAACCTGCAGATATAACTTCAAAATAATATGAATTACATAATGTATTAAGACTGCGCCGAGCGAAATGTGCCAAAACAGGCGGTCACAGTTAAATTAATAAAATCAACACTTTTTGTTTAATACAAATATAAAATATACATTTACCATAACGATGAATGTGTTTACAATTACTCCGTGTAAAAAACATAAAATAATTAATATTTTCGCCTAAAAAATTACATAAATTTGCATGAAAAATGCAAAAACGTAAGCTCGTGTTACGTGAATTTTAGATATATAACACTAGAAATGTACCATATTTTACAGCTCAAACGAAACAAATAGTTAGTTTACAATTTGTCCGTCCCAAATATTTAAGTTATTGGTTGACAATAAAGATACATATTTATCAAAAAAGCACTTCAAATCCTCCATACAATTTTACTATGGCGGCCGCGCGCCGATTTGGATATGCGCCGCACGAGCTCTGACATTATCTGTCTTACGCTCGGCGCAACACAGCTCCACGTGCTATTTTTTTAATTAAACAGCAGTAAAGATTTTGTTTGCAGCCAAATCAAGTTGTCAACCTCTTTGAAAAGCTAACTGTCGCATTCCTTGACATCTATCCGGTCGATGAATGTAGGAAAACCTACTCAAAGTAAGTGTTTAGATTGATGCTATTCATTGAATATTCCTATTGGTAAGGATTGCTGAACCTTAACTTATTTTTTAGTGTGAGTTTATTTGTTTGTTTGTTACGCTTTCACGTCTTAATTGCTTGATTGATCATCATGATAGATCTTTATTGCACATGCACGTTGTCAGAGATACAGAATAGGTTCATCCAGAAAAATACTGTACCCGAGGTAAAGAAAATTTACAAAATATACTTTAATGCGAGCGAAGCCTCGGGCAAAAGCTAGTTAGTTTATAAAAGCTGGGGCTACATACCATGAACAGTATTGGCAAAGGCAGTATTGTACACATTACTTGCTCTACACTATCCAGACTAATGTCTTATCTAGCACAAAAAATACTCTATATTTTCAGATACTTATTTTTATTTTTTACCAGCTGTTACCCGCGACTTCGTCCGCGTAGATTTTAACTAAAAAGTGTTTGTTCAGTTTGAAAAGATAACGAATACTTAATATTTCTGTATTCCGCGTATAGAAGTACCTATGCTAAAACTAATGTAATTCTTCTACTTTGTCTTGATTTTTTTATTTATATTGGATGTATATACATACATTAAAATTACATATTATTATTTAATATACATTTCCCTATTTGTATCAGAAATTGTTCACTATTTCATAGGCTTTGATTTTTTCGCCGTGGATTCCTTACTTTTTCAAAAATAAAAGTAGCCTAAGTTACTCCTTATAACATCAGCCATCTGCCAGTGAAAGTCCCGTCAAAATCGGTTCTGCCGTTTCGGAGATTAGCCGGAACAAACAGACAGACAGACGGACTAAAATTTTAAAAATAGGTGTTTTGGCATGGGTGCCTTATATACGTTCATATGCATTAGGTAAAAAGCTGATATTTTGACATTACAAACAGACACTTCAATTTTATTTATTTGTATAGATAAGGTAAATAGGCGATTGAAACTATAGAGCAAGGAATGTTGAGCGCTACGTTGTAATGCAAGTATTATATGTTAAGTGTGTGCATAAGTGTTGCGCTTTCAAAACAATAAAGAAATCTTCAGTAAGCGCTTTCATGCAAAAATGAAATTTGTCACACAGCGAGCGTCATCAATATGTTGTTAGTTATTTCATCATGTTTTATTTTCAGGGAATTTGTTACTGAAAATAATTTTTGCGCCGGCTTCATGTCAAAGGGTGGCGGAGCTTGCAACGTAAGTAATATTCAAATTATCAAAAATTTAGCAAAATACACATTACTGGAAAGCATTGGAAACATTATTATGTCATTTATTCATAGCTCAATAGCTCAGTGGGGAGACCAACAGACTGCAATGCAGAACCCACGTCGCGCAACTCTGACTTTCGGAAGTTATATGACTTTTCGAAATGATGTGCGTATTGATTGACAATTATCGCCTGCTCCGTGCTTCGGAGAGCACGTTAAGCCGTTGATCCCGGCTGCCATGAACATCTATGGCAGTCTTTATTGGGAAGTCAGTGCCCTCTAATATCCTGACACTGGTCTAGCTTTAGGGTATCGTTAGCTTTAGGGTTGCGGAGGTCAGATGCCAGTCGTTCCGTGTAAAAACTGATATCCAGTCAAATCCGGTTAGACTAGAAAGCCGACCTAAAGTGACTTGGGAATAATAAAGGCTAAGGAGAAGAAGATTCATAGCTGAAGATTTTGAAACTTACAACGACGAAATGCCTGCTATACAATTATGCATACTTTAGAGAAATGTCGCTGATTAGTATCCGAACGTCATTTAAAAATATCAACATGAAACATCAACCCCTTAAATTTAGGACTATCTATATATTAATACGTGAAGCAAAAACTTACCCCTTTTTACGAAAATTGCGCGGATGGAGGAATATGAAATTTGGCACAGTTAAAGTTTATATGGAGACTGAGGAGCTTATCTTAATTTTTGATAAAATATGCATTAAAAATACATTAAATTAATGAAAAAACACTACACGCATACAAACGTGCATTTGACTCACGCAGTCGAAGCGCGTAACTATGGTTATATATCAATATATAATGACATAATATATCAGCAATATCTTACAGGCAAACTTTGGTCGAATTTCGAGCACTAGGCGACCGCTAGTACTAATTAAAATGTATTAAAACATATTGTAATTCTATCTAATATTATAATATCAGGTAGTAGAGCCAAGTTGGTTACAGCAGGAATGAGCCGGCTCGACCGGGGAAGTACTACCCTCTCACAGAAAATCGACGTGAAACAACAGTGTTTCACTGCTGTGTTTCGTTCGGTGAATGAGAGCGCCGGAGGCCTAAGCATGAGGTGACGATTCTCGCAGCTTATGAGGGACCTGCAGAGTATCCGTAGAGTCATTGTGTGGGTGGCGCGAGTCGACCCGGCGGCCAGGGAGAGCCGTAGAAACGGTGCTCTGCTTGCCACCCGCGGTATAGTCCAGAGGCCCAACCGAGTCTAACCAACTAGGTTGGCTGCCTTATCATGCCGCGCATAATCTCGAGGTGGCTCGTCGCGCCGGATGGTGACCGGAGGGTGGGTCCCGGCGACCACTTTCGGGAGGGTACGGGGGTCCTTCCGTCCGTCGGATCGGCTATCGCCATACCATACAGTTATATGACAAAACTTGCTCTGCGCCTTTCCCCACTTTGCTGCGAGAATAGCCACCTCTTTTTTTTCACGCTTCCCCTTCCTTTCACTCTATGGCAGTACGAACAAAGCATTGTCGTTCAACAGCAGCCAATCGCCGTAACCCCACTGCTGCTTCCTGTGTCGTGGAGTTTATTAACATCAGAGGACTCCACGCTAACCTTAATGCCATCCATCACCACCTGGAGACGGCTCGGCCGGCAATGCTTTTTCTAACGGAGACACAAATACGCCGTCCTGCAGACACGAACTACCTGCAATATCCCGGCTACGTGCTAGAGGAGTGTTTCCTCGCGAAAGCCGGGGTATGTTTGTTTGTTAGGGCGGATATTTGCTGTCGCCGTCTACAATGCCTAGAGGACCCTTCCTTCTCTGTCCTTTGGGTACACGTAGATCATGGCTCTTTCAGCCAAATCTACATGTGCCTCTACCGATCCCATTCAGGAGACGCTGAGACAACTCGACTCTTCAATTACCTGAGTCAGGTGGCAGACGACGCGCAGGAGCGGTTTCCGAACGCTGAGTTGGTGTTCTTGGGAGATTTCAATGCCCACCATGAGACCTGGTTGGGTTCTCCCAAAACAGACCACGCGGGACGAACTGCCCATGCGTTCGCTCTCACGCATGACCTGTCTCAACTGGTACTCCAGCCCAACCGGATACCAGATATTGCAGGTCAGGCGCCCTCTCTGCTCGATCTGCTGCTGACGAGTAACCCGAACCGGTACAGTGTGTCGATTCATGCTCCTTTGGGCACCTCAGACCACTGTCTGGTTTGTGTCACAGCTGTTGTTGTTACGCCCCCACGACCCGAGGAGGCAAGACGACGACTGTGGCACTACTCGTCAGCAGACTGGGATGGAATGCGGGAATACTTCGCATCCATCCCTTGGGCTCAACGCTGCTTTGAGAACAGGGATCCATCAGAGAGCGCTACTGCTGTCGCTGGTGAAATCATCCTGGGTATGGAATATTATATTCCATACAGTGATGTCACGAGCGGCGGCAGGAAAAAGCCCTGGTTCGGGCGTGAATGCGCCGATGCTGTTGAACGCAAACAGACAGCGTATCGTGCTTGGACCAGGGCTCGCACTCTCCACGACCCTAACGTGGATCACCTGAAGGCAGCGTTCAACCAAGCCACAAAGGTCTGCAAGAGGGCATACTTAAGAGCGGATGCCCAGCGCGTCGCACGGTTCGGCCAGGAACTAATGGCGCATCCTACGGGCAGTCGTAGCTATTGGCGCCTGGCCAAAGCCGTGCAGTCCAACTTCTGCCAGACCATGCTGCCCCCTCTGAGGTATCCGAATGGATCACTGGCTCATCGGCCGCAGGAGAAAGCAGATCTGCTTGCAAATCTCTTTGCGGCCAACTCCCGAATCGATGACTGCGGTTCGCAGCCGCCTAACATTGCCAACTGCGGCTACACCATGCCTGATATATGTATCAGGCAACGAACCGTTCGTGCGATACTGCAGTCTCTCGATGTTCGGAAAGCCAGTGGACCTGACGGCATCCCAGCTGTGGTTCTTAAAAAATGTGCAGCGGAGTTGTCTCCCACATTTACGCGCCTATACCGGACGTCTTACGTCGCAGGCATTGTGCCTGAGGCTTGGAAGGAAGCGAACGTTCAACCGATTCCCAAAAAGGGGGACCGTTCCGAGACAAGCAACTATCGACCCATAGCTATCACCTCGGTGCTTTCCAAGGTGTTCGAGCGGATTATAAACACCCAAATTGTCCGCTACCTGGAGGATCAATAGTTGATCAATGATCGCCAATACGGCTTTCGGTCTAAACGATCAACGGGTGATCTTCTAGCGTTCGTCACGCACCTCTGGGGTGAGGCTATGGACAAGCACGGCGAGTCTTTGGCTATCAGCCTTGACATAGCCAAAGCTTTCGACAGAGTCTGGCACCGGGCTCTTCTTTCCAAGCTTCCGGCCTATGGCTTGCCCCCTCAACTGTGCACCTGGATTGCAAGTTTCCTGCAGAAGCGTCGTATTCGGGTCCTTTGCGACGGTCGCGCTTCCAAATTTATGCAGGTCAATGCAGGAGTGCCTCAGGGTTCTGTCTTATCCCCTACGCTCTTTCTTCTGCATATCAATGATATGTTGAATCTCGGCAACATACATTGTTATGCGGACGACAGTACCGTGCATGGGCGATATCTCGGACATCCTGGGGCCAAACAGGCTGAGGTTGAGGGGAAAAGGCAGAATCTTGTCGTTGAACTTGACCGGACCTTGGACCGCATCTATGAATGGGGTGCCAAGAACTTGGTCGAGTTCAACGCCAAGAAGACCCAGGCATGCTCAACAAAAAAGTCTCCGTTCCTTCCCCTCCCTTCTCTGAAGAACACTCCACTGGTGATACGTGACAGTCTCTTCATCTTAGGTATGGATCTTTGCCGCTCCCTTAATCAGAAAACCTATATCGGGAGCGTCATTAAGCAAGCTTCGCGAAAACTCGGAGTTCTGAACAGGGTGAGGCGGTTCTTCACGCCTGGGCAACTGTGCCTATTGTGTATCCCTTGCGTGGAGTACTGTTCTCATATTTGGGATGGCTCCGCGCAGTACTTGCTGGACGCTCTCGACCGGTTACAGCGGCGGGCTGTCCGTATCATCGGAGATCCAGAGGTCACGAGTTCACTGGAACCTCTGCAACTCCGTAGAGACATTGCCTCATTGGCATGTTTCTACAGAATATACCACGGGGAGTGCTCTGAAGAGTTATTCCACCTTATCCCGCCCTCCCCTTTCCTATCCAGAACAACGCGTGCTGGGCTCAGATGCCATTCTTACACGGTAGAGTCGATTAGAGCGCGTACCAAAAAGTTTGGGTCCTCATATCTCTGCCGAACGACCAACCGAACGACCAAGGCATGGAATTCTCTGCCAAGGCACGTGTTTCCTTCTTCCTTCAATCCTGGGTTCTTTAAGCGGGGCGTGAAAAAGCATCTTCTCAGGCCGTCAAAGTAGAGACCTCAACATCGCCTCGGCTACTGTGGGGGCGATGTGGAGGCCACTGCTCTTAGACCACACGACTGCTTACCATCAGGTGGAGTGTGGTCATTTTGACGAGCAAAATAAAAAAAATAAAAAAAAGTGCGAATGTAAGTTTGTTTTTACGCTTTCACGCCTTAATAACTTGATCGATGATTATGAAATTTGGCATATACGTTGTCAGAGGCGCAGAAAAGGATATAGGATACTTTTCATTCAGAAAAAGTACCATTACTAAAACAGTTTAATGTATGAAGGAAATTAGTGTATTATATCTCTAATATTTTGCAGAGGGACGTTGGAGCGCCAGGCATAGTGGGTGGTTTGCTTGTAGGAGTAGTCAGCTTTGGTACTCCAGTGTGCGGCGCTTTGGATGCCCCTACAGTCTACACCAGAGTCGGACACTACAGAGAATGGATCGAACCAATCATAGAAAATGTAAGTATATTGATAGTTCCTTTGCTTAATCTCAAGATTTATTGTTTAAGATTAGAAAGTCAGTATACAGCATTAGATATTAGGTTCTATAAGAAATTAAAGAATATCAAAGTATAATAAAAAATCCGGTTCTGTAACGAATCTTATCTAATTCCATGCAGATTTAAAAATATATATACCATAATCACACTTAGGAATAAGTTTTATCGTTATATTGACTACAAAAGGAGACCTGGTTGGACCTAAACTAATTGTCAATAATAGTAACGACTTCAT
Source organism: Catocala sponsa (assembly GCA_963564715.1). NCBI lineage: Eukaryota > Metazoa > Arthropoda > Insecta > Lepidoptera > Erebidae > Catocala > Catocala sponsa. Next base: position 21,069,621 of record OY751348.1, on the reverse strand, counting down.
GAATAAGGTAATAAAGCGCATTATAAACCCCAAGCTACTGTTTTATTAACTTGAAGATCACCAGCTGATTAGTGAGGAGTATGGTAGTCGTCACTGACGTTTAGCAGATGGTCTCTTAATGTGTCATATGTAGGTACTGCTGAGCAGAAACCTTGGAAGGTCAGGGTGAAGCTCATAGCGATAACCTCCATATAGCTAAGGTGTATGGCAGGATTTTGCTCAGGGCCTTTTATCAAATTTGCCATGCTATGGCTGAAGGATTATAAATGTATTGCCAGTTTCTTGGATGGTCGAAACATCAAACTTGTCGTAGTTGTTTGCTACACCTAAACCAAACCTGTTAAAGCTGTAGTTCTACAAGGCTTGCTGCTCAATCCAAGGCAGTTTTGCATATAAATTATTTTGTTTAATATATCAAAATAACTAATACAGCAGTGATAGCTCAGTGGGGAGACCAACAGACTGCAATGCAGAACCCACGTCGCGCAACTCTGACTTTCGGAAGTTATATGACTTTTCGAAATGATGTGCGTATTGATTGACAATTATCGCTTGCTCCGTGCCTCGGAGAGCACGTTAAGCCGTCGGTCCCGGCTGCCATGAACATCTATGGCAGTCGTTATTGGGAAGTCAGTGCCCTCTAATATCCTGACACTGGTCTAGCCTTAGGGTATCGTCAGCCTTCGAGTTGCGGAGGTCAGATGGCAGTCGCTCCGTGTAAAAACTGATATCCAGTCAAATCCGGTTAGACTAGAAAGCTGACTCCAAGTGACTTAGGAAATAATAAAGGCTAGAGAGAGGGATATCAAAATAACTAATATTATCACTCAACTTCTAGGCTCCACCAAGATTTGGCAAACCCAAAACAACTAAGATGACATCAAAAGCTTTGATGCACTACTTCAATACTGTAATTGCACGTACATACCCTCACATAATTCCAATAACAACGGAGCCCACTTTAGCTCTTAGAGCACATGAAGAGAAAGAATTACCAGAAGAAAATATACTACAAGAAATAATCACAGATATGACTTACCCAAACGACAGTATAATAAACGACATTATAAACCAAGACCTTACTGCTGAGTTTGATGACATATATAACAGTTCAACAGAAAATTTTTTCTTCAACATTGCTCAACATCCTTTAATCAACAAAACACTTTACCTTATACCCGGCATCCACTTCGAGACAACTACCAAACCTGAAACAACCACAAAAACTATTGAGCCAACATTTTTATTTCCAATTGTTGAAACGGAAACATCAAAAGATGAAGTAAGTTTACGAATGAATAGAACAACGTGCGCACCTATATACAATGCATACAACAATGATGACTATGGATCAGTATCTAAGGAAAATGAAAAAGAATTTAATGATAATGTATCTACAGATAGTGAGGAATCAAGACAAGAATACTTTGATAAACAGAAAACTAAAGATGAAAACAATGTTGAAACTCACACGGAAGCTTTTTCTAAAGAATATAAAATGACCCAACCAATTTACATAGAGACTACGACTGAAAATGATTATAGCGGTGACGTGGTGTATAAGATATGAAACACTAATTAAGTGTTCAATTGATGTATTGATATTAAAAATAATTGCCGTATTACTATGCATTTAATTCAGTACTATATCTTAATAAAGAAACTAACGCTGCTAATAATTATAGATCTTGAATCCGATTCCTGGTTCAAACACATTGTTATTTAGGTTTAAATATATTTCGGAAAACATCTAAAGCCATTGGTCCTGCGCCTGATCTCTCTCCGATCGTATCGGATTACCGTTCCATCGGATCATGAGAGTTAGGGCAAAAAGAGTGCGCCTGTGTTTGCGCACACGCTTGTGCACTATAAAATCTCCTGCGAAGATGGGCAGTGTCGGTTAATATTGGCCGCCGCGCCGTGGCTGAAATTCGGTCTGGAGGACATTGTTAATAAATATTCAGGTTTTCTATTAGAACAAAAGCAGCACGAAGTTTGATGGGCTCTACTATATGCCCAAATATTTTACAGCTACGTTTCGCCAGCTGTATGTTTATTCCTAACAGAAAGATCCAATAATATTTAGCGTAAACGAAAGCAAAGTTGCTATACAGCTTATACAATAAATACATTAAATACCTTAAAGGAAATTGATGACATTGAGTCATAAATTATTTAGGGCCCTGGCGAGCACATGACGTTGATGCTATGAAATATTAATGACATTTCGCACAATATAATTAGATTCTATTATCGTGTAACCTAACCGTGTAGATATTTTATTTTGATTTATTGGTTTCAATATAAGTTGTAAAATTACTTAAAATCAATATTCATTTGGCGATTATATTTCTATTAATTACCAGCTGACCCGCGCGTCTTCGTCTGCTTCACATAAGACAATTTTCCCCGTTTTTGCAATATTTTTCATTAATGCACCGCTCCTATTCGTCGCAGCGTGATGTTATATAGCCTCGATAAATGGGTTATCCAACACTAAAATAATTTTTCAACTTGAGGTAGTACTTGCTGAGATCAGCGCGTTCAACCGAACAAACAAACAAATAAACACTTCAGCTTTATAATATTCGTAAGTAGGGTAAAATTGGGGCTTCTGTATCACTCGCTCTCGCGCTATCGCTCGAGCTACGTGATACAGAAGCCCCAATTTTACAATCGAGAACTAATTAACACAATGTGTATAGTGATCTGATTGCATCGACGGTACATATTTATTGTCAGACGATATGATTCGAAGCGCGTCTCCTTGCCGCTACCGATCATATAAAATGTTGAGTCATACCAGGAGCATTTGATTTCGATTTAAATCTTATTTATTCAGAGCTCACTTTGTTTAAGTTGTGAACTTGTGAGAAACGGTACTTGCAATACACAACAATAAGATAACTAAACAGTTAATCGGACATTTCGACAACCTCTGCGGCATAGTTGTTAACGTAACTGCATGCCAAATCGGAGGTCATGGGTTCGATTCCTGCTCAAACCTCACTTCGCTCGGTTCGCAATGTAGAGCGCCACAATACCACACTACTAAAACATAATCAGCGATCCGTCTGAGTTTCGATCATCGTCTCTCCGTCATACTGATACCATAGTAAAAATGATATCGATTTTTGTGAAAACATACATATTATAAAAACACCTAGTCCAAAACAAACATTCATGTTCACGCCCACAAATGTTTGACTTGAGGGGAATCGAACCCGCGACCTGCGAAGTGGCAGGCGGCTATACTGACCACTACGTCACAGAGATCGATTGTCTACGATGTCTAATGTGAAAGTTATGGATAAGGTCTCGGGTTTAAATCCCGTATCGTCCAAAACAGTTACTCGGTTTTCATTCCCGCGTATTATTATTATTTATGTTAATAGTAACAAACAAATATAAATAAACGCTTCAGCTTTATATAGATAAAGCTGAAGCGTTTATTTATATTTGTTTGTTTGTCCGATTTAAATAATTGTATGATAATGTACCTGGTAGATAGCTATGAAAATATTATAGTGTTTTTTTTGGCATGGTTGTAGCGACATATTACAATTAATAATGAAATATATTTGCTATTATTATTAATAGAATATCTCTTGAAAAACTTAAATTACTTGAAATCTTCTCTTTATTTTTAAAAGCCCTGTAAATTATACTTTAAAATATATATTTATTAATCATCATGATTACAAAAAACAGTTTGAAATGGTATTGAAAATTAAATTTCATTCTTAAGCATTATTTTTAAAAGCATATTGATTATAATTAAGTAAAGGCAATATGTCAGAAACTTCAAAAATACAATTTACTATTTTTATCATTATTGTGAGTATACTGTGAAATAAAACAAGGATGTGATTTGTTTGCAAGTATGGATCATTTTGGTAAGTATCTATTGAAACAACTATGGCTTATAAAATAATAGTATTATTATTTTTGGTATAAAAACATTAAGAAAAGGCCCAGACATATATTTAAAATGAAGGATTTAAGTTATGAAGCTTAAATACTTCATTTTAAATATATTCAATAATTATTAATTTATAATTTATTTAATAAATCTGTTTATGTCATTCAAAAATGTATGTATGATTAAATTTTTGGGGTAAGTATGTATATTAAAATCATATATTTCTTTCATATAACTCGACACACATTTTTGTACATGTTTTGAATATAATTTCCCCAAATAAAACATAATCTATGATAAGTATCGACAGTAGCAGATTAAATACTTATTTTAAATTTATTAAAACAAAAGGCAAAGAGTAATCTATGCCTTTATGTAAGTATATCTAGGTTTATTACTATATCTGACCACTACTAGCTTTCCAAATTTCCAGAAATTGGTTAATACAATTTTTTGTATTGTAAGTCCTATAATTTTATATGAATGTCAATTTATAATGGACATTTAATTATGTTAGTATTACAAACCATTTTAAATTAAGCTGCTTTAAGCATCTAGCTTTACTTGCGAGTACATATCACCTTATAAAAATTTTACCTTATAAAAATACCTTATAAAAATTTCGTCTCAAATTGCTGCGACAGAGCGTCGCCACGATAGTGTTGCCTCCTAATTTGTATGGTAACGCTATGTTTACATTGAAGTGTCCTATTTGAACATACGATAATTAAAACTAAGCCGTGCACTAGATGGCTATAGAGACTTATTTACAATAAATGAAATTTATTGTCTTAGCTTCAAAATTAATATTAGTCTAGAAAGCATTACTCTAATCACCGCTTTATAATTTCAGACTATTTAATATCGCTGCTTGAGGTGTTTTGAAATACTGCATAGATACCATTATTATCCGCAGATACTGCTCCGACATTAAGTATGTATGTACATTTGGTTCATACGACAGAAAATAATATTTATATTTCTACTTTTTTTCACTTTTACTAACTAATTTATTGTGTGCAGGTCTTCAATAAATCCATTTGAATCTGATGAAGAAGGACCCTCAACATCAAAAAATAAAAAGTCTAAACCCCGTCCGATGAAAAAACAAAGTCAGAAGCCGAAGAAAAAATCAGCAATATTGGAAAGTGACTCGGAGTCGGAGAACGATGCAGGTCCGACCACCATTAAGAAAAGGAAATTAAATGTTTTCCCTGATTCTGAGGTGAGTCCACATTAAATACCACTTTAGCAGTGTTAATTATCATGTTAATTTAAGTATTTAGACTTTCGCGGTCGTGTACATTACAATTTACATATTTACGTGGTAATTATAACGATAAATATGTAAAAAATATACTATGTTAATTGGCATAAAAGCGATTATATCATAGCATAAGTCTGTGCTTATGACGCTGGTGTAAGTTCTCGGGTTCGATCCTGAGTTAATAATAACATAGTAGTGATACAATCCTTGTATACCTTTTAAAAGCGATTATATCATAGCATAAGTCTGTGCTTATGACGCTGGTGTAAGTTCTCGGGTTCGATCCTGAGTTAATAATAACATAGTAGTGATACAATCCTTGTATACCTTTTAAAAGCGATTATATCATAGCATAAGTCTGTGCTTATGACGCTGGTGTAAGTTCTCGGGTTCGATCCTGAGTTAATAATAACATAGTAGTGATACAATCCTTGTATACCTTTTAAAAGCGATTATATCATAGCATAAGTCTGTGCTTATGACGCTGGTGTAAGTTCTCGGGTTCGATCCTGAGTTAATAATAACATAGTAGTGATACAATCCTTGTATACCTTTTAAAAGCGATTATATCATAGCATAAGTCTGTGCTTATGACGCTGGTGTAAGTTCTCGGGTTCGATCCTGAGTTAATAATAACATAGTAGTGATACAATCCTTGTATACCTTTTAAAAGCGATTATATCATAGCATAAGTCTGTGCTTATGACACTGGTGTAAGTTCTCGGGTTCGATCCTGAGTTAATAATAACATAGTAGTGATACAATCCTTGTATACCTTTTAAAAGCGATTATATCATAGCATAAGTCTGTGCTTATGACGCTGGTGTAAGTTCTCGGGTTCGATCCTGAGTTAATAATAACATAGTAGTGATACAATCCTTGTATACCTTTTAAAAGCGATTATATCATAGCATAAGTCTGTGCTTATGACGCTGGTGTAAGTTCTCGGGTTCGATCCTGAGTTAATAATAACATAGTAGTGATACAATCCTTGTATACCTTTTAAAAGCGATTATATCATAGCATAAGTCTGTGCTTATGACGCTGGTGTAAGTTCTCGGGTTCGATCCTGAGTTAACACAACATAGTAGTGATACAATCCTTGTATACCTTCTAAAGGTCCTGGACCACATGATCCTGAGAATATCAAACCCTAGACACATTGTAATAGACATATTTGACGACCTCTGTGGCGTAGTGGTTAATTTATCCGCATGCCAATTGCCAATCCGCCGGTCGCAGGTTCGATTACCGATCAAGTCAAACATTTGTGGGCATGAATATGATTGCTTGTCTTGGTTGGGGTGTTTCTATGTATAATACCTATGTATGTATTTACAAAAAACTAGTATGTGTATATTTATTATTTGTTTAGTAGCCATAGTAGAGTCTCTGTTTGGTTATTTAGTCCCAAATAATATTATACATCTTAAATACTTTTTTTAAATCCAGTTTTTGGAAATATTTAAAAATAATAAAACTTCCCTTTTCTCTCTATAGGTGGCAAATGATAGATTTTAAATTGTTTATTTCATATTTTCCAAATAACTCTGATTTACGAGTCACGTCGTGAAATTCCATATAGTAATTGAGATTTATAATATCTTTCAGGATGAAGAAGTTGTACCCGTACGAGCTGCAGCATTGAAAAATTTCCTGTCACGTCGCGTAGCTACCGGTAATACTTATCAAAGTGACCCGACCAGACACGGTGAGTACTACATTGAAGTACGCATCTCAAGCTGTCGCGAACTGGAAGCAATAACTAACAACAGGTGGCAACATTCACTTATTAGTTTTAAAACGGCTGTGGATGTCAAAACACCCACATGGAAAGCAGTTACCCAGTTGGTCACAGCTGTTAAACAGGATTTCCGTAATATTTCCCCGGTTCTGTACCCCTCTAAAACTTAATACTTACTGTTTTTTTATATGTACCGTTCATATTTACTCTTTATTTTCATATTATTCACTTTTCCTTTTTAATATTATTCTTATAAGTTTAGCGTTTGTTATACTTAATAGGTCTAGTGTAATTTAATGCTATATTTCTTTCAGCATATATCTTACAATAAGAATATATCAATAACACAAAGACGATAAACCAAAAATCCATAACACAAAGAAAATAAACAAAATTTAAATAATAATTACAAAAAGCAAGACTAAAAAAATACCTACTTAATAAATAAAAAGTGTTAAAGCAAATCTAATAAATAATGAAAGCACAAAAATCTAATGCACCTATTTTATGTATGAAAATAAAAAAACAATAATGCCTATATACAAATAAATAAAATGAAAGTATAAATACATACAAATTAAAAAAGCGTAAAAAAATATCGAAATCATAATTCTATAAATAAAAAGGTTAAAAACTCTACCCAGGCCAAAATAAATAAACTGAATATCAGTAATACAAAATAATACATAGTTAAAAATATATATTTATATATAAATTTATATGTATAAAATATTTTCTAGATACAATGTATTTTTGCCAGTCATGTAATGGGCACGTTAAACATTATTCAAGTCACAAAAAGTCCAATATTCATAAATCTAATAATTTGTTGCAAACTAAACTTGATAACGTTCATATAATTGCTTGCGCCTTTAAGAATAAAATTGTTAGTTACAAAATAAATCCTCAAAATAAAACAATTTCGCCCGAACTTTTTTTCAATGATATTTTACAGACATGTTACTATCTTCTGAAAGAGAAATTGAAAGTACATACTTCATTAAAAGTTAATTTCGAATTGTTTGTTTCATATATTTTACCTAAAAATAATGAAGTATCACTAAAATCTTTTAATACTAAATATGAAATAATTTTACAAAATACTGATTTAACATCTGTTTGTAATACATTTATCCAAAAAATTATAAGCAAATGCTCAGAGTTTGAACTTTGCGAATCAGGTTGGACGATTGAATCAATAAGCCATTTAGAAATAAATATTTTAAAATACAATCCTTTGCGAGCAGGTTCTTACATTTCATTGCCTAAAACTATTCAAACAACAAAATCTTGTCTAAATATAATTAATTATGACGAACACTGTTTTCTCTGGAGTATTATAGCTCATCTGTATCCAACTGTGACTAATCCTAATAGAGTAAAATCATATCCTCATTATTCCAAAGTCCTAAATACGAGTAATATGTCATTTCCTCCAAGTTTTGAGGATATAAAGTTATTTGAAGATTTGAATTCTAACGTCAGTGTAAATATTTATGGTTTGGACTCAAAAAATCAAGTTACTGGTCCCCTGTATAAAACTAGTAAGCGGAAAATAATGCATGTTAACTTACTATATATTCATAAAAAAGGAAAGAATCATTTTTGTTTAATAAAACATTTCGATAAACTTGTCCACAAACAGTTAACTAGGCATAAGTCGAAAATACATCTATGTGATGAATGTTTCACATATTTTGAACATCGGAAAAATTATTAAATCATAATTGCGCAAGAGTGCAAACTGTTCTACCTGAAGATAATTCAAAAATATATTTTTCTAATTTTGAAAGGACTCAAAGAATACCTATTGTTATTTACGGTGATTTTGAGAGCTTATTACGCGAATATTCAGACAAAAATAAAACTTCATATGTTGAAAATGTTCAAATTCACGAGGCAAGTTGCTTTGCATATTATATTTCTTGTCTTTCTAAGCCTGAACTCAATAAATTCACATCGTATAGAGGACCAGATTGTTCAAAGAAATTTACAAAATCAATTATCAGCAACGTAAAAAAACTATACAGAATACTTTCACATTCAAACCCAATAGTAATGAGTGAAAATGAGCTTCATTCTTTTAACAGTGCTAAGAAATGTTATATATGTAAAACAGTATTTTCCGATTCGGATTTAGTTGTTGCAGATCATGATCATTTCACAGGAAAATATCGAGGGCCAGCACATAACAAATGTAATTTGAATGCTAAAAAATGCTCATTTATACCTATAATATTTCACAATCTTTCTGGTTATGATTGTCATTTATTTATTAAAGAGCTTTCTACTATTTGCGGTCGAATTAATCTAATCCCTAAAAATAAAGAAAAATACATCTCCTTTACAAAATTTGTTCCAATCGATACTCAGAATGTAGCTCAGTTAAAATTTATAGATTCTTTTAACTTTTTAAGCTCAAGTCTAGATAATTTAGTTAAATCAATGAAACCAGAAGATTTTCAAAATATGCGTAAGTTTTTTGAAGATGAACATTTATTGAATTTAGTGCGGAAAAAGGGTATTTATTGTTATGATTATATTGATTCGTGGGATCGTTACAAAGAAAGCAAATTACCTGATCAAAAACATTTTTATAATTATCTTACTTCTGAAAACGTTTCAGACGAAGATTATATGCATGCGTTAAAAGTTTGGAAGGAATTCAATATCTCAAACTTAGGAGAATATACTGATCTATATCTAAAATGTGATGTTCTACTTTTATGCGATGCGTTTGAGAAATTTAGAGCTATGAGTTTAAAATGTTACAATCTTGATCCTTGCTATTATGTATCTTCACCTTCATTAAGTTGGGACGCTATGTTGTTATATACAGGAATAAATTTAGATTTAATTTCAGATATCGAAATGTATCAAATGTTAGAAAAAGGTATTCGAGGCGGTCTTGCACAATGTTCATTAAGATATGCAAAGGCAAATAATAAATACCTTCCTAATTATAATGATAAGGATTCTGATAGTTATTTAGTTTATCTTGACTGCGTAAATTTATATGGTTATGCTATGATGCAAAGGTTACCGACTGGAAACTTTAAATTTCTCGATGTAAAGGAAATAAGTCAATTTGATTTAATGACCGTTTCCAATAATAGTGATAGAGGATATATTCTCGAAGTAGATTTGCATTACCCTTCCGAAATACATGATGACCATACTGATTTACCATTTGCAGCTGAAAAGTTTGTACCACCTGGTAGTAAAAATCCTAAATTGATTGCAAACTTGTACGACAAACATAAATATGTTATTCATTATATTCACTTAAAAGAATGTCTGAAAAATGGGCTTATTTTACTCAAAATTCATAGAATATTATCATTCAATCATGATACGTTTCTAGCACCATATATATTACTAAATACAACATTGCGGCAACAAGCGTGTTCAGATTTTGAAAGAAACTTTTTTAAAAAGCAAAATAACAGCATTTTCGGAAAAACAATAGAAAATAAAAGGAAGCAAGTCGATGTAAAATTAGTTAATGTATGGAGAGATGAATTGAATAAAACCAATAAAATTTGTGGTGCAGAAAAATACATAAGCGCTCCAAATTTTAAAAATTTAAACGTAATTACCGATTCGCTGGTTGCAATTCAATTACAGTAAACAAAAATTGTTCTTGATCGACCAATTTACATCGGCTTTTTAATTTTAGAACTAGCTAAAACTCATTTGTACAATTTTCATTATTCTGTAATGAAAAGAATTTATAATGGTCGTATTAAACTATGTTATACTGACACTGACAGTCTTTTATATTTAATATTTACAAACGACTTTTATACGGACATGAAAAAACATATTAAATATTTTGATACAAGCAACTTCGAAAACAAGAAATGTAATATGCCTAAAGTCAACTGTAAATTACCAGGTTTTTTTAAGGACGAGATGGGCGGCGACGTCATATCTGAATTTGTAGGGTTAAGATCAAAATTATATTGCATAGATTCTATCAATACTTCAATAAGAAAAGCAAAAGGTGTAAAAAAATCTGTTACCAAAAAACTTAAGATTAAAAACTATAAAAGAGCTTTACAACATAATGAATGTCTGAGAGAAGATATGTTTATAATAAGGTCAAAAAATCATAATATTTTTACTCAAAAAATAAATAAACTTGTACGAGTAGAGATGACGACAAACGACAAATATTGCAAGATGGTTATAAAACTTTACCTTGGGGACATTATAAAACAGTGTTTTAGAGAAAAAATAAATAAATGTATTTATTTTATCTATAAAAATATCAAAATACTTATTATTATACATATAAATTCCTATACTCAGACATGATGATGAAGTATTCATCAGTTGAAGTGTTATTGATTGATTTTTATTTGTGGGATTTATTAAAAACATATGATATTGTAACATAATATACCTAGCATTAAATTCAAGCTAAATGTATAAACATATGTCCCATTGTACTAAATAAATATTTCTTTTTATGACAAAATAAAAGTATTATTTTGTCATATAAATTATATTATGTCCAGCAGTGGCCTGTGATAGGCGTTTAATTGATAAATATATTATTTTATTTAGTAAAATGGGCTTTTTTTTTGTAATAATGAAACAAATATTTGTTTGTTTATATGTTATTTATTGTAAATTGAAAATATATTACAACATAAATATATGTAATATTTAAACTTTTAATAAATGTAATGCACTTTTAAAATGAATAAAATATCATTTATTTTAATAATAGTGGTTTTTTTATTATTACCCTGGTCTAAGTTCTGTGACAAATTTTGTTATTTAAGATTATGATAACTTTGTGATAGTATATGATAAGAACTTGTCATATGCTATCTACTACTAAGAAGCAATTATTGAAAAGATTAAAAAATCTCTCGAAAGTTGATTTGTGACAGTTACAATTAATTTATTAAGTATTGCAAGTAATCGACAAAATAGAAATATAATATATGCAGCATATAAATTACATAAGCATACTACAACATAAACATAAGCAACATTGTACAATTTAAATAAATTATAAAATTATATAAAACATATTACCTACTTATAAAACATAACTATATATTATAGACAATTCGATTCCCTTAACTTATTTACTATTTTACCAACTAAATGTTCAGTTTCAGTCTTTATCTCATCATGATCACTTGTCACTACATACTGCACATCAACACTCGCATCCTCAGGATTTACTTTTATTTCATCCATAGGACGACCGTCTAAATCATATATCATAAGTTTGATTAAATGTCGAGCAGGTGCAGATTCTTTACGCATGATATAAGATTTGTTTATACATGTAGATTTTGATTTCATTTTTTTCTTCTTCAATGTTTGTTCCTCTGCTTTTTGTTGTCGACTTGCCTCACAAGCTTTGGCAGCTACTTCAGCATACCAACTTTCTCGATCTTGAGCGTAATAAAAAGGATTCGTAATTGGATTGTAGTCTTCTATTAGATCCTGTAAAAACAAGCCTTTAAATAAAAAATATATAAATAATAAAAACTTTATATATTTAAATTATATTAAACTTACCTCCTGTAAATTAAGTCTCTCAGGATCTTCGCCGAATGCTGAAATTCTATTATGGCTTATATTATCTAGAACAGGACTGTAGGACGGTGAGGTTGACATGATTCTGAAAGTAAGAACGATAATAATATTAATATTATATATATATATATATATATATATTGTTTTTTTAAATATTGTTGAAAATTATTCTTACCTCGAAAATAAATAAATCACAGGACAAACGATCTGCTCGCACAAATATCAGCAACGCAATGAAGAGCGCACATTTTTTATATGCAAATGGAGCAAGAATCTCATATTTCAGTTTCGTCTTAAACGATAGATACAAGTCTAAACTTGTTGATATTGTGGTACAAATGATCAATTTTAGGTATAAAATATTACATTTTATAAATATATATTTGAAGGATAGTAAGAAATAGAAGTAATACCCAAAATGAAGTTGATCAAGCAACCCATATCGCTTAAAATTAATAATATAAATATCAATGAATCCCCTCATCTAATCAGACATAGTATTTTATTACCTAACACCATTCGCTGTGTTATATGTGGTCCATCAAACTGTGGTAAAACTAACACAATGATTAGTTTGCTGCTGCATGAAAATGGGATGAAATTTCAAAATGTTTATCTTTACTCAAAAACAAGTTTTCAGTCAAAATATCGTTTCTTAAGCGAGGTGCTAAGAAGAGTGCCTCAAATAAAATTCTTCGAGTTCAATGATGATAAAGACGTTATATCTCCGAGTGAAGCTTTGCCGAACTCTGTATTTATTTTTGATGATGTAGCGTGTGAAAATCAAATAAATATTCGCAATTTTTTCTCTATGGGTAGACATAAGCAAATTGATTGCTTCTACTTATCACAAACCTATTCAAAAATACCGAAACAGTTGTTGCGTGATAATGTTAATTTTCTAATAATATTTAAACAAGACGATGTGAACCTGAAGCACATATATGAAGAACATGTTAGCTCTGATTTATCGTGGAATCAATTTAAAGATATTTGCAAATCAGTTTGGAAAACTCCTTTTAATTTTTAACCATTAATAAAGAGTCTCCAATAAATAATGGCAGGTACAGACAGAATTTTGATACCTTCTTTAACTTTGAATGAAATTACATATTTATAAAGAACTTCATAAGAATATAGTTTAGTCTAAATCTATTATTACTTGAATTCACTTGTTTATGAAGAAGATGGAGAAAAATATTAAAATGGAATTAATGAAGTCTGTCAGCTCCATAAAAAGAAAAATAAAAGATATGAAAAATCAGGAACATGAAATGAATTTATCGCTAGATAAAATGTTTAAACCTGTTTCGGAGCCCCTCAATAGCCTTGTGAAATCCAAACAAAGTGTAGAAAACAAGAACCATGTGGAAAATTTAATATCCGAAAATTCTAAAGCATTTGAGTCAGACGATAATAGTTCGAGCTCTTCGGCTAAAGATGATGAGTTTAAAGATGCTGTATTAAATTCTGCAAGCACTCCTAAACAAGATAAAAAATATAGCTTAGAAACTTCATTGGAAAGTGACGACATTTATGGTATTTATGATGGACTAAATGTACCTTTTGGAATAAGAACTGAAAACAAATCTTTAATGATGGGCAAAAAAGTAGTTTCATTTTCTAAAATTGATAGTTTAGACAATGAAAATACAGTTTTGGTTAAAATCGACAGCAAGACTTATAATTTAACCCCAGGCCTTAAAGAACTTTTACTTCGAGGAAAACCTGATTTCAAGTTAATAACAAACAAAGATAAACTTGTTTATAAAGATATGTTATATTACACTAATGCTCATAAGAGAGATTTTAATCCTAAAGGTCAAATAAGAGGCGATAAAGGAACTAAGTATCGTCAAATAATCAAACCGTTATTTAGTGAAGATTTGGTAGAAAAAAAACTATCTAAGCTCGGAGGTAGTTTGCCAAAGCTTAAAAAATATAAAACGTGCACTGACTTGGTGTATTGGGATGATCCCAATGAATTAGTTGAGAGATTAAAATTATTAGTAGCTTCAAGAGATGCAGGCAACACAAATCATGATAATGAAATTTTATCAATAATTGAAGAATTAAAAGAAGCTAACATAATTAAAGAATAAATACTGATAACAAACCGCATTTAATTTAGTATTATTGATCCATTCGTTATGATATTTACAAAATATTATATAATTTGTTTTATTTTAATAAATCGATAATATGTTAAAGAGTTTGGAAAAGAAATAGTTTATAAGAAATATTCTTTTTCATATTTAAAATTTTCTAAGTATGAGTAAAGCTGATGTAGTAAATGAAATTCATAAAAATGTGAGAGTGAACTTTCCACGAAGAACTGTTATTATGAAAGATATAGATGATCTTTGGCAGGCTGATTTAATTGATATGCCATCAATATCTAAAGTAAATAAAAACTTCAGATTTATTCTTACGGTTATTGACACATTTTCGAAATACGCTTGGGCATTTCCATTAAAAACAAAAAAGAAAGAAGTTGTATGTGACGCTTTTAAAAGATTGTTGGATGAGGGTCGCAGACCCAAAAACCTGCAAACTGATAACGGTTCAGAATTTTATGATAATAAATTTCAAAAAGTTATGAAATCTTATAATATTAATCATTACTCAACTTTTTCCACCAAAAAAGCTTCAATAGTTGAGAGATTTATCAGAACATTGAAATCAAAACTGTATAAAGAATTTAGTTTAAAAGGTAACTACAATTGGATAGATAACACCTTTAAAAACGTTATATATAAATACAATCACACCCATCATCGAACAATTGATGAAATGCCTGCAAAGGTCAATGGCATAAATAAGAAACGTATATTAAAAAGATACGAAAAAATTATGAAAACAGATAGTATGAAAAGCAAGTTTAAAGTGGGTGACTATGTGCGTATTAGTAAGTACAAAGGAACATTTGAAAAAGGATATACACCCAATTGGTCAACAGAAATATTTAAAATTCGCAAAATACAAACTACAGCTCCAATTACTTACTTAATTGAAGATACGATCAGAGGTCGACCAATTTTAGGAGCATTTTATTCCCAAGAGCTTCAAAAAACGAAACATCCTGATATATATTTAGTTGAGAAAGTTATTAAAAGGAAGGGCAGTAAGGTTTTTGTAAAATGGCTAGGTTTGCCTTCTACTGAAAATAGCTGGATTGATAAGTCAAATGTTTTATAAACTTAATCTGTCAAGTGTCAATCAGTTTTTGTATTTTGATACCTATTTAGCAAGTCTTTAATCCTAGATTTTTTCAGTCTTATTATGTGTATTGGAGAGAGTAGTCTTCTCAACTGGCTTATAAATCATTTACCATTCGAATTACATTTACCAGGATACAATTATTGTGGACCTGGTACAAAATTAACTAGGCGACTCAAACGTGGAGATAAAGGTGTAAATAAATTAGACGAATATTGTAAAGAACACGATATTGCATATCAGAAATCATCAAACTTAAAGGAACGACACGAGGCAGATTTAATTTTGTACAAAATGGCGAAAAAGCGCGGTGCTGCCCCTGATTCCAATACGGGAGAAAAAATCGCAGCGCATTTAATAAGTAATGCTATGTTAGCGAAGATTAAAACGGGTTCTGGTCTAATTACACGTAATCAAAAGTCTTCAAGCAAAATTGCATCTGGAAAAGGCCTTAAAAAGAAATTTAAACATGTAATTAGTGTTGCGAAAAAACGTATGAAAAAATTAAAACCAAAATGCAAAAAAGTGGCAATAGAGTTAGCAGTGGCTGCTGTCAGAGAATTAGCTGATAATTCAGCCATTAAACCTCCTCGAGTCATTGCTATACCAAAAACTGGCGGAGTTTTACCTCTTATTCCTATTTTTGCGGGTTTATCAGCTGCAGGGGCTTTAGCAGGCGGTGCAGCTGGTATTGCAAAGACCATAAATGAGTTCAAGATGGCTAAAAAACTATATGAAGAATCAAAGAGACATAATGAAAAAATGGAAGCTTTTTGCATCGGGAAAGGACTGCATTTTAAACCGCATAAAAATGGGCTTGGAATTTTTGTATCGAAGACAAAAAACTAATATATCGGCTACCCAACCGCGCCTTAACTAACTTAGATATCTTGAAGTATGGAAGTAGTATTCCCTATTTTAGAGGTGTCTTTATGAGAGATGAGCTCCCTGATTACCCATATAAAAAAGAATGTGGAATAATTAATTTAGATAGTTCTAAAAATCCTGGTTCTCATTGGGTAGCCTATGCAAAATACAATGATTATGTTGAATACTTTGAAAGTTACGGCAATCTTAAACCTCCTAAAGAATTCATAAAATATTCCGGCTCTAAAGTCCACTACAATTATGAAAACATACAAGGCGATCACCCTTTCAATTGTGGACATCTTTGTTTAAATTTTTTACAAAAGTTTTGGAATAAGCATAAAATAAAATAGACAAGATCCTACAAAAGTGTTCAGTATGCAGGCATGTCTATAACAGTGACGATCTCTGGCAATAAATCTGAATTAGAATCGTATTTTCAACCACCCCTGACTTTATCTGGAAAATATGAGTGTGGTTTGCTATACTATTCAGCGTTAAATTCAGTATCAAGTACGCATTCTAATAATACTAACACTCTGTCTATGATTAAAATTGAATGTGATTTAATATACGGTTCCTATACTAATGGATTACCAACTCATATTATTCATGAGTTTGTGCCTAATACTACAGCCGGTCAACAGTACATAGAATCGCCGCAGACCGTTATTTACTTTCTGGTGAATAAAAATATAATTTCATCTATATCAATTAAAATTGTTGATCAGTTTGGTTATTGTCTTAATTCTATAGGACATAATCAACTACGTCTTCATTTAAGAAAACAACATGATATTATATAATTCCACTATAAACCATGCAGGAAAAATAAAAAGGCTTATTTCTTCTACAACCACTAAAGTGTATAGACGTAAAAAAAGGAAGTTAACTAAGGCAAATATAGATTTCCTTAAAACTTTAGGATTTAAAACATGAATATACTTCAGATTAATGACTCACCGCACTTCGATACTTCCATCGAAAGTTACGAAGTACATTCCTACAATCCCTATAATAATTGCTTTAGAGAAAACGTTGAAATCAGAATTCCCATACACCAGCAAGACATATACGTGCTACCATCAACCAGTTCAATTTACATCGAAGGTCAAGCAAAGCTCTTCGGCAAAGATGGAAAACCGATTGAGAAACCTGTTTCGTTTACTAATAACCCTATTATGTTCTTGTTTCAAGACATCCGATACGAAATAAACGGTATTGAAATTGATCGTATAAAAAATTCGGGAATAACGTCGACAATAAAGTCATACGTTTCATTAAACGAAGCAGAAAACAAAGTGGCTGCCTTATGGGGTTGGAACTTAACTGGTTTTAAAAATGATGGTCATTTTAGTGCTGTACTGCCATTGAATAAGATTTTAGGATTTGCGGAAGATTACAATAAGATTGTCATAAATTGTAAACATGAACTTATATTGAACAGAAGTAACTCTAACTTAAACAGTGTCATAGTTACTGAAGATATTGTCCATTTCCAAATCAATATAGAAAGGGTGCAATGGAGAATGCCTCACATAAAAGTGTCAGATCGAGAACGTCTCACACTTTTAAAACATTTGGAAAGAGATAAATCTATTCAAATGGCGTTTAGAAATTGGGATTTATATGAGTATCCTTTACTACCTAAACCAACAAAGCATTCATGGTCAGTTAAAACTGCATCACAATTAGAAAAGCCTAGATATGTTATTTTCTGTTTACAAACGAATAGAAAAAATAATAAATTGAAAGACTGTTCACTATTCGATCACTGTGAAGTGACGAACGTAACTCTCTTTTTAAATTCACAATATTATCCGTATGAACCTTTAAACTTGAAATTTTCTGAGAACAAGTACAGTATATTATATGAAATGTATGCGAAATTTCGTCAGTCGTACTACAACTGTCCGGTTGACCCCTTGCTCAATCTAAAGGACTTTAAAGAAAAAGCTCCTCTATTTATCATAGACTGTTCTAGGCAAAACGATAGTCTAAAATCAGGCCCAGTAGACGTACGATTGGAAATTGAATGTTCAGAATCAATACCGGATAATACTGCTGCATATTGTTTAATTATTAACGATCGACTTGTGGAATACAAACCTTTGAGCAACATAGTGCGCAGGTTATCATGACTGCCATTGTAGACATTCAAGGCTTTAAGACAGAAGCAAATGAATTTATAATAAAAGAGATTGCTATATACTGTAATAAACAACTGCAAGTATTTTTAATTAAGCCACCATTTCCATTTTACGATTTAACAAAACAAGAAAGACATCAAGTTGCATGGATTGAACGTAATAGAAATATATATTGGGGTGAAGGATTTATACCATATTCAAATTATAAGTGTTTAATTTTAGATTTCTTAAAAGATAAATGTATTTATATTAAAGGTTGTGAAAAAGTGTTATGGTTAAAAAATATTTTAAATAATAATAATAGTAATGTGATCAATTTAGAAGATAAAGGCTGTCCTAGTTTTTTAAGTCTGTATGATCGATATAAATATTCTGACAATTTGTATAGTTGTATTTATCATAACTCAATATGTACTTTGAAAAATGTTTTGTGTTTAAAAATATGGTGCTCTGATAATAAACTTTTTGTATAATATATATTTTCTCATTTTTACTCATTAAATATCCCTTCCTTCCAACTTATCTTTGTAAAATTATTTATAAAATAAATTGGTTATATCAGCTATGAGATTTCATTACACTCTCATAATTGTAATAATATAGACTACCTCTTCATTATACACTTATAAATACATAAAATAATTCAGAGAAATACTTTTGAATTTTAATTATTATTCTAACTAATTGGTTTTTAAAATGAACGAAGTAGACAAAAAATCTTGGTCCATCAAAAAGTATGGACAGTATAAAAAGGATGTTTTATTAGACAACCTTGAACAACAGATAAACATTCTAAAAGAAAAGAAAGAACCGAGAATAGCTGATCTTTTTAAGATTATGTGGCTGCAGGATCAACTAATACAGGTGCTTCAGGAGAAAATTGCCAAGCTTGCTAGCCAGCGAAAACGAAAGCCTGAGCAAATCTGTGACGCAAAACATAAAGTTGTAAGGTGTACAAACAACGAAATACTCGTTTTGTTAATTATTAAAATCAATCTCTGTCAAATTGTGTTTGAATAGATATATTACGTGGGGATAGTATTAGATAATTTGTGTAGGACAGTAGGATAGAATTGGGGCGCTCTGCATCACGCAGCTCGAGCGAACGCGAGAGCAAAGTGATGCAGAAGCCCCAATTCTATCCTACTTTCGTATAGGAGTATACTCTTATACGAATAATCTCAGGAATCACTGGCTCGAATTGAAAAATTCTTTTATTTATTTATTTATTTATTAATAGGACAACTTACAAAACATACACTTAGGAAAGGATTTTAACAAGTTGTGTTGAGTGGCTCAAGCAATAGTGCTGTTTCAATTACAAGTTGCCACGGCATGCATTACAATTCACAAGGTATTAGAGCAAACAAGGTTATTAGATATATTTATGTGACAAACTTTAACTAATTTAATATTAAGTTAATATTAAGTACTTAAGACTAAGGCTCGAAATACATTCATACATTGTCAAACATTTGGTGTCGGTTAGCGCTGGATAGCTGAAGTGTCCCTGAGTGCTATAGGCCATGTATGCACCACGGGCGAAGCCAGGGCGGACCGCTAGTGACATTATATATTATGATTAATTTAGAGAATTGTTTTTAACACTGTTTTATATTTTACAAGATTGTGCGTAAATAAGTCACAGTCTTTGTTAATCGAGATGGTGTTGTAAGCTTTTTGTAGTCGGTTTATAGGAGAATTAAGGCCCAGGTTGCTGTGTGCGCGTAGAGGGGAGAAGAGATGAAAACTATTTTTTCGCGGCAATTTAAAAGGAGTATTGAACCGTAATGTTGTTACTAATTGTGGACAGTCAACTACATTATTAGCTATTTTATACAGCAATATTTGATCAAAAAATTTTCTTCTGTTTTTAAGACTGTTCATTTGATAAAATTTTAGGCGGTCATTGTAAGATGAGAGTTGTTTTGCCTTTTGACTTTGGTACGCAAGGTGGTAAACGAAACGCTTTTGTACCCGCTCGACCGTATTACTATGAACTTCATAATATGGCGACCATACGGGACTGCAATACTCGAGACCTGACCTTACTATGCTATTAAAGATATTTATTTTAGTTGATGCATTTTTAAAATCCTTGCAATTTCTTGCTACAAATCCTAGAAGTTTATACCCTTTTGAAGTTATATTGTTAATATGTGTATCAAATCTTAATTTTTTATCAAAAGTAACGCCTAAATCTTTGTATGTATCAATTAATTTAATTTTATTATCTAGTATAGAATAAGTAGTATTGTAGGAATGTTTTTTTCTAGAGAAGTGCATGTGATAGCATTTATCGCTATTTAGGGTCATTTTGTTGTCAGAACACCATTTCACGAGGCGATTTATGTCATCTTGAAGAAGATTGAAGTCGGTGACTGTATTAATTGTTTTAGCGATTTTTAGGTCATCAGCGTACAAGTAGCTAAGGGAATTGTGAAAGCATGAGGTAATATCGTTGATGAATATATTGAAGAACGTAGGACCGAGGTGGGATCCCTGCGGTACGCCCGAGGATGCCATAAAAGGCTCAGAAATAAATCCGTTAATTACAACTCGACATGTGCGTTCCCTTAGGTACGACGAACACCAATCCAGAAGAGAGCCATCAATACCAAACCGCAAGAGCTTATTAACAAGGATATTATGGTTAACCTTATCAAATGCTTTTGAAAAATCTGTATAGACAACGTCCACAGGAGTGCCGTTGTCTACAGATGCAATTAAGTCGTTTGTAAAAGAGATAAGATTAGTTGTGGTAGAACGACTGCTACAGAAGCCATGCTGATTAGGTATAATTAAAGGTTTAATATGCCAG
Organism: Catocala sponsa; assembly: GCA_963564715.1. Classification (NCBI taxonomy): domain Eukaryota; kingdom Metazoa; phylum Arthropoda; class Insecta; order Lepidoptera; family Erebidae; genus Catocala; species Catocala sponsa. Next base: position 21,048,066 of record OY751348.1, on the reverse strand, counting down.
GTAATGAATGGAAGTAACAGTGATTCAAATAGCTTGGCAAAAACTGGTAGAATGGATATAGGTCTGTAGCTGGTTACAAGTTCGACATCCCCAGACTTGTATATAGGAGTTATTAGTGCGTTTTTCCAAACGGAGGGAAAGGTGCCGGTGGATAATGACTTGTTATATATAATAGTCAAAGGGTGAGATAAAAATTTGGCACAATTACAAGCAAAAATTGATGGTATCCCATCCGAGCCAGGACCTTTGTTCTTGTCCAATTTTTTAAGACCTGTGAGAATCAGATCTTCAGTCAGAGTTATTTTACACAGTGTATTAGAAGACAGTCCTTGAACGTTGGCGCTTGCACTCAGCCTAGAAGGGATAGGGGGTTCGAATACAGACGAAAAGTAAGATGCAAGTAATTCACAGATGGCTGGACCAGTAGTACATATAGTATCTTTATGATACATTTTTGATGGGTATGAACTTTTGTTAGCTTTTTTCTGCTTTATAAAGGACCAAAACACCTTCGGGTTTTCTTTTATAGAAGATTCAATTTGTGTAATATAGCTATTGTAACATTTATTAATAAGATTGATACTCCTTTTCTTTAAAGTCGAAAATACAATTTTATCGAAAGGATTTTTGTATTTTGCATATCTAATTCTATATTTTTTTTTTCTTTAAGTAGTAATTTTAACTCGCGAGTGAACCAAATGGGTGGAGCTTTCAAAGATCTAAGTTTCGTAGAAGGGATACATTTTTTTATAGCTGCATTGATTACTTTATAAAAAATATTCACCATGTCGTCAACCGTGTCACAGCATCCCAGTTCGTTGTCCCAGCATATACTGTCAAGATACTCACAAATTCTATTGTAGTCACCTTTATAAAAATTTATTTTTTGGGAACTACTATTGACGCCTAAGCCTTTGCTAACACTTAGAGAACTCGCGATAGAAAATTCTATGGGAGGGTGATAACTATCGATATTTGTAATAGGGTTTTCTGATGGTCTTATGTCCACGATAGTTCTATTTACAAGTATCAAGTCCAAGATTTTATTAAGGTGGTTGTGTATGTAATTATACTGATTAAGTGCATTTTCATTAATAAAGTCTAAAAAAGAAGAATTGACAACACTACTTGTGGCATATGAGGCAGCTAATGGAAGGCCTGGACTTCCTGACCAACAGAGACCACTAAGGTTAAAGTCACCACATATCAAGACGTCTTCGTAAGAATTGATGACGTTACTGGCGTTTTCCAAGAAATGTTGTAAAATATCTAACTGTATGGGTGGTGGCAGATAGGCGGCACACACAACTACTGATTTGGATTCATTGACTGTTATTTTCACCCAGATATCCTCACATTTACTCTCACAGTTAAACAGCCTCACCGATGGAAACCTACGGGACACCGCTATAAGCACACCGCCTCCGCCTTTGTTTTTGTGAAAATAAGATGATTCCCTGTCTCGTCTGTAAACAACGTAGTCATCGCAAAATAATTCCGAGTTGTATATACTGTCATTTAACCATGTTTCACACAGTATAATTACATCGTAATCGCTAGACATTGTATTTTTATATAAATTGACATTTTTAGTGCGTAGGCCTCTAACATTTTGTAAATAAAAACTGATTTCTTTATGCATAATTAAATTATAATGATTAATGTATCAAGTATATTATATTAAAAAGTAAACAAAGTATCAAGTGACCCAATATTACAGTTTATTCAAGACCTCTATGTTCTTGACTAATATTGTTTCTGACGACTCTGTTTTACGCAAATAGATACGTCCACCGCGAATCCAAACGAACTTATAATTCAGTTCCCTCGCACGTATTCTAGCAGCAGCATGCAACGACTTATTCTCTGGTGATAGGTTATCCGTCACATATACTGGTAGCTTGGGATCGAGCGCAATACCCAAGTGACTAGTATTTAACTTGTCGGTCGGGTGATCCTTATTATATTTTATTACTGACGCTAGGTACGAGTCACGAGTACGTGGGGTATTAAATTTTACCAAAATATTACGTGGGCGACCGCTTGCCGCATTTAGTTTCGCAACCCTTGAGCAATAGGAAATATCACGATCATCAATTTTTATATTGGTTACGGCAGCAATCTGTTTGACAATGCTTACAACATTTTCTGTCTTATATTCGGGCACACATTGAATTTCGACGTTAGTAGCACGGGACAGCTGATCGAGTTGATAAAAACGAGTTGACAAATTGTTGACATCTTGGCGAAGACTTTCGTTTTCCTTTCGCAAATGTTTAATTTCACTGTTATTAGAACACATGTCTGAATTCAATTTATCAAACTGTGTACTAAGGAAGTTTAAGGAATCTTTAAATTCATTTATTTGTTCCGATAATTCTCTAAAGCGGGTACTCATGGAGGTATTAAAATCAGACATGCATTCTCGCAACACTTCACGCATTTCTACCCGTACTATATCACGTATATTACTCAAGTTATTGTCGGAGAACACTACCGGCGAAGAACGACCCGATGCGGTGGACTCGGCTTTATTTGTTTTACGGCGTGTCACATTAACAATTTTTAGTGTTGGATAACCCATTTATTTAAATAGAGAAAGTATATAATTAGAAATCGAAATGCCAGGCCCTAAGTAATAAATTGTAGTAAATTATTAATCAATTAGATTGTGTTTGTCTTGTGTTACAATAGACATGATATCGGTAGGGACATTGCCTCATTGGCATTTTTCTACAGAATATACCACGGGGAGTGCTCTGAAGAGTTATTCCATCTTATCCCGCCCTCCCCTTTCCTATCCAGAACAACGCGTGCTGGGCTCAGATGCCATCCTTACACGGTAGAGTCGATTAGAGCGCGTACCAACAAGTTTGGGTCCTCATACCTCTGCCGAACGACCAAGGCATGGAATTCTCTGCCAAAGCACGTGTTTCCTTCTTCCTTCAATCCTGGGTCCTTTAAGCTGGGCGTGAAAAAGCACCTTCTCAGGCCGTCAAAGTAGAGAACTCAACATAGCCTCGGCTACTATGAGGGCGGTGTGGAGGCCACTGCTCTTAGACCACACGACTGCTTACCATCAGGTGGAGTGTGGTCATATTAAAGAGCAAAATAAAAAAAAATAAAGAAAATAATCTAATACTGCAACTAGAGCTGGTTATTGAATAAGTATAATTAATTTACCAAATAGTTTGCTCATAAGTCATTGAAGAAGACAGTAAAATGTTAAAAAGATAATTAAGAATTACTCCAACATTTGTAACGAATTTGCGATCGAAATCTTCTCTAGATAACATAATTATAAAAGACTAGATGTTCCCGCAGTTTCACCCGCGTTTATCGTTACTACGCCGCCCCCGTGGGTCGTAGCGTGATGTTATATAGCCTATAGCCTTCCTCAATAAATACGCTATCCAACACTAAAATATTTTTTCCAAACGAAACAGTAATTCCTGAGATTAGCGCGTTCAAATAAACAAACAAACTCTTCAGCTTTATAATATTATTAGTTTTTGCCCGCGGCTTCGCTCGCGTTAATTTTAGAATTTGACAATGAATTCGGGTTGTAGTCTGATTGTAGTAATATAATTCAATCATGATTCGAAAGACACGTCGCGTCATCTATTATCATAAGAACGTTATTATTGTTTTCCTCGGGATAAGTAATTTTTTCGGGATGAAAGGTAGCCTATGTCCGTTTCTGTAAACCTGACAATATATGCAAAATTTCAGGATGATCGGTTTAGGCGTGAAAAGGTAACAAACAAACAAACTCATTTTCGCTTTTATAATATTAGTTAGGATAGTATCTATAGATATGTACAGAATGTTCTATCCTCTGAATTTAACTTTAAATATGTTATTGTCTGCTGTATACAACACAAAAATATACCGTAACTCCAGCTGGAAAGAAGTATTATCATCGATCAAATATACCATAGATGCACCACTCTTGCGTGCGCTGCCCGTAAGCGAGAGCGAATCGACACCACTACTACGGTGGAGACCGTACCATACACTTAGTACGCTTGCGTATCGCGAGTAACACACTTAGGACATTGACGCGTTTTAACTAAACTATTACAAAATGTTTCTCAGTGGGCGTTCAATGGTTATTCCGGTTTATTTCCTGGATTGCATAATAAATGCAGACACTTATAAGTAAGTAATACTGGTCAGTGCCACATATTGACGCGGCTTTTGTATGAGAATGTGCATCTATGGTATATTTGATCGAAGAGTATTATATAGTAAGTAGTTGTGGTATTTGCATTTTTGATTGCAACTGTTTCAAGGATATCGAACAAGGATACCGATCAGTGAGTGCAACTGGCTATGAGCCAGTTGCACTCACTGATCGGTAAACGATTAGCGAGGTTAAGCAACGTTGGGTGCGGTCAGTCTATAGATGGGTGACCGCTTACTGGTATTTCAGTTGAGCGTCTCCGTGCTTCGGAGGGCACGTAAACAGTCGGTCCCGGTTGTTGTCAAATTGATAGTAGTCGTTAAGCCATGTCAGAGGCCTACGGGCGGCTTGAACAACTCTTGATAACAGGTTGACCACTAACTACACGAAAAGAAAGAAGAAGGATATCGATTAAACAATATTTTTAAATACCAGAATGAGAATCCCTTTATGTATATTCCGTTCAGTTACAGCTATCTTCTTTTATGTATACTTGTTGTATAATTTAAATAGCTTAAATTTAAGTAAACAGTAACTAGTAAAAGTGTTTAACAATAGTAGTTTAAAGTTTCAAAATTTTGTAATAATAGTGTTTTGTCCTAATCCTAACTAATATTATAAAAGCGAAAATAAATGTGTTTGTTTGTTTGTTACCTTTTTACGCATAAACCACTGAACCGATCATTCTGCAATTTTGCATATACGTTGACAGGTGTACAGAAACGGACATAGGCTACTTTTCATCCCGACAAAAATTGCTGTTTCCCAGGAAAACAATAATAACGTTCTTATGATAATAGATGGCGTCACGTGTCTTTTGAATCATGATTGAATTATATTATCACAAGCAGAGTACAATCCGAATCGATTGTCAAATTCTAAATTAACGCGAGCGAAGCCGCGGGAAAAAGCTAGTAAAAAATAAACAACGCGACAAAATTCGTATAAAGTTTGTTTAATTTGAATGATTCATATATGTACATAACTGTCCCGTATGTAATCCTCACCAATAACACTCAATGCGGCGGGTAGCGACAAGGGGACCGCTCGAGTGCAGTGCCATAAATGCATTATCCGCCTCCGAAACAGGTGAGATATTTGAATCATTGAAATATAACATTAATTAAAAGCATTACTTGTAACCTATAAAAATATAAAATTTAGAAAACCCCAGACTCAAAAATATGAACGTAAAAATCCTAAATAAAATAGTATGAACGTAAAAATCCTAAAACAAGTAAAAAAAAACTATTAAAAAAGGCCACAAATAGAACAAAGAAGGTATAAACGTGAAACCCTATAAAAAGACAAAAATCACCTTGAAATTGTGATACTACGTAAGTACGTATGAAATTTTTTGATTAAATGTTCTCGTGTTGGGGGACCGTCGCCAATTTGTGATGGCGGCCATCTTGGATTTGAAATTTATCATAGTGTATAGTATTCTACTAGTCAAGCCCTTTCATTTGATACCCATATTGAGGGAGTTGTGAAAAAATAAGTAATCCGCCATTTTGTGGCGGCGGCCATCTTGGACCGATTTTCATCAAACACAGCTAAGAACTCTCCCGACTAAATCACCTTTCAAACAAAAACAAACAAAATCAAAATCGGTGCATCTGTTCGGGAGCTACGATGCCAGAGACAGACAATCAAACTTATAAAATCCCGTCGTTTTTGCGTCGGGGGTTAAAAATGGCAGTCAATCCACTTCAGTCAGCAATGACAAATAAAAGCGTGCAACGCCACGCTTATCTGGTCTCATTGTCACAAATATCACAAATGAAATTGTTCAAAATAAAATAAACGTTAAATGTAAACACGTCAATAAATACGTTGCATTTCAATTCATATTTTGCATTTATTAGACCAGATCGGCACTCCATTTTGAACCTAATTTATTATAAGAATAATTGACCTTCTATACATTTAAGCAACATTATATGTTCTATTCTATAGCATTCTATTACAAATTGTATCACGTGTGTAATATCGTTATTGGAACAAAATTGCTTTATTATCTGTACTTGTTTCGTTATTACCACAATTTCCCTAATTCAATACTGCCCATGAATAAATTTAGTTATTAATTCTAAAAACATTCGTGTAATAGATACAGCCAAGTTTACAAGTCGTCTATCAAAAATGTTTCACAAAACCTTAAATAAAATAAAACCAGTAGAATTTTTGCTAAACAATATTCTAGATAAAGATGTACAAGATATGTTTTATCCGATGCATTTAATGCAAAATATATTTCTTAGTCCTAAATACAATATACGCGATAACTTTGTGACTCCAAAAGGAAAGAAATATAATGTCATATCTACTTGTATTTTGCTTTCTATACTGACAGGCTGTGTATGTAAAATGTTTGCTGTCAATTTTGATTTTGGGTTGGGAGCTGATGATATAACATCGACTTACGCAAGTGCGATCTACCTGTTTCTGTTTTATTATATTGGTTTTATCATATTATGTTTTGTTAATATGACACACTGTCACGAGAACATTTATTTCATATTAACCATCCAGGATATTTACAAAAACATGGATTGTAGTAGATATAATCGGAGTATTAAAATTTGGAATTGGATATCCGTTTTAAGCGCTGCTGGGATTAATATCTTCATGTATGCTTTTTACTATTCCACTCACAATTATTTTAGTATCATAGATTTTCTTTGTGATGTTGCTTTCATTACTTTCGATATTAATTTGGTTTGCGCTATTCGCGTTATAATATTATTGAAGAAATATCTTGATGAGTGGAGTGAAAATATCCTGCTTATGAATTCTGAAGAAGAAAATGGTGAATATTGTAAAATAATATTTCACGTATATCAGAATATTCTGGAATCTTTTAAATTGTACAAGAAAACTTTCCAGGTTTTGGTAAGAACTTTTAAACTCTTTGAAATTATCTTAAGCTATATTTTAAGGGGCATAATCGTTTTAATATTTTACAAACGTGTGCAGATATATTATCAGATTTAAAAACAACCATCTCTCTTTAAAAACTGATCGTTTTAATCATATTTTTGGATATGTATGTTATGTAATGCGAATTGTTTGTTTGGATTAATTCCTGTGCCGCGGGGGACACAATAAACATTCAAATAACGGACCCAAAGAACATCCTGACTCGGTAAAACCATCGGTGACTCCACACACTGGCAGGGGCAAAGCGACTACTAAGCCAGGTAGTATACACTGCCTAAATGCAACTTGGCAGACAGCTGCAGAGAGCTTCTAGACCACAGAACAAGGAGTACTGAATACCGTGCTTCTACTAGAGATGAAAGTAAATAGAAATATTGGTGTTGTGAGGGCTAACATAGCAAAACAGTTGGTTGCTCGCGAACGCGTTCACCCAACCATCGAAATGGGAGTCGATAGTGTCAAATCTTCCAATATCTTTGGTGTCCAGTGACAACGCAGAGCGTAGTCAGCACTGAGTTCTATAATATAAGTGCCATACATGTTTCGGCGGGGTAGATGCAATGTAGTTGCTATGGACATGTCTGGACTGTATAGAATATGATAAACGAGCCGTCTTTATCTAGTAGGTAGGTAGGGTAATTCGATTGCGTGCCCTGTGTTCTAAACTATGGCCAACGAGGTAAATATAGCGTCGTATAGAGAATCATTCAGAAAGCCCGGGCAAAATGCCTGACCTTCGGAAGGTCAACTCTTGGTGGCGGTACCCCATTGGATCTCGGAAACGGTGATATCTACGGGAGTCGTTCTCAAACAAAATCTTCCTAAAATCCTAGCAACTTTTAAGGGGGGCGAAAAAAAAACATGGCTTCCATACGAAAAAAAAAGGCCGCCATACAAACTTTGACCTCTAATATCTCCGAAACAGTTAGAGATAGGCGGGGTGTTCGAACAAATAATGTCATAGAGGTCGACGAAATCTTTCCAGAAAAGGTAATTTTCAAGGTCACCGGGGTCATCGGTAATTTTTGGCTTCGGGGGTTTTCAAGATCCTTGAATCCGAATCTAAAATTAGTTTTTTGTTTAAATCAATCTGCTCGCAACCACGCAAAATACTAGTTATATTTATAATGTTCTCTCACACGTTATAAAGTAAAAGAGAAACCCTGTTTGTTAACATTATTTATCTCGACTCGTTGATCTTAGTTTAGTCATTTTGTACTACAGCTAATGATAGTGTCCTAATCAATACCAACATAATTAATACGAATGCCATTTTTTCTGTTGATTATTCTATGACGGCTGAATGACGGAATCTTTTTTAATCAAGCGTAACGTAATAATTATTACTCTTTTCTATTGCTTTCAGATTTTGTTTCACACTGCAGATACATTTAGTCGAACTTTGTGGTATATGCAATTGTTAATATCACTTCTAAAACTACCAGTAAAACCGGAAAATGATGTAACCGATATCGTAGTGTCATCTATATAATTTACTAGCTATTGCCCGCGGCTTTGCTCGCGTTAATTTAGAATTTGACAATCAATACGGGTTGTACTCTGCTTGTAATAATATAATTCAATCATGATTCGAAAGAAACGTGGCGCCATCTATTATCATAAGAACGTTTTTGTTGTTTTCCTCGGGAACAGTAATTGTTTTCAGGATGAATGGTAGCCTATGTCCGTTTCTGTACACCTGACAACGTATATGCAAAATTCCAGGATGATCGGTGTAGTGGTTTAGGCGTGAAAAGGTAACAAACAAACAAATAAACTAATTTTCGATTTTATAATATTAGTTAGGATTAGGATTAGGATTTTTAGGCTTTGATACTCTTTTTGTCGCAATTTTTCTGTTATCTCTAATGTGTATGTGAAGTGTAAGAGAAAACTGCACCGAATACTGTATCATAGGTCACTAAGCATACAAATTTGTCTGCTTCATCAGTAAAAATTAAATAGTCCTTTATATAGAATCCTTTCTTATTAATGACTAGCTGTTACCTGCGACTTCGTCCGCGTAGATTTTAACTAAAAAGTGTTTGTCTCCGCGGTACCTTATTTTTTTTCTAAAATCAAAGTAGGTAGCCTAAGTTACTCCTTATAACATTAGCTATCTGCCAGTGCAAGTCCCGTCAAAATCGTTTCAGCCGGTTCGGAGATTAGCCGGAACAAACAGACAGTCAGACAATTTTTTTTTAAATAGATGCTTTTGTATAGGTACCTTATATACTTTCATATGTATTAGATAAAAAGCTGTTATTTTGACATTACAAACAGACACTTCAATTTTATTTATTTGTATAGATTTGTATACATATGTTCATAAGTAGCTTCATTGTGAACTTTGCACAAATGTTCACGCATAATGGACCAACTTGGAGTTCAAAAGTCAAAAAGGGAGTCCAATTACAAAAAAAATGCACAACTGTTCTCTGTGCGTGTAGCATGCAGTCGGCAATCCCAATTTATACAAGTCCCTACCACTATTAATAGGAGAGACGGTAAATGCTTAATTGGGATACAAATACCATAAACTTTTTGGTAATTGGTCGGCCTCAATGGCGTAGTAGTCAGTGGAAACGACTGCCACGCCTGAGGTTGCGATTCCCGCACAAGTCAAACATTTGTGCGCATGAACATGGATGTTTGTCTTGGTCTGGGTTTTCCTATGTATAATATGTATGTATTTACAAAAAAAAAGTATATACGTATGTTTATCCATTCTCTAGTACCCATAGTACAAGCTCTGCTTAGTTTGGGCTAGATGGTATTGTGTGTATGTAATATAATATAATATTATATTATAAATTGTTTTAATTATTCATTTAAAATAGCTTTCTCTGTTGACATAGTGAAAAACAAAAGGTTCTGAGTACATAAGTACTAACAATATTTATGATCAAGAAATCTTTTTTGATATCACACCATGTGAAATTAAATAGTTGGCAATAGGAACCTTTTAAGCATTTAAGAGACTTATTTTTATCGTAGGAACATCACTATCACATGTGACTATCCCTTGAGAAGCCGACTCGCATCAAAGCATCTATGAGCGGGACATACTATAATTAGTACAACCTTTTGACAGTCAGATAAGCCTCAAGCATTTTACATAGCTGAAGGGGTTACTTAGTAACAAGAAACTAATCCAAGCAAAATTAACAGTCATTAGTAAATACCTACTAAATCATTTAATGGAATAGAACAATACAGGTGCCGCTGTAAAAGTACAAATAGAGCATTGAAAATGGTGCCGTGGAACCACGAACGCAGTCCGCTGTCAGACCATATTTGATCATTTGGCGCACAGTACGCTGAACATAATTATTATTAATACCGGTACGCTGGTTCGATCGCCTGCACATCGAACTTGGTGCGGTACCGAAAATAATATGACAGTCCGTGGAGTGGTGCTGTGGTGTGAAGAGCGCACCGTGGCACCGTACCTTACGTTAAGTCGGTCGCACCATGATCGATCAACTATTTGCACTGTCGGGCACGCCACGATCGTGGCGGTAAGTCCCGTGTTTGAGGAGTGGCTGGAGAGGCGGCATGGCGCCCTCACCTTTCAGCTGACACAGGTAATGACTGGCCACGGTTGTTTTGGCTAGTTCCTGTGTCGTATACGCCGGCAAGAGACGCCCGGTTGTCACCACTGCGGTGACTGCCGCGACATTGTTGAGGACACGGCACTGCACACTTTGGCGGTTTGCTCCGCTTGGGCATCGCAGCGCCGTGAGTTGATCCCGGCAGTCGGATTGGTTGCCCTCTCGCTCCCGGCCGTAGTTCAGTCTATGGTCCGGAGTGAGAGGTCGTGGAACGCCGTCGCCTCCTTCTGTAAGGAAGTGATTTCCATCAAGGAGGCGGCGGAGTGGGAGAGGGAGCGTTTAAACCCTCTCCCCAACCGCAGAGCCGGGCGTCGGAGGGCGCAAGACGACTTCCAGCCACCCGGAGGTTTGACGTGGGAGTACGGGCTTTGTGGGCCTGTCCGCCATGCCGCCGCCGCGGCGTGCGTGTTCCCTGTTCCCACGCGCGCCTCTGTGTCGAGTCCGTCTCCCCTCTAGGGGGGAGACAGTAGGGTTTATAGTGAGTGAGTGCCTTTGGGTAGGTCTCTTCGTGTAGTGGCCTGCTGTTTCATACGGCGGGCCGAAACCTCGGCGGGGTCGCGACCGCATGTGGAAGTAATTCGCGCATCTCCGCCGATAGTGGTTTTGTCGAGGAACACCGTGGTAGGTTTAGTCGGTATTCCGGGAGGTCCATTATCATTTCAACATCTCTTTCTTTTACCCCGGCGAGACCGACATAACACGTCCGCCGGCCCCCGCGAAGGGGTATGCGTCAATACATTCCCCACGTTAAAATAATAATATATTTGCACTTTAGTTATCTTGATTTATTAAGAATATTGGAATGCAAAATTTAATAAATACATATATTATATTACAGCCTGAATCAGCGTTTACGAGCTTCCTCGTAGTGTTGTGGTTGATAAAGGACATGTCGTTAGTGCTTCTACAATGCGTCTACTGCGAGAGATTTTATATTTCTGTTGAAAACGCCGAGGCGGCATGCATACGGCGCTTAAAGAATGACAATTATCCAGGTAAGAAAGCTAAGCATTTATTTCAAGCAAGATCTCACGTCTATATTGTGAATAGGCATAAATTTCACCAATTATGGTTCTCAGTCCCACGTGATCTTATCTTATGTGGGGGCCAGTCAGTGCAGACCGGACACTTCGACCCAGTGGGATCTTTTATGTCGACACTCTCTCAATAACGACTGCCATAGATGTTCATGGCAGTTACGAGAGTCCAAAGCTGTAGTTGTTGTTTGTTGTTGCTGCAGTAATCATTAAATAGAAAGAAAAGAAAGAAAGAAAGAAAGAAAGAAAGAAATTTGTTTATTTCGTACAGAGCACACACAATTAATTAAAACAAAATAAACAAACATATTATACATATTATAAAACAAAATGTGTATGCCCTCGCCGAAAAGGGTCACCACCTCAGCATTAGCTGGGCACCCAAATTGAGTGCACCAGCGCTGGTTTTCAGTTGGTCACCCGATACCGTGGTGCGCGGACGGAGGCAAATGCTTAACATTACAACAAAGATACAATAAATGTGGTTCTGCTACATACATACACAAGGGCAGCGTATAGGGCATATTAAATTATGTTTATAAATTCGGTACATTTCAAAAAGACGAGAACAGGGGTAAAAAATAAAATACGTCACCATCAAATAACTAAAATTTAAGGAGGTGGGTACAAATAAAAAATAAAAATGTCATTGCATAATAGGTACTGATAACACAATATTATGCGCATAGTGAAACATAAACAAAGTGATCGACCTCAGGCATTGTTGACTGGGTAGGCTATTCGCATTGTTTTGTTTATACATATTGTTAAAACATAATATATTGGCAGTTAAATGGTGCATAAAGTTAAATGTAACTCCGTTTAAACTCAAAACAGAATATATTTCACAGTAACTTTATTTTTTACAGTTTATGTACTTTTTTTTTATTACTTTTTTTCTTAATTTTTTTTTTGGCTTAAGAATATGTACTTGAAAGAAACTCTGACCCCTGGACTAGGTATATATACCTGTCTTTCAAAGGTCAGCGCCCCCCGTATTTATGTATCCACTGTAATTAATAAGCATTTTATGAATCAAAGGGAAATACAATACAAAAAATGTATGTGTGTGTGTGTGTGTGTGTGTGTGTGTGTGTGTGTGTGTATGTGTGTGAGGGTGTGTGTGTGTGTGGGTGTGATGTGGGTGTTGTGTGTGTCTTATGATTATATATAATATTATTTGATTTAATTTAATTGCGCCTTTCTTAACTATGTTATTGAGCAATAGCTGTACAATAGTGTAGCTGACATTATTTCAAGCGTCCCTGTATTAGGTCCTCAGTATTGCGGTAATCTAATTTTAGAAGATGTAATTTTACTATTGATTTGCAATGAAACCTATTTTTTGAATAAATATCCAATATTTTGTTAAGGTAATTATATAATTTTGTGCTGCTATTATGAAACTGTCTATTAGCGAAGGAAGTTCTATGTGACACAATAGGGAAAACCTTGTACTTAAGTCTACCGGTGGGCAATGTGGGCGGTCGGCTTATATGTTTCCGAAGCACAGCATGAAGGACATAGAGCTGTCGTACTATTAGTAGCTTAGATTCTACATAAAGTTGCATTGTGGAATACCTTCGGGGTCGAAAGAACATAACTTTAAGGACCGCTCTCTGTGCCCGCTCTAGCCGGATAAACACATTTTCCGTGGCACCTCCCCAGACTGGTACGCAATACGATAGAAGTGATTGGCACAAAGCAAAATATACCATTATGAGAGTATCTTTGTCTGCAGAGCAGCGTAGCTTTTTGTAAATTAATTTTCGTATTCTACTCGAGAGCGTCTCAATATGTTTATGCCAGTTAATGAATTGGTCTATATGTTCTCCCAGATATTTCACGCTAGATGCTTTAGTGATTGTAAGGCAGTTACAGTGAGCCAAAGAAGTGCACGTATGAGCTTTTAGGGTGAAACAACAAGGTGGGAGCAAATGTGATCTGATAGCTAATGGTACAAGCGTTGTTTTATTAATGTTTAAAGTTAGTAAGTTATTATTCAGCCATTGCATCACACGAGACAGCGCAATCTCGGCATTCAGATAGCACTGGGCCCAATCCATGCCATCAATGATCAATGCTGTATCGTCAGCATATGTAAAAATTTTACAATGCTCAATGGGTAATTTACATAGGTCGTTTATGTATATGAGGAATAGGGTAGGCCCTAGAATACTACCTTGAGGCACGTCATATGAGATAGGAAGCTCATCACTCACACTTTGTCCAATCTTCACGACTTGAGTTCTATTACTCAAATAATCTTTGAAAATATCTAGGGCTAGTCCACGAATTCGTATGCATTCCATTTTTTTTAGTAGTAGCGGTACTGAGACGGTGTCAAACGCCTTAGACAAATCGAGAAATATACCTAAACTCTTCTTTTTATTATCAAGAATCCCAACTGCGTGTTGAGACAAAGCCAAAACAGCATCCTCTGTACTCATATTTGCCCTAAAACCAAATTGATTATTGGCTAGGACTTTATATGATTCGAGGTAGCTGATCATTTTTGCTCAAGATTCGCTCGAGGATTTTTGACACAGTAGTTAGGATTGAGATTGGTCTATAGTTGTTGACATCGTCTCTGCACCCAGCCTTATGAACGGGGATAACTGATGCCTTTTTAAAGACATCTGGGAAGACACCAGATGAGATCGAGATATTACAGATATGTGTGATGATAGGGACCAATACATCACTAGTACTTTTAAGTATATTTGTGGGAATATTATCCCAGCCTGTAGCACAGTCAGATCTAAGATTTGTAATTATGTCCTTAACATCTTTCTCGGTAGTTTCAAAAATAACCATAGAACCACTCGGGTTAAATGAACTAGTTGGCGGCGATATATTCGTGAGAGTAGGGTTTAAATTCAATGCTAACCTCTTACCAATATTGGAGAAAAAATCATTAATAAAATTAAGAGAGGCTTTCGGAGTGTTACGGAGAGTTAGAAGTTCAGTGGGGGATTTAGGATTTGGTCTCAGGTCGGACACTTTTTTAATAACATCCCATGTGGCTTTAGGGTTACATTTAGCTTTAGCAAACTCTTTCTTTTCATATGTCTGCCTAAGTTTTCTTAAAAATGAAATTGCAATAATTGCGCTATCTCGTATAAGAAATCCTTAGTATTTCATTATTATTAGATTTCTTTAACTGAATATGCATGCGATCACGATGCCTAATACAGCGTAGAAGACCAGGTGTAATCCAAGGTTTAAGGCATCGTTGTCTTCTAGGAATTGTATGTATCTGCGTGTGTTTATTAAATGATAGTTGATACACCTTCTATAAAATCTTTTGCCGCTGAATTTGGATCAGAAATATTTAAAATTGGGGTCCAGTCAGCACTAATTATTTCATTTATGGCCAATTCGTAATTAATTGCACATTTAGTGTGAGATCTATTGAAATATTTTATACCACTTTGCAGAAATAATAGTATTGGTCCGTGATCAGTAATTGATGATTCAATAACAACCGTTGTGGCGGAGAGATTAGTCTTTAAAAGCACATGATCCAAGCAGTTTGCACCATGCGTGGGGAAATAATGAGCGGGCAGAAGACCGTGAGAGGCTGCACAAGATAGATACTCATCCGAATTATTGTCAATGTTACCAGGCTTGATATCTATGTTAATGTCGCCCATTATGATCATAGTTTGTGAGGGCGCCTTTAGAACATTATCTAAGCTATCAAAAAGTTGGTAACGTTCTTGTAGGATGGAGATCGATACAGAACAACCAGTGAGATGTTACCAATGCGACATATAAGGCAATTTGCATCAAGAAAGTGTGGTTCAATCACATTAGCTATAATAGATGACTTAACATAAATAGCACAGCCATCATTTTGGTTAAATATATTTTTCGTAAAATAAGAAATATATCCATTTAAAGTTGGGTGATGCGAGAGTTTACTGAGCCAACACTCGGATAATACTAAAATATCACATTGAAAGCCAATAGCCTCCATGAATGCAGTCACTTCATCAAAATTTTTGCCGACACTACGAATATTAAAGTGTAATATTTTTAACCCCTTTGAAGGATGCGTAATGTACTGTAAACAATTTAACGGTTCGCATTTATAAGATTTAGATACACTAAAGGCATCAATTTCTTGATTTACGATATCTAGATTAGTCATTTTAATATAAATATGTTATCTACGCAAAAAACCAACCGTGAAAGATGTCACAACATAAAAAAATAATAATAAGGTTGCGTGTAAATAGTCACTGATGACCCTGTATATTAATATATATGTCAGACTAATCCCCATTAATTTATAGCCATTTGTATATAAACATAAAACAGCCATAACATACAAAAATAAGCAAACCTCATCGTAAAATAAAAATCGTATACGTTATATTCCTTGTAGCTGCTCCCTCCTGCTGTACTGCCTCCGTGGCGTAGCAGTAATGAATGCGACTGCTGTGCATGAGGTCTCGGGTTCGAATCCCGGGTCGGGCTAATAAACAGTTAGGTATTGGGTGTTTCTGTTAAGAAATCTCAATAGCAGCCCGGAGTTAAGCAGTTGGCGGTGTTAGACACCCCGTGCCTCGGAGAGCACGTAAAGCCGAGGTCCTGCGCCTGATCTCTCTCAGGTCGTGTCGGATTATCCGTCCCATCGGATCATGAGAGTTAAGGAATAGAGAGTGCACTCGTGTTTGCGCACACGCTTGTGCACTATAATATCTCCTGCGCAGATGGCCAGTCTTCGTTAAAATTGGCCGCCGTGACCGAAATTCGGTCTGGAGGACATTATTCCTTGTGGAAGGTTATATTTTATGACTGCCCCGGTGTTGCTGTGTTTGTGATGACTGTGCATGAGGTCTCGGGTTCGATTATGGATGGAATTTTCAGTCTACAGAGCCAGCCTCCTATTATTAAAACCAATTCATATTTAAACTGTACTATTAAATGACCTTTCGAGAAATATAAAGCATATTTAATTTCTTACAGAGAGACAAAGATATCTGTGTGAGAACGTGATTCGGTTAAACCGTTCTTCATTCAAGAAGATGTCTGCGTGTGGCCTGTTCAACATAGATGCCGTGCTGCCGCTGCATCTATTAGAATATATCACGACTTATGTCGTTATCTTGTTACAGTTCGCTTTTCTATGAAATTGTGTACTTGATGTTACTGTTTAGATCCTATACGTTAGATTTTGGAGGTTAATTAAAGCAGTTTTAAGTTACATTAGTAGAGCCTCGCTGATTTCAGCATGAATGGGCCGGCTCCACCGGCGAAGGACTATCCTCTCACAGAATATCGACGTGAAATACCAGTATTCCTACTGTTGTGTTTCGTTCGGTGAGTGAGAGTGCCGGAGGCCCAATCACCCCCTTTCCCCCATCCCGCTCCTTCTCCTTCCCACTTCCTTTCCTAAAAGGTCGGCAACGCGCAAGTGATGCCTCTGGTGTCGCAGGCGTCCATAGGCTACGGTGACCACTTACCATCATGTGGGGGGCCGTATGCTCGATTGCCACCTTAGTTAAATAAAAAAAATTAAAAAAAATTGTTAATTTTTGATTAAAGCTCTTAAGCGGCAGTCTCATATACAATTAATTTGTTTACCAAGATACGCTAGCGTATTAAAAGTATAATGAATGACTAGTTTTTTCCCGCGGCTTCGCTCGCGTTATTGTAGCTGATATCCTAACTTCCTAACTAATATTATAAAAGCGAAAATGAGTTTGTTTGTTTGTTATCTTTTCACGCCTAAACCACTGAACCGATCATCCTGAAATATTGCATATACGTTGACCAGAAACGGACATAGGCTACCTTTCATCCCGAAAAAAATTACTGTTCCCGAGGAAAACAATAATTACGTTCTTATGATAATACATGGCGCCACATGTCTTTCGAATCATGATTGAATTCTATTATTACAAGCAGAGTACAACCCGAATTGATTGTTAAATTCTAAATTAACGCGAGCGAAGCCGCGGGCAAAAGCAAGTTGTCAATAATTTTTATCCTTCAGTAACAGAACTTTTACATACATACATACATAGATTCACGCCTGTTTCCCAGAGGGGTAGGCAGAGACTACGAATTTCCATTTGCTACGATCCTGACACACTTCTCTGGCTTCATTCACTTTCATCACATTCCTCATACACGCCCGTCGGTTCAAGGAGCTCTTATCCTGGCCTTTGTCCAGAACGCCTCCGATCTGATCGAGAAACGTTCGCCTAGGTTTTCCTCTTGCGACTGTTCCATTCACACTAGCCTTATAAACTTTCTTAGTCAGTCTTTCCTCGTCCATTCTTTCTACATGTCCAAACCAGCTTAACATACCCTTTTCTATTCTTGTAACTATACCACTTTCATGCCGCATCTCTCTCTAATCACACTATTTCTTATTCTATCTTTCAGAGTCACACCACATATGCTTCTCAACGCTCTCATTTCTACAGCATTTATTCTGCTCTCATGCTTCTTTTGCCATACCCAACTTTCACTTCCATACATAAGTGTGGGCACTAATAGTCCTCTATGAACAGCCAAACGTGCCTTTTCGGATACATTTCGACTGTTCATAAAAGCGCGTAGAGCTCCATTCACTTTGTTGCTAGCAATCGTTCTCCTTTCAATATCTCCGTCATGTTTACCATCCCTTGTAAACAAAGTACCCAAATATACAAACTCTTTCACTTGCTCCACTTTTTCTCCATCAATCATAATATTACACATCGTCACGCACATGAAAATATAATGAAACTCACTCGTCTAAAATATTATGTTACTATATTAACAAATTCATAGCATTTACACGGACTGTTGAGAACGTCTTACTCAGTTGAATGCTAGATCCTCACTGCTGAGCGATCTTTCGCCGAGAGACGAGTTACTTTTTGCCTTCTACAATAACCTCACTATTTAAAAATGATGTTTGGCTGTGTTGCCACTTGGGTAAATAAAAACTCCCGAACCGAATTGTTAACAGAAATAAGAAATCATGACAAAAAGTATTATCTTTTGTGTAGGGGTACACATGCACGTTGTGATACAAAAATTCGTGGCAGCGTAATAAACAAACAGACTCACATTCGCACTTACATATATGTAATATTAGTTAGGATAAGAGATTCGTACGGAATATTTGATTAATCATTGGGATTTCGGTTAGAACCTCGGTTAGAAAAGTACTTCTACCTTAAAGAAGATCGCAGACAAACTATATTTTGTTGTGACTTTAAATATACAGGGTGTTAGGCACACGGTTGTCCACAGTAGAGTCGACTAGAGCGCGTACCAACAAGTTTGGGTCCTCATACCTCTGCCGAACGACCAAGGCATGGAATTCTCTGCCAAGGCACGTGTTTCCTTCTTCCTTCAATCCTGGGTTCTTCAAGCGGGGCGTGAAAAAGCACCTTCTCAGGCCGTCAAAGTAGAGACCTCAACATCGCCTCGGCTGCTGCTGCTATGAGGGCGGTGTGGAGGCTACTGCTCTTAGACGACACGACTGCTTACCATCAGGTGGAGAGTGATCATTTCGAAGAGAAAAAAAATTAAATATAATTATAATTTTTTTTAATCATGCTTCCTCGACCTTTGTTCTGTTTTAGCTCTTTCCGAAACTTTGACAGCCCGTTATAATTTTTTTACAAGGTGTCTATAGGAAATAATAATTTTAATGAAATGTAGCAATAGTTAACTAAAATAAAAAAATTACATTTTGACAGCTAAACCCATATTTGTTTAACATTTTTACAGTTGTAGTCCAAATTTCCTTCGTTTTATTTTAAAAATTAAAAAAATCATATCGCCGAAACGGTGGGACAATATTTAATTTGCCTGAGTCCAACGCGTTGGCAATAACCCAAACCAGATCTCTATTTCATTTGGACAACCGTGTGCCTAACACCCTGTATACTGTCAGTGGAGAGTCGGTACTCTTCGGGGTACTTGGACTGGCAACACAGCGATCCCTTTTTTGAAAGATCTGTTACAAGCCAGTCAATGTTGCAAGCTTCCAAAGGTCGTCTTGAAGTAATCGCTTACTAACAGGCAGGCCATTATGCTTACCCTCTTTTGTATTTTTATATCATACATCTAACAAAAATAATGTTTATGAGATAAAAAATACTACTAAATGTTTTTCTGAAACTTATAATATCGATATTTACAACATAATAAATCATAAATTATTTACATTTATTTGACGTTCACTAATTTAACACCTAACATAAAATATATTGCTTTGTACACTTCGAGACAACAAATATAGAGCCACATTGTGGTGCAATTTATACAATGTAAAACAAAAAAGTATGGTCACATCTAAAAGTTGTGCACATTTTCCTTTATTTATTAAATAATTTTGAAAATATTACATTTTGTAGCTGACTGACAAATATCATCACATTTGTCTATTACACTATATAAATAGTCTTAGCATTATTTCTTATAGCAGTATTATTGTAATATTACTTTATAAAAGAACAAATTAGCGTTTTATGCAATGCTTTTATACGCATTATGTAAAACGCTGGTTCGTGTCATACAGAACGCTGTATGATGTACCACACAATACACAGAACACAGAAAGAAGCTTACTTATTTACAGAGCTATGACCGCTCCGTACTTTATTTTTTAATATTTTTATTGCCATTGGTGGCAGACGAGCAAGTGGCCCACCTGATGGAAAGTGGTAACCGCTGCTCATGGACTTCAGCAATGTCAGGACGCAGCAAAGCCGCTGCCTACCGTGAAAGAAGAACTCTCTTTAAACCTCGTTTGAAGAAGGACATATCATAGCGCTCGGGAAACACCGAAGCTGGCAGTTCATTCCAGAGCTTGCACGTACGTGGCAGAAATGATCGCTGAAAGCGTACCGTCTTGGATTTTAACGCTTCCAGGTGATATGGATGAACCCTGCTTCGTTGTCGAGTGGTACGGTGATAGAAAGAGGCCGCTGGTACCAAATCAAACTTTAATAAAGTATGATTATAATAATACTGCTACAAGAAATAATCTCACGAAAGTCGCTGTACCTACTTAATTGAACAGCAATGCTTCATATAACATTGTTCGTTTTCCTTCACAATTTCAAGCAGGCACAAATTATTCACAGAGGCTGCTAAGCGATACAGCTTACGTTGAAAGATTAACATAATATTGAAAGCAATGCAGCATACAAAACAAAAATAAAAATATTTGAATCGATCCAATCTCGTTGTAACGTGCGCAGTAGCTTTCAAAGCAGAGATTGAAGTCATAGATATCTATCAAGTCCTAGTATACCTGACATAATTAAAAATCAATTGGCCACTGGTGTGTCGCTGCGACTCAATAGGTTAAGTTGTCAACTAACACACAATTCCAACATGAAATGTTAATGATTAATATTGTATTATCATGCTTACGCATATTGAAAATTCTGCACTATCGTTCTCAGTATAATGTGTGAGCTCACTGTTATTAGTGCAGACAATACGGCAAGGGTACATCTATGCTTAAAATCCTCGTTTCAAAGAGTTTAATCACTTTGCCTCTCAACACAGCTTAATATCTTGAAGTCTCTGCCGAACATCTCCCCGTCTCCCAGAGTCTGAGGTAGCGGCTGATTTAAGGTTTCAGGCAAGAATAGTGAAATGAAGCCACCAAGTACACTCAGTACGCCCATTATCGTGAGTGGTAAGGCACGACCATAGACTGCCTGGAAAAAAACAAAATGTACATAATTAGGTTAGTCTGTCTATGAACACGGCTGCTGAAAAGCAACCTAAACGTCGGGAAAAGTTTAAAGTTAAATATAAAAAGGTTTAATAATTTAAATAGTAATTAAATTTAACAGAAGTAGTTTAATACTTTTAAAATTATGTACATAATAAAAGTATTTTTAAAATGATAAAATCCGTATAAAGCAAGTTTTTTTGGTATAATATTCGCGTAAAGGTAATATAATATTATATAAAATATCCATATATTATATTAAGAAGACGATGTCAAGGATGGAGAAAAGTGGAAAGCAAGAGTTGGAAGGTGTATTATAATTTATATATAAAACAATTATTGTACTTTATTTTATAAAATGTAGCAGCGATAGCTCAGTGGGGAGACCAACAGACTGCAATGCAGAGGGTCTCGAGTTCGAACCCACTTCGCGCACCTCTGACTATCGGAAATTATATGACTTTTCGAAATTATGTGCGTATTGATTGACAATAAATTGTCGCCTGCTCCGTGCCTCGGAGAGCACGTTCAGCCGTCGGTCCCGGCTGCCATAAACATATATGGCAGTCGTTATTGGGAAGTCAGTGCCCTTTAATATCCTGACACTGGTCTAGCTTTAGGGTATCGTTAGCCTTCGGGTTGTGGAGGTCAGGTGGCAGTCGCTCCGTGTAAAAACTGATATCTAGTCAAATCCGGTTAGATCAGAAAAGCCGACCTCAAGTAACTTGGGAATAATAAAGGCTAGGGAGAAAGGAACTTTATTTTTTAAAAGTTACCAGTATTTGGGGCACAAATTGATAGAATTCTTGTTAACCCCTCCAGCTAAGCTGACAGGTTTGTGGTGCTTGTAGGATGGGTTCACGTTGACAGATTAATATGTGGACTACGGATAATAAGATTTTTTACATGAAAATGTCGGTGTCGCAGCGCATCGAACTCGATACCTATATATGAGGTCTCTGGTTTGATTTTCGGATCGGGCAAAGTGTCATTGAATTATACTGTTAAGAAAAATGCTCGGTAACATCAGAGTCTGGAACTGTAGTCGGTTAGCAGCAATAGGCTATCTTCTATTACGTAAGACCAAACATTGCTGGCGAAATGAGGATGTGATAGACTTCTGCCTAACCCTTCAAGAATATAGGAGTGAGTCTGTACTTACGAGATGGACAATATAAGGGCACGCTAGTAGACCAAGCCCCGCTATAAAAGAAGCTGCACCCATGGCCTGAGCTCTCAACACAGTCGGTAGCAGTTCTCCAATCAGTACGTAGAACACAGCAAACGATGATGCAGCGAAGAGCCTTCCGAACATCGATAACGACACCATTACCCAGGGCCAGGCTGAAACAGATAGAAAACTAGGTTAATAAGCCTTTTCGGTAGAACACAATGTATATTAAAATACATATTTCCCTAGGTCAATTTCTGTAAATACTAAGGTCCTCGACACCAAATTTCAATCACGGAGGCTAATAATTAACGGAGACTGGCCCTCGGCGTAAAAGACTTTACATTGCACAAGTGTATGCGTGAAAAAATAACACAGACTCTATTCCCTAATTCTCATAGTTCCATGGTCATCAGCGACCAGATAGAGATCAGATCCAGGTACAACGGCTTTACGTACCTTCCGTGGCAAAGTATGCATCACCACCAACTTCTTATCTCAGCTGCCACTGAGATTATCTTTAAAGCAATACTCAGTTTTCTTTTTGTTAGTGTGACCCGCGATTCGAAACTGAGACCTCTTGCATATCAGTCGCATTCATATAGATTTTTATACTACCAAGGTTGCAAACAAGCATTCAGCCCGCTTTTATAAACCCGTTACTGTAACCTACGGACGCTTGCAAAACCAAGGATACTGGGAGAGAACACGAGCTTTGCCAAGCCTAAAAACAAAAAAATGTGTTCTACCAGAAGTAGGTGTAAAGGATATCGTTTCCTCAAGGACCATGGCTACCTTTCTTACTCTTCTCCCTAGCCTTTATTATTCCCAAGTCACTTGGGATCGGCTTTCTAACGTGCTCTACCTTTCTTACTGTTAGAAGATAAGATAAGTTTTGAATATGAATGTAAATAGATAAAAAGTAGAGCCAAAGAAAATATAGTATGTGAGGAACAATGTGAAAGAAAAAAGACTTAATGATGAGATGACGTAAGTGATACGTAATGACAGCTATTTCGAAGAAAAATAAATACTGCGCAAATCCTAAATTATATTTAAATTAGTTAATAATATTCTAATCTATCACATACACACAACACCATCTAATCCAAACTAAGCAGAGCTTGTACTATGGGTACTAGACAATGGATAAACATACATAATATACTTTTTTATGTAAATACTTACTTATTATACATAGAAACACCCAGACCAAGACAAACATCCATGTTCATGCACACAAATGTTTGACTTGTGCGGGAATCGAACCCGCGACCTCAGGCGTGGCAGTCGGTTACACCAACCACTACCTTATCGAGGCCGTCAAGCTTAACAGAATAAAGAGAGAGTTAAGTAAGTACATACACTCAGGCACGAGTACGCAGCTGGTGCAGGCGAGGCCGCCGACGCACATGAACACGCACAGCACCCAGCGCCGCCCGTAGCGCTCCATGTAGCGCCACGCCATGAAGTACGACGGGATTTCTACCGCGCCCCCTGCAGAACACAAAACACATTCTTTATTTCCATTCAGCTGTCATGACGAAAAAAGACGTATCTGCCAGTATTTTATATTAAAATACGCAGTTATGTCATTCTTTTACTGATTCCAAATACGTAAGCAACTCAATGTCAAAACAAAAAAATTGGTGCAGTCTTTGGGCACTGCCGATAGAAGTGAAAACATTAATCCTTGATCATAAAAAATTCTTAATAAACAAAAAATAAATAAAAAACTGGTCGGGTCGGTTTCCTAATACTCTCTTAGTGGTTATTAAGGAGGTCAAAATTTCGTTATTTTTTGCGTAGGACGCACCATTTCTGAGATATTGTTAATATTCAAAAATAATTCAAAAATGGAAAGCGTGGAAGCGTGACGATGACGCGAGTTCTATGATTTTTGTTCACCCAAGAGGTGCTCAACGCGCCTAAAGAAGTTTTCACTTCAACAATATAATATCGTCTTTCACCTCACGACGCCCCGACGTGAGTCTTAATAGATAGGGTACAACAGAATCGCTGTAAAAATCTATGATTGCACTAAAACCTGTAGCAGCATGAATACACTTATCTTACAAAAGATTGAAAGCAGATATTACGATTCTATAAGCAGTAGTTTTCAGAGCTCATTGAAGAGGCGTTAAGTTATTAGCAAACAAAAGCGTGTATTTTATCCCTTGGAAGATATGAATAGTAGTTATTTCTGTCTTAAAATTTGCACTAGAATCGCAAACTAGAGGCTAGGTTACGGCTTGAGTAAGCACTTATTTAATAAAGAAATCATTGTTGGAAAGGTTAACAAGTGTCTTTTATAGTCTGAGTAAATAAAAAACTTATAACTGCCTCCGTGGCACAGCGGTAGTGAATGTGACTGCTGTCTCGGGTTCGAATCTCGGATCGGGCCAACAAAAAGTAAAAATATTCTATCACATACACCCGACACCATCTAGCCCAAACTAAGCAGAGCTTGTACTATGGGTACTAGACAATGGATAAATATACATATATACTGTTTTTTTTTTCGTAAATACGTATTAACACCCAGAATAGAAACACCCAGACCAAGACAAACATTCATGTTCATGCACACAAATGTTTTGACTTATGCGGGAATCGAACCCGCGACCTCAGGCGTGGCAGTCAGTTACACTAACCACTACGCCATCGAGGCCGCCAAAAGTTATTGTGTTTATATATTAAAAAATCTCAATAGTAGCCCGGAGTTAGGAAGTTGGCGGTGTTAGACACCCCCGTGCCTCGGAAAGCACGTAAGGCCGTTGGTTCTGCGCCTGATCTCTATCAGGTCGTGTCGAATTACCGTCCCATCGGATCATGAGAGTTAGGGAACAGAGAGTGCACTTGTGTTTGCGCACACGCTTGTGCACTATAATATCTCCTGCGCAGATGGCCAGTCTCCGTTCAGATTGGCCGCCGTGACCGAAATTCGGTCTGGAGGACATTATTATAATTTTTTTTTTGAAGTTGCAATTATTTAAACTAAACATTAATATATTATAGCAATATTTTTAACTTATCACTTTGTTGTTGGTTGCTAGTTTTGGCTGGCACTTGGGTACGACAGTAACGCATTTTTGTCGAGTCATTGTCTACATTTGTAACTGGAAAGGACCTCGTGTGTTTAAAGAGTGACATATCGATGTTAATTTGTTAATCTATACTAATACTAGCTGTCCCGACAGACGTTGTCCTGTACACACGAAAAAAAAAAATATCTAAACCATTCTCGAATACAGTTGAACACACACAAAAAGTTTCATCAAAATCGGTCCAGCCGTTTAGGAGGAGTTCAGTGACATGCACACGTACAGTAGAATTATACATATATAGTTAAAAAGATTATAGAGCTGAAGAGTTTGTTTGTTTGTTTGAACGCGATAATCTCAGGAACTACTGGTTCCATTTGAAAAATTCTTTTAGTGTTGGATAGCCTATTTATCGAGGAAGGCTGTAGGCTATATAACGTCACGCTACGACCCACGGGGGCGGCGCAGTAACGATAAAAGCGGGTGAAACCGAATATTTTCTTAAAACTAGTTTCATAAATGTATTTTTACTTACCGATAAAAAACGCCAAATAATCATTGACGCCTAAATTCGGAGTGTTATAGCTTAAACTATTATACACAACTCCCAGTGCAATCCAATCAAAGGTTAAGATGAAAAACTTCTTCCTTATGTTCGGATACCGGAACACATCTAATGGAGAAGCTTTACAATCTCCTTCTGAATTCTGGTCATCCATTTTTTTATTCTCCACAATATCTTCTTCTCCGTCTTCGTGGTTAAACAACTTATTCACAAGTTGCAACGATTTTCTTCTCAATGTACTAGCAGGTGATTTAGAATTCTCCGTTTGTGTTGCCTTCTGTTGCTGCTCACAATTAAGTTTGCTTGCTTCTGTGGTATTCTGTTCCTTTATTTCTTCATCTTCTCTTCTTGTTCTTGATTTCTTATTTACAATCTCTGCGACTTCTAAAGCTATTATTTTCTCTAAGCTGTCTTTACTTGATTCTTTTGCTTCTGTTATTTTTGTTAGGTCTGGTTTGAATGTGAGCATGTTGCTTATTCTTCTGTCTATGTTTTCATCTTTCTCAGGTAGTTCTGTGTAGCCAGATATGTGACCGTTTATGTTAGATATTGTTGCTAATTCTTCTTGTGTTGTATCTTCTTCGTCTTTAATTTTTTTCTGGAATTTATAAAGGGTATTATTTATTATTAAGTGGCAGTGGGCTGGCCATATCGCGCGATGAACCGTCAACCACTGGGGTAAGCGTGTTCTTGAGTGGAGACCGCGACTCGGCAAACGTAGTGTAGGACGCCCTCCAACCAGGTGGGATGACGATCTGCGAAAGACTGCAGGCAGATGCTGGATGCGGCAAGCTGAAGACAGGGCGCTATGGCGCTCTTTGGGGGAAGGCTATGTCCAGCAGTGGACTATTATAGCCTGATGATGATGATGATTATTTACTAAACTATATCCATGCTTTATAAACGGTTATTTTATTACCACGTTTTAAGGTTTTATAAATAGGATAGACCCATCGTAAGCTAGCCTAAATATTACCTACTTATATGCCAATGACCTGAACAAACACCCTGTTCTTTTACTATTTGAAATAGGTACTTATTTAAATAGCAATAGCAAACCATATTTATAGCTAAATATCATAAGATGTTTGCCAATGATATTATTAAAATACTGATACATCGTCATAATTGTACCAAGTCAACTAAAGATCGTGAATTTTAATTTAACATGTATATGGAAATCAATATTTTTAGTTTGATTTGGTTACGATTTAGTTACCAACTGAATGATAACTTACGTAATATGCTTTATTTATTTATTTATTCTTCTACATTTTTATTGACTAAATAACTATTGTATCCATTTGGTAAAAGTACGTTCCTACATTTTTAAAGAAGCCTACGGCACTCAATACTTTGTATCGGTGGGAAGTGAACATGTAAAATAAGGGATTAAATATAATGACCACCAAAGTAAAATATGCTTACTAAAATATATCATAACGAGCACCTCACCATACGCCTCAAATCACTACATTCCGTCTCGGAAGGGTTAGGTTATGTTAGGTTCCTTCTTAAACCTACCCAAAAATAGGAGTCCCGCTAAACGGGGCTCCGTCGACTTATTTCGATCTCTTTAAATATATTTTGCTGTGCAATTTGGTGATCATTTACTATTTTTGACTGTTATATTTACTATATCTGGTGATAAGTTAAACATAAGCCGTAAAATAACTGTGGCAGTTACGAGTTGACTACTTATGCAGTCAATCGATACTAGTTATATTTCAAGACACCGTTGCAGCGGTTGTGTAAGATACTGTTGTGCCTCGTCTCGGGATAGATTCTCGGTCGGGTTCTCAAATTCTCAGTAGCACTACGGAGTCTCGAACTGGGCTTGGTAAATAACAAAGTCACGCTACAGCTAAAACGATAACTGTATGAAGAAATATGGGTGTAATCACCTCTACCTATGTAAGATTACGAGGTCAAACCCAGTATTTTTAGCCTTTAATGGGACAAAAAATAATTAAATGTTGGAATGACCTCTCTAGGAGAGTATTATTCGGTCAGCCCGTTACTATGCCCAGTACTCTAAGATACAGCTACGAATACTTACATGTAGATCTAATAAAAATCCTCTTTCCAAGTGAATGCCGTTCTTCTTAGCGAGATTCCTAAATACTTTCTCAGCGCGAGCAATACGGCCTCTGCTTACAAGCCATCTCGGAGATTCGGGTATTAGCCAATAGTATCTGGAAGCAGAAAAGAAAATCCTTAAAATATACTGATCATACTGATCATGGTGTCGGTGACTAGAGAGCGATGGAATGCCATGCAGAGATCTCGAGAATTATCATACAGTATCCGCCAATGACTTTCCGAAATAATGTGTAATAGATTGTTAATTATTTTTTTTATTATTAAACTAGCTTTGTCCGCGGCTTCGCTCGCGTTGATTTAGAATTTGACGATCAATTCGGGTTGTACTCTACTTGTAATAATATAATTTAATCATGATTCGAAAGACACGTGGCGCCATCTATTATCATAAAAACGTTGTTTTCCTTGGAAACAGTAATTTTTTCGGGATGAAAGGTAGCCTATGTCCGTTTCTGTACACCTGACAACGTATATGCAAAATTTTAGAATGATCGGTTCAGTGGTTTAGGCGTGAAAAGGTAACAAACAAACAAACTCATTTTCGCTTTTATAATATTAGTTAGGAAGTTAGGATTAGGATTAGGATATATTATACAGTTACAGGCTACAAAGTACACATACAGAATTATATTCAACAGTATACAGTACTTAATTCTGGAGTCTAATGATAGCTATACACATCATTTAATTAGTAGAGAGCTCTCTGCGAGTACAGAAAAAGCCAAGAAACAAATATGAACTAACAAAATAATGGCAACAATGAAGGAAAACATCGTGAGGAAAACTGCATGTACATACATATTTGATTTCTCCAATATGTTCTCGAAGATATGTGAAGTCTGCCAATATGGCATAACTCTTCGAAGTATGAGAACGGCTATGCCATATTGGCACATCTTAGAGAATTCATAAAATGCTTGACATAAAAGTAAGGATATTGTCTTCTGTTTACGCGAATGTTATTCATTGAAATTAAACTACTATATACGGATTTTATCGCGTTGTTTATTTGACACTTTATTACAAAATTAATATAAATAGTTTTAATAGCTTCAATAACTTAATTAGCTTAAAAATTAGTAAAGTTTAATAGTAATAGTAGTGTAACAGTTTTCAATTTTTTTTAAATAAAGTGTCAAATAAACAATGCGATAAAAACCGTATATAGTGGTTTAATTTCAATAAAAGTAAGGACTTACCCAAACAGCAGTATAAACGGTAAACTGGTGAGTAATCCCAGATGATACGAGTCCTGAACAGCATACGCCAACAGTGACAGCAAGCACATCCCAGCGGCAAACAGCATACCGACCGCGATACCTGCAATCAGCATATAACATATTACATATTGTGCTCTCTGTGTTCCTTGTTTAAATGTTACTAAGAGTCTCCCGCGACACAGGAATTATTTCTAGAGTGAGAGTTGACTTTTAAAAAGAAAAAATTGGGGCAGTCTTTGGGGACTGCCGATAGAAGTGAAAACATTAATCCTTGATCATAAACACTTCTTTATAAACCAAAAATAAAAAGGGGGTTATTAAGGGGGTCAAAATTTCTTTATTTTGTGCGTAGGATGCTTCATTTCTGAGATGTTAATATTCTAAAATAATAAAAAATTAGAAAGCGTGGAAGCGTGACGATGACGCGAGTTCTATAATTTTTGTTCACCCAAGAAGTGCTCAACGCGCCTAAAAAAGTTTTCACTTCAAAAAGAACATTTTTTTAAAAGGACTGTTCCTGCACTGGAAATATTCCTGTGACACAAATAACACCCAGACATGGAAGAACTATTTGTGCATCCACAACACTCGGCCAAACCACTACCCCGTGCAGTTATTATTGTTCTTCTGTCACCCATTGCTGATGTGGTGGCGTCAAGGAAGACTTGGGCTTGGATTGGTATATAGTAGTGATGCAATAAATACGAATATTCATATTTGTTGCATCACTACTGTCTCTATCTCTACAAAATTTAGTGTAGAACGGAATGTATCTATGCTACGATTCATCTATATATTAATACGTGAAGCGAAAACTTTGGATCACTTTTTACGAAAATTGGGCGGACGGAGGAGTATGAAATTTCGCACACTTATAGTTTATACAGAGAAGAAGTGACGAAAGCTAATATTTTTTTTAAATATGCATTAGAAATACATTAAATTAATGAAAAAACACTACACGCACACAACCATGCATTTGACACACGCAGTCGAAGCGCGTAACTATGGTTACATATATCAATATATAATGACATATATCAGCAATATCTTACAGGCAAACTTCGGTCGAATTTCGAGCACTAGGCGACCGCTAGTAATTATAATTATGTAAGTACGTATCCGAGCATACTATTTTGTTGATGTTGAAGTCTGATTTATTACTTTACTAGCTTTTGCGCTCGGCTCCGCCCGCGTGGTACCTACATCAATAAAAAGTAGCCTATGTTCTTCCCCAGGTTTTAAACTATATCTGAACCAAATTTCATCTAAATCGGTTGAGTGGTTTGGACGTGAAAATGTAACAGACAGACGGATAGACAGACAGAGTTACTTTCGAATTTATAATATTAAGTAAGGAAGTAAGGATTGCTTAGACGGTATCACTGTCTACGCTTAGACGGTATCACCGTCTAAGCAATGAACATAAAAATACAAAGTAATATTTTTCCTTATAACCATTCACTGTAACCTCAGAAAGGCTATTTTCGACAGCTAAAAATATACAGCGTAATCTAACAAATCGACTGAAACTACATAACTCCTCTCGTTTGTAAGATTCCTTTTTATTTTTATATTTATATATTCTTTGTTTCATTTATAATCCTAAAATAAAGGTAAAAAAAAATGACCTCTTTTGGCTCTTAATAGTTCTATAATAAAATTAATGGTCGGTTTGATAATCTATATATTAATACGTGAAGCAAAAACTTTGTACCCCTTTTTACGAAAATTGCGTGGACGGAGGAGTATGAAATTTGGCACAGTTAAAGTTTATATGGAGAAGGAGGGGCGAATCCTAATATTTATATAAAATATGCATTAGAAATACATTAAATGTATGAAAAAAGCACTAGACGTACACAACCATGCATTCGACACACGCAGTCGAAGCGTGTAACTATGGTTACATAATATATCAATATATAACGACATATATCAGCAATATCTTACAGGCAAACTTTGGTCGAATTTCGAGCACTAGGCGACCGCTAGTAAAGTATTAAACTATTTATAAAACTTACCAGTATAATTCCTATGGCCTGGTGGCATAAGCTCCAGGGCCAATATAAACGGCTGCTGGTACATCGCTGGGAAGAACAGCCCACCAGTGAATGACAGTCCCACATACGTCCAGTAGGACGTGGAGAATGCTGCTGCTATAGGTATTGGTACTTCTAGCAATATCATCAGGAGAATCGTGGGACGGCGGCCATATCTAAATGATAAAAAAATGATAGAGCTATAATATCGGCCTCGATGGTGTAATGGTTAGTGTAACCGACTACCACGCCTGAGTCGCGGGTTCGATTCCCGCACAAGTCAAACATTTGTGCGCATGAACATTGATGTTTGTCTTGGTCTGGGTGTTTCTATGTATACTTAATATGTATGTATTTACAAAAAAAAAGTATATATGTATGTTTATCCATTGTCTAGTACCTGTAGTAAGAGCTTTGTTGTAATTGTCGCTCAGTAAAAAGAAAAGTTGTTCAGCCAGTGCAAATAACTTTTAAATCTGTTGAAAGCATTTTACGTTTTCAACAGTTCTAGAGTTTGGTGGCGCGACGGTAATAAATACAACTGCTGTGAAAGGTGAAGGATTCGATTCCCGATTTGAGTATTGGAAAAACGACAATTTTTTTTTGTATTAAGATGTTCTGAATATCAGCACGGTGTCTGGGATGGTAGATGGCAATAGACTCGTTATTACGTGGGATCTATAACCAGATAAAGATGAACCATTCCATACACGTTCGTCATTATATTATGGTCTATAATATGGTCTATAATATGGTCTATAATATGGTCTATAATATGGTCTATAATATGGTCTATAATATGGTCTATAATATGGTCTATAATATGGTCTATAATATGGTCTATAATATGGTCTATAATATGGTCTATAATATGGTCTATAATATGGTCTATAATATGGTCTATAATATTTTCTTGTCCTCTTTTATTAATACTTACCTATCAGATAACCAGCCAAAGAACAAGTTGCCAAATATAGAGCCAACCCAAAACAGAGTATTGCTGGTCCTAGGCAGCCAGTCCTTGTCGCACACCAAAGAATACTGAAATAATTAAGAAAGTATGTTATTACGTTTCAACAATTCTAAAATGTATGCGTATAACTAAATTAAATATATAAATACGTAAGTATTTAAAGTAAAAATAAAAGGAACACAAAAATGAGGCTTAGCCCGAGGCAATCCATGTAATAAAAAAAAACAAAATATTCTCGTCTCAATTTCTTAATTATATCAGAAATAGTACGCTATTAAATAAAATAAACGTTAAATGTTAATATGTTATACTAGCTTTTGCCCGCGGCTTCGCTCGCGTTAATTTAGAATTTGACAATAAATTCGGGTTGTACTCTGCTTGTAATAATATAATTCAATCATGATTCGAAAGACACGTGGCGCCATCTATTATCATAAGAACGTTATTATTGTTTTCCTCGGGCACAGTAATTTTTTCGGGATAAAAGATAGTCTATGTCCGTTTCTATACCCCTGATAACGTATATGCAAAATTTCAGGATGATCGGTTCAGTGGTTTAGGCCGGGACTCCACCAAAGCGGAGACGTGACGAGCGGAGAGGAGATGTTTTTTAAACAGCCAATAGAATTGTGTTATTGACACATCTCCTCTCCGCTCAGCTTCAGTGGAGATCGCTACGCGGAGATGTGTAATATTTGTATGGCGCGATGGAAGCGGAGATGTGAGATGTGCGCGGACGACGCGCAGTGGAGACGAGAGATGTGAGCGGCGTGCAGTGAGCGATGTCACCCTACCCCCTCTCGCCCGCCAGCAACCCGCAGAGCGCCGCGCGCGCGCCGGCCGAGCCGGCCTGAGCTGAAAAACATCTCTTCTCGCACAGCACACAGCACACCGCACACATTCCGCTTTGGTGGAGTCCCGGCCTTAGGCGTGAAAAGGTAACAAACAAACAAACTCATTTTCGCTTTTATAATATTAGTTAGGATTAGGATTAGGATTACATTAATTTTTTTGTCTTATTATGCGAATTGACCTTTAGTTTCCAAAGAAAAAACACTCACATTTTAATTATCAATTTAAAAATATATTACTATTTACTGCCAGCGGCTTCGCTCGAGTGAACTCCACGGATACGTCTTGGCATTGTATATCAGTGTGTCAAGTTACGTCCAAATCCAATCAATTATAATTATCAAGTTAAGTAATAAATCCAAAACATCTTTACAAAGCGTCGGCCTCGATGGCCTCGATGGCGTAGTGGTTAGTGTAACCGACTGCCACGCCTAAGGTCGCGGGTTCGATTCCCGCACAAGTCAAACTTTTGTGTGCATGAACATGGATGTTTATCTTGGTCTGGACGTTTCTATGTATAATATGTATGTATTTACAAACAAAAAGTATATATGTATGTTTATCCATTGTCTAGTACCCATGGTACAAGCTCTGCTTAGATTGGGCTAGATGGTGTTGTGTGTATGTGATAGAATATTTAAAAAAAAACAACGGGTTGCACTCCGGGAGTGCCGGCAGAAGTGAAAACTTGAATATTAACGTTGTGCATTTTTGATATTTTGGAATGGTTAAGGAATCATTTTGCACGAATTGCTTTAATTATCAGTATAAAAGTACTATCATTTATGTGGTAAAATACAATATTCATTTATTGCGCTATCGCACACAAACATGACAATTCTCCCTCCGTCTTACGAATTTTCGATCAGGTCACGTGTCCTGACGCGAGTTTAACATTTTTACCCATCACAAAAAAGTGCACAACGCCGCTAAAGAAGTTTTCACTTCAAAAATATTATTAAAAAGGATTAATATTAATTGGAGTAGGTACAATCCTAGCTTAGCTATAACTTTTGTGTTCATCAAATACAACTAAATTGAAAAGGCATCTCTACCTCTACATGCTTACGTAGACTCACGCCTTCTTTCCTAGTGGGGTAGGCAAATGCTTCATATTGTCGCTTGCAACTACACATACAAACTAAAACTTACGTCTGAAACAAGAGTCCGTCTATACTGCTCTCTGCTGAATGTCCAACCATAGGTGCAAGCTGATGTTGTATTCCTCCGCACAGAAAGCACTGCCTTCGTAATGTTGTTTATCTGAAGTACATAAAAGTAATAAAAAGTAAAAAATGGTTTATATTATACAAAATGGTAGTCCTGCACAGGATCTATACCTATATATAAAACTCTTCCGTTACTGAGTGACTGACAGACAACGCACAGCCGAAACTATTGGGCGCAAGAAGCTGAAATTTGACATGTATATTCCTTGGGTACGGTAGGGGTGCACCAAGAAGGGATTTCACGAAATTCCCACGGGATTGGGAAGAAATGGATAAATAAAGAAACATGTGCGAGTGAAGCTGCGGGCATCCTCTAGTATATTATAAAGGGAAAACATAAATAGTTATAGTAGTGTTGTGCCACAGAATAATAATAATCTTCTCCCTAGCCTTTATTATTCCCAAGTCACTTGGGGTCGGCTTTCTAGTCTAACCGGATTTGACTGGATATCAGTTTTTACACGGAGCGGCTGCCACCTGACCTCCGCGACCCGAAGGCTAACGATAGAGGCTAGACAAGTTTCAAAATATTAGAGGGCACTGACTTCCCAATAACGACTGCCATAGATGTTCATGGCAGCCGGGACCGACGGCTTAACGTGCTCTCCGAAGCACGGAGCAGGCGATAATTGTCAATCAATACGCACATAATTTCGAAAAGTCATATAACTTCCGAAAGTCAGAGGTGCGCGACGTGGGTTTGAAACCCGAGACCCTCTGCATTGCAGTCTGTAGGTCTCCCCACTGAGCTATTGGTGCTCACAGAATAATAATAATAAAAATAATAATTTAATTTATTTATTTCTCGCCACATTACATTTCATAAGCTTAGTCTATGGGTACAATAAAAAAGTTCTGAATGTGTGAGACTGGTGCCTGAACTAAGCTGACGCCTGTATCTTAGGACACCAGGTCTTCACTCCTAGTGTGTCCTGTTATGTTTGTACATTTTACATTTTAATGTATTGTAATGAATTGTTACAAATACTAATAAAATAAAAATTACTATATAATACATAATATATTAATACTAGTTATTGTATTCAGATTTAAATTTCAAAACCCTACTTTATTATTATTATTTATTATTTTCAGCCTGTATTGTCCCACTGCAGGGCAAAGGCCTCCCTCTCGCTTTTCCACATATCCCTATTATGCGCTAGCTTGCACCAGTCCCTCCTGTAGTTATTTAATTCATCTTGCCATCGACGTTTTGGTGTACCACGTTGGCGTTTAGCACCGTCTGGGATCCAATCTGTGCTGATTTAAGCCCAAAGCTCCTGCGGCATACGGCAAACGTGTCCAGCCCAATCCCATTTCAGTTTGGCGGCTTTCTGGGTGACGTCTGTGATTTGTGTTTTGGAGCGTAGTGTAGAGTTTTTAATGCGGTCCGTTAACCGTACCCCTAGGATACTACGCTCCATGGCTCGCTGGCAAACCTCTAGCGCGGACCTCTGCTGACCAGTCAAAGACCATGTTTGTGCACCATACGTAAGAATGGGAAGAATGCACATATCCATGAGCTTACGTTTGAGACATAAGGGAAAGTCTCCTTTCATGAGGTCCTTCATCGACCAGTAGCTCTTCCAGGAGTTTCCGATACGTCGGGCAATTTCTTTGTCTTGTCTCGACTGGAAAGAGACTACCTGGCCCAGATATAAATATTCTTGGACATATGCAATCTCCCCACCCTCTACGTATAGTCGTATTTTGGTGCTATTAGTCATAATTTTAGTCTTTGACATGTTCATTCGGAGTCCAATCTCGAGGCTTGCCTTGTGCAGGTTGTCAAGCATGATACCCAGTTCAGCCGCCGATGATGAAAACAGCACAATATCATCAGCAAATCGAAGGTTTGTTAGCCTCTTTTCGCCGACGACTATGCCTTTATGTGCCCACTTGACTGATAAACTTTTAAAAGCTTCTTCTAGGGTGGCAGTGAATAGTTTAGGGGATAGCGGGTCTCCTTGTTTTACTCCTATCTGGATGCGAAAGACTGGTCCAGTGGTATGGGTTTTTATTGAAGCGGTGCTATTGCGGTAAATGCTTTTCAATAGATCTATATAGCCAGCATCTATGTATTGGGCGTTAAGGGCATTGAAAAGTGCATCATGTTTTATACTGTCGAAAGCTTTTGTATAGTCGACGAATGCCAGATATAATGGCTTTTAAACTCGATGCACTTTTCAATTATTTGGTTCAGAGTATTAAGATGATCAGTGGTAGATAGGCCTCGACGGAACCCAGCTTGTTCTGGGGGTTGCTGAGACTCGAGTTTAATGGAAATGCGATTTTCTATTATTTTTATAAAGGCTTTGTACAAATGAGATATTAGACTGATGGGGCGATAATTGTTTAAATCAGTTTTATCGCCTTTTTTATGAAGGAGGATAATTGTAGAGTGGCAAAATGTCTTCGGAAAGGTACTAGTATGGAGAATTGTGTTAAATAAATTTGTTAAATGGGGAAGTGGTACTGGCTCGCCGATTTTCAATATTTCCGTTGTTATTCCGTCCTCACCGGAGCTTTTGCCGTATTTTAAAGCACATAATGCGCATTGTACTTCATAGTCTGTTATCTGTCTGTTTACTTTTTGTTAATTTATATTTTAGGTTTACATTTTATAAACATTGTAAAAGTTCCCTAAGTGATCGAATCCGGCTCGAAGGACCATAAAAGATGTATGATCTTGTTATCACATTACTTTGTTGATTGATAAAATGATAGGGCGCGTTGGTTAATACGGATTGAAACACTGAATGGACTGTTAAACTGAATATATTGAAATTAACTTTATAAACTAAAATTTGTATGATATGACGCGATATGTTTAATGACTGATAATTGAGAACGCACGGCGTTAATGATGGCTCGACGCGAACTCAATGTAATATTAATAAAAAACGCGTGCATCGCGTAAAAATGCTGACTTTAGAAATGTACGGTTGGACCGTACAGTAAACTTAAACGAGGAAAGACTGAATAAGAAAGTTTATAAGGCTAGTGTGAATGGAACAGTCGCAAGAGGAAAACCTAGGCGAACGTTTCTCGATCAGATCGGAAGCGTTCTGGACAAAGGCCAGGTTAAGAGCTCCTTGAAGCGTGTATGAGGAATGTGATGAAAGTAAATGAAGCCAGAGAAGTGTGTTAGGATCGTAGCAAATGGAAATCCGTAATCTCTGCCTACCCCTCTGGGAAACAGGCGTGAATCTGCGAGTCGGCGAGTCACCATCTGCCATTCCGACTTTATACTGGGACAGTACGAGTATATCAGGCAGACGCAGTTTTTTAACTATAATTTGCATTTTACTAAACCATCAAACACCCATCCTTATAGACCAGAATAATTAGATTCCATATGTAGCAATAGTCTCTTACGCCTACCGCGGCTAGTGTCCCGGTAAGTGTCTCATCTCATTTTAAACTAAAACTCTCGAAGGGCCTCTGCATGTTGGACCCATGTCCCCGTGTAAGCCTCCCAAAGGGCCGGGTGTTTTCCTAACATATCAAGGAAATACCCGTGAAAGAGAAACAAATAATAATAATATAATAATATTCTATCACATACACAACACCATCTAGCCCAAACTAAGCAGAGCTTATACTATGGGTACTAGACAATGGATAAACATACATATATACTTATTTTTTGTAAATACAAACATATTATACAAAGAAACACCCAGACCAAGACAAACATCCATGTTCATGCACAAAAATGTTTGACTTGAGCGGGAATGGAACCCACGACCTCAGGCATGACAGTCGGTTACACTAACCACTACGCCATCGAGGCCGACATTTAAGATGGTTAGGATTAGAATTTAGAAACTAAAATTAGTTGCATTATCATACTCACAAAAGTAATTCAAAAATCATTTATTCATTTAGGTCACAATGTAACACTTATGAACGTCAAAGTATAGAGGTCAGTGTACTAAGTTACACATATCTACTTACCAGATCATTTTTAGTAACATTATTAGTCACTGGTAGCAGCTCATATATCTTCATAGAGCGAAACACACCGCCTTCTTTGACCACGACTGTACTGTAAAAACAAAATACTGATTAGTTAATTGTAAAGGCTCCTACACACAATGCCGGCGGCCCGAGCCGCCGGCTTTTGCGGAACGGCACGTGCCGCCGGCTTTTGCCGGGCATTTATGCCGCAGAAACTTGCACAAAGCCGTCGAGTATCATTACAGTTATGACAGTCGTGTAGAACGCTAGCCGCGCGGTACGCCGGCATACCCGGGCGGCCATGCCGGCGGCTTCTTTGTGCGGCAAAACTGGCGGCTTTGTATGCCGCCGGGTGCACCGCGGCTTGACTGGCGGCAGTGCCGGTGGTAGTGCCGCCGGCACTGTGTGTAGGAGCCTTAATAAATACATTTTCAAAAGCATACGTACCTAATTAAGACTAGTCGATTTTTATTCATCTACCATGGCTATCAAGCATGCGATTCTCTTACTATTAAACAATTTCCTCATCTTCTAATAGAGCGACCATTCATTTTACTGGCTCTGTAAATAAGAAATCCCCGTCCTGGTCTTGGTGGGGCACCAAGGATATCCTATTCTAATCCTAACTAATATTATAAAAGCGAAAATGAGTTTGTTTGTTTGTTACCTTTTACCTAAACCACTGAACCGATCACCCTGAAATTTTGCATATACGTTGACAGGTGTACAAAAACGAACATATGCTACCTTTCATCCCGAAAAAACTACTGTTACCGAGGAAAACAATAATAACGTTCTTATGATAATAGATGGCGCCACATGTCTTTCGAATCATGATTGAATTATATTATTACAAGCAGAGTACAACCCGAATTGATTGTCAAATTCTAAATTAACGCGAGCGAAGCTGCGGGCAATAGCTAGAAATCTATACTTAGGTGTCTTTCCTGACAGCACGGCGCTTTATCAATGTCTACCAGGCGACGCAAAAGTTGTAAGAAATATATAAACCGACAATGTGACACTTGCCGGTTATAAAATATAATAATAAATTATTTATAAGAAAATATAGGCATTTAAATTTGTGTATTCCGCAACGAATATACATATTTGAGACAGCCTGGGCGTACGCGACGCCGACCGCCGAGAAAATGCAGGAGTGTTCACACGTTAGCTCTATTTGGAAAGACCGATACATTTGAGAACGACTTTACCAATTTTGCCAAACTTCTTGGCAGTATATGATTAGGTATAAATGAGACAAAGTTGTAGTATAGTCTGGTTATAATTATCCAAAGGTGCATCTTATATACTAACGACTACGTGTTGATCACGGATAGTAGAAACATTTAATAGATATTGAACGTGCGATAAAGATCATAAGATTGCGATGTAGATTGTAGATACAGCACAAAGATATTGTACTGTAACAGTACACCCCCCTTTAAAAAAAAATATTATTATGGTAATAGTGTTTACAATATAAATTTGACCTAGACCTTACTAGTTATTTGCTGATGTATATAAATAATAATGCTATTGTACGCGGTGGAATTTGATGACGCCTGTTGTTACTAGTTATTTGCTGATGTATATAAATAATAATGCTATTGTACGCGGTGGAATTTGATGACGCCTGTTGTTACTAGTTATTTGCTGATGTATATAAATAATAATGCTATTGTACGCGGTGGAATTTGATGACGCCTGTTGTGGTGTGATTTGCTGACGTATGTAATTTTGACTTAGCTGTTGCACGAGTGTTTATTATTTTTTTCCGTTAAACTCTTCATTCTTCTGTCCAGTGTTTTCATTATGCCGTAAAGTAGGATCACGCCGATTGTTAAAATAATCTGTCCCATTGCAACATTTCTTGTCCACCGTAAGTCCTCCTGGATCAGGTTACGGAGTTTGTCCGCTTCGTTTTGATTGAGGCAACTGTCCGTATTGTATGTTATCTGGTCCTTAGAACTTTGATTTCCCATTTTAGATGTCTTGTTGTTACGAGTAGTTGTGAATTAATGGTATATGTTAAGATCTATGTTAATATATATACGAATAGCTTGCTTATATCAGCGATTTTTTATAGACGTACTACTGGCTTTACTTTACGTCCTGATCATGTAGTGTACGTGTGTGAATGTCTGTAGAAATCCTTTGAATCTGGCACGTAGTTTGATTCGTCATTGATCATGAATGCTGGTTTCAATCTATCAATTGATATCACTGTCTCTTTATCCCTAATTCTAATGCAAAATGTTTTATCTGTTTTACTAATTACTGGGTAGGGTCCTTCATACGGCGGTGTCAGGGCTTTCTTAATTCTATCACACCGAACAAATACGTGTGAGCATTCTTTGAGTTCGGGATGCACAAATATAGCTTGGTTGTGGTTTTTTCTTTTCGGAATTGATGTCATTTGTGTGATGTCCTTTTGAATTTGTTTTACAAACTCTTCGTACGTTGATAACTGTGCTGCTGATGACTCAAAAAATCCTCCAGGGAGTCGTATTGGCGTTCCATATGTCATCTCTGCTGAACTATAACCTGTGTCTTCTCGCAAGCTACTCCGCAACCCGAGTAAAACTGTTGGAATTTCTTTTAACCAATTTTCGTTGGATTCTCTTGTCATTAACGCCACCTTTAAAGTTCTATGAAATCTCTCTATCATTCCATTGGATTGCGGATGATAAGGTGTTGTCCTAATTTTATGTATTCCCAAAAATTGTGAGAGTGACTCAAATATTCTTGATTCAAACTGTCGGCCTTGATCCGTAGTAATGCGCAATGGACATCCAAAACGAGTAATCCATCCTTCGAAAAGTGTCTTGGCTACTGTTTCTGCAGTTATATCTTCTACCGGAAATATTTCGGGCCATGACGTACAACGATCTATGATTGTGATTAAATATCTCTTCCCTTGTGAAATCGGAAGTGGTCCGACGATGTCAATATGTAAATGTTCAAAACGTTGCGCTGTCATAAATGTACCAGGAGGTGATATCGTATGTCGTTGTATTTTTGATTTTTGGCAGGCTATACATGATCTACACCAATTATTGATATCTTTGTTCATATACGGCCATAAATACCTTTGGGTTATCATTTTTCTCGTAGTTCTTTTTCCTGGATGGCTCATACCATGAATGGTATCGAAAATTTGTTTGCGAAATTGCTTTGGTAAGTAGGGGCGGCTTTTTCCAGTAGACGTGTCGCAGGTGATGTTTATTGTGGAACCCGGAAGCGTAATGTTTTTGAATTTTAATCTTTTATTGTCACGTAATTTACTTAGCTCATTATCTGTTGATTGACATTTTTCCAATTCAGCGTAATCTATAGGTGATGGCACGTATATTTCCTCTATTCGAGATAAGGCATCGGCGGTAATATTGTCACGTCCGCTTATGTGTTGAATGTTGGTACTGTATTGTGAAATGAAATCTAACTGCCGGACCCGTCGCGGTGTATCGTTTGATGATGGTTTTTGGGAGAATGCGTATGTCAAAGGTCGGTGATCCGTAAATATTGTAAATTCTCTTCCCTCGATTAATCTGTGAAAATGTTTGACGGCCATGTATATTCCTAACAGCTCTCTGTCAAACGTAGAATATTTTTGTTGAGTTTCGCTCAATTTTTGTGAAAAAAAACCTAATGGTTCCCAATTGCGTCCGGATTTTTGTTGTAAAACTCCACCAACGCAAGTAGCACTAGCGTCGGTCATGAGCGCTAGTGATGCGTTGCGGGAAGGATGCGCTGTTAACACTGCGTTTTTCATGCTTTCCTTGCATTTTTCGTAAGCTTTGTCTGCTTCCGTTGTCCAAGGAACAGGTGAATTATCGTTCTTTTTTGAACCATGTAGATATTCGTTTAAAATTCTTTGATTTTCCGCTGCGCGTGGAATATTACTTCTGTAGAAATTGACCATGCCCAAAAATCGTCTTAATTCTTGAATTGTTTTCGGTTTGGGAAATTCCATGATTGCTTTGTAATTTTCTTCGGTAGGTTGTATTCCTTGGCTCGTTATATGATAACCTAAGAAATCTATTTCCCTTCTG
This sequence comes from Catocala sponsa, assembly GCA_963564715.1. NCBI lineage: Eukaryota > Metazoa > Arthropoda > Insecta > Lepidoptera > Erebidae > Catocala > Catocala sponsa. Next base: position 21,005,363 of record OY751348.1, on the reverse strand, counting down.
AGAAATTCGCATTTTTCGAGATTAATGGTTATTCCATTCTCGTGTAAACGTTTGAAAACCGTTTCTAAATGCTGATAATGCAAATCTTCGTTGTCCGATGCGATGAGACAGTCGTCTACAAATATAAATACGAAGTTTAAATCTCTAAATAAGGAATCCATGAATCGTTGAAATGTTTGTGCCGCATTGCGTAATCCGAAAGGCATTCTTAAGTACTCAAAAAGTCCGAAAGGTGTGATGATGGCTGTTTTTTCTATATCTTTAACAGGAATACAGTGGTATGCTTTGCGTATATCTATCTTGCTTAGTATCTTCTTATTTTCTAATATGTATGTAAAGTCAGTTAATCTTGGTAGTGGGTATTTGTCCGGTACTGTCGTGCTATTGAGCATTCGATAGTCTCCGCACGGTCTCCATTCGCCATTTTTCTTTTTTACCATATGTAATGGGCTTGCCCATGGGCTATCTGACGGTCGGCAAATTCCGAGCTCTATCATATTTTGAAATTCCTTTTTGGCTATGTCGTATTTTTCTGGAGGTAATGGTCTTGCCCGAGCTGCGACGGGTGGTCCTGTAGTGATAATGTGGTGTTCAATCTTATGTTTGGGCGCATTGCGTAGAGAGGACTCTTTCGTGATGTCTTCGTATTTGTTTAAAAGTTGCGTAATACGTGAATTCGTTCCCACTGCGATAGTACGAATTGTTTGTTGTGTCGCTTTTTCTGAAGTTACATGCGTTGTCAGCTCTGTAACTTTGTCGATAAGTTTGCGACCTGCTATGTCGACTAATAGTTTATAGTGCTCTAGAAAATCTGCTCCAATTATTGGTTGTGTAACATCGGCGATTATAAAATTCCATTTATAACATCGTTGTAGTCCTAAATTCAAGGTAAGCGTCTTCTCGCCGTAAGTCCTAATTTTAGTCCCATTTGCAGCGTATAGTGTGTATTGTTCATTTTGTAAAATTGAATATCTCTGTTGCTTGCTAATGACTGAAATATTTGCGCCCGTGTCAATCAAAAACTTCATACCACTTTTTCGGTCGGTAATGGTGAGGCGATTGGATGGGTGGATTGCACAGAGTTTCGCCGTTGTCTGTGCTCTTATTCGTTTCCCTGGTTCCGTACGTAAGTCATTGGTTTCCAACCGCATGGTTTAATGCAGTTCCTTGCATATTTTCCGAATCTTTCGTGGTAGTAACAAAATCGATTTGCTCCTCTATAGTTTGTTCTCGGCCTCATAATCGGGAATTGTTGACGTTTCTTGAAATGATTGTGCGTGCTGGGTCGATAGCCATATTGACCTTGCTGAATTGCGTCAATATCTATCTGTAATTTTGCTAGCTGGGCTAAAATGCATGCTGTATTGTTGTCGTTTGAAGTGTCGTTGCTAACAGCTGATATTTCGGTTACTTTTGAATTCATTATTATTTTGTCTGCAATTTGGCTCAGTTTGTCAATTTCCATGTCTTCCGTAACTGCTAGAACCGTAGTAACTGATGTTGGTAAAAGCCTGAACCATAGTAGTTTAATTGTTTCGTCACTGATTTTTCCTCTCCCGAGGACTCGCATTTGACGTAATAACTGCGAAGGTTTTTGTTCACCGAGTTCTGTCTCTGATATTAATTTTTGAAACTGTCGCTGTTCTGTTTCTTCGTAACAATCAATTAAACGTTCCTTGATGTTTTTATATTTATCTGTAGTCGGTGGTGAAGTGATTAGGTCACTAACTTGTAGTATTTCTTCCTTGGATAATTTTGCTATTACTGTACAGTATTTGTATTCGTCTCCTTGCTTCTGTGGTGCTAATATGGCTTCTAGTTGCGTGAACCATAATCTTAGTTGGTCTTTCCAAAATTCCGGAATGCGAGATAAAACCGAGGTGCCAGCAGCTACTTCAAGTGTTCCTTGCTGATTTATGTTCGCCTTGCATGGTGATTGTGCCATGTTTGTTGCTGCGTATTCGTTCGTCGGGTCACCAATTTGCCAAACTTCTTGGCAGTATATGATTAGGTATAAATGAGACAAAGTTGTAGTATAGTCTGGGTATAATTATCCAAAGGTGCATCTTATATACTAACGACTACGTGTTGATCACGGATAGTAGAAACATTTAATAGATATTGAACGTGCGATAAAGATCATAAGATTGCGATGTAGATTGTAGATACAGCACAAAGATATTGTACTGTAACACAATCATTCATTCATTTGTTTTTAAGTTTTCTAATTCTTTATCAAAGGTTCTTCAGGTAATAAAAGTTAAGGAAGTTGCGCAAAATTTGAATAATTTCAGAAAAATGAAACGCTATTTTAACCTCGCGAGTTTGATAGTTCGTCTAAGACAGGACAATGTCTGTAGGGTCAGGTAGTAATATAATAAAATATATTCATTTAAAAGCTACTAAACTCCAGCAGTTTAGTCTCAGCAGACATATTATGTCTAGAATTCATTATTTATTTTCATAAGTAGATACAAAAAAAGCACGGAACTTCCTCATAGACTTTGGCAAGTTTTTTCTTACAATCGATCTTAATTCGTCACGAGTACAACAATATTGGTTTAATTATAAAGTTCACAGTTCACGCACTAGTCTTTCGTGAGTTGTTTGATTGATGAACATTAAAATGTCTCGTTGAATTGATAATAACAATAAAGGCTTAAACAGATACGATATTATTAGTAACGTTTTTTTTAAGACAGCCATCATGGCGCCTCTGACATTTATACCAGTGCTGGCATACCTAATGCTAGTAGAACTGCCGTCATAAAAAAAATACTATCTGCTAAAAAAATACATCTATTATGAAAATCAATTGCCACATGTATGACGGAGCATCACTTAAGAACAGCTCGACCGATTTGGGTGTTTTTTTATTGTGTTTGTAATTATTAGAACAAGGTTTGTTATAAAAGAAAATATGCGAAAATTCCGCGGGAAATGTCGATAATTTAAATGGCATTTTCATATAACATTTTTGAAGTGAACACTTCTTTAGGCGCGTTGAGCACTTCTTGGGTTAACAAAAATCATAGAACTCGCGTCATCGTCACGCTTTCATGCTTTCCATTTTTGAATTATTTTGGAATATATTAGTCAGAAAAATATTGGGGCAGTGTTTGGGGACTGCCGATAGAAGTAAAACTTTAATCCTTGATCATAAACACTTCTTTACAAAACAAAAGAAAGGGGCAGGTCGGATGCTAGTTCCTGATACTCTCTTAGGGGTTATTAAGGGGTCAAAATCGTTATTTTTTGCGTAGGTCGCACCATTTCTGAGATATTGTTAATATTCTAAAAAAAATAATAAAGCGTGGAAGCGTGACGATGCCGCGAGTTCTATGATTTGTGTTCACCCAAGAAGTGCTCAACGTGCCTAAAGAAGTTTTCACTTCAAAAAAAGATTCTAGCACTAAATTTCTATTGTTCGGAAATAGTACTTCTTTAACATTGACGACGTTTATACAAAATTTTATGATGATCGGCCGAGTGGTTAAGGCTTGAAAGCGTAACAAACAAACTCACATTCGCATTTATAATATTACTTCGGGATACGTACTACGTATTAAGTACTAGGAATACATAAACAGATGTTACCTCTCTTCAATATAATCTATGAGCGCTTCACGTAGCTCCTTCGAGTTTATGTCGTATGCCGAACAAGACTCATACACGCCATTCTTCTGTGGTATAGTGAGGGAACGCACGAGATCTTCTGGCAGACCCAGGTTCTCCAACTGTGGGGGAGGCGCGCACCAATGCTGTGGAGTTGCATTTGTGAAGACCTGGAACCAAAGTAAATAACGAATCTTAAAAATGGTGTAGCAAATCACGCTTCGGCAAGAATGGGCGACTCGACCGGAGTGACACCACGACCTCATAAAAAACCGGCGTGAAATAGCGCTTGCGTTATTTCGTCGAGTGAGTGAGGGTACCGGAGGCCGAACCTTCGGATGGTTCGGTAAATAGAAAAGCAAAGTATAATCAAGTCATTAAAAATGACATATCTTAATGTTCCTGAAAATCATATTTTTGTTCACCTTTAGCCTTCATATGATGTGTTTTAGGATAACCCCTTATTCACTGACCACCCTGTAATTTAGATTTTAGATTACAATAAACGTGGCTAACCTTAAAAAACTTGTAAACACCTATAAAAACATACATAAATAAAAAATATAAAAAAATTATTCACGTTAGGTTACAAGGTAACACTTATGAACGTCAAAGTTACACTAAATTTTTCTGTGACTTCACATTTACTGCCACGTTCAGCAAAGCAAGGGTGTAGGGCTCATGAGAACAACGGGCAAGAACCTCATGGCCACTCTTTTTAATCGCCAAGTTTACAATAAAATGTTGTTTACAAATCATAACTGTAAGGTGCTGCAACCATTTCTCCATGAATTACGACTGAACATACTCAAGCTTTTAATAAAATTTGATGGTAGCCTCTAAAGCCGCAGTATGGTAAATGTGAGCATCCACTTACATGTATATAAATAATCAAGACAAGGCATAATCACCTTAACAAGTATAACTAATTGATCGACACAGTTTTTTAGTAATAAAGATATATGACTCTGCGTCTACAACGATGCAATTCAATATAAAAACCATTTTATTCGTCGAACTTTAAATAGTCGTAATTAGTCGAAAAGCGATCGCGCTTCATTGTTTAGGCTACAAAAACACTAGTCATTATGTGTAGGTATTAATTAACGCTAGGCGAACTGTCACATTATTAGACTAATTATAAAACTTGATACTTAATAATAATAATAATATTCTAGGTACCACGTACACACAACACCATCTAGCCCAAACTAAGCAGAGCTTGTACTATGGGTACTAGACAATGGATAAACATAAATATATACATTTAATTTTTTTTGTAAATACATACATATTATACATAGAAACACCCAGACCAAGACAAACATCCATGTTCATGCACACAAATGTTTGACTTGTGCGGGAATCGAACCCGCTACTTAACATGAAGGTTGAAGTTTTAATAGTGAATGGAAGATCTCGCCATTGTACTTATTTATAATCTTAATATATAAAAATCTCGTGTCACGATGTATGTTCGGGATAAACTCTGAAACAAACTACTGAACCGATTTTGATCAAACTTTGTAACTGTCTGTAATTTGTTTCTACTTAAAAGATAGGATAGTTTTATCAAATTTTTTTTTAAGTGAAATCTTCTGTAGCCGTTTTGAGCACTTCTTCGGTGAACAAAAATCATAGAACTCGCGCCATATTCACTTAACGCTTTCCATTTTTGAATTATTTTTGGTTTATAAAGAAGTGTTTATGATCAAAAGTTTTCACTTCTATCGGCAGTCCCCAAAGACTACCAGTATTTTTTTTTATCGTTTGTACAGGACAACGTCTGTCGGGACAGCCAGTGATATAATATAATAATATCAGCTCTACATAAAACTGTCCCACTGCTGGGCACAGGCCTCTTGTCAGTATGAGAAGGGTTAGGCCATAGTCCACCACGCTGGCCCTGTAATGGTTGGCAGACTTCACATATCTTCGAGAACATTATGTAGAACTCTCAGTCATGTAGATTACCTCACAATGTTTTGCCATCATCGTTAAAGCAAGCCATAACTAATTATTTAATCTTGCCATTGGTAAGAGAACATATAAGCCTGCCTTGCGGTAGAACGCGGTGCGTTTATTCTACCGCACGGTAGAATAAACGCATTCACAAGGCACTGCAGTGAAAAAAACGCACGTTTTGTCATTCGAACTCCAGCTGTGGTACATACACGTCATCGATAAGGACTACGATACAAGAGTGTTATCTGTATATATTTATTATTGCGTAAAAAAGGGTACCCAAACGGTATTGGATTCATCCCTTGACGGCCTGAAGGCCTATGAAGGGACTTGTTTTCGTAAGATATAACGATCTACGTTCGTATCCAAAAACGTTTTTCGACATCATCGGAGAAACGCCAGGTAACGACATAATTATCTGTGTCGCATCCCAACAGCAACTGACTGAGTGTCTCAGTGCGTTTTTTTTTACCGCAGTGCGCGGCACTTCTTGAGATCTCTATGCGATACAAAAATATGTACGGTAGATTCACCGCAAATTTGCAGCGGCAGGCCAACGATGACTTCACCAATTGCGTTTATTTCACCGCAATGCGCGCACTTCTATGACACTATATACTTCACAGATTATGCGTTAAAAAACGCAAGGCAGTGCGCGCTAGGTCTTAGGCACAAGGTGAAAATGTTTTACCAGATCTATTGCTGTCGTATTAGGCCTGAATGAAATACTAATGTGCGAATGAGATAACTGCTGTTTCGACAGTTTATGTTTTAGTTTTGACCTGAGATCAACTTCTCATATTCCTCTGGTTCCCAAAACTAAACTGTTTTGAAATTTGACATTAACAATATGATTAAGATTTTGACTACGTCAATGTTTGGTAATTTCTTTGTATTTATTTCTGACTGTCCGCTGTCTAAAAACTAGTAATATTTAAGGTTCATGATATAATTAAATTATAAAAAGCCGAACATAGGAACATGGCATTGATTAATATAGCACATTTTTCACCGAATAATCAAAAATAATTAAATACAGTGTTTTTAAAATGACTATATACGGTACTGGTATTAGTAGTAATTTTAATTAAAACGTTTGCGTGAACGTAAGACAATGTAAAAAGAAATTAAGGCTATCAATATCGATACATAGATGGATTAGACATTAATATCCTTGACCATATTTTATGACATAAGCAGAAATCTAATTCCAAGTCAAACTTGTCATCGCGTTTTTCTGATCTTGTCATTAAAATTATAAGTACTTAAAATTATAATACTAGTATATGGCCGCGAGTTTTCCTACGTTAACTATTGTAGCTTACTCCGATTTTGCTAAACGGAATTAAATGAAATATGATATACATTTTTTATTTTTTTATACAACTAAGGTGGCAAGCAAGCATACGGTCCACCTGATGGTAAGTGGTCACCGTAGCCTATAAACGCCTGCAACACCAGAGGCATCACTTACACGTTGCCAACCCTTTAGGAAATTAAGTGGGAAGGAGAAGGAGCGGAAATGGGGAAAGAGGGTGATTGGGCCTCCGGCACTCTCACTCGCCGAACGAAACACAACAGTAGGAATACTGCTATTTCTCGTCGATATTCTGTGAGAGGGTAGTCCTTCCCCGGTCGAGCCGACCCATTCATGCTGAAATCAGCGAGGCTCTACTATAACGTAGTTTGTACTAGGTACGAATTCCACAAGAGACAATTATTTGTTTGGTTCACAAGTAATAATTATAATAGTGCTGAGTGTATTTTGTGTCAGTACTCCGTTAATCATATGTACGCTAAGTCCCTCGCGACATAGGACCTGAATTGATAATGAGAGATTTGTAACTTTCTAAATAGGTAGTAAAAAAAATAAAAATTGCTTTTATATTTTTTTAAATACTTTGAAAATATGGGTTGTAACCTCTGAGGTACGAACCCTTATTTTCGCAAATAAAGTATTTTTAATTATTTTACATATAATAACACTAAACACTAAGTTAGAATAAGAACATCAAGTATAGTCAGCCTCGATGGCATAGTGTAACCGACTGCCACGCTTGAGGTCGCGGGTTCGATTCCCGCACAAGTCAAACATTTTGTGTGCATGAACATGGATGTTTGTCTTGGTCTGGGTGTTTCTATGTATAATATGTATCTATTTACAAAAATAAATTATATATGTATGTTTATCTACTGTTTAGTACCCATAGTACAAGCTCTGCTTAGTTTGGGCTAGATGGTGTTGTGTGTATGTGATAGAATATTACTATATTATTATTAACTAAAAATATTAATAAGCATAAGTTTTATGTTGAACTCTGATAGCCATGATAAGAATAAATTTGTGTTATGTGTATCAGCAGTTGATCCTACCATCCTTTAATTATGTTAACCGCATCAAAAACTGCTGAGTAATTTTTGTGTAATTCTAGAACAATATCAGACAAAATATCTAAAAGAGTCCATTGGGTGTTCAAGATCATAATATTTTTAATAAATATATTTAATGTACTGAATGTGAATGGAAGAGTCGCAAGAGGAAAACCTAGGCGAACGTTTCTCGATCAGATCGGAGGCGTTCTGGACAAAGGCCAGGTTAAGAGCTCCTTGAACCAACGGGCGTGTATGAGGAATGTGATGAAAGTGAATGAAGCCAGAGAAGTGTGTCAGGATCGTAGCAAATGGAAATCCGTAGTCTCTGCCTACCCCTCTGGGAAACAGGCGTGAATCTATGTATGTATGTAATATACAGAGAGATCCGTTAAAATCTAATAATACAAATAAATGTACTAGGACCGCAGAATGAATGAAGAAATAAATGAATAAAAAAGCTCGTGACCATGAACGGAGCAAGTGTCCAAACGTCAAGTAACCCAATCGTATATAATATGCCTTATTCATTATGTTGCTGTTATATTTTTTACAAGCGCGTACGAAGAAACGAAAAAAAAAACACAAAATGAAACAAAAATACAAAAGAAATAAGGTTTATAATCTTGTGACGAAAATAAATAGGTTAGTGTGTGCTTATTACAACGGTGTTCCTATTTGTGTCTAATTGTATTTTATTTATTTTGTTCAAAAAATCATTTCTTAATTCCTGCGAAAATAGGTTTTTTGTTTATGTTAAACCATTTGAACCATTTATTTTCGTTACACATATACAAAACTTACATATTTATAGAATTAAGACAGAATTTACAAGGTTACACATACACAATAAAAATAAAATGGCATAGGTACATGCATAACAAAGGCTCCAGCTCAGTATTTGCTGCGCACACGCACAGCACTGGTTGTAAGCTGGGTTTCAACCAGCTTACAACTAGCACGGGAGTGTAAGGGGTTAGCTCTGATGGCTGTTGCAGTTAGACCTAGATTTAACTACTTAGTGTTATAAGTGGATTTATGTAACGATCGATTTGATTTTAGACAATAAAGATATTATTATTATTATTAGCTTAAGGCAGTATATCATTTAATGGGATAAGTTTTGCGCCACTTTATATATGATTCAACCATCTTTTAACCTGAGAACGCATTCCACTATTGATTGTCATAAAATGCACGCCTGAAAATGATTCAGTTCTTCCAAGTAAGTACAACACAATCATCGGCGTACACACAAGTACCTACATTACGTAAAATATTTGTATGACAATGGTTTTAAGCGTGTTCGTTCAACATCTCGAAGATCGCATCGCGTTGTGTTGAATAAAGGAATCGTGATCTTCAACTAATGATGACTTAGTCAACATTCATGACAGATTAACCCATATAAGACTGAACAATGTAAGCGATAAACATGTTTAAATAGAAAGAAAGAAATATTTTATTTTAATGAAGCATTGCAACACACAATCAAAACTATTTTATTACAAAATAATGTGTAATAGTAATAAATCCTAACTAATATTATAAATGTGAAAATGAGTTTGTTTGTTTGTTTATTTGCTACGCTTTCACGCCTTGACTACTCAACTGATCAACATGAAATTTTACTAAAATTATTACGTTGTCAGGGGTACAAAATAGGACATAGGGTACCTTTCATCCAGAAACAATAACTGTTGCAAACCTAACCTAACCTAACCTACATTTACGAGTGAAGCCGCGGATGAAAACTAGTGCATTTATAAATTGATAAAAATTAAAATAAACCTTATATACCTACATTATTATTTATATGAATTACTACATTATAATACATTAATTAATCACACATATTATTATAAAATGGCTGTTCATAGAGGACTATTAGTGCCCACACTTATGTATGGAAGTGAAAGTTGGGTATGGCAAAAGAAGCATGAGAGCAGAATAAATGCTGTAGAAATGAGAGCGTTGAGAAGCATATGTGGTGTGACTCTGAAAGATAGAATAAGAAATAGTGTGATTAGAGAGAGATGCGGCATGAAAGTGGATATAGTTACAAGAATAGAAAAGGGTATGTTAAGCTGGTTTGGACATGTAGAAAGAATGGACGAGGAAAGACTGACTAAGAAAGTTTATAAGGCTAGTGTGAATGGAACTGTCGCAAGAGGAAAACCTAGGCGAACGTTTCTCGACCAGATCGGAGGCGTTCTGGACAAAGGCCAGGTTAAGAGCTCCTTGAACCGACGGGCGTGTATGAGGAATGTGATGAAAGTGAATGAAGCCAGAGAAGTGTGTCAGGATCGTAGCAAATGGAAATCCGTAGTCTCTGCCTACCCCTCTGGGAAACAGACGTGAATCTATGTATGTATATACATATTATTATAAATAATATAGAATACACATAATATATACATGGAGTCCTTGCTGTTCAATGTGCGTCGCAGTGTATAATGTTTCTACGTTTGTTTTTCTTGCATATTTTATGGTCAATCAATCAATCAATTTATTTATTTATATGCTAACAGAGGACAGAGGACGGTAAATTAATTTGACGAAGCCGCCACGACTCAGTGGCGGCCAAGATCTGCCGAGGCCGCATCCATTCATGCGTGAGCTATCCCTGCGCCCCGGCCATAGATCGTGTACAGAAACACCGTAGTAGGTTTAGTCGGTAGGACCCGGGACATTCTATCATGCTTGCATGGGAAAAGAAAAGGACATAGACGGTACTTTTATACAGAAATGTATTAACAAAATCTACATTATCGCGACCGAAGTCGTGGGCAAAACAGTAATTTATTCTGGATAAAAGGTACTCTATATCCTTTTCGGTCCCCCTGACAACGTGTATGCAAAATTTCATGGTGATCCGTCGAGAAGTTAAGGCGTGAAAGCGTAACAAACAAAATCACACATCAATCGCATTTATAATATTAGTTATGAATTTAGATTAGTTTTTAATATGATTATATTATCAGATACTAGTACGTAGTACCTAATTAAGTAAAGATAACTTAGATAATCAAATACTAATACTTCAAGATAGTTGGATAATTGGTTAATTATCAATATTATATTTTTACATAAAAATGTAGATCTAATACGCCTTTTGTGGTAGTAGAGCCTCGCTGATTTCAGTATGAATGGGCCGGATCGACCGGGGAAGGACTACCCTCTCACAGAATATCGTCGTGAAATACCAGTATTCCTACTGTTGTGTTTCGTTCGGTGAGTGAGAGTGCCGGTGGCCCAATCACCCTCTTTACCCCTTCCCGCTCCTTCTCCTTCCCACTTCCTTTCCTAAAGGGTGGCCAACGCGCAAGTGATGCCTCTGGTGTTGCAGGCGTCCATAGGCTACGGTGACTATTTACCATCAGGTGGGCCGTATGCATGTTTGCCACCTAAGTTGTAAAAAAAAATACCCCATTGCTTATCCCTACGTCATAGGTATTTAGGCGTAAGACTATGTGTGTATTAAACTGCCACACACGGAGGCTCATTTCTCCCACGTACGAGCGAGCTCTGGAATGAACTGCCTGCTTCGGTGTTTCCCGAGCGCTATGATATGTCCTTCTTCAAACGAAGTTTAAAGAGAGTTCTTCTTTCACGGTAGGCAGCGGCTTTGCTGTGTCCTGACATTGCTGAAGTCCATGAGCAGTAGTGACCACTTTCCATCAGATGGACCACTTGCCGTATGCCACCAACGGCAATAACAAAAAATAAAGCGATATGCATGTCTCACGTTCGACTACTTGGTTGGCATAATGTCATCTTACGTTTACGAGAATGATAAACATTGAAATTAAACTCGACGGCACGTATGGTGTGTTTAAATGGTCGCCTCGCCATTCGCCGCCGCGCCGAGTGTTGGGGGTTCGATCCCCACACGGGACAAAGCGTTGTGTGATCCGCAAATGGTTGTCTTAGTCTGGGTGTTCTTAGTCACCGCTGTTTGTATGTTTGTAAGTCCCCCCGCGACACAGGAATTATGCACAGTAGGTAACATTTTTATATGAATTTTGTCGCGTTGTTTATTTTATAACACTTTTATTATATAAGTTTAAAATATAACACTACTATTATTTAAGTTTTATACAATTTAAGCTATTTAAATTGATTAAAAGTATTTATATTTTATCCGATGTTTCTCCGATATTAACGGGGAGACTATCTAGTTCAAAATTATATAATAAACGTGTTTTAAAATAAACAACGCGATAAAATCCGTATATAAATATAATAATATAAATAATATCAGCCCTGTATTAAGCTGTCCCACTGCTGGGCACGGGCCTCTTCTCACTGTGAGAAGGGTTAGGCCATAGTCCACCACGCTGGCCCAGTGCGGGTTCGCAGACTTCACATATCTTCGAGAACATTATGGAGAACTCTCAGACATGCAGGTTTCCTCACGATGTTTTCCTTCACCGTTAAAGCAAGCGATAATCAACTATTTAATACGCACATAACTTCGAAAAGTCAGAAATGCGCGCCTTGGGTTCGAACTCGAGACCTCTGCGTGGCAGTCCAACGGTTGCCCACTAGGCTATCGCTGCTATATAAATCCGTATAAAGTAGTTTAATTTCAATCTACTTGGTTGGATCAAAAAAAATGTTCTGCCAAGAAATTCTCAATGGTAGTCCCTAGTTAGGAAGATAGCGATTTTGCACAGCCCAATCCTCGAAAAGCCCGCAAAGCCTTTGTGGAGCTACGTCTGATCTCTTTCGGCTGTTTCGTGCTCGTCGGATTATGACAATTAGGGAATAGAAAGTGGAGTTATGTTTGCTAACATACTTGTGCACTATAATATCTCCTGCGCAGATGGCCAGCCTCCGTTAAGAATGGCCGCCGTGACCGTATTTACTTAAGTAGTCATAAAACACTTTACACAGTAAATTACTCTAATTAATTCATGAATGACTTTTAAATGGCATATCGAGAAACGCAATGAGCGCGTGTGAGCGTAGTTCATTTAATAATACATTATTCAATGTCTTTAACATATTATGATAATGACTTACGTCTGTGACTCATGAATACCTACTCAAGACGATGCCTATTTTGTCAGCTAAAGAACTTCATATAAACGTATTCATTTATTTACACGCAAGCAGTAATGATTCTTTCGTTAAAGATTTTAATACCACATCTCCCGCGTTAGGGATCAATCTATGTGATGCGGGGGACTTGTCAAACATATAATTAACAGACAGTACACTCAGACGAAAATTACATAAAGCGAGGTTTATTGAAAAAGGGATTAAATATAATGACCACCAAAGATACTAATTGCGCAGCAAAATATGCTTACTATAATATATCATAACGAGCACCTATACGCCTCAAATCATTGCATTCCGTCTCGGAAGGGTTAGGTTATGTTAGGTTCCTTCTTTTAATTAGAGACTACCGCATGATCTCGTTCGAGGCAGCGAGCCTCCTCGCCGGATCGATGCCCTGGGACCTGGAAGCGGCGCTTCTGGCATCGCTCTACCGTTGGCGCCAGGAGGCGCTGGCTCGGGGCAAGGACCACCTCCAGGCGCTCTAGAGGCGGTACGGTCCGAGCTCCGCCAGGTTCTGGTGGAAGAATGGAGAAATCGACTCGTGCATCCCAGTGCCGGGCACGCCACAATCGTGGCGGTAAGTCCCGTGTTTGAGGAGTGGCTGGAGAGGCGGCATGGCGCCCTCACCTTCCGACTGACATAGGTAATGACTGGCCATGTTTGTTTTGGCCGGTTCCTGTGTCGTATAGGCCGGCAAGAGGCGCCCGGTTGTCACCACTGCGGCGACTGCCGCGACGTTGTTGAGGACACGGCGCTGCACACTTTGGCGGTTTGCCCCTTGGGCATCGCAGCGCCGTGAGTTGATTGCGGCAGTCGGATCGGTTGCCCTCTCGCTCCCGGCCGTAGTTCAGACTATGGTCTGGAGTGAGAGGTCGTGGAACGCCGTCGCCTCCTTCTGTGAGGAAGTGATTTCCATCAAGGAGGCGGCGGAGCGGGAGAGGGAGCGTTTAAACCCTCTCCCCAACCGCAGAACCGGGCGCCAGAGGGCGCGAGATGACCTCCAGCCACCCTGAGGTTTGACCTGGGGGTGGCGGGCTTTGTGGGCCTGCCGCCATCCGTTCAGCACCAGGTCCGAGAGGAGGCGTGCGTGTTCCCACGCGCGCCTCTGTGTCGTGTCCGTCTCCCCTCTAGGGGGGGAGACAGTAGGGACTTTTTAAAAGTGACCATTGGGCAGGTCTTTTGTGCAGTGGCCTGCCGTTTTATACGGCGGGCCGAAACGTCGGCGTGGTCGCGACCGCATGTGAAAGTGATTCGCGCGGCCCCACCGATAGTGGTTTCTCGAGGAACACCGTGGTAGGTTTAGTCGGTATTCCGGGAGGTCTATTTTATCGTTTTAACATCTTTCTTTTACCCCGGCGAGTCCGGCATAACCCCTCCGTCCACCCCCGCGGAGGGGTATGCGTCAATGCATTCCCCCACGTCGTAGAAGGCGTCGTGTGAGAGGCGAGGTGCCACCGCGGGTTAGAAGGCGTCGTGTGAGAGGCGAGGTGCCACCGCGGGTTAGAAGGCGTCGTATGAGAGGCGAGGTACCACCGCGGGTTAGAAGGCGTCGTGTGAGAGGCGAGGTGCCACCGCGGGTTAGAAGGCGTCGTGTGATAGGCGAGGTGCCACCGCAGGTTAGAAGGCGTCGTGTGAGAGGCGAGGTACCACCGCGGGTTACAAGGCGTGGCGTGAGAGGCGAGGTGCCACCGCGGGTTAGAAGGCGTCGTGTGAGAGGCGAGGTACCACCGCGGGTTACAAGGCGTCGTGTGAGAGGCGAGGTACCACCGCGGGTTAGAAGGCGTCGTGTGAGAGGCGAGGTGCTAGCAATTATACAAATTTATAAAAATAGTAGAACAAAAGTTGGTAAGTATTACGTAAAGAAGACACGGTTGAAAGGTTATTAAGAGGAAACACTAAAGGCGAGAGAATTGATAAATAGGTATTTATAAAACCCATTGCTGTCGCACAGTGTCATGTACAGTATCATGAGCGCGATAGAGACAACAGCCAGCTTGGACCGAAAATATCTATTAAAAGTACACAAAATCAATATTTCGTAGTCCCCTGATTCCTTCTCCAAAACTTCACCAATTTAACTATTTTTCCATTATAAATTAAAGAAAGACTTTGGCCGTGTTCCTATGTTTTCCTTTTTTTATATAATTTACTCAAATTTGTTTTCTGGATGTTTGAACACGGCGAAAAAACTGGTCAATTTTTGAGGTTTTTGAAGGCTTTAATTTATGAAAAAAGGAAAACATAGGGGCATGCCAATAGAGCCCACACATTTTTTGGAAAAATTATTACTTTACTGGCATTATCCAGGTTAGAAACAGGGGACGTATGGAAAAACGGCCCTTGTGTTTCCTCTTAATATTTTTCATTATACCTGTAGAACATTGCGGACAGCTCTGATACCTAAAACACACGTGTCAAAAAAGTAACAAATAGTATGTGAATAGCACTACAACAAATACTCAAATCTACATGTCGAATGTCAAATTAATAACATTCTTTTGTTATGTCCCACTACTGGGCAAAATTCTCTCCCTTGGACTTCCAAATCACTCTGTTCGAAAAGATTCTCTGCCAGTCCCTTTCAAAGATATCCAAGACAATTTCCAATGATTTAGAAATTAATAATATAGGTACATTAAATTTGATAATATCACCTCTTTTCTTAGTTACTTATATCGTTATTATTTAATCACCAGTCAGCAGAGTTTAGTTTATATTTAATTATGCCACAAATCCTCATTATATATATATATATATTTTAATTGTTTACTCGTTGTCTATGGATGTAGACAATGATCTGTTTGTTTGATTAATGACTACGTGCAGGAAATAAAGAGTAAAGATTGCTTTGTTTACCTACTCTATTCGTGTTTTATTTTTACATCGATAGGAATTTATGAACCTTTCGTTTACAAATCCCTGTTGTAAACTCGATGGCAAGTTTCAATGGGGATTCTTAAAAAATACTACTTGTCTCCATTGATGAGACAAGTCAATGGAGATTTGTGCATTTCATGACTATGCTGATGACGGCCTTGATACTATGGTTATTTGTGGAAAAATGTGATGGGGTAAATTAATGGGATTTTTGGAGTAAGCAACCTCTTTTTTTATACTACGGAGTTGGCAAACAAGCATACGACCCACCTGATGGTATGTAGTCACTGTAGTCTATGGACGCCTGCAACACCAGAGGCATCACTTGCGCGTTGCCGACTCTTTAGGAAAGGAAATGCGAAGGAGAAGGAGCGGGAAGACGGAAAAGGGGGTGATTGGGCCCCCGGTACTCATACGCACCGGACGAAACACAACAGTAGGAATACTGGTATTTCACGTCGATATTCTGTGAGAGGGTAGTCCTTCCCCGGTCGAGCCAGCCCATTCATGCTGAAATCAGCGAGGCTCTACTTTCTTCTAAACTAGACCTCTAATTATATATGCAATCACATACGACAGCTATAGTGCTTATACATGACGCAAGTAGTACGCGCGGATTACATGCGCAAATGCATAGCGTTGGCTTCATGCGCAGACGCAACATGTTGAGTTAAGCGGACGACCTTCTTGCGTTGGTTGATTACAAGACGCATACAACCCGCGCAAGTGCCCCTACTTGCGCAAGTAACAACGCAGTAAGCACTCATGGTGTTCACACAAGTACCATGAGTGTTTTAAGATAAATATCGTGTTTGCTATCGTGCAATGATCTGTGTGATCTAGTTCAACTAGTATTTGTAATCTTATCTGGTGTCTAAAATATTTACTACAAATGTAATATTTACGATACAGTAGTTATTTAAGAAAATAGACCTTCCAAGGCAAAGACAAAACAGTTCAGTTTTCTCCTTTTTCTTCTATGTTTGTGAAACGATTTTCTATTTTTTGTTTCTTAATATTTATTTTTTTATCAATAATTTACTTTCAAAGCAGTTTGTTTTTTCTTAATATGTTTTATTTGTTTCCTTAACATTTTCAATGATTATAGTAGTAGTCGAATTTAGAACACTGGACAAACACTAGTAATATCAATTAGACACAACACCATAGAAAACACAACACCATGTAGCCCAAACTAAGCAGAGCTTGTACTATGGGTACTAGACAATGGATAAACATACATAATATACTTTTTGTTTGTAAATACATACATATTATATATGGAAACACTCAAACCAAGACAAACATCCATGTCCACAAATGTTTGACTTGTGCGGGAATCGAACCCGCGACCTCAGGCGCATAAGTAAAGAAAACATACATAGATAGTCAAAGTCAAGTCAAGTCGAGTCAAAAATAATTTATTCACTTAGGTCACAAAGTAACACTTATGAACGTCAAAGAGATTAGTGAGTTTGTTACATTTATTGAATTTCCATTTATGTTAGTTGTAAGGTTCAGGCCAAAGGTTGAGCCTATGAGAAGATACCTGCAAGAAACTCAAGGCCACTCTTTTAAATCGCCATCAAATTATAATTTCAGTTTTGTACAACTCATTTATGTAGCAGGTGTTGCAGTCATTATGCCATATGTCACTGTACTTATAAAACTAAATTCTAAAATAAAGAAAAGATAGACTCATTCTCTTTACCGTGGAAAGGGTAGACTGAGATGTACATATTATATTATATTGTCGGCCTCGATGGCGTAGTGGTTAGTGTAACCGACTGCCACGCCTGAGCTCGCGGGTTCGATTCCCGCACAAGTCAAACATTTGTGTGCATGAATATGGATGTTTGTCTTCGTCTGGGTGTTTCTATGTATAATATGTATGTATTTACAAGCAAAAAGTATATATGTATGTTTATCCATTGTCTAGTACCCACAGTACAAGCTCTGCTTAGTTTGGGCTAGATGGTGTTGTGTGTATATGGTAGAATATTATATTATATATATTATACTCAGATTATGTCAAAATTTAGATTCCACGTAATAAATTGATAACGAGCCTATCGCCGTACCGAGAACACTTCTAAAAGTGCTGTATTTACTGCAATTGCTACGAAAAAGAAAATTCGAATAGCCAAAAATGTTATGACTTCGATTCACACGTTCGAATTTATGTCAGTGGTAATATTGATTCATATCATAATCGAATATTCGAAACTTTAATACTTAACAGATAAGTCGTGTGCGATCAGTGACATTTGACGTTCATAAGTGGTACTTTGTGACCTAAATGAATAAATGATTTTTGACTTTGACTTTTGAGTAACGATGTTTCATGAAAAGCCTATCCTTTCACTTAATATTTTTATAAATCAAATAATTAATGCATATCAAAGTATTAAAATTAAAAGATTTCTTTCTTAGGATCTTTTACAAGAAATACAATTTCTCTATCAATAATCTTAGTAATTAAAATAAGGTCTCATGTTTTCTCAATTACAAGAGATCACAACATGCCAAAAGAGAAAGTACAAACAATTAGATAAAAGAAAGTAAGTAATTATATTAAAAAAACATAAACAAGAATTATAAATTAAAAAATTAAATTAAAAATTTAAAAAACACCCTACACAATAAAATAAAAATAGTATGAACGTAAAACGCCTACAACAAGTTAAAAAAACTATGAAAAATAGCCACAAATAGAACAAAGAAGGTATAAACGTGAAACCCTATAAAAAGAAAAAAATTACCTTGAAATTATGACCCTACGTAAGTACGTATGAAATTTTTTGATTACATGTTGTCGCTTCGGGGGACCGCTCTAATTATTTTAATATGTAAGAGTCGTCGTTTAAATTTTTGTTTCAGTATTTATCTGGATAGTATACTTGTGTATTCAGTTTTAAATAGGTTTACTTGTTGCTCTGAAGACTTATTCTACCTTATCCCGCCCTCCCCTTTCCTATCCAGAACAACGCGTGCTGGGCTCAGATGCCATCCTTACACGGTAGAGTCGATTAGAGCGCGTACCAACAAGTTTGGGTCCTCATACCTCTGCCGAACGACCAAGGCATGGAATTCTCTGCCAAGGCACGTGTTTCCTTCTTCCTTCAATCCTGGGTCCTTTAAGCGGGATGTGAAAAAGCACCTTCTCAGGCCGTCAAAGTAGAGACCTCAAAATCGCCTCGGCTGCTATGAGGGCGGTGTAGAGGCCACTGCTCTTAGACCACACGACTGCTTACCATCAGGTGGAGTGTGGTTATTTTGACGAGCAAAATAAAAAAAAATTAAAAATTCTTAATACTTACTTTAACATTTTCTTAGTAATTTTAATATTATTTTATTTAGTTGTATGATTTAAAGGTAAAGAGCGGTCTTATAGGTAAAGAATGCATAAGAGATATCGAATCAGTAGCTATGCAGTCCACAAATGACGATATAAGAGTGTCCACGGTGACAAACGGAAAAGTGTAATTTGAGGAGTAACTCCATGGCCACGGTGCAGGCTAATTCGTCCACGAGGCGAGGTTAAGCAACTTGCACTGATTCTTGATGGGACACTTTTCTTTATTTTCCGTATAATCCGGCAGTGAATAAAATAAATATTTCATTTAGTATTGAAAATTAACAAGTGCCTTCCTTACTGCAATTTGATTTAGTATGCATATAACTTATTTTAATAATTTATTCAATAATAATAATAATACATGGGTATACATTTTTCATTAGTCTAAAACAATATTATCTAGACAAATAAATAAAATTGAAGTGTCTGTTTGTAATTTCAAAATAACAGCTATTTATCTAATGCATATGAAAGTATATAAGGTACCTATACGAAAACATCTATTTTAAAATTTTTTATCTGTCTGTCTGTTTGTTCCGGGTAATCTCCGAAACGGCTGAACCGATTTTGACGGGACTTTCACTGGCAGATAGCTGATGTTATAAGGAGTAACCTAGGCTACTTTGATTTTAGAAAAAAAATTGGGTTCCGCGGAGACAAACACTTTTTCGTTAAAATCTACGCGGACGAAGTCGCAGGTAACAGCTTGTTCTGTATATAAAAACAAAGTAAGGTCTATCCATATAAAAATAAGCGCAGGATTATTTCTTATCTAAAGCCTTCAAGTTATTTTAGGGACAAAAACAAATAACATTTAACAGCCTCTCAAGTCACTGAACTTATATACAAATATTGTTGTGTAAAAACGACCATGATTAAAAACAAAACAAATTGTTTTTATCAAGCGTTCATTTTTTTAAATAAAGTTAAATAATATATGTTTATTTTATGTCGAGTTTGACATGATAAACAGTGCTATAAAATGTTTATTTTTATGTTTTAAATATGTGGGATTTTAAGAAGTGGCTCGGTGGCGCAGTGCAAGTGAATGCGACTCTTGTGTACAAAGTCTCAGGTTCAAATGCCGAGGCATCAAGAAGTTATTGGATAATATTGTCTTCTGTTTACGCGAATGTTGTTCATTGAAATTAAACTACTATATGCGGATTTTAACGCGTTGTTTATTTGACACTTTATTACAAAATTTTGAAAACTGTTACACTACTATTACTATTAAACTTTACTAATTTTTGAGCTAATTAAATTATTCAAACTATTAAAACTATTTCTACTATTATAATATTTATATTTACACTTTCCCCGACGTTTCGGTTGCTTTCCAGCAGCCATTGTTACGG
Organism: Catocala sponsa; assembly: GCA_963564715.1. Classification (NCBI taxonomy): domain Eukaryota; kingdom Metazoa; phylum Arthropoda; class Insecta; order Lepidoptera; family Erebidae; genus Catocala; species Catocala sponsa. The sequence goes on along the minus strand of OY751348.1, from coordinate 20,984,750 downwards.
AGAGACCTCCCCGTGGAGGTCTCCCCGTGACCATGGCTGCTGAAAAGCAACCGTATATAGTATATAGTAGTTTAATTTCAAAGTTATTGGATCTTTCTGTCACGAAATTCTTAATAGCAACCTTCGTGCGCCAAACGTGCCAAGGTCGTAGGACCTGCTCCTGATCAGCATGATGTATATCAGGTCAGACGACGTGATCAATATTTGGAGGATCTTATAGTTTTCGATCTCACTTCTACTCAAGACGAAAGTAGTTATAATATTCGTATCGATATACAGACGGCGCCGAGCGCAGCGAGTACCGAATAGATTATTATAATATATCGCATGTGTACTCGTCTATAACACGCTTGAGTAACAAAGAAGCCAGGTTGTTCCATATTTCATGACCGGTCTAATATTAATTGATAATATTAGACCGGTCATGGAGTACTGAATATTATAGGACTCTCGCAAAAAACTACGAGTATTTTTTTTTTATACTGCTAAGGTGGCAAACAAGCATACGGCCCACCTGTTGGTAAGTGGTCACCGTAGCCTATGGACGCCTGCGACACCAGAAACATCACCTGCGCGTTGTCGACCCTTTAGGAAAGAAAGTGGGAAAGAGAAGGAGCGGGATGGAGGAAGATAAAAGATAAGATAAAGATAAAGATAATTTATTTTGTTTAAACATGAGTGAAAATACAGTATGTTGCATGTCAGATGTCAGGAAAGAGGCACTCTCACTCACCGAACGAAACACAACAGTAGGAATACTGCTATTTCACGTCGATATTCTGTGAGAGGGTAGTCCTTCCCCGGTCGAACCGGCCCATTCATGCTGAAATCAGCGAGGCTCTACTACTCTTAAAATATGTCTATTTAAAAAGGCTGATCGTGGCGGCCAGATTAAATGAAAACGGTGGCCGACATTGCCAAGTCGACAATACCTTTTCTGACCCCTATAAATTGAAGGTTGGAGTAAGGCAGGGCGGATTGAGCTCTCCAACACTCTTTAACATGTATGTAAATGGGCTGATCCGTGAGCTCAACAGCACTGGAGTAGGCTGCTTTTTAGATGGTAAAATAGTCAATAACATTAGTTACGATGATGACATGGTGCTATTGAGCCCAGCGATCAGCGCCTTGCGAAAACTAGTACACGAGTGTGAGGCGTTTGCAGAGACACATGGCCTGACGCACAACGACAAAAAGAGTGAACTGCTGGTGTTTCGGGCGGGACGTAAGAGTCCCTCATATGTAGATACCGCCCGTGACACTAGCGGGGAAGGCGTTAAATAGGGTTGCTTAATTTATGTACCTAGGTCATGTCATTAATGAGGTCCTTACCGATGAATCAGACATAGAGAGGGAACGTTGCCAATCTTTAGGTACCAGTTTCGATTCTTGAGTCGGCTAAAAAGCGATTGGATTACTTTATTAGAAAATTCCCAATGGATCAATGAGAAAATTAATTTCAATCTGTATTGCACTCCATAATGTATAAAAGATCTTATAGTTAGGTTTAGTAACGGTTATGGGCCCTGTCGGATACAGCAACAGTAGGAGAGAGGAAAAGCAGTTACTTATAAATAAATTACTTAATATATTGTAATGTGCTACTAATATCTTCTTCTTCTTAATATATAAAAATCTCGTGTTACGATGTATGTTCGGGATAAACTCTGAAACTACTGAACCGATTTTGATCAAACTTCGTAACTATCTGTATTTTGGTCCAATTTAAAAGATAGGATAATTTTATCTTTTTTTTCGTGTGTATGGATGTTTGTTACTCTTTCACTCAAAAATTACTGAACAGATTTTGATGAAACTTTACAGTATTATTGTTTATACATCAGAATAACATATAGGCTACTAAAATCTATCTTAATATAAATCTACATTAACGCCAGCGAAGCCGCGGGAAAAATCTAATGATCTATAAATTTGTTTTTATATATTGTAGTTTAATTCATTTTTACATTTAAACTAAGACTGTTTTAATTTTCATTTGAAAAAATTATCGGTGGATCAGACGAATTGTGATCAAACACATTTTCATTTCTAGCATTGAGATCTAATCAGTGCGAAAGGTTTCGCCAATCATGTAGTCAAATGTAATTGGATAGTTCTTAAATGTTCAAGACTATTAAAACTAGGTGTATAAATACCCTAAGCTTCCTATAATGTATTGGGGATTTATCCCTGAAGGTATCATCAAGTATCTATGAAGTTATTTTCAGAGTCAAAGTCAAAGATCATTTATTCACTTAGGTCACAAAGTAACACTTATGAACGTCAACGGGGTTAGTGAATTTGTTACATTTACTGAATTTACATTTATGTTAGTTGCAAGGTTCAGGTAAAACTTTGACAGAGGTGTTTTTCACCCATATTAAATCAGCTAAGTATGTTTTTAGGTTCCACGTACTAAGTTTCGAGATTATATAGGCATATTGAGGCATATCCATGATACTATTGAGATAGATAGACTGACTGATAGACCCGGCAATCGAACTCGGGACCATGCCGTAAACGCTAACTTATACGATGGGAACACCGAAGCTCGAAGGTGTCTTAAAAGTATAGGTACGTATTAAAACTGACCTGAGAGAAAACTAAAAACGAAGTAGGTATGGCCGCCAAGCCACAAAGCAAGTAGAACAGCACCAGATGCCAGTATCCAGTCCTGGTGGCCAACACCGCCGCCTCATCCAACTCCTTAGTCCACGTCATTATCACCTCAACACCACTTTAAAAACCATGAACTTGCACATGCACTTCAAACAAAACATTTTGAATCTAAAAACGCAATTTTAAACTTAGAACATTATAAAAACAAAGTATTTTTAAATTTTAAATCAAAAGTTTCTAAATATGACACATTTTCAGTCCAGTATTATATTTAAAATAATATTGTTCTAATTTAAGTTGAATTGTAATGTTCTTTTTTTGTTTTTGTATTATATGGTTTTATGAGCACCGACACAGTTTTTAAAGTTTGTTTTTAATTTATATTTTGATGTTCAAATATTTTTGGTCTCTTTTAATATTGTTAACTATAAAATAAACGGTTTATATACATATAATTAATTATAAATATTTGCAATATGGCTTTCTAAACACGAAACTTAAATAATAACACGAAGCACTATTTGACTATTTCTCTAGTTTAAATATTTTGAAAATTAAATTACGATAAGTTCAATATTTGTTTAAGCCGTAGAGTTAATTCACGTCTATCTCGTCAACTCTCATATTCGTACTAAATTAACGCGCTATGAACACACTTACTAAGGGTGGTAACCCGACTAATTGTGATAATCCATTGTTTCATAACCACTTTAAATACGCGTAGGTTGTTTTTATTTAGTCGTGTTATACCGATAAGGTAGGATATTTCCCCTACCATAGTACTTGTTCTCGTATTAAACTCGAATGATTTGTTTAGATTAATGTTTCAGATGGTAAAATTGTACTTTGTAATAATATTTATTAAATTTATTTGAGTGTTTTCTAAGTAGTAAGGTTTTTGATGAGCTATTGCTACAATATAATATCAGTCTTATTTATAAACTGTCTTACTGTATTTAATATGAGGAGGCTCAGACCATACTCTTCTAAGACGGCTCAGTGCGAATTGGTCTACAAATCTGCACTGTGATAACCCAGTGCGTAGGAGACTTCGCAAACCTTCGAGGACATTACTGGAGACCTTTCAGTCATGATTGTTTCTTCACCGTTAAAGCGATTATTAACTCTAAAATATCGAAGGTATCGAATGGGCCTTGGGATCATACTTGAGAGTGTTTAATACTCTCCCTACTCAGCATTTGCTGCGCATTTTTTTAATTCTCGATATAGCTTGTTGGTTTCGTGGCATTAAGTAACGCTTATATTTGCAAGCAATAAGTTTACGTCAGGTTTGCGGTCAATACGTTTATTTGCCTTATGTTTGTGGTCTCGGGTTTGATACCCGGTGTAGGTTACGTTAATAGGTCATGTCTGCGCATCATTCTTATACAGACATAACTACGAGTTTCTACTCGTAGTTATGTCTGTATAAGAATGACTGAAACTTAAGACATTCTTGTCTTAAGTTTCAGTAATTAGCTAATTGCAACTAAATTACCTTTTATATATTAATTTATTTTGTCCGCTGCTTTGCTCGCGTAAATATAATAATATAATTTATAAAGCTGAAGAGTTTGTTTGTTTGTTTGAACGCGATAATCTCAGGAACTACCGATTCAATTTTTTTTTAGTGTTGGATAACCCATTTATCTAGGCAGGCTATAGGTTATATAATACCATGCCACGACCAATAGGAGCAGAGCATCAATGAAAAATGTTGCAAAAACGGCAAAAATTCTCTTATATAATATTCTATCACATACACACAACACCATCTAGCCCAAACTAAGCAGAGCTTGTACTATGGGTGCTAGACAATGGAAAATAAATAAATGTGGGTTACCGAAGTAACAGTACTTTTTCAGTCACCTTATGTCTTTTATTGTTCCCCTGACAACGTGTATGCGAAATATTATGATGTTCAGTCGAGTAGTTAAGGCGTGAAGGCGTAACAAACAAACTCACATTTGCATTTATAATATTATCTTATCTTATCTTATGTGGGGCCAGTCAGTGCAGACCGGCGACACTTCGACCCAGTGGGATCTTTTGTGTCGACACTCTCCCAATAACGACTGCCATAGATGTTCATAGCAGCAGGGACCATATAATATTAACTTAGGTTATAAAGGTTAGACAAGTTCTATTTTTAGTTTTACTTAAGGCAACAAATCATTTTGTTTATACAGAAAAGATAACAAATAAGCATATGGACCGCCTGGTGGTGCGTTAGTTATCGCAACCAACGATCATATACAATACTTGAGGTATCACTAACGCAACGTGACACTTAAGAAAAAAGAATAAAAGATTAAGTAAAGGAAGGCAAAGGAAAAACTGTGTGAAGGTACTATGCGATTCAAATAAGAATAAGCATGCACCCGCGCCATATTGTGACGTCATAGCTGTCAAATCTAACAAAATAGGTAGGGTCAGTAAAACAGATATTTTTAAAATAATATTTTTTTTAATCTGAATATCGTAGTTCTTTGATTCCGCTCATCCCACTGCTTGAACAGTCATCATCTTCACCGCCATCATCATCCTCACTGCTGGTTTCCCCTTTTAAAAAATATTTAGGTCATAAAAATATTTTACTGACTGTTATTTAAAAGAAAATATTAATGTTGTTACCTGTGTTTATAACAAAACTGAAATTATCATCGTCTTCTATAAACTCTCGTTGCCGGTATTCATTTTCGATACAGAGTTACTTTATTTAAACAAAAAATCATAGACAATACCACTTATTCATAGTTATTTTACCTCTGACAGCACTCAAATTTTCAAGAAAATGATGTAGGTGTTTATTGTTCCTTAAAAAAACGCATAATAGTATAGTCATAATTACGCAAATTATTTTTTGTTGCTATCTGTAGTTTCCTAGTAACATTTGACAAATCGAGGTCATTGACGCGCCTATTCTTATTTGAAACGCATAGTATACACAATGTTTTGTTTCAGAATATATTGAAATGAATTTGCATAATGCGTAAGCTGTACATTAATCTTCTTCTTCTTCCTAGCCTTTATTATTCCCAAGTCACTTGGGGTCGGCTTTCTAGTCTAACCGGATTTGACTGGATATCAGTTTTTACACGGAGTGACTGCCATCTGACCTCCGCAACCGGAAGGCTAACGATACCCTAAAGCTAGATCAGTGTCAGGATATTAGAGGGCACTGACTTTCCGATAACGACTGCCATAGATGTTCATGGCAGCCGGGACCGATGGCTTAACGTGCTCTCCGAGGCACGAAGCAGGCGATAATTGTCAATCAATACGCACATAATTTCGAAAAGTCATATAACTTCTGAAAGTCAGAGGTGCGCGACGTGGGTTCGAACCCAAGACCCTCTGCATTGCAGTCTGTTGATCTCCCCACTAGGCTATCGCAGCGTAAGCGCGAAATATGTTTTTTCTAATAAAATAAAACTTTATTGAAATCGCAATCGCTTTCCAATATTAAACGCTATTGCCTTCTATCAGGCTAATTTAATGTCAGAGACTAAAATTTGGTACTGAAAATGTCGTACCATAAAAATTCAATAACACTTTCAAAACGAGATCTCGCAATCGGCCTCAAGCAAGACAAATAAAATCAAATGAAAATACAAGTGATAATAAAATGAGTGACAATAGTAAAGCACGTCATATCAAAACTAATCCTATAAGGGCGTGGTGCGTTCGACAGCGATGTCAACAGCACTAACACTTGATGCTTGTTCACAACTTCAGATAAATATGGCTGGTGTCTAATTATTGAGTGATGATGGTGTAGTGATTTAAGTACTCACCTCCCCACAGTCATTGCGCCGAGTGCTGGTTCGATCCCCATACGGGATAAAAATTTGTGTGATCCACAAATAATTGTTTTGTGTCTGTGTGTTCTTTGTGTCCGTTGTTTGAATGTCGGAAAAGTCCTCTGTGATACAGGAGTTATACATAGTAAGAGAGATGACCTTAAAAAAATATATGAAATCTTGTTCTATTCCGTCAAATGTTAATGTACACATAAAGTAATTTTTTTTTCTTCAGCTTTTGTAATGTCCCACTGCTGGGCAAAAGCCTCTCCCGTGAGCTTCCAAATCACTCTGTTGGTGGATATCCCCTGCCAGTTTCTATCAAATACGTCTAGGTCGTCTCGCCACCTCCGTTTAGGTCTGCCCCGTCGCCGTCGACTGTCTTGTGGCCCCCAATTGATGACGATTGGTGCCCACCTCTCTGGGTGCATGCGGCAGTCGTGTCCGACTCAGTCCCACTTCAACCTGGCGGATTTCACAGCTACATCATTCAGACACGATGGCGAAGTTGACTCCTAATTATAAATTATAGTTATGTACTTTTCCTTAAATGTATAATTGCTTTTATTTTTCTATTACTTTATGTATGAATTTTAAACTTTACCTTAGCGTTTTCTACGACTGATTAATTTAAATAATACTGTTCAGTAAAGTGGGGTCCTGGTGACTCTTAACACAGGTGTTTTAATACCTATCACAGGCACCAGTCTCTCACAAAATATTGTGAAAATCCTTGTTTTATGAAATTTGTATATACCTTTTTTGTGAAGAGAAATAAATCAATTATTATTATTATTATTATAAGGTGGGTGAACCCCCTGCTGATGCCAAGCAACACTATAGTAAACAAACATAGCCATGGACATTTCAAGCAATTACTCAAAAAACTTAATACAAAAAGTAGAAGAAAGAATAGGGTAAAAGCAATCCTAAGACTAAGTTGAAATACAGGTTTAATTAAATTTTAATAACAGACACCATCCCGAAACAATGGAGTGAAGCTCATATTATTCTATGCGTGGTTTGGAGCGCAGAGTAGTGTTTGTTATTGCTTACTGAGCGATGTTGACTGGTGGTTATTCTTGTCCATAACTTTGTTGCAGAGCGCACAGTTACATCTTCACTTGGCCTCTCTTAGCGATTCCGGCTCATGCACATCTATAGATTAATACGTGAAGCAAAAACTTTGTAGTCCTTTTTACGAAAATTGCGCGGACGGAGGAGTATGAAATTTGGCACAGTTTTAAAGTTTATATGGAGAAGGAGGGGCGAATCCTAATATTTTTATAAAATATGCATTAGAAATACATTAAATTAATGAAAAAACACTACACGCACACAACCATGCATTTGACACACGCAGTCGAATCGCGTTCGTAGTATTTCGACATCGTTCGTCTGACGTCGTACAATTCTTTGTAACTATGGTTACCTATACCTTATTTATATGTAATAGAGAAAACAGAAAACAAAGTAGCAAGCTTAGGAATTTTTGTCGAATTTTGACCACTAGGCGACCGCTAGTTATAATAAATCGAGATTGTAATCAAAGGATCAATTCTGTTATTTCATTTAGCGTTTATTTTAATTTAGGAGAATACCATTTGTGATATTTATGACACTGAGACTAAATCAGAACTTTATTTTCACCAGTTTTTATTACAAGAAATAGTGCTCAGCTACAGTTTAATAATTAAAATACTGCGTTTAGTCACTAACAACTTACGCGAGAAGACACTTTACATACATACATAGATTCACGCCTGTTTCCCAGAGGGGTAGGCAGAGACTACGGATTTCCATTTGCTACGATCCTGACGCACTTTATTCACTTTCGTCACATTCCTCATACATGCTCGCCGGTAGAAATAATAGAGGTAATATTTGTTTATTTATTGGCATTAATCTAATTAAATGCAACTTGTGTCGACACCCTTGCGCCATCACATCTTTCTAGCACAGCGGGTTGTGCTGGTGCTGCTGCTGCATCAGCGGAGACACTCAAACGGCGCAAATATTAAAACCATATTGGTGAGTACATATTTGTGCCGTTTGATGTCGAAACGCTGGGGCCATCCAAGTGCTAGGTCTGTCTATAGAGACCTAGCTAAGCGGCTGATCGATGCTTCACGTGACCAGAGGGCTGGTATTTTCTTTGCACAATGAATAAGTATTGCCATTCAACGTGGCAATGCTGCCAGTCTTCTGGGCACGTTGCCAATTGACGACGATGCGAAGGAATGTTATGACGTTTTTTTAATTTTATTGTTTTATATTTCTCTTTAGTTAATATGTCTTGTAAATAATTTGTGTATATATTATGTTCATTATTTGTTTAGTTATTAAATATCATACCTAGAAGGTATCAAAAATATGTTACGGACGTATCAAATAGCGGAACATCACAGTTGTGTAATTATTTACCAACATGAATAGATTATACTAGCTGTCCCGACAGAGGGTGTCCTGTACACACGAAAAAAAAACAAATCCAAACCATTCTCTAATCCACTTGAACACACACAAAAAATTTCATCAAAATCGGTCCAGCCGTTTAGGAGGAGTTTAATTACAAACACACGCACAGAAGATTTATATATATAAAGATTTATGACTGGAAACACATACATAGGCTCACGTTTATATATCTGAAGGGACCTACCCGAAGGGGTATCTCCATAGGGGCCTACCCGAAAGGGGTAAAATCACATTTAGCCATCTAAAGTTAAAAGACCCATGTAATAGAGGTCGAGTCGAGAGCCGTCTACCGGACATTGTTCCAGACTCTATGCTACTATTGCCAATCTATATACGAGTATATAAAACTCTTCCGTTACTGAGTGACTGACAGACAACGCACAGCCAAAACTATTGGGCGCAAGAAGCTGAAATTTGACATGTATGTTCCTTGGGTACGGTAGGGGTGCACTAAGAATGGATTTCCCGAAACTCCCACGGGATTGGGAAGAAATGGATAAATAAAAAAACATGTGCGGGCGTAGCTGCGGGCATCCTCTAGTTTCTTATAAAATAAATAAAATAAAAATCGTTTATTTGCAAAAACACTTAGAACTACAACAAAATACTGATGGAAGTTTCCTTTTAGGCAAATAATGCTTGTGTTAGGAGACCCCGCTCTTCCATAATAAAGCGTACATTAAATTATGATCTACTTGAGCAAACATAATAATACAAGTAATTTAAGTGAGTATATCAATATTATATGTAGGTGCTAAACATTTAATATACATAATATTATCTTCTGTTTACGCGAATGTTATTCATTGAAATTAAACTACTAATTTAATATAATATAATTAGCTTAAAAATGAGTAAAGTTTAATAGTAATAGTAGTCACGTAACAGTATTCAAAAATGTTGTAATAAAGTGTCAAATAAACAACGCGATAAAATCCGTACATAGTAGTTTAATTTCAATTTAATATACAATTGTTAAACAACAAAATATGTATGAGTGTATGTGTGTGTGTGTGTGTGTGTGTGTGTGTGTGTGAGAGGGTGTGTGAGGGTGTGTGTGTGTGTGTTTGTATGTTCCAGCATCAATTAATATGCTGTAGAAGTGTTATCTTAACCAAATAATGTTTTGCCCGATCTGGACATCGAACTCGGAACCTCATGCACACCAGCCGCATAAACTCCCGGTGCGCCACCGAAGCAGATTCAGAGTGTTCAAGAGTCCAAAACGCTTTCACATATTAGAAGATCAACAATAAAATCTATTATTCAGGTTTATGCACATATTTGCCGACATTATTGGTTTTAGAATGGTATTTCAAATATCTAACAGCAGCTATTTATGCGGACATCTATTGACAAAACTTGTTCTCAAAATAAGGAAACGTGACTTAGAAATCATTAGTATTGGTCATTTAGTATTAGTAGAACCAACGACTAATGTTTAACTTGGTGAATCACGGAATGCCTATTTGGTCTAGCGATATGAAAAAAGAAGTTGGAATATTCGAAAACTTATTTGACCTTTTAAGTAAGTTTTCGAATATTCGAATGTTGATCAATCCGTTGTTGCTAGTTTATTCGGATCACAGTCGATTAATCGAAAGATGATTGATGGGACGACTAACAGACGGATGGTCGATGGATGTTGTACGATCGTTGATGTTTTGTGTGTCAAGCATATTAGTTTAGCTGGATAGGTTATCAAGAATACTAGTAATTTGTACCCCAAAATGAAGTAATGTATAAAAAAATATAACGTGTCTTCAGTCGAATGGATTTGGATGAAACTAATTTGTAGTAGAGCCTCGCTGATTTCAGCATGAATGGGTCGACTTGACCGGGGAAGGACTACCCTCTCACTGAATATCAACGTGAAATAGCAGTATTCCGGCTGTTGTGTTTCAATCGGTAATTGAGAGTGCCGGAGGCCCAATTACCCTCTTTCCTCCTTCTCACTCCTTCTCCTTCTCACTTTCTTTTTCTCCTAAAGGGTCGGCAACGTGCAAGTGATGCCTCTGGTGTTGTAAGCGTCCATAGTTGGCTATATGCTTGGTTTTTTTTACATGTCTAAGGCTGCAAACCTAAAAAAAAACACAACTTGGCACATAGCTGGATAAGGTACTTTCTATCCTAGAATGCGTTCCCGTGCGTTCACGCAGGCGTACTAACAGTCAGAAGCTAAGTATTATCTATGGTTTAAAAAATTAGTTGTTTCTGGATCTTATGGTTGTATAGCGGTTAATAAAAGATATAAGTAACAACGTGTTGACATTATAAATGCTATAAAATAATGAGCCTTCTATTAATATATCCAATTAGAACTGTTAAAGGAAAACCGCATACTATTATACATTAGTACTATCTACCAAGAAACAAGTTGAATACGTAGCATCAGTTTAAGCCCGTGTTCGAGACCGAACGTGTGGTCCAAATTTCGATTCTCGGATCGACTTAATGAACGAAATGAAAAACTTAGAAGCACCATGAAGTCAAGTTAAGACAGTAAAAATTTTATAATACATTAATAAAAAAGGCGACAACATACATAGTTCTCTCTGTGAAAACAATGCCAAAGCAACAACAAGAACAGTAATACAAGCCAATATATCCTTATTTTAGTATATATCACGAAAACGATTACGGGCAGTATCACATAATGTGTTAATTTAGTACATAGCGATAGCTCCGTGGGGAGACCAACAGACTGCAATGCAGAGGGTCTCGGATTCGAACCCACGTCGCACACCTCTGACTTTTGGAACTTATATGACTTTTCGAAATTATGTGCGTATTGATTGACAATTATCGCCTGCTCCGTGCCTCGGAGAGCACGTTAAGCCGCCGGTCCCGGCTGCCATGAACATCTATGGTAGTCATCATTGGGAAGTCAGTGCCCTCTAATATCCTGACACTAGCTTTAGGGTATCGTTAGCCTTCGGGTTGCGGAGGTCAGATGGCAGTCGCTCCGAGTAAAAACTGATATCCAGTCAAATCCGGTTAGACTAGAAAGCCGACTCCAAGTGACTTGGGAATAATAAAGGCTGGGGAGAAGAAGAGAAGTACATAGTATATTTTTGTTTCTAGTCTCATCAAAATACGTTTAGGGGTTGTTATTGGATTGCTAATGTTCGTTACAGATGGTTTATCAGTGTTATGAGTAGGGATCAAATTGAATCCAAGACGTCTCAATTGCAAATCCTGTGCCTTATCCACTGGGCTATCGTCGCGTCAAGCTGGATGTCACTCGGCGCAACGAGTTACAAACATCCAAACACACACATATTTTGCACATTCAGGTAATTCACAGAATACGGACACGACGGCTAGCATACATAATAGGGATACCATGAGTGTAGTTTGTGACGGTACATGGACAAACAAAAATATGCCAAAAGTGAGGGTGAATTAAAATTCTTCTGCCTCAAAACGGAGACATGACATCGCAGCACCAGTCAGCTTGTGACCACGGCCGGTGTCAACTGGTCGAAACGTCAAGCCTATAAAAGGTAAACATTATGCATGATCGCGTTAATACCCGTTTATATATATATATATATATATATATATATATATATATAATAATAATAATAATATTCTACCACATACACACAACACCATCTAGCCCAAACTAAGCAGAGCTTGTACTATGGGTACTAGACAATGGATAAACATACATATATACTATTTTTTTTTTGTAAATGCATACATATTATACATAGAAACACCCAGACCAAGACAAACATTCATGTTCATGCACACAAATGTTTGACTTGTGCGGGAATCGAACCCGCGACCTCAGGCGTGGCAATCGGTTACACTAACCACTACGCCATCGAGGCCGACAATAATATAATATGTAGTGGTTAGTGTAACCGACTGCCACGCCTGAGGTCGCGGGTTTAATTCCCGCACAAGTCAAACATTTGTGTGCATGAACATGGATATTTGTCTTGGTCTGGGTGTATGTATTACAGAAAAAAAGTATATAATATGTATGTTTATCCATTGTCTAGTACCCATAGTACAAGCTCTGCTTAGTTTGGGTTAGATGGTGTTGTGTGTATGTGGTAGAATATTATTATATATATATATATATATATATATATATATATATATATATATATATATATATATATATATATATATATATATATATATATATATATATATATATATATATATATATATTAACGCGATCATATATCCAAACATCATTGCAAACTTTCATATTTAGGTATAATATTAATCAGAAAAAGTTTTTCTTGGTGGTCTGAATCAACGTCCTTTCCTTTTCTTTCCTAAAGGCTTCTTGGCGAGAACCTACTTACTACATTTAACTTACTGACAATGGCGAGTCAACCACAAACCATAACGCCGTACATTCATAAACTCATAAACTTAAAGACGGGATTCTGTAGTGCCCTACTTTACTGAATAATATTTGTGATATCCGCTGACAAAAGGACCGAACCCTTACCCAGACAGTAGCGTTTTCGCATCAAGATTTTAGACCTGTTTTCCTCGATAACGTTCGTACTCGCTGCGAGTAGCACACTCGTACAATTTTATCTTGTACATGTCTGAATATAGTTACAACACTAGTCATTAAACAGATGATTATAAATATATTAACGATTGATAATTGAGATTATCAAACAGTACGTACGTAATAATATTGAATAACTTCACAATAGTCGTCCACATTTTTGGCAAATTATTCGCTTTGTAGGACTTTTACGAATAAGGTGTCAGAATTTCTAGTTCCGATACTGGTTACTGGAAATGTGTAGGGCGCCATTTTAAGCCTACACCCGTAACTCGAAACATACGGGGATAACACAAATGGTTGTGCCGAGTCTACCTGCTATATGTGTCCGTTGTTTGAATGTTTGCAAAGTCCCTCGTGGCAAAGGAATTGACCCTAATGCGGAAATTGTCTTTAAAAAAATAAACAAAAAATTAAATAATATTGTCTTCTGTTTACGCGAATGTTATTAATTGAAATTAAACAACTATATACGGATTTTATCGCGTTGTTTATTTGACACTTTATTACAAAATTTGGAAAAACTGTTACACTACTATAATCACTATTAAACTTTACTAATTTTATAGCTAATTAAATTATTGAAACTATTAAAACTATTTATACTATTACTATACTATTATACTATTTATATTTATGTTTAAGTTTAATAGTGATTATAGTAGTGTACAATCCGTATATAGTAGTTTAATTTAAAAAAAAATTATATTCTACGTTTTCCACCACGAGGTAGAATTTTTGAGATTTTTAACAATAAAAGAAGGATAGTATTTTTTACGTTTACGTCAATGTAATACGTTGAAATCAGAATTTTTTATATGGCTTTAATTGTGACTTATTTCAAACACACTAGTTCCGAGCTATTACGTCTTGTGTTTGGCCTGCCGCACACAATTGATGTTCAATGATGTCTGGCTGGAATGCCAATTTAAATGCGATTGACATATTACACTATCTACATTTACAGAGTCTCTAAAGTTTCTGTAGTTTTTCAGCAGACATGGTCTGAGTCTTCCTATGAACAATACTGCTGAAAAGCTACCGAAACATCGGGAACAGTTTAAATAATTATTAATTAATGGATTTAAAAGTAGCGTTTTAAATAAACCACGGTTAAAATGATTATAAAGTAGTTTTATTTTAAACTAGCTTTTGCGCGTGGCTTCGCCCGCGTGGTACCTACATCAATAAAAAGTAGCCTATGTCCTTCCTCAGGTTGTAAACCATACCTGTACCAAATTTTATCTAAATCGGTTGAGTGGTTTAGCCGTGAGACAGACAGACAGATATACAGACAGAGTTACATTCGAATTTATAATATTAGTAAGGAAGTAAGAATAGCGGCGATAGCTTAGTGGAGAGACCAACAGACTGCAATGCAGAGGGTCTCGAGTTCGAACCCACGTCGCGCACCACTGACTTTCGGACTTTTCGAAATTATGTGCGTATTGTTTGACAATTATCGCCTGCTCCGTGCCTCGGAGAGCACGTTAAGCCGTCGGTCCCGGCTGCCATGAACATCTATGGCAGTCGTTATTGGGAGAGTGTCGACACAAACATCCCACTGGGTTGAAGTGTCGCCAGTCTGCACTGACTGGCCTCCACATAAGATAAGATAAGATACCCTTCTATAGAACATAGTTATAGCGTTATACTCTGTACTGCTACAGATAACTTCTTGATAGGAAAGCGGCAGGGTATCGAACCTCATGCACAGTCGTCACATTCACCATAGCTGCGGAACTTAGGCAGTTAGACCAGAGGTTCCCAGACTTTTATATTTCCACTTCAAAATTTAGCTGGTTCTGGTGGACCCCCTGCAGCTACATTTCTACCATATTCCTTGGCATTCGTATTTATATTGGTGAAGAATCAAACAAGTTCATGCAATGCTGACCTTCTTCTTTTTTATAAATTCTCGGGACTGTACCACGGTATTATTTTTTAATAATTCTCTACCGAAATATCGGTAGGTTCGAGACCACTGGTACTGAATATGGAATATGCTAGTTTTTACAAGTAACAGTCGCTGAGCTTCTTAAAATATTATCTGCCTACATTGATACGTGAAGTCAATCAAACAAACTTCTTCACCATCGAAAGGAAATAAATTTTCGTGAACCTCCGCTTACGAATTGTGAACCCCCATTTTTTTGTCACGCCAACGTAGACCCACGTCGAGTCTCCCGTAGACCCCTGAGGGTCCACCTGGACCACTTTTTGAAACTAATGTTTTAGACGATATTATTATTTATTTTACACTAAGTACCACTACGTATCTTAAAAGAAAAATAATCTACGCCTCTATTTTCTGCCGTTATCTTATCATAATATAATTGTAATAATCGTGTGAATTGTTGTTGATTATTTGAAAATATTTTATCTTTTACTGATTAACGTATTATTTTAATTATAAACAAGGTTGGCCGTGAATTTCTTGCAGGTATTTTCTTATAACAATGTCTGAATCTAGCGACAAACACAGGTAAATGTGACTAGGTAAACTCACTCAAGACTAAGCTATGACGTTCATACATACATACATACATAGACTCACGCCTGTTTACCAGAGCCTGTTTATTCCTAATCCTAACTTCCTAACTAATATTATAAAAGCGAAAATGAGTTTGTTTGTTACCTTTTCACGCCTAAACCACTGAACCGATCATCCTGAAATTTTGCATATACTTACGTTGACAGAAACGAACATAGGCTACCTTTCACCCTGAAAAAAATTACTGTTCCCGAGGAAAACAATAATAACGTTCTTATGATAATAGATGGCGCCACGTGTCTTTCGAATCATGATTGAATTATATTATTACAAGCGGATTACAACCCGAATTGATTGTCAAATTCTAAATTAACGCGAGCGAAGCCGCGGGTAAAAGCTAGTATAAATATAAATATTATATAAATATAATAAAAATATAAATAAATATATAATATTATAAATAATATGTATTTTATATTTATTTATTTAATTTATGACGTTCATAAGTGTTACTTTGTGTTCTTCTACGGTAATTTTTCTACTTTTTATTTTGACACAGTACAATCTGCATCCTTAGGAAATTAGGTACTAATATGTACCTAATTACAAATATATTCTAAAACCATATTATAAAGTCAGCCAATACATAACCCCGTAAAATTTGATTTAGTAGTAGTAGAGCCTCGCTGATTTCACCATGAATGGGCCGGCTCGACCGGGGAAGGACTACCCTCTCACAGAATATCGACGTGAAATAGCAGTATTTCTAGTGTTTCGTTCGGTGAGTGAGAGTGCCGGTGGCCCAATCACCCCCTTTCCCCCATCCCGCTCCTTCTCCTTCCCACTTCGTTTCCTAAAGGGTCGGCAACGCGCAAGTGATGCCTCTGGTGTCGCAGGCGTCCATAGGCTACGGTGACCACTTACCATCAGGTGGACCGTATGCTTGTTTGCCACCTCAGTTGTATAAAAAAATAAAATATATTTTTTTTTATCGATGGGATTATATTTTATTTAAAAAAACTAGCAGTAAAACAATAGGATTATATTTAATCACAATTAAATCAAAATAAAACTATTCAAATAATTTAAACAACGAATATAGCGATTTCTACAGTCAACCGACAAGAGCTCCGCCTAACAAGTGAACGCTGCGCGTGCCCGAAACGAACTGAGCGACCGTAGCGCGCGCGCCGCTGTCGTTCCATCTGCGATGACGTCTTAGCGGTGGGGTTAGCCACGCCCATCACTACTTCCGTTGATACTGTTCGACTCTAACAATATATATTATTGTATGACTTATTGTCTGACTTCTATGATAAAAAAATATTAAAATTAGTTAAATTAACTAACAGTTTGCTTAACTGACAAGGTATGCCATGTTATTTACATTTACACGCCTCGGTAACGCAGCGGACTGTACTACCACACAGGAGGTGTTGGGTTCAATTCCCGGGACGGGCCTTGGATTGCCCAAGCGAGTAATACCTCTGCAAAGTATAAGTAGGTGCGTTTGACATGTGTACATCCGTTAATGGATTATATTCGCTACCAAAACCTTCGTTTCTCGATTAATTTCCAAAAGAGACTTTTATGGTAGCTGGCCAAGTAATAATTGTTGCAGCTCTTATGCAAGAAAGGACTGTAAGACTATTTGACAAAATGAACGTAATGTATGTATGAGGTAATTGGGTGTACCAAAGTCTGTAGTATAGGGTGACTAATGCAGTGGTCCGACCGCCGGCGAGAAAACGACTAACTATCAGCGATTTTCTCTCTCGAGAAACGCACAATTAATATACATTCTGTCTAAACGAAAGAGATGCATATATTAAAAGTTGCTCTCTGACTGTTCACACTGCCGGCGACAACTCGCTTTACTAGTTTTGTCGCTGAGCGACAAGAGCTTTCAAAAATAAACTCGCTCAGCGCTACTCATTCAGCGATGCTCGCTCGTTGCGCGCGCAGGTTTGCACAGGACTCAGCGACCGCGGGCGAGTGGCGCGAGTAATCGCTCGTCGCACTTGCACACTCGCTTATAGCCCGGCGACAAAACTATCGAAACTGCACACTCACTTCCCGCTGATCGTCAACTCGTTTATAGTTTCTAGTTCTACTCGTTTCTCATTTATCGTCGGCGGTCAGACCACTGCCTTATGCAAGAAAGGACAATAAGACTATTTGACAAAATGAACGTAACTGTATGTTTGAGGTAATGGGGTGTACCAAAGTCTGTAGTATAGGGCGACTAAAATGAAACTGTCTCAACTTACAGTTTGGGTTTATTGTTAGTCACACACACATATTACACACGTATTGGTATACGTGTGTATATATATAGTCCTCCTCATCGATTTCGATGACGGCGACCTTAGAAGTCATGGATCTTTTCTTTGGTGAGCTCTAATATGGCTTGCTAGACCGAACTTAGTGTTGAATGTCCTACGACAGCTGTGGCAGTAGAGTTGGCCTGTGTTGTTGTACGTATAAGTGTAGGAGGGTTTAGGCCTTTCTTTAAGTATTTGGCGTTTTAAGTCAATCGTTTCGAGACGGAACGAATATCTTGGAAGCAGTATCCGCCACGATAACACCTTAGCTTCGAAAATACCATTGCGCATTGCTCAAGCCGCTGCCAATACGTGTGTAATATGTGTGTAAAACTCATTCCCTTCTAACCTTGGTAGGTTAGAAGGTGAATGAGTTTTAGCGATGATACGGTAAACATATAACAACAATTTATAAAATATAGAACGATCTATCCAAATAATAGTACAACACTGACGGCTCGTACCGCTGACGCATCGAGCTTAGAATATTCTACCTTTGCGAATGTTGAATTCGCGTTCTCACTATTCTAGCGATCAGCCAGCACAATAACTATGTGCCGGTAATATTGTGTACATAATATATAAACCGGTGTTATATACAAGCGATACAAGCCTCGAGCTTAGTGCGGAAGCCGCTGCCAATTATAAAAATGTGTAATGTAGTAAATAGAGAAATAAATAAATAAATATATAAATGATAAAAATATCACCGTAGGTAGCCTACATGTTAAATATTTTCATATCACTTCTGGAAATTTATTTACTATTATGTAAAATTAAATTAAAATATTTATTATTAGAAGTCATACAAGGGGGAGTCATAGGAAAACAATTAATATAGCGTCGCATAGAGAATCGATCAGAAGGCCCGGGAAAAATGCCTGACCTTCGAAAGGTCAGCTCTTGGTGGTGCTACCCTATCGGATCTCTGAAACGGTGATATCTACGGGGGTAGTTCTCGAACAAAATCTGCCTAATACCCTGGGAACTTTTAGAGGGGGCGAAAAAAAACATGGCTTCCATACAAAAAAACATGGCCGCCATACAAATTTTGACCTCTAATATCTCCTTAACGGTTAGAGATAGGCGGGGTGTGTTCTAATAAATGTCATAGAGGTTGACGCGATCTTTCCATAAAAGTCATTTTCAAGGTCACAAGGTAATTTTCAAGGTTACCTAATTTTGGCTTCGGGGGTTATCAAGGTCCCTTTTTGCTTAAATCAAACTGTTCGCGTTCGTAACCATGCAAAATACTAGTTTATATTATAAAAATCTGGTATCAATTAGTACGAATTTCCGTGCATTTAGACGTTTCTGATGTATTTAAATATTCTTATCCCGTTTTGATAAGGAGGGAAATGGAATTATTATATCCAAAACTTTCTATATATTTTAGATTAAATTAATTGCGGGGTTCATGACAGTTTACTTACTTCGTTTACTTTCGCGGAGTTTTTACGAGTTTCGAAACTGAGCGTATTTTATGGTCATTACTACGGGACCTGGCTATACAGATTTTACAGTGGTACTGATACGTATGCGGGTGGGATTGCCAGAAAAAGCTGCGCTGGTCCATAATTTGAAGTTCTACTAACCTTTGGCAACTTTGGTGACGATAAAAACATTGATGGTATTCAGTGATTTCACGCTGAGAATCGTATAGATATGATTACTTTTCATATCGCTAGTCGTTACTGCCGTATAATAATGTATAGACATATTCATTATTACAAGAGTATGTAAATTTAGTATATATAGTATGCAATGTTAGACAATGTGCTTGGCCTTATAGATTATTTTATTTATGTATGCGTGTAATACGACCGACGTACGATTAGCAATGTGCTATTAATTATTATGAAAAATGAAGTTTGACATTTCTTTATTATTATTAGGTACCTATACGGGGAGACCAACAGACTGCAATGCAGAGGGACTCAGGTTCGAACCCATGTCGCGCACCTCTGACTTTCGGAAATTATATGACTTTTCGAAGTTATGTGCGTATTGATTGACAATTATCGCTTGCTCCGTGCCTCAGAAAGCACGTTAAGCCGTCGGTCCCGGCTGCCATGAACATCTATGGCAGTCGTTATTGGGAAGTCAGTGACCTCCGATGAATCTAATATGACACTAGTCTAGCCTTAGGGTATCGTTAGCCTTCGGGTTGCGGAGGTCAGATGGCAGTCGCTCCGTGTAAAAACTGATATCCAGTCAAATCCGGTTAGACTAGAAAGTCGACCCCAAGTGACTTGGGAATAGTAAAGGCTAGCGAGAAGAAGACCTATATCAAATTATGACAACTTCAATAATCTGTGTATTTTGCTTTATTTATTTTTATAAGTTTTTTATTTTGTCTCTAAGAATTCAATGTCTTGTAAACTTTCACATGCCACTTGTGGCAAAATAGAAGGACTGTGTACCAATCTGACCACCTCATTGTACTCTATTTTATGTGAAAATAAATTCTTCATTCATATAATTTACTCATATTCCCTTTCATGAAATATTCGGAAATTATATTATGATCCCGCTTCCGAATGTTGATTGATTCTTTATACATACATACATACATAGATTCACGCCTGTTTCCCAGAGGGGTAGGCAGAGACTACGGATTTCCATTTGCTACGATCCTGACACACTTCTCTGGCTTCATTCACTTTCATCACATTCCTCATACCCGCCCGTCGGTTCAAGGAGCTCTTAACCTGGCCTTTGTCCAGGACGCCTCCGATCTGGTCGAGAAACGTTCGCCTAGGTTTTCCTCTTGCGACTGACTTTTTAGTCAGTCTTTCCTCGTCCATTCTTTCTACATGTCCAAACCAGTTTAACATACCCTTTTCTATTCTTGTAACTATATCCACTTTCATGCCGCATCTCTCTCTAATCACACTATTTCTTATTCTATCTTTCAGAGTCACACCACATATGCTTCTCAACGTTCTCATTTCTACAGCATTTATTCTGCTCTCATGCTTCTTTTGCCATACCCAACTTTCACTTCCATACATAAGTGTGGGCACTAATAGTCCTCTATGAACAGCCAAACGTGCCTTTTCGGATACATTTCGACTGTTCATAAAAGCGCGTAGGGCTCCATTCACTTTGTTGCCAGCAATCGTTCTCCTTTCAATATCTCCGTCATGTTTACCATCCCTTGTAAACAATGATTCTTTATCATTCGCTATAATCTGAATCATAATCGATTAACGAAACTTTCGTTTTGGAGATGGCTCGATTGATATGGGTCGTGCTTGACGATGTAATTGAATGGCCTCAGGTGACAGTGATCGCCTTTTTTCCTTGACATGTGTTCATGGCGCTTGCGTAACCGGATTGCGGTCTTGACATTCGTATTTGCGTTGTGTGGACCTAATCATATATAATCAATCAATACCAAAGTTTTACGCTTTCTAATATTTTGTGAAAGGAATATTTCTAATTTATAATCGACTAGATTTTGCCCGCGACTTCTCTCGCGTATATCTATACTAATATTATAATCTATTCTAATATTATAAAGCTGAAGAGTTTGTTTGTTTGTTTGTTTGCTTGAACGCGCTAATCTCAGGAACTACTGGTCCGATTTGAAAAATTATTTCAGTGTTAGATAGCCCATTTATTGAGGAAGGCTGTAGGCTATATATCATCACGCTAAGATCAATAGGAGCTGAGCACCAATGAAGAATGTTTAAAAATCGGAGGGTATTTTTTCCTTTTGAGAGCTTCCTCTGCGTGCGCTGCGTAAACAGTTAAAGTTTCGCAAAAATCATGTATGACAGAATTGTTCCCCTTTAAAGTTCTAAAAAATAGTCCGCGACAGCATATGTCTATCTCTTAAGGTTGGCTCACTATAACCATTTTTATGCTAACCAAATTTGTTCTAAAATAATGCATTATTTGCGAAGGTATTATTATAAACATGATATTAATCCTTATCCAAATAAATACGTTATTCATCACAAGTATTTAATTTAAAACAAAATTGCCCTTTACATCATTCGATTTCAATGAATATCTTAGGAGATATCGCAGTTTTAAAATAACATCGCAGCAAAATAATTACTCATTACAGACATAGTACAAACGATGTTTCTCCTGGTTTATTCTGCGTGATTACTACTGGTTCGATTTGAAAAATTCATTTAGTATTGGATAGCCTATTTATCGAGGAAGGCTATAGGCTATATAACATCACGCTACGACCCACGGGGGCGGCGCAGTAACGATAAACGCGGGTGAAACCGCGGGAACATCTAGTATTAAATAAAGATTAGGTTAGTAACAGTACCTACCTACTATTTTCTAAATGAAAGGTACCTTATGTCCTTTTTTGTACCCCTGACAACGTGTACACCCGAAATATAATGATGATCGGTTGAGTAGAAGGCGTGAAAACGTAACAGACAAACAAACTTATAATCACATTTATAATATTAGTTAGAAAGTTATCTTATCTTAGGCTAATAATCGCCCATAGCTATTTAATGTCACGTTCTGTCAAACCTTAAACACATGCCACTTGACAGCTTGGTTATAGTTTTGCCCTCAGAACCTTACAAGCAAGACCTAAATTTTTTTTAGTACAACTAAGATATTTTAGCTTTGTTATCACAATATATGTAATTGCTTATTTTTACCATTTAATTTAATAGTCCTTTCAGTCAAAGTAGAACGTATAATTTTATGAAAATTATTGCCATAGCAGCAAGCCACAAGCATTAGATAGGTACTATAAGACATACAAGCAGTTGTCTTTATATATGAACGGGTTGGGAGCCCTCTGCGCTCACCCACAGTCCGCGTAAAGTCGTGAAGGCCATCTGAGGCCAACAACTAACACAACAAAAAAGAAACTTTACATATGCAACTAACTGACCCCACAGACATTGTCCTGTCTGATGAACTATTAAACTCGCGAGCTTAAAATATATAGTCGTAAAGTTTTCTAAGTGATCCAATTTTCTGCGCAATTTTCTTAACTTTTCTTTCTGTACGAACTTTCTACAAAGCATGAGAAAACTTAAAAAAAGCTGAATGATATCTGTTAAATCGAAACCAAGAAAAATATAGTTCATTTTTATATATAACTAGATGTTCCCGCGGTTTCACCCGTGGGTCGTAGCGTAATGTTATATAGCTTATAGCCTTCCTCGATAAATAGGCTATCTAACACTAAAAGAATTTTTCAAATCGAACCAGTAGTTCCTGAAATTAGCGCGTTCAAACAAACAAACAAACAAACTCTTCTGTTTATAATATTAGTATAGATTATATCAAAATGACCCAATATAGGTTACTCGCCCTTAGATGCTAATATTGTAATCATGAAGCAATAAAACGAACGTAAATTAAATGAATCACACATGTTTGCTTGATAAGATTACAAATTATAAGGCAACTTCAACTTCCTAAAGGAAATGGGATTACGATAATAGTCATAAAGGAAAACATGATACAAGACAAGAATTCGAACCGCACACCTTAAAACAGAATTTTATGTTGTTACTAGCTTCTGCCCGCAGTTTTGCCCGCGTTCATCGCATGCTGGGATAAAAAGTATTCTATGTATTATTCCAGGACAAATTCTGTCTGCCAAGTTTTATCTGTCCGTTGAGTTACGCATGTAGTAACTTTTATCATTAAATTTTAATAAATTTAATTACCTATTAAACTATCAAAATTATTTTTAAGTTGTTTATATTTTGATTTTCTATTTATATTTACACTAGCTTTTGCCCGTAGCTTCGCTCGCGTTAATTTTGAATTTGACAACCAATTCGGGTTGTACTCTGCTTGTAATAATATAATTCAATCATTATTCAAAAAAACGTGGCGCCATCTATTATCATAAGAACGTTATTGTTGTTTTCCTCGGTAACAGTAATTTTTTTCGGGATGTAAGGTAGCCTATGTCCGTTTCTGTACACCTGACAACGTATATGCAAAATTTCAGGATGATCGGTTCAGTGGTTTAGGCGTGAAAAGGTAAAAAACAAACAAACAAAAAACTCATTTTCGCTTTTATAATATTAATAAGTTAGGATAAGAATTACGATTGGACTTGAAAGTGTCTAATATCAATAGACTAACAGTAGGTACAAAAATTATTGCCAAGTAGGTAGTGTTTGTTTTTTAAATAACCCACTATAAATTCCGTATACATAATTTAATATCTATAGTAGGTATGTATATAAGTAAGTAAGCAGCGATAGCTCAGTGGGGAGACTAACAGACTGCAATGCAGAGGGTCTCGGGTTCGAACCCACGTCGCGCACCTCTTACTTTCAGAAGTTATATGACTTTTCGAAACTATGTGCGTATTGATTGACAATTATCGTCTGCTCCGTGCCTCGGAGAGCACGGTCCCGGCTGCCATGAACATCTATGGCAGTCGTTATTGGGAAGTCAGTGCCGTCTAATACCCTGACACTGGTCTAGCCTTAGGGTATCGTTAGCCTTCGGGTAGCGGAGGTCAGATGGCAGTCGCTCCGTGTAAAAACTGATATCCATTCAAATCCGGTTAGACTAGAAAGCCGACCTCAAGTGACTTGGGAATAATAAAGGCTAGGGAGAAGGTAAGTATGTATATTATATAAGTAAAATATTTTTATTTAATATTTTGTTATAAAGATAATTCTTAAAGTAATAGATTAATCTTAACTAATATTATAAAAGCGAAAATGAGTTTGTTTGTTTGTTACTTTTTCACGCCTAAACCACTGAAGCGATCATCCTGAAATTTTGCATATACGTTGTCAGGTGTACAGAAACGGACATAGGCTACCTTACATCCCGAAAAAAATTACTGTTACCGAGGAAAACAACAATAACGTTCTTATGATAATAGATGGCGCCACGGTTTTTTGAATAATGATTGAATTATATTATTACAAGCAGAGTACAACCCGAATTGGTTGTCAAATTCTAAATTAACGCGAGCGAAGCTACGGGCAAAAGCTAGTTTTATAATATAATTTCGCGTCAACGTTAGACAATATTAACAGAACATTATTTAATAATTAATATTTGTGAGATAAGCTACATTCCTTAGCATCACAAACATTCCACTCTCACGCCTTATTTTCGTACAGTGATTTAGCGTTAGTAGTTCACGCTGTACGAACAAGACGATAAATAATTCAATTCGTAAGATGGCGACCCTCCGTAGGAACTCTGCAATTGTAAACTCCACACCGACCGATGATGTGTCCGTCTTTTTGTTCGTTCACTAGTCCACTGCTGACCTGATTCATGGCATCTATAACTAATATTCTTAAGCTATGAACTTGCCGTTTATGTCCTCGCTATTATTTCGGGATTACTGTACAACAAACAAAATGAAATGGTTATTTCGAAAATTCATTTATTTTTCGAGAATATGTACTTTTGTTAATAAATATTATTGATATTTATTAAAGTAGTTATTCCTTAGCGCGCTAATCTCAGGCACTACTGGTTCGATTTGAAAAATTATTTTAGTGTTGGATAGCCTATTTATCGAGGAAGGCTATAGGCTATAGAACATCACGCTACGACCCACGGGGGCGGCGCAGTTACGATAAACGCGGGTGAAACCGCGGGAACATCTAGTCTTTAATATAATTCTATTGTAGTTGCCTCGCCTGCCAATAAGCTTGTCTCCTTCTACATTTTTCAATCTTAACTATTGATAAAGAAAATAATCCAAATAAACTAATGTTCAACTGTTCAATTTTTACCGCTATCTGAAGTGAATAAAGCTACTTTATAATTTTGACTTTGATTAACTAAGTGACGCCGTGGACAGTGTATGCAACTGACTGAATAAGATTCCGGATTCGATTACCGATTTGAGTAGAGTGTTGTTTCGTTATTCTGTAAAGATATCTTAGCAGCATCACGGAGTCTGGAAATGCATCTGGTTGACGACAATCGCTCCCTATTAAGTGGGACCTAAAGCTACAACTAGTGAAATGTACCTACATTTCACTCCTCAATACACCTCTGCTTAACGTTCTGGGACAAACGCGTGAGATTATAATAATATAGATACTTCATCAAATCTGCTTAGTCCAAGCAAACACAGGTAGCCCAGAACTCTACCGTAAAGAATCATTAAGACTGCGCTGAGCGTAAGACAGAATCACAGAGCTCGTGTGACGCATATCCAAATCGGCGCGCGGCCACCATAGTAAAATTGTATGGAGGATTTGAAGTGCTTTTTTGATAAATATGTATCTTTATTGTCAACCTATAACTTAAATATTTGGGACGGACAAATTGTAATATAACTATTTATGTTTCGTTAAAGCTGTAAAATAGGATAGATTTCTACTGTTATAATCTAAAATCACGTAACACGAGCTTACGTTTTTGCAATTAACGTGCATATTTACGTAATTTTGTAACCGAAAATATTAATTATTTTAAGTTTTTTACACGGAGTAATTGTAAACACATTCATTGTTATGGTAAATGTATTAAACAAAAAGTGTTGATTTTATTCACCTAACTGTGACCGCCTGTTTTGGCACATTTCGCTCGGCGCAGTCTTAAGACGCAATATAGCAAACCAAATCTCCATGTAGATATCTCCATGTCTCCATGTCATATAGTCAGTAATTAATATAGTCGTTTTCCACCTATAAACAGCCAGAAGGCTCAATGGACTATATAGGTACTATTCAACAAGCCTAAACACTCGACACTCGAATGTTGGAACACCATACTGTTCTTAGTTGAACCACATGGCCGATACAACTATGCGAAATGATTAGCAAATGGTGTTTCAATGTAATCTGATACAAATGTACTCGTTACACATGTAATAAATGTTGTTTTATAGGTTACATACATACGAGTTACTGCTACAGTGATTCTGTTGTAGCAAACAAGATTATTTTTAACTAGCTGTTACCTGCGACTTCGTCCGCGTAGATTGTAACTAAAAAGTTCTCTCTTTCTAAAATCAAAATAGCCTAAGTTACTCCTTATAACATCTGCTATCTGCCAGTGAAAGTCCCGTCAAAATCGGTTAAGCCGTTTCGGAGATTAGCCGGAACAAACAGACAGACAGACAGGCAAAAATTTTAAAAATATATGTTTTCGTATCTACTTAGGTACCTTATATACTTTCATATGCATTAGATAATAAGCTGTTATTTTGACATTACAAACAGATATTTCAATTTTATTTATTTGTGTAGATGTTTCTGCATGTCTTTCTGTTGATGATGATTGGAGAAGGAAAGGTGAATAAGAGAGTCAGTCAACGGCTTTGTTTTGAATGTTAGTAGTGTTAATTTTTATACTCCTTCTTCAATATTATGTCAACAACGAATAATAAATAGGCTAATTATCGGAATGTCGCAGTAGTTTTTCGTTACTACCACACTGTCGTCACTGCCGCAGCACAGCCGAGATCGTATTCGAAAATTTTAAACTTTAGATTCACTTGTGGTGCCTCCGTGGCGCAGCGGTAGTGAAGCGACTGCTGTGCATGAGGTCTCGGGTTCGAATCCCGGGTCAACACAGGTGAAACCGCGGGAACATCTAGTTAATATAATAAATGCGAATTTGAGTTTGTTTGGTAACCTTTCACGCCTTATCTACTCGACTGATTATCATGAACTTTCGAAAACACGCTATCAGGGATACAGAAAAGACAGGGTAGGGTAGGGTACCTTTTGTCCAGAAAAAGGTACCGTTCTCGAGGTATAGCAATAAATTACTGACGAAATCTAGTTTAACGCGATGTTTACTGTAGTCAATTGTTGGATTGCCAGACATAATTGAAAACCTACTGTGTCTGACCGCCGGTGTGCCGCTGCGGAATTATTCTATTGAATAATTCCGATTGAATATTTCTACACTATCATATCAATAACGTAGGTAAGTAAATCCAAAATGTACACCCGTCACAACTCGAACATCATCAATCAATATTTAAATCTTCGAGTATGTACGTATATTACGCACATTATTATCAACATCGATCATTTTACGCAACAAACAAACTAACATGAAACGTCTTATAATCCACTAGCTGTACTCACGGTTTTACCCGCGTTTATGATTACTTGACTGCCCTCGTAGGTCGTAGCGTGATGTTATGTAGCCTATAACCTTCCTCGATAAATAGGCTATCCAACACTAAAAGAATTTTTCAATTCGAACCATAAGTTCCTGAGATTAGCGCGTTCAACCAAACAAACAAACGGATTCGTAGTGTGGATTCTCGCTATCTCCCTCGAACAGCTGCGGATACATAGCGGTTAGCAAAATATGACGATTTTGTATCTTGCATCCTTTTTCTGTCATTTGACAACTATCCTTACTACCAGATTGTAACTGTTTATATCTTATTTATTAGCGAATAGAATTAAAAAATTATTTGTATTTAAGATTTTAGATAATAATAGAAAATAAAGTAGTGCGATAGCTCAGTGGGGAGACCAACAGACTGCATTGCAGAGGGTCTCGGGTTCGAACCCACGTCGCGCACCTCTGACTTTCGGAAGTTATATGACTTTTCGAAATTATGTGCGTATTGATTGACATTATCGTCTGCTCCGTGCCTCGGAGAGCACGTTAAGCCGTTGGTCCCGGCTGCCATGAACATCTATGACAGTCGTTATTGGGATGTCAGTGCCCTCTAATATCGTGACACTGGTCTAGCCTTAGGGTATCGTTCGTTAGCCTTCGAGTTGTGGAGGTCAGATGGAAGTCGCTCCGTGTAAAAACTGATATCTAGTCAAATCCGGTTAGACTAGAAAGTTGACCCGAAGTGACTTGGGAATAATAAAGGCTAGGGAGAAGAAGTAATAATAGAAAATGTGAGTCAACTATTTTATTATGTATTTTATAATAACGCACATATTTGGAACATTACACCGAGTCTGCGTAAAGCCAAAACTGCGTTAAAGAATGTCTGAACTTATCAAACATTATCAGCATTAAATTTGATAAAACGTTACTCATATTGCATGCGTACACTTGAAGACAAGATTTACTGCCAAGTTGTATTGATAACAGGAAAATCTAGCCATCGATACTTGTTAAGCATCAATAACTCTATCTATGAAACTTTTTTGAAGTGAAACTTCTTTAGGCGCGTTGAGCACTTCGTGGGTGAACAAAAATCATAGAACTCGCGTCATCGTCACATTTCCATTTTTGAATTATTTTAGAATATTAACAATATCTCAGAAATGGTGTGTCCTACGAAAAAATAACGAAATTTTGACCCCTTAATATCTTCTAAGAGAGTATCAGAAATCCGAACCGCACCTTTTCTATTTTGTTTTTGAAATGAAAACCGCTCCTAATTTTTTTTTTTGAAATTAGTTTGCGTTGAGCACTTCTTGGGTGAACAAAAATCATGAAACTCGCGTTATCGTCACTGAAAGCTTTCCATTTTTGAATTATTTTTGGTTTATAATTTGGTTTATAAAGAAGTGTTTATAATCAAGGATTAAAGTTTTCACTTCTATCGGCAGTTTTTTTTTTATAAACAGACATAAGTAGCACACACGAAATACAGGGCTATTCACGCCCTACACATTTACAGTGTGCGCCAACCGCAATAACAATGTTTTTGTTTGGCTAAATCTAATTAATAAAAATCATTTTGACAGCACAGAAACACGACTCACATAAAGGACTGCCATACCGCTGACATGAAGCGAGTAGCGATTCTATACAAGAGCCTGCGTCAAAAGCGATTTTAAGTTTCTAACTAATGAGTGCGATGAGACAATCATCGTGGTAGTTTTTATAACATTTACCAACTAGAGATTATTAATACGATAAAGACTTAGCATAGCCCTCTACCTATATCTAGACCAGAGGTTCCCAGACATTTTTTCTCATAGACCACTTTCAAAATTTAGCTGGTACCGGTGAACCCCTGCAGCTAAACAAGTTCATGCAAGTAAAAAATTTGATCAAATCTCTACTGGCTGAATTTTTTTTTAGAAATTCTCGGAACTGAACCTAGCACGGTAGGCGGGCTGAACTTTCTTTTTTGTAATTCTCTACCGAAAAATCGAAAAACGACTGGTACTGAATATGGAATATCTAAGTTTTTACAAGTAACAGTCGCTGAGCTTGTTCTTCACTATCGAAAGCAAATAAATTTTCGTGGACCCCCGCTTACGAATTGTGAACCCCCATTTTTTGGCACGTCAACGTAGACCCCGTCGAGTCTCCCGTAGACCCCTGAGGGTCCACCTGGACCACTTTGGGAATTAATGATCTAGACCTATATCTATATCTTTATCCTATTAAACATTTCAGGTTGGCAACTATTATAAAACTATTTAGATGGATCGAACTTATGTCTAATCTAGCATACCGCTTAGAATGAATACGCGAACTAACATACAATCTACGTAGCTTAAATTACACTTAACTGTATAGTTGATGTAATTGGTTAAATTAAGGCCACGCTCCAGGGCTGTGAGTTCATCCCCATTACATATAATTCATGGATAAAAAACAGTACACCCAAACTAAGAACAATTATTTAAGAATAACACAAGTAATAATTTTGTGTGAGATTCAAACATTCGACACTCAGTGTAGCTGTACCGGCAAGGCGGCAGCTTGGCTGCTGCGCCATCCCCGTGTAGTTTGTAGTTTGCTGCTACTGACTGAACTTGTATTGTAACAGAAAAATGCAATAATTCTTTGTCCAGGCATCAATGCGCTATGATATGTCCTTCTTCAAACGAGGTTTAAAGAGAATTCTTCTTTCATGGTAGGCAGCGGCTTTGCTGTGTCCTGACATTGCTGAAGTCCATAAGCAGCGGTTACCACTTTCCATCGGGTGGGCCAGTTGCTCGTCTGCCACCAATGGCAATAAAAAAAAGTCAAAGGAAACCAAAACACATTATTTAATATCCTTCCCCGCTCACAATAGGGCAAAGCCCTAATCCTTGTCAAAACCAGTCGACCTAATTCACACAACAGTCAAAAACAGCCGTGACATGACATGTAGTTGACATGATTACGTTATTAATTACTGTGTTATGACTGTACTGATTATATTAATAAGTCTGTACATCGTAGGAGCTTTTAGTATCTAATGGTTTCGCCAATGACATTATATACAGAAAAAAAAGTAAATATGTTACTAGCGCACGAAAAGTAAAGACTTAGAAACGACCCAATTGGAATGATTTTCAATTGTTCTCAAAACAAAATCGATTTGCCAAAATAGAAAAGAATAGAAACTTTATTCGCTTGAGACATGACTACTTTTTATAATGGCTCCTGAAAAGCAACCGAAACGTCGGTGAAATTATAAATTAAATCTAAATAGTTGTATAATTTAAATAACTTAAATAGAAGTAAACAGTAACTAGTAAAAGTGTTTAACAATAGTAGTTTAAAGTTTCAAAATTATGTAATAATAGTGTTTTATAAAAAATAAACAACGCGATAAAATCCGTATAAAGTTTGTTTAATTTCAATGTACTAGCGGTCGCCTAGTGGTCAAAATTCGACCGAAATTCCTAAGCTTGCTA
Source organism: Catocala sponsa (assembly GCA_963564715.1). NCBI lineage: Eukaryota > Metazoa > Arthropoda > Insecta > Lepidoptera > Erebidae > Catocala > Catocala sponsa. The sequence continues at coordinate 20,952,972 of OY751348.1, read as the reverse complement.
GTTTGTTTTCTGTTTTTCTTAATATAAATAAGGTATAGGTAACCATAGTTACAAAGAATTGTACGACGTCCGACGAACGATGCCGAAATACTACGAACACGATTCGACTGCGTGTGTCAAATGCATGGTTGTGTGCGTGTTGTGTTTTTTTATTAATTTAATGTATTTATAATATACATTTTATATAAATATTAGGATTCGCCCCTCCTTCTCCATATAAACTTTAACTGTGCCAAATTTCATACTTTCCGTCAGCGCAATTTTCGTAAAAAGGGGTACAAAGTTTTTGCTTCATGTATTAAATAAACAACATTCGCGTAAACATAAGACAATATTATGCATAATCATATGTATTAACAAACAAACAACAACAAACACAGTCTTTTTAAAAGTAGCAATATATAGTTTTCTAAGAGTATAGGTATTATGTTACAATAACAGTTAATAGAAGGAGTGGCAAAATACACGAACATGTTTATATTATTCATTTTAATATTAATATACGGTGACATTATCAAAATTATGTTCTGGCTGGCGTATCGAATTTCTAGGTGCGAAGCGAGTGACATTTATATAGATTTGTTGGTATTAAATTAATTAATTAAATTTATGACTGCACGGATGGCGTAGTGGTTTAAGTGGTCGCCTCGCTGCTGCCACTGCGCCGAGTGTTGTGGGTTCGATCCCCACATGGGACAAACATTAGTGTGATCCACGAATAGTTGTTTCGAGTCTGAATGTTCTTTGTGTCCGTTGTTTGAAGGTTGGTAAAGTATTTTCATCTACCGATCACGTTTCCTGACTCCGTGGTACTACTGAGAAGTTTCTCACAAAAAATTCAATACTAATTTGATATATGTAATTTGATATCGAAGCTGGGATAATTTTTTCGAGTAGTAAAGCCTCGCTGATTTCATCATGAATAGGCTAGCACGACCGGGGAAGGGCTACCCTCTAACAAAATATCGACGTGAAATAGCAGTATTCCTACTGTTGTATTTCGTTCGGTGAGTGAGAGTGCCGGTGGCCCAATCACCCTCTTTCTCCCATCCCGCTCTTAGTCTTTGGTAGACAGCGGCTTTGCTGTGTCCTGACATTGCTAAAGTCTATGAGCTGCGGTTACCACTTCCGCGTCATACATTCATCAGGTGGACCGCTCGCTCGTCTGCTGCCAATGGCAATAAAAAGAAATTAAAAGAAAATCTTACGCTGTACAGCAAACATATTATGCAACGTGGCAAGACGCCAGCCAGGTGGACTGATGACCTGAAATAGGTCGCTGAGTTGGACAGTATACAGAAGGTGATAAACTTGACTTAGTGGCGTAAAATGGGAGACGCCTATGTCAAGGAATGGACTGCAATCAATCATGATTGATGCAACGCGGTAGTCAAAGCATAATGAGTAAGTGCTATTTTGACGTTCATAAGTATTACTTACTTCCTTGTAGCATATAGGAATAATTGGATTGATTTTCTTTTTGCTATTCATAGTAAACGCAACCTAGCCGATGCCTATTGATTTCGATGACGGCGACCTCAAAAGTCATGGATTTTTCTTTTATGACCTCTCTCTAATACATCGACGCCCTGATTGTCTTACTCTAACTAAACGTGCAATGTGGAATTTGATCATGGTGTATGTTTTAAATCTTATTTAAGTTCTAGCTCGTCTGGTTGTGGATGGTCGTAGGATGGTAGTAAAATAACTTTTACCTGTAAATAGTAGAGTTTATTTCAAAATTTCCGCTCGCACCAGTGCGCAGAAACTGGCCCGTCCTACCAACGTAAGCTCTCGCTTACATACAAAATAGTCTTTATACACTGTGCCTTACACTGTTACATATTTTGTGTCCTTACATAATATGTATGTAACCCTAATTGCTTTCGGTTTGTTTAATTTCCTACCAAAATGATAAAAAGTCCTTTTGTACGACTTATTTTGTCCGTCTGTCTGTCACAGCTGCTTTTTAAAATTCCAAAGGCATGTAATGCTGACACGTGAGTAATAACAACCAATATATCTGATCAGCACGCTCGGATGAAGACAGCAAAGGTCTTGTACGCTCTGTCGCGCACAGACCTATACACCTACCTATTGTATATATACACTAGATGTTCCCGCGGTTTCACCCGCGTTTATGGTTACGGCGGCGCGCCCATGGGTTTTAGCGTGATGTTATAGATGTTATATAGCCTATAGCCTTCCTCGATAAATACGCTATCCAACACTAAAATAATTTTTCAAATCGAACCCGTAGTTCCTGAGATTAGCGCGTTCAAAGAAACAAACAATTCAGCTTTATAATATTACTAGATGTTCCCGCGGTTTCACCCGCGTTTATCGTTACTGTGCCGCCCCCGTGGGTCGTAGCGTGATGTTATATAGCCTATAGCCTTCCTCGATAAATAGGCTAACCAACACTAAAAGAATTTTTCAAATCGAACCAGTAGTAATCACGCAGAATAAACCAGGAGAAACATCATTTGTACTATGTCTGTAATGGGTAATTATTTTGCTGCGATGTTATTTTAAAACTGCTATATCTCCTAAGATATTCATTGAAATCGAATGATGTAAAGGAAAATTTTGTTTTAAATTAAATACTTGTGATGAATAACGTATTTATTTGGATAAGGATTCATATCATGTTTATAAAAATACCTTCGCAAATAATGCATTATTTTAGAACAAATTTCGTTAGCATAAAAATGGTTATAGTGAGCCAACCTTAAAAGATAGACATATGCTGTCGCGGACTTTTTTTTAGAACTTTTAAAGGTAAACAATTCTGTCATACATGATTTTTGCGAAACTTTAACTGTTTACGCAGCGCACGCAGCGGAAGCTCTCAAAAGGAAAAAATACTCTCCGATTTTTAAACATTCTTCATTGGTGCTCCGCTCCTATTGATCTTTGCGTGATGATATTTAGTCTGTAACCTTCCTCGATAAATGGGCTATCTAACACTGAAATAATTTTTCAAATCGGGCCAGTAGTTCCTGAGATTAGCGCGTTCAAGTAAAAAGACAAACAAACAAACTCTTCAGCTTTATAATATTAGTATAGATTATAGATATGTATGTATCTTCCTACATCAAGAAGGATACAGGTACCCCAGCTCTAGAATGCAATAATAATATCAGACCTGTATATAAACTGGCCCACTGCTGGGCACGGAGTTATTTTTACTTTTTTTTTCTTTTTTTTTTTCTTTTTTTTTTTTTTTTTGTCGTCAAAATGACCACACTCCACCCGATGGTAAGCAGTCGTGTGGTCTAAGAGCAGTGGCCTCCACATCGCCCCCACAGTAGCCGAGGCGATGTTGAGGTCTCTACTTTGACGGCCTGAGAAGATGCTTTTTCACGCCCCGCTTAAAGAACCCAGGATTGAAGGAAGAAGGAAACACGTGCCTTGGCAGAGAATTCCATGCCTTGGTCGTTCGGCAGAGATATGAGGACCCAAACTTTTTGGTACGCGCTCTAATCGACTCTACCGTGTAAGGATGGCATCTGAGCCCAGCACGCGTTGTTCTGGATAGGAAAGGGGAGGGCGGGATAAGGTGGAATAACTCTTTGAGCACTCCCCGTGGTATATTCTGTACAAACATGCCAATGAGGCAATGTCTCTACGGAGTTGCAGAGGTTCCAGTGAACTCGTGACCTCTGGATCTCCGATGATACGGACAGCCCGCCGCTGTAACCGGTCGAGAGCGTCCAGCAAGTACTGCGCGGAGCCATCCCAAAGATGAGAACAGTACTCCACGCAAGGGCGCACTTGTGCCTTATACAATAGGCACAGTTGCCCAGGCGTGAAGAACCGCCTCACCCTGTTCAGAACTCCGAGTTTTCGCGTAGCTTGCTTAATGACGCTCTCGATATAGGTTTTCTGATTAAGGGAGCGGCAAAGATCCATACCTAAGATGGAGAGACTGTCACGTATCACCAGTGGAGTGTTCTTCAGAGAAGGGAGGGGAAGAGAGGGGAAGAGGTTAGAATATGGCCTAACCCTTCTCAAATTAAGAACTAAATCTTAACCTCTTTGAAAACTCACTAACCTCTATGACATTCATGTTACTTTGTGACCTAAATGAATAAATGATTTTCGACTTTGATGTGATGAAAATGCAACCTCCCTCTTAATTTGGATGTGTGGAATTCGAACCCACAAAGCGACATTCGATGAGACAACTACTTGCCCGCTGCGACGTCCGTCCGGATAATATTTTATTCCGCATCACTAGACTTACTTGAATAAGTCGTCTCCCGCTTTAGAGTTAAAAGCGAATAATAAATCCTTCACCCTAGCCTTTATTATTCCCAGGTCACTTGGGGTCGGCTTTCTAGTCTAACCGGATTTGACTGGATATCAGTTTTTACACGGAGCGACTGCCATCTGACCTCTGCAATCCGAAGACTAACGATACCCTAAGGCTAGATCAGTGTCAGGATATTAGAAGGCACTGACTTACCAATAACGACTGCCATAGATGTTCATGGCAGCCGGGACCGACGGCTTAACGTGCTCTCCGAGGCACGGAGCAGGCGATAATTGTCAATCAATACGCACATAATTTCGAAAAGTCATATAACTTTCGAAAGTCAGAGGTGCGCGACGTGGGTTCGAACCCGGGACCCTCTCCATTGCTGTCTATTCGTCTCCCCACTGAGCTATCGCTGTACCTGGAAAATATGTACTTATGCGAAATTTCATGATGATCGGTCGAGTAGTTTAGGCGTGACAACGTAACCAACAAACTTACATTCACATATATCATATTAGTTAGAATAGTTAAGATTTGCAGACATGGACCAGTTCCAATTTTTTTAAATGTATAGGTTGCAAAAATATGTTTTAAAAACTACATACATTGTAAACGACGCCAGTAGCCACAACTAGTGTGTTATTGTTCATTGACCACGTGACGGCTGACATTCACCAGGAGCGCAGAACACGGCAGGCGGTCAATTGTTCCGCACACATCGATTAGTTAATAGCTAATAAATTGCACCTAATTGCTACCTAGTTCTGGCTTGTTGTTGTACCGGCGAGTAGACAACTTGTTGGGTACAAGTACGTGCAAAATTTTGTATTACAGTTTTGAAGTGAAAACCTCATTAGGCGCGTTGAGCACTTCTTGGGCGAACAATAATGATAGAACCCGCGTCATCGTCACGCTTCGTCATCGTCACGCTTCGTCATCGTCACGCTTCCACTCTTTCCATTTTTGAATTATTTTAGAATATTAACAATATCTCAGAAATAGTGCGTCCTACGCAAAAAATAACGAAATTTTGACCTCTAAGAGAATATCAGGAATCCGACTCGCCCTTTTTATTTTTTTGTTTATAAAGAAGAGTTTATGATCAAGGATTACTGTTTTCACTTCTATCGGCAGTCCCCAAAGACTGCCCCAATTTTTTTTTTATATGCTGTTGAAGTTAGTTGCTTTGATGTATTTGCTTTATGTGACTGGTTTGTTTAGGCTTATCAATGACGTGCTAAAATCCTACTCATCATTTATTGGCTGTTGCCAATTGAGTAAACAAAACACAGCAGCTAAAATGCGGTTTGACTGTCTGTTAATAATATTTTAAGTGAAATCTTCTTTAGGCGCGTTGAGATTCTTGGGTGAATAAAAATCATAGAACCCGCGTCATCGTCACCGAACGCATTCCATTTTTTAATTATTTTTGGTTTATAATTTAGTTTATAAAGAAGTGTTTATGATCAAGGATTAAATTTTTTTTTGGATTCTGCGTCTTCCAAAAATTGTGGTAAGCCTCGCCATTGCTTATTGTGCGTAAGAGAACTACGTGAGGGTGGTCGGTTACATTACAAAAATAGGTGACAGTGCTCAGCACTTCCTTAATAGTTTCTGGATTGTTCAAGAGCACTACGCTTTGAACAATCCAGAAACTATTAAGGAAGTGCTGAGCACTGTCACGCATGAGAGCAGAATAAATGCTGTAGAAATGAGAGCGTTGAGAAGCATATGTGGTGTGACTCTGAAAGATAGAATAAGAAATAGTGTGATTAGAGAGAGATGCGGCATGAAAGTGGATATAGTTACAAGAATAGAAAAGGGTATGTTAAGCTGGTTTGGACATGTAGAAAGAATGGACGAGGAAAGACTGACTAAGAAAGTTTATAAGGCTAGTGTGAATGGAACAGTCGCAAGAGGAAAACCTAGGCGAACGTTTCTCTATCAGATCGGAGGCGTTCTGGACAAAGGCCAGGTTAAGAGCTCCTTGAACCGACGGGCGTGTATGAGGAATGTGATGAAAGTGAATGAAGCCAGAGCAGTGTGTCAGGATCGTAGCAAATGGAAATCCGTAGTCTCTGCCTACCCCTCTGGGAAATAGGCGTGAATCTATGTATGTGTATGTACTACGCTTTGGTTCCTTACCCGTCTGCAGTGTAATCACATGAACCGATGCCTCTTCGGTCTACATCAAGTCTTTACATAGGGGGCTGTCTGTGATACAAATGTTTAAGAGGTATTTGTCGAGTGAGCAATTACCTGAAGAATTTTCTGATATAGTAAATGGAAGAATGATAGGTTATTTTAAGTTAAGTTTTTAAGCAAACCACAGCTAGACTTGAGCTCATTCTGCGTAAATAGAAACACCAATGATTAAATTATGTTCGGGTACTTTGAAATAACTACACTGGAACATTGAGACAACTACCATCTTAGTCTCCCCGTGACCATGGCTGCTGAAAAGCAACCGAAACGTCGGGGAAATTATAAATTAAATGTAAATATTTGTATCATTTAAATAGCTTAAATATAAGTAAACAGTAACTAGTAAAAGTGTTTAACAATAGTAGTTTAAAGTTTCAAAACCCTAACTAATAATATTATAAAAGCGAAAATGAGTTTGTTTGTTTGTTACCTTTTCACGCCTAAACCACTGAACCGATCATCCTAAAATTTTGCATACACGTTGTCAGATGTACAGAAACGAACATTAGCTACCTTTCATCCCGAAAAAAAAATACTGTTTTCGAGGAAAACAACAAAAACGTTCTTATGATAATAGATGGCGCCACGTTTCTTTCGAATCATGATTGAATTATATTATTACAAGCAGAGTAAGACCCGAATTGATTGTCAAAATCTAAAATAACGCGAGCGAAGCCGCGGGAAAAGCTAGTTATGTAATAATAGTGTTTTATAAAAAATAAACAACGCGATAAAATTTCTATAGAGTTCGTTTAATTTCAAAATATTTTTTTACTAAATATCGATTTGTGCACTATAAACTGCTTGTTTCAATTTATTGGTTCTTAGACACAAACTGAATAAATAGACTCTGGGCTATAATTAGATATGTCTATTCAGTGTTTATAATGATCATACATGCGCTAAGATACACACTGTTCCTACTTGAATAATAAAAATGATAATCCTATATGCATAATAAATATTGTACCTACTTTAATTGAAAATGCTATATAGCTTCTTATGTTGTTCTATGGAAAATGGAATTTTAAACGTCAAATGCTAAATTGATCTGCAAAAATATATTAACATACACAGAGGGACCCTTCTTCTGTGTATCATATGATAAGAGATATAATACAAAAGAATATATTTTCTATTGTGTCTATCACGCGAAAAGGTTAAAATCTATACTAATATAAAGCTGAAGAGTTTGTTTGTTTGTTTATTTGTTTGTTTGTTTGTTTACTTGAACGCGCTAATCTCAGGAACTACTGGCCCGATTTGAAAAATTCTTTCAGTGTTAGATAGCCCATTTATCGAGGAAGGCTATAGGCTATATATCATCACGCTAAGATCAATAGGAGCGGAGCACCAATGAAGAATGTTTCAAAATCGGAGAGTATTTTTTCCTTTTGAGAGCTTCCGCTGCGTGCGCTGCGTAAACAGTTAAAGTTTCGCAAAAATCATGTATGACAGAATTGTTCCCCTATAAAACTCTAAAAAAAAGTCCGCGACAGCATATGTCTATCTTTTAAGGTTGGCTCACTATAACCATTTTTATGCTAACGAAATTTGTTCTAAAATAATGCATTATTTGCGAAGGTATTTTTATAAACATCATATTAATCCTTATCCAAATAAATACGTTATTCATCACAAGTATTTAATTTAAAACAAAATTGCCCTTTACATCATTCGATTTCAATGAATATCTTAGGAGATATAGCGGTTTTAAAATAACATCGCAGCAAAATAATTACCCATTACAGACATAGTACAAACGATGTTTCTCCTGGTTTATTCTGCGTGATTAGTTGATTACTACTGGTTCGATTTGAAAAATTCTTTTAGTGTTGGATAGCCTATTTATCGAGGAAGGCTATGGGCTATATAACATCACGCTACGACCCACGGGGGCGGCGCAGTGACGATAAACGCGGGTGAAACCGCGGGAACATCTAGTAATATATATACGTCAATAATATAATTTGAAATAATAATTGAATATTTTTACGCCTTTTAGAAGTTACTGGACTCGGCCAGGCCAGGTTAAGAGCTCCTTGAACCGACGGACGTGTATGAGGAATGTGATGAAAGTGAATGAAGCCAGAGAAGTGTGTCAGGATCGTAGCAAATGGAAATCCGTAGTCTCTGCCTACCCCTCTGGGAAACAGGCATGAATCTAAGTATGTATATGGACTCGGCCTTTCGAAGCAGGAACACAGGGTTCGTGATGCTCGCAGCTGCACTGTGCACCGGTTTGGTCACTACCTTACTACCAGTATATGGACGCCTACATAATATATATTATATTCGTCCATATAAAGACTACATAACATACCAATCGGTGAACGACTTCGATCACGATCTGTGATTTAAATGCGACATACGGCGCCAGCCGCGGCGGCTCGGCAACGCGTATTTCAATGTTTCTCGTAGCGTTGTCACAGCATATGATATTTGCCGCTGGAGAACGGCTTGAATCAATTAGTTCTAACAAGAATATGTGGAATTAAAATAACGTTTAAAATATCATCCACTGGATTTCCAGGGTTGGAAAGTACTGAAAGCAATTTAATCCCAACGTGCTTTAACGGATACCTAGAAATTCTTTCGAAGACTTTGTCATCTAGACATGATAGTATAAATTTACCGTCTACTACGTCTTTGAGTAACAAACATACACAGTAAATGTTTAACTGATTTAAAAGGAAATATTAAATGGGTCGTAACGTCAGGGAAGTTTATGACTTGTCACAGACATGAGAATTTAGCTATATGAAGTATAGAAATCATTCTTACTGCAAACACAACTCAAGATTGTTTGGGTACTGCTCTATGGGCTTGAAGTACTTCCCAATCCGATCTATATTTCAATTTTAGAAACGTATTCATTAATTTATGCTCTACCTACCTTAAGACTGCGCCGAACGAAATGTGCCAAAACAGGCGGTCACAGTTAGGTGAATAAAATCAACACTTTTTGTTTAATACAAATATAAAATATATATTTACCATAACAATGAATGTGTTTACAATTACTCCGTGTAAAAAACTTAACATAATTAATATTTTCGCCAACAAAGTTACGTAAATTTGCATTTCATCATCATTTTCAGATTATAACAGTAGAAATCTATCCTATTTTACAGCTTAAACGAAACATAAATAGTTATATTACAATTTGTCCGTCCCAAATATTTAAGTTATTGGTTAACAATAAAGATATAATTATATTTATCAAAAAAGCATTTCAAATCCTCCATACAATTTTACTATGACGGCCGCGCGCCGATTTGAATATCTGCCGCACGAGCTCTGTCATTATCTGTCTTACGCTCGTCGCAGTCTTAAGACTAGGCAGTCTTAAGGTAGGTAGAGCATAAATTAATGAATACTTTTCTGGGACCAAGGCTGGTAGCGCTGCAGTAGTAAAAAGTTTCAGGTTCGAATCCAGAGGCGGGCCACCGAAGTTATAGGATTGTCTGTCCAGATTGCCTCACCAGCAGTGCCATGGCATGGCTAGTGAGAACTGTTTACCGTTGGTCCGGCGCCTTATGTCCCTCCAATCATGTCAGATAACCATGCAATCAGATCATGAGCATGAAATGCAATAATTTGTCGGCCTCGATGGCGTAGTGGTTAGTATAACCGACTGCCACGCCTGAGGTTGCGGGTTCGATTCCCGCACAAGTCAAACATTTGTGTGCATGAACATGGATGTTTGTCTTGGTCTGGGTGTTTCTATGTATAATATGTACGTATTTACAAAAAAAAACGTAGTATATGTATGTCCTAATACGTTAGGAAAATACCCGGCCCTTTGGAAGGCTTACACGGAGACATGGGTCCAACGTGAAGAGACCCTTCGAGAGTTTTAATCAAAGGTGGGATGGAACACCTACAGCGGCACTAGTCGCAGCAGGCGTAGGACTATTGCTACGTATGGATTCTAATATATGGGCTATGGGTATGGGTGTTTGATGGACTGGTATATTGGTAACTATGGATGATAAAACGGCGTCTGTCCTGAATACTCTAATAGCATCAATCGAATGGACAGACGGTGACTCGCCAACTCACTAGATGGGCCCCCTAAATAGCCACTATAGGCATACAAGCCAGCAGCAGAGGGCAACACCGGTGCGAGCGGCTAGGGATGTCGAGCGGTGCGGCGCCGGTTTCGCCATCACAGTCTCGTGAAAACGGAGACCAGGAGGGGGTTTCCCCGTAGTTATGCCCTTGAAAATGACACTTCCACCCCCAAGCATGTAGCTCTAGCGGCTCCCCTCTGACCGGCCGATCAAGGCAAGCCAGAGTTGAGAGTCCTATTGGCGCTCTTGAAGTTCCACCCCAGCCAACCAGTAACGGCAAACTGGGGACGAGGCCCTCACCGACTCTCTGAGGCATTCAGGACCGCAGTGTCGCCACTCACATTCAGCTCGCCACAAGCTGCCCTGCGGTTTGTGCGCTTTTATTTAACCTGGTGGTACATTTTTTGTTTATATCACAAGGCGAAGGTGTTAGTTTAAAAGCTAGTATACTATGCCCTCCGGTATCGCGTTAGTCTCATAAGGAGATAACGACTGTCCCAGAGGGGTTTATTTATTATTATTATTATTATAATAAGACATGTCCTACGCAGACGGCAGTCTCTGTAAATATTGGCAGCCAAACCTGAAATTTGGTCTGAAGGACATTATTAATTAGGTATTTAACTATGAAATTACCGTTTATGTCTTACGTCTAATATCGTGACTTCTGTACACAAAGCAAACATGATTTAAAAATAAAAAACATTTTTATTTCGAGAAATAAAAATGAATTTATATTTAAATTATATTTATTATTAATAAAACATGTTATTTATTATTAATAACATGTTTTATCCTAACTAATATTATAAAAGTGAAAATAAGTTTGTTTGTTTGTTACCTTTTCACGCCTAAACCACTGAACGGATCATCCTGAAATTTTGCATATACGTTATCAGGTGTACAGAAACGGACATAGGCTACCTTTCATCCCGAAAAAAATTACTGTTCCCGAGGAAAGCAATAATAACATTCTTATGATAATAGATGGCGCCACGTGTCTTTCGAATCATGATTGAGGTATATTATTACAAGCAGAGTACAACCCGAATTGATAGTCAAATTCTAAATTAACGCGAGCGAAGCCGCGGGCAAAAGCTAGTTAATAATAAATATCAATAATCAAATAATAAAATTGAGGCGCCCTCTCTGCTCGATCTGCTGCTGACGAGTAACCCGAACCGGTACAGTGTGTCGATTCGTGCTCCTCTGGGCACCTCAGACCACTGTCTGGTTTATGCCACAGCTGTTGTTGTTACGCCCCCACGACCCGAGGAGGCAAGACGACGACTGTGGCACTACTCGTCGGCAGACTGGGATGGAATGCGGGAGTACTTCGCATCCATCCCTTGGGCTCAACGCTGCTTTGAGAACAGGGATCCATCAGAGAGCGCTACTGCTGTCGCTGGTGAAATCATCCTGGGTATGGAATATTATATTCCATACAGTGATGTCACGAGCGGCGGCAGGAAAAGGCCCTGGTTCGGTCGTGAATGCGCTGATGCTGTTGAACGCAAACAGACAGCGTACCGCGCTTGGACCAGGGCTCGCACTCTCCACGACCCTAACGTGGATCACCTGAAGGCAGCGTTCAACCAAGCCACAAAGGTCTGCAAGAGGGCATACTTAAGAGCGGATGCCCAGCGAGTCGCACGGTTCGGCCAGGAACTCATGGCGCATCCTACGGGCAGTCGTAGCTATTGGCGCCTGGCCAAAGCCGTGCAGTCCAACTTCTGCCAGACCTTGCTGCCCCCTCTGAGGTATCCAAATGGATCACTGGCTCATCGGCCGCAGGAGAAAGCAGATCTGCTTGCAAATCTCTTTGCGGCCAACTCCCGAATCGATAACTGCGGTTCGCAGCCGCCTGACATTGCCAACTGCGGCTACACCATGCCTGATATATGTATCAGGCAACGAACCGTTCGTGCGATACTGCAGTCTCTCGATGTTCGGAAAGCCAGTGGACCTGACGGCATCCCAGCTGTGGTCCTTAAAAAATGTGCAGCGGAGTTGTCTCCCACGCTTACGCGCCTATACCGGCCGTCTTAGGCCGCAGGCATTGTGCCTGAGGCTTGGAAGGAGGCGAACGTTCAACCGATTCCCAAAAAGGGGGACCGTTCCGAGCCAAGCAACTATCGTCCCATAGCTATCACCTCGGTGCTCTCCAAGGTGTTCGAGCGGATTATAAACACCCAAATTGTCCGCTACCTGGAGGATCAATCGTTGATCAATGATCGCCAATACGGCTTTCGGGCTATACGATCAACGGGTGATCTTCTAGCGTTCGTCACGCACTTCTGGGGTGAAGCTATGGACAAGCACGGCGAGTCTTTGGCTATCAGCCTTTACATAGCCAAAGCTTTCGACAGATTCTGGCACCGATCTCTTCTTTCCAAGCTTCCGGCCTATGGCTTGCCCCCTCAACTGTGCACCTGGATTGCAAGTTTCCTGCAGAAGCGTCGTATTCGGGTCCTTTGCGACGGTCGCGCTTCCAAATTTATGCAGGTCAATGCAGGAGTGCCTCAGGGTTCTGTCTTATCCCCTACGCTCTTTCTTCTGCATATCAATGATATGTTGAATCTCGGCAACATACATTGTTATGCGGACGACAGTACCGTGCATGGGCGATATCTCGGACATCCTGGGGCCAAACAGGCTGAGGTTGAGGGGAAAAGGCAGAATCTTGTCGTTGAACTTGACCAGACCTTGGACCGCATCTATGAATGGGGTGCCAAGAACTTGGTCGAGTTCAACGCCAAGAAGACCCAGGCATGCGCGTTCTCAACAAAAAAGTCTCCGTTCCTTCCCCTCCCTTCTCTGAAGAACACTCCACTGGTGATACGTGACACTCTCTCCATCTTAGGTATGGATCTTTGCCGCTCCCTTAATCAGAAAACCTATATCGAGAGCGTCATTAAGCAAGCTTCGCGAAAACTCGGAGTTCTGAACAGGGTGAGGCGGTTCTTCACGCCTGGGCAACTGTGCCTATTGTATAAGGCACAAGTGCGCCCTTGCGTAGAGTACTGTTCTCATCTTTGGGATGGCCCCGCGCAGTACTTGCTGGACGCTCTCGACCGGTTACAGCGGCGGGCTGTCCGTATCATCGGAGATCCAGAGGTCACGAGTTCACTGGAACCTCTGCAACTCCGTAGGGACATTGCCTCATTGGCATGTTTCTACAGAATATACCACTGGGAGTGCTCTGAAGAGTTATTCCACCTTATCCCGCCCTCCCCTTTCCTATCCAGAACAACGCGTGCTGGGCTCAGATGCTATCCTTACACGGTAGAGTCGATTAGAGCGCGTACTAAAAAGTTTGGGTCCTCATATCTCTGCCGAACGACCAAGGCATGGAATTCTCTGCCAAGGCACGTGTTTCCTTCTTCCTTCAATCCTGAGTTCTTTAAGCGGGGCGTGAAAAAGCATCTTCTCAGGCCGTCAAAGTAGAGACCTCAACATCGCCTCGGCTACTGTGGGGGCGATGTGGAGGCCACTGCTCTTAGACCACACGACTGCTTACCATCAGGTGGAGTGTGGTCATTTTTACGAGCAAAATAAAAATATAAAAAAAAAAATTGCATTTAAAGTTATTTCGCCCGTTTCGTTTCAATTCGCCATAATTATATGATGATTAATGTTTTTACTAATTTGAGACAAACCATAGTGAAATATAAGTAATAACACATTTAAAAAAAACATAGAATTCGAATAGGCCATTCAAAATATATTGATTTAGTAGTTAGTATGAAAACCACAACGTTTCCGATTTTCTTCATACAAAACGACTTCAACTGCAACTTCCTAACTAAACCTCTATTATTATCTAAACTAACTTTACCTCTGCAACTGAAATATTTCGAATTTGATTTGAATGAGTACTAAAGTCTGCAACACGTTTCATCATTTCAGCCGGAAGACGTCCATCGACACAGGCCTCCCCTAAGGTTTTTTACACAGACCAGTCTTGGGCCACCTGCATCCAACCGCTGCCCGCGACCCTGACCAGGTCCTCGGTCCACCTTGTGGGCCTACTGGGCCTACCCGTACTGCGTCTTCCGGTGCGTAGCCGCCACTCCTGAACCTTTCTGCCCCAAACCTCTGACCTTCCTGGTTTAGCGCGCTATGTGCTTTGCCCATCGCCACTTCAGCTACAACACGTTTAGTACAGTCCGATGCAAACTTAATGGCGGCTCTGAACATCGTACGAGTCATTGCGCAGAACCCAATATTAGGTGTCAGCGGGACGTAGCGGCACAGGGCGGCAGGGTACATCCCCGCGCGCCCTTACTTTCACCCGCACTCGCCTTTCGCGTCTTGTATTTAGTGTGTGTGTGAGTTATACCTGCGCACACCTGCAATCGCAGCTAACTTCTGAGCCGCCATTAAGTTTGCATCGGGCTGTATTAAGTAATTACCGCCAGATTAAATTGGCATACCATACTTAGAACTGACTCGACTCAATTAGTCTGATTAAAGTAATTATACTCGCGTCGTGCGTAGTATTTAAATAACGTGTTACTCGGTTCATGGGAAACTATACGTGAGGTTAACATTGATACATCAATGGAGGTTAAGCAATGTGATGCAAGGTCATTAGTCGTATATCTACAAATAAATAAAATTGCAGTGTCTGTTTGTAATGTCAAAATAACAGCTTTTTACTAAATGCATATGGAAGTATATACGACACTTACGTATACCAAAAACAATTTTAAAAGTTGTTATCTTTCTGTTTGTTCCGGCTAATCTCTGAAACGGTTAGACCGATTTTCACGGGACTTTCACTGGCAGATAGCGATCATGTTATAAGGAGTAACTAAGGCTACTATTATTTTAGAAATAAATCTCTGCGAAATGAACTAACACTTTTTTGTTAAATTCCACGCGGATGAAGTCGCGGGTAACAGCTAGTTATATCTATAGCATTATTATTACGTGTGTGAGAATGAGACAGCGAATTACAGAGCGTATTGCTTTGATACTCCTAAACAATATCGTCAGGTCAATAGGGGGTCAAAATTTCGTAATTTTTGCGTAGGACGCACCATTCCTGAGATATTGTTAATATTCTAAAATAATTTAAAAAACTTGGAAGCGTAACGATGACGAAGCGTGACGACGACGCGAGTTCTATGATTTTTGTTCGCCCAAGAAGTGCTCAACGCGCCTAAAGAAGTTTTCACTTTAAAAAAGCAAAACAATAATAAAACTAGAAAAATAAAAACAAATACCAACACTATAAGAATTATTTCATTCCATGAGCAATCTCTGTTACATGGGAAAGCATGATGTGATATGAACTTGGCAGACCCTAGAGTAAATTCATACCTGGTGCAGCTACTGAATATTTCCTCACAGTAAAACCTAATAGCTGATTCAAGTATATCCCCACCGTATAGACGTTTGTCAAACATTCATTGATATTGAAGCACCTAGGTAGTTTAGAACTCTTTGTAATGACATCCAGACTGGATTTTCTTCACGACGGTCAATTCCAATAGAGACTAGAATACTAGCCTAGTAGGAATAAGAAATATCGGTTTAAAGAAATATATTTCTCATATGAACATAATAGTCCACTTATAATGAGATATACACAGAGTTAAAAACAAAAAATTAAAATTACCTCTAGAGATTTAGAAGCTACAATGTTAATACATATTGCGTAAGTCTATTTTTAAATGTGTTTACGTTATCGCATGCCTTAACATCGGCCGGTAATCTATTAAACAGCTGTGCTCCTTCAAACAATATGGTTTTTTTACCGTAATTAGTGCTAGTATTAGTAATATCACCTGCGTTACTTATAACGTAGATGATATTTCATCGTTTCTGATCCTAACCCGGGACAAAAACTTGTGTGATCACATATTTGTTCCGAGCCTGGGTGTTCTCCATAATCATTCGAAAAAGGGACACATTTGTGTAGCTCATAACCAGTTGCACTCACTGATCGGTAAACGATTAGCGAGGTTAAGCAACGTTGGGTGCGGTCAGTCTATAGATGGGTGACCGCTTAGTGGTATTTCATCTGAGCGTCTCCGTGCTTCGGAGGGCATGTAAAAAGTCGGTCCCGGTTGTTGTCAAATTGACAGCAGTCGTTAAGCCATGTCAGAGGCCTACGGGCGGCTTGAACAACTCTTGACAACAGGTTGACCACTAACCACACGAAAAGAAGAAGAAGATTTGTGTATGTGTTTGTGATTATGGAGAAAACATTGCTAACAGCCTAACTTCGATCTGTTATTGAGAACTTTTTGATTAGATAACATTTTGCTGGCCCCGTCTGTTATTCGAACTCGGGATCTCCAAAACTATAAATATTATCTACCAAACTGCAGAGTCTAAAAAAATGTATCTACTAATGTAATAAAAATGGTCAAGTGTTATTAATATATCAGTAATTGAATAAGACGTGTCTGTTTTCGATCATCGCTAAATACTTTTTTTATTCTCAATCCGGCTGGTAGGCGCCATAGCTCGGATGTCTGCATCAATTTAATTAATATAATAATATTCTATCACATACACACAACACCATCTAGCCCAAAATAAGCAGGGCTTGTACTATGGGTACTAGACAATGGATAAGATACATATATACTTTTTTTTTGTAAATATATAATATGTACATATTATACATAGAAACACCCAGACAAACATCCATGTTCATGCACACAAATATTTGAGTTGTGCGGTAATCGAACCCGCGATCTTAGGCGTGGCAGTCGGTTACACTAACCACTACGCCATCGAGGCCGACAATCAGTGGATAAGTGTTGCTTTTGACTTATAAGGGTCGTTTTGCACAAATCTTTTCGCAAGAATAATGGTATGATTATTAAACATACCGTCTGCAGTAGTTTTGCACTCAAATTATATCGATGTGTGTGAATCTACAAATAAAAAAACAACGCAACCCGTTGTTTACCCATCTCCATCCATCGCATCTCCATCTCATTTTAACATTTTTTACCCATCACAAAAAAAGTGCACAACGCTGCTAAAGAAGTTTTCACTTCAAAAACAACGAATTACACTCCGGGAGTGCCGGCAGAAGTGAAAACTTGAATATTAACGTTGTGCATTTTTTATATTTTGGAATGGTTAGGGCATAATTTTGCACGAATTGCTTTAATTATCAGTATAAAAGTACTATCATTTATGTGGTAAAATACAATATTCATTTATTGCGCTATCGTATACAAACATGACAATTCTCCCTCCGTCTTACGAATTTTCGATCAGGTCACGTGTCCTGACGCGAGTTTAACATTTATTACCCATCACAAAAAAGTGCACAAAGCCGCTAAAAAAGTTTTCATTTCAAAAAAAAAATTGTCGTGTAAAAAAATGTCGTTATACATAATTCGTACGAATAGAAGCCTGCGAAATAATCACTAAGCCTTGCATTTTTGTTTTTGACTAGCTGTTACCCGCGACTTTGGTCTTGTTTTTGGCCACTGCCTCAATGGCAAAAGCGTAGTAAATGTAGTCTCGGGCTAAATTTTCGAGACACAAAGCGTTTTTAGTTCTTCAGTCAAAGAAATTTATTAAAATTCTTTGACTGTAGAATCAACCACCTAACAATAATGGATATTGTCGTCTACTAGTAGTCTCCATAGACTCACCCTAAATTACAATGATACTCTTACTCCGTTCTCCAATAAGAAGGTGTTACTCCTTAAGTGAGCCGGCTCATTCCTGCCCTCACAAAATTATTGTTAACAGCAAGCTCTTCTATTGGAATCTTTTACGGCAGGAATACTAAAATTTTCTTCATATATCCATACTCTCTGTATATTTATTTTTTATTTGTCAGCCTCGATGGCGTAGTAGTTAGTGTAACCGACTGCCACGCATGAGGTCGCGGGTTCGATTCCCGCACAAGTCAAGCATTTGTGTGCATGAACATGGATGTTTGTCTTGGTCTGGGTGTTTCTATGTATAATAATATGTATGTATGTCCTTACAAAAAAAAATTATGTATGTATGTTTATCCATTCTCTAGTACCCATAGTACAAGCTCTGCTTAGTTTGGGTTAGATGGTGTTGTGTGTATGTGGTAGAATATTATTTTTTTTATTCAACTAAGGTTTGCCACCTTAGTTGAATAAAAAAAATAATATTCGCAAGCATACGGCCCACCTGATGGTGAGTGGTCACCGGAGCCTATAGACGCCTGCAACACCAGAGGTATCACTGGCGCGTTGCCGACCCTTTAGGAAAAAAAGGAAGTGGGAAGGGGGAAAGAAGGTGATTGTGCCTCCGGCACTCTCACTCACCAAACGAAACACAACAGTAGGATTACTGGTATTTCACGGCGATATTCTGTGAGAGGGTAGTCCTTCTCCGGTCGAGCCAGCCCTTTATGGTGATATCAGCGAGGCTCTACTACTATGCTTGTTTGCTACATTAGTTGTATAAAAAAATAAAAAAGAACCAACCTGAGACCTCATGCTCTGCAGCAATCACTAACACACACACCGACGTAGGTTTACTCACGTTAGGTGACAACCCTACATAGAGGCTACCTGCGTTTATGGTCAGTATTCCTAAGACGGCTGCACACACTGTTGACATCGATCAAACTGTCAAGTCGAACTGTCACGCGGCCGCTCAACCGATCGTACACGACGAGCATAAAAACTAATGCTTTAACATGCCACGAGCTTATGTTTAAGCATCCATGCATAGTCTCACGGTTATATTATCCCCGAAGGAGAAGGCACGGATGTATGACATTAACAATTCGTTAACTATGGTTAAGGTTCAGCTATTCCTTCTTATGCCGTACCATACAACTTTGGAATGGTCTTCCGGCACATGTGTTCCCTCCCTTCTATGACATTGGGTCCTTCAAACGTAGTGTGAAGAAGCATCTGGTCAGACCGACTTGACGACGGCTAGAAGACATCTATCTTCTCCTCGTCGTCACTGTTTTTGGAATGTAATTGGGCTTTCCATCAGGCCCGTTACAATCACATTGCCGTGTCAATATAAAAAAAAGGTCCAACATAAAAAGCGAGTGCTATCTGCGGAACACAGTTCCAGATACCGTACTGCTGTCGAGAATTTTTAATAGAACAGCACCAAAATCCTTTGCCCGACTCCGTAATGGAAGTTGAGACCTCTGAACATCAGGTTTAAATGATGTTCAAGTTATTGCTCCTTTGGGTCAAACAGTAATATTATTTTCCTGGTTTATAACCTTACTTAAGCCAAGACTACTTGAAGCTGCGAAGGACTTGCCAAATCAGACTGGTATATCTTATCTTATCTTATGTGGGGGCCAGTCAGTGCAGACCGGCGACACTTCGACCCAGTGGGATCTTTTGTGTCGACACTCTCCCAATAACGACTGTTCATGGCAGCCGGGACCCACGGCTTAACGTGCTTTCCGAGGCACGGAGCAGGCGATAATTGTCAATCAATCTGCACATAATTTCGAAAAGTCATATAACTTCCGAAAGTC
Organism: Catocala sponsa; assembly: GCA_963564715.1. NCBI lineage: Eukaryota > Metazoa > Arthropoda > Insecta > Lepidoptera > Erebidae > Catocala > Catocala sponsa. The sequence goes on along the minus strand of OY751348.1, from coordinate 20,932,952 downwards.
AGAGGTGCGCGACGTGGGTTCGAACCCGAGACCCTCTGCATTGCAGTCTGTTGGTCTCCCCACTGAGCTATCGCTGGTCTGGTATAAGTTATTGTAACTGGTTGATGAGCTGTACATAGGACATATTTAAGTAGGTAAATGGCTGTATCTACTTCCAAATAAGAAATAGTGGGCCAAATAGAGTATTTAATAATTAAGTGTTTAATAATATATGTTATGTAACCAAATATTAATATTTTGTCAGATAATCTATACTAATATTATAAAGCTGAAGAGTTTGTTTGTTTGTTTGTTTGTTTGTTTACTTGAACGCGCTAATCTCAGGAACTACTGGCCCGATTTAAAAAATTCTTTCAGTGTTAGATAGCCCATTTATCGAGGAAGGCTATAGGCTATATATCATCACGCTAAGATCAAGAGGAGCGGAGCCCCAATGAGGAACGTTTCAAAATCGGAGAGTATTTTTTCCTTTTGAGAGCTTCCGCTGCGTGCGCTGCGTAAACAGTTAAAGTTTCGCAAAAATCATGTATGACAGAATTGTTCCCCTTTAAAAGTCCTAAAAAAAAGTCCGCGACAGCATATTTCTATCTTTTAAGGTTGGCTCACTATAACCATTTTTATGCTAACCAAATTTGTTCTAAAATAATGCATTATTTGCGAAGGTATTATTATAAACATGATATTAATCCTTATCCAAATAAATACGTTATTCATCACAAATATTTAATTTAAAACAAAATTGCCCTTTACATCATTCGATTTCAATGAACATCTTAGGAGATATCGCAGTTTTAAAATAACATTGCAGCAAAATAATTACCCATTACAGACATAGTACAAACGATGTTTCTCCTGGTTTATTCTGCGTGATTACTACTGGTTCGATTTGAAAAATTATTTTAGTGTTGGATAGCCTATTTATCGAGAAAGGCTATAGGCTGTATAACATCACGCTACGACCCACGGGGGCGGCGCAGTAACGATAAACGCGGGTGAAACCGCGGGAACATCTAGTGGCAGAATATGGCTGAAATGATCAGCAACTTAAACAACTTTGTATACCCATATTCGGACAAATAAATATTATTTCATTTCATGTGAAATCCTTATCCTTACTAGTAATAATATTATAAATGCGTAAATGATTTTGTTTGTTTGTTACGCTTTCACGCCTTAACTACTCAACCGATTAACATGAAATTTTGCATACACGTTGTCAGGGGTACAGAATAGGACATAGGGTACCTTTCATCCAGAAAAAATAACTGTTGCAAACCTAACCTAACCTAACCTACATTTACGCGAGCGAAGCCGCGGGTGAAAACTAGTGAAATCTATAATTAGACAAGTAAACTTAATGCGAATTTTGTACTTAAAAAGAAAATGCGCGCCATGCAAATTCTATACTTTGAAATGACCATTAAATTGCAAATAATATTCCAAAACAACTTTTAATATTCATATTAGATATCAATAACAAGTATATTTTAAAATGTATATTAATAAATAACGCAATAAATAACACCATTATAATACTGTCATTTAAACTATAAATTAAACAGTATGATATCGACAAATTGGAAATAAAAAATACGAATATAAATTATACAAAATAAAATGTATAAATATTTGTTATTTCTGCAATAATAATAAATTAACGAGTTAGATTGTCATGTAAAGTAACTATTATGCAAATTAAATATTCCAATAAAATAAATTTAACATAAATCATATAATTAATTGTTATAAACCTACTTCTTATTATTAGATACTAGCTGTCCCGCGCAATTTCGTCTGCTTCACATAAGAGAATTTTCAACATTTTTCATTTATGCTCTGCTCCTATCGGTAGTAGCGTGATGTTATATAGCCTTCCTCGATAAATGGGCTATCCAACACTAAAATAATTTTTCAATTCGAACCACTAGTTACTGAGATTAGCGCGTTCAACCAAACAAACAAACAAACTCTTTAGCTTTATAATACACTAGCTGACCCGCGCAACTTCGTCTGTGTCACATAAGAGTGAGTGTAGGTTGTAGGCACCTATTTAAAGGATTAATTTTAAAGGCGCTGAAATTTTCTTTGTTAAATCCACGAACCACATAAGAACCATTGAACAAAATTTTATAAATATACCTTCAATGCTAATTTAAAATCACGCAGAATAAACCAAGAGAAACATCGTTTGTATGTCTGTAATAATTTTGCTGCGATGTTGTTTTAAAACTGCGATATCTCCTAAGATATTCATTGAAATCGAATGATGTAAAGGGCAATTTTGTTTTAAATTAAATACTTGTGATGAATAACGTATTTATTTGGATAAGGATTAATATCATGTTTATAAAAACACCTTCGCAAATAATGCATTATTTTAGAACAAATTTGGTTAGCATAAAAATGGTGAGCCAACCTTAAAAGATAGACATATGCTGTCGCGGACTATTTTTTAGAACTTTTAAAGAGGAACAATTCTGTCATACATGATTTTTGCGAAACTTTAACTGTTTACGCAGCGCACGCAGCGGAAGCTCTAAAAAGGAAAAAAGGCCCTCCGATTTTGAAACATTCTTTAATGGTGCTCCGCTCCTATTGGTCTTAGCGTGATGATATATAGCCTACAGCCTTCCTCGATAAATGGGCTATCTATCACTGAAAGATTTTACAAATCGGACCAATAGTTCCTGAGATTAGCGCGTTCAAGCAAACAAACAAACTCTTCAGCTTTATAATATTAGTACAGATACATACATAGATTCACGCCTGTTTCCCAGAGGGGTAGGCAGAGACTACGGATTTCCATTTGCTACGATACTGACACACTTCTCTGGCTTCATTCACTTTCATCACATTCCTCATACACGCCCGTCGGTTCAAGGAGCTCTTTATTAATACTAGATTTTGCCCGCGGCTTCGCTCGCGTTAATTTAGAATTTGACAATCAATTCGGGTTGTACTCTGCTTGTAATAATATAATTCAATCATGATTCGAAAGACACTTGGCGCCATCTATTATCATAAGAACGTTATTGTTGTTTTCCTCGAGAATAGTAATTTTTTTCGGGATCAAAGGTAGCCTATGTCCGTTTCTGTACACCTGACAACGTATATGCAAAATTTCAGGATGATCGGTTCAGTGGTTTATGCGTGAAAAGGTAACAAACAAACAAACTCATTTTCCCTTTTATAATATTATGTTAGGATTAGGATTATATCTATGTATTAAATCGTGAGGCTGATATCGATAGCATTATCATATAGTACGTTTGCACCTGACGTCTATATTGGCCTCTCGCTGGCGGCTCACATGTGCGTCATACAATGATATGACGATGTTCTGACGTTCTGACTTAGGCGTGAGTCTATGTACATTTAGGTATGTAGGTACATAGGCTTGTTTTTTTTTCTAGAAAATACAGCTCCTGCCCCCATCTTGTGAGGACCTTTACAAACATACAACGGACACGAAGGCCACAAGACAACACAAGAACTAGGAACAATTTGACATAGGTAATATATAATAAATTCTGTGTATTTTTCTTTATAATAACGAATAAAGTTTTTGCTTCACGTAATTGAGGAGTATAGTTTCAAAACCCGCCTAAACGATATCAGAACAAAAATAATGTTCCGATTGAATATGAAGCTCCTCCGTTGCTTCTATCGCATAGCACTGATAGTTTTCAACAAAACCCACTCAAATTCTATTAAATCAGCTCACAAAAGTAGCAGTTTGTGACAAACACCGCTAAAATAGTACATTTATATTATGTCTTAAATGGTTTTTTGAGATTTACCATTCTCGTATTTTTGAAATGTACCGAATTTATAAACATAATTTAATATGCCCTATACGCTGCCCTTGTGTATGTATGTAGCAGAACCACATTTATTGTATCTTTGTTGTAATGTTAAGCATTTGCCTCCGTCCGCGCACCACGGTATCGGGTGACCAACTGAAAACCAGCGCTGGTGCACTCAATTTGGGTGCCCAGCTAATGCTGAGGTGGTGACCCTTTTCGGCGAGGGCATACACATTTCGTTTTATAATATGTATAATATGTTTGTTTATTTTGTTTTAATTAATTGTGTGTGCTCTGTACGAAATAAACAAATTTCCTTTTTTCTTTCTTTCTTTCTTTATTTGGTGAAAAGTATTTTAGAAGATTTTGAAACTATACTACTCAATTTTAAATATAGATATATTTGTTTATCGCGGGGGGTTACATAAACATAGTAACTACGGACACACAATAGGTACCTACACCCAGATTCGAAACAACATTTGTAAATTACAATTTTCTGTTCCGTTTAGAGATAGAACTCACAAAACTCGGCGAGTATTGTAGTGAAATGACCACCGTCACTAAAATCATTGCGCTATTCGTAGAATAGAAAGTTAAATAATAATTGCTTTCATGCTATACTTATGAAAATAAAATATATATATAAATTTCTACTCAATTGGTACCGGTTTCCGTGGTGTAGCGGTTATCACATCTGCCTAACACGCAGAAGGCCCCCGGTTCGATCCCGGGCGGAAACATATGTTTTTGTGAATTTTGTATCCTTACTACATTTTTTTGCGATTATTTAATAATATGCAAGTAATTATTTATTTGTTAATTTAACATAATATTTTAAATCATGAAGTTACACGTGAGTTGTGATCCCACTACTAGCACAAGCTTTAATAACTAAGTACAAAAAATAACATAAATATTATGAATAATTCTGAAGCAAATTGCTGCAAATCTTCAAAAAAAAGATATAAATTGAATTTGAGAACAAAATTATTTTTACAAAATTGTCTAAAAATAGTAGGTACCTAAATGAAACAAAAATGAATATGAAGACACAATTATTTTCAAAAAAGTTTGAAAATAGTAAATAAAACAAAAAATAATATAACAAATAAAAATATAATACACATAATACAGTGATCATTACGATAAAAAATCTATTAATATATTATGTATGTATCTAAATATTTTAACATCAAATAATTTTATTATTTAAGAGCCAGTCAGAGCGTAAACAGTCCTTGATAGTAAAAACTAATAATAAATATAAATAATCTGCTCTTTTTGTGCAGGAGCTTTGGGCTAAAATCAGCACAGATTGGATCCCAGACGGTGCTAAACGCTAACATGGTAGACCAAAACGTCGATGGCAAGACGAATTAATTAACTACAGGAGGGACTGGTGCAAACTAGCGCATAATAGGGATATGTGGAAAAGCGAGAGGGAGGCCTTTGCCCTGCAGTGGGACAATACAGGCTGAAAATATATAAATAAATAAATAATTTTGTGATATAATAACGGAAATAAAACTATTAAAATAAGTTAAAACTGACATGTGCCACATTGTTTCAACATTTGGTTTTAGCGCCACCTAGCGTTGAGTAGCGAAACTACTTAGACCATTCTCGATTCTAGTAATATTCCTATATACCGCTAGATGTCAGTAAAAGCCATATTTTAACTTAGAATATTATTTTTGTTTATTTAGTTTTGTTAGATTGATGTTTCATCGATAAACTGCTTACTATCCTAAAATTAAAATAACTAATACCTACGTAGGTATCAAATAAATAACATTGACATTTTTGTAACTAAAATAAACATTTATGATAACATTATTTATCAGTCTGTCTAAAATGAAGATGATCCTAGTATCATCAGCCTAGTGTCATAGTAGAAGCTTAGGTCTTGACGCGAACGTGACTAATATAATGTTTCTCGAAGTAACGGATATTATATACGGGCAAAATCAATTTTCGACCACCCACGCCACGTCTAGGTTATAGGTAATAATTACGTAGCTACGCGTAGGAGGACGACAATCTTTCGCGAAAGTTGATGAGTGACAAATTGTTTAGCTACTTGTGTGCTGTTTTTGTTGTTCAAGGGACATAGGTATGCCTGATATAAAGTTTATAATAATGTGTGAAATAAAATCATAATTAAAAGCATATTTAAAAGAAAAACGAATCTCTCTTGAGGAAAATCCATTGGACTGGTGGAAATCCAAATCCAAATTTGACAAATTGACAGAACTTGCTCGTAATTATCTCAGCGCTCCTCCTGCCAGTGTACCAAGTGAGCAATTATTTAGCCTGATATATTATGAGCCTTTACGAAATCGTCTCATGAGTGATAAAGCAGCTAAATTATTGTTTTTAAAATATTATTATAATCTGCCCTTATTGAAATTCGATTATTAAAATTTGTTTGTTGTTAATTTGATTGTGTATATTATATATACTAGAGGTCGCCTAGTGCTCGAAATTCGACCAAAGTTTGCCTTATCCTGATATAAGTCATTATATATTGATAATAATAATAATAATAATAATAATAATATTCTACCACATTCACACAACACCATCTAGCCCAAACTAAGCAGAGCTTGTACTATGGGTACTAGACAATGGATAAACATACATATACTACGTTTTTTTTTTTTGTAAATACATACATATTATACATAGAAACACCCAGACCAAGACAAACATCCATGTTCATGCACACAAATGTTTGACTTGTGCGGGAATCGAACCCGCGACCTCAGGCGTGGCAGTCGGTTACACTAACCACTACGCCATCGAGGCCGATAGTTACGCGCTTCGACTGCGTGTGTCAAATGCATGGTTGTGTGCGTGTAGTGTTTTTTTATTAATTTAATGTATTTCTAATACATTCGTCACTTCTTCTCTGTATAAACTATAAGTGTGCGAAATTTCATACTCCTCCGTCCGCCCAATTTTCGTAAAAAGGGATCCAAAGTTTTCGCTTCACGTATTAATATATAGATATACATTGTTTAACATTAAATAAATAAAAATCGATGATTAAAATCATACCTTGATATTTCTTTTTTTGCCCCTTCTCAACATTCGCACTCGCATTCGCATTCGCACATTCGCCTTTCAAACACTCGCATTCGCATTCGCGAATGTCTAAAATATGACATTCTTACAACCCTGATACAAACTCGTCTAACCTTAGGCAAACTGATGTAGAGAAATAGACCTAACACTGCGCAAGGCAGGCTTTGATACGACATGATTTGGGACTATTGTCCATTGCTGCATTGTAGTAACAGCTGTTTATAAACATTGCAAGCTAGTGCATTTCTTCCGAAGTATCATTCTACGATCTATGGGTAAAAGAGCACAACGCAAGAGCCGAAGTTGTAAGGTTTGTAGCTAGATAATAATATTCAATAATATTATATAGATAATATTCTATCACATACACACAACACCATCTAGCCCAAACTAAGCAGAGCTTGTACTATGGGTACTAGACAATGGATAAACATACATAATTATATACTTTTCTTTTTTGTAAATACATACATATTATACATAGAAATACCCAGACCAAGACAAACATCCATGTTCATGCACACAACAGGCGTGGCAGTCGGTTACACTAACCACTACGCCATCGAGGCCGCCAAGATAAGGCATTGCAATTTCGATCAAGAGGTTGTAGGTTAAATCACCACCCATTGCATTTTTGCCATGAAATCCGAAACACAAGTAGGTACCTACTTCGACCGCTTAAGAAGAATACTAAATAGTAATCTATACTAATATTATAAAGCTGAAAAGTTTGATTGTTTGTTTGAACGCGCTAATCTCAGGAACTACTGGTTCGATTTGAAAAATTCTTTTAGTGTTGGGTAGCCTGTTTATCGAGGAAGGCTATAGGCTATAATATATAGCGCTACGACCCACGGGGGCGGCGCAGTAACGATAAACGCGGGTGAAACCGCGGGAACATCTAGTTAGCATAAGAGTCGACAATACGATCGACACCTCTGGTGTTCAAAGCCACCATAGGCAATAGTAATCGCCTACGATCTCGCAGGTCGTATGTAATCGTAGTCTTCTTCTTATCATGTCGATGGCAACAGTTTTAGATGATTTTAGCCCAATGCTCGGCATATCGACGTGAAATAGCAATACCTATTCCTACTGTTGTTTCGTTCGGTGAGTGAGTGCCGGAGACCCAATCACCCCTTTGCTCTTTCCCGTTCCTACTCCTTCCCACTTCCTTTCCTAAAGGGTCGGCAACGCGCAAGTGATGCCTCTGATGTAGCAGGCGTCTATAGGCTACGATGACCATTTAACATCAGGTGGGCCGTGTGCTTGTTTGCCACTCTAGTTGTATAATAAAAAAAACGCGGATCGCATTAGGTATTGCTTGATATAATTATTTCATCAAGCGTGCACAATTCTGGGCTCGTGGGCCACGTTAACAAATGACCCATTGTCTGTGGGGATGCCCCGCAGTCGCACTTGTTTGCACTTGGGTCGAAATATTCTTAAAAAATATGACATGATAAATTATCTCTAGAACTTATTCACGAAATTAAAATTTGTTGATGCGGTGCTTAATGAACAATGTAAAAATATTAGATACACATAGACCTATGTTTTCACAGGTTATGCGGAGGTGTCTTACACCCACTTTCACCATCTTCTTTCATTTCTCGCACGTACGTGCAAGCTCTGGAATGAACTGCCTGCTTCGGACTCTCTTTAAACCTCGTTTGAAGAAGGACATATCATAGCGCTCGGGAAACATCCCGAGCGCTATGATATGTCCTTCTTCAAACGAGGTTTAAAGAGAGTTATTCTTTCACGGTAGGCAGCGGCTTTGATGTGTCCTGATATTGCTGAAGTCCATGAGCAGTGGTTACCATTTTCCATCAGGCCCAGGGCCACTTGCTCGTCAGCCATCAGCCAAGTCATTATTTGGGTCATATCATTTTTATTGCCTTTGCAATAAAAAAAATTATGATCCAGATAATGGGGGACGAGACCATTGTTGTCTACTGGGCACAGTCCCAAGAATTATAAATCAGAAAATCCAACATTTTGCCCGTCACCAGAACCAAACCCGAGACCTCATGTACGATAGTCGAGCAGTATTGAACCGCCGCATCAGCTAAGTACTTTTAAATACTCTCAATTGCATCTCAATAATCTTTAATACATAAAAATTTAGCTACCGTATATTCGTGAACGAAAAACTCGAAAAGTAGTCGATGGACTTACTTAAAATTTTTAAACAACGTTGATAAAAATAAAAAATCAGCAGCGATATCTCAGTGGGGAAACCAACAGACTGCAATGCAGAAGGTCTCGGGTTCGTACCCACGTCGCGCACCTCTGACTTTCAGAAGTTACCTATAATTATGACTTTTCGAAATAATGTGCGTATTGATTAACAATTGTCGCCTGCTCCGTGCCTCGGAGAGCACGTTAAGCCGTTGATCCTGGCTGCCATGAACATCTATGGCAGTCGCTATTGGGAAGTCAGTGCCCTCTAATATCCTGACACTGGTCTAGCCTTAGGGTATCGTTAGCCTTCGGGTTGCGGAGGTCAGATGTCAGACGCTTCGTGTAAAACTGATATCCAGTCAAATCCGGTTAGACTAGAAAGCCAACCAAATGACTTGGGAATAATAAAGGCTAGAGAGAAGAGTTGTTTAAATAAAAAAAAAGCAACATTGGAGTACTCGATATATATATTTTATCCCAAAGTTCCCGTGGAAAAGGGAAGTTAAAAGTACCAGACTGATCCACAGCAAAGCGTGACCAGATGTACCTAGTAAAAGATACAAATAGGTATATTTTCCATGGGTTTAATAACCTGGAATCGCAGCGATATATAATCCTTGTTGCAATTTTTATCAGACATTGCGTTTTTTATCGTGCAACGATCTGTACAGAGTTTTTTTTTCTGAAAACGCATTTACTTTGATAAGTAATGTTTGTTGACCGTGCTTGGGGTCAACGGACGTCTCACAGTGAAGACCTGTGATTCGATCCATGTTATTATATTGATTTAAGTTCGCTATTTTGATTTTGAAGTTGTGTTCCCACATTTAATCTGAATGTGCATATTGATAAATGTTGATAATATCTTTAGATATAGATATTATACACTGATTTGTCGAAGTTATGTGCGTATTAAATAGTTACTAGCGGTCGCTTAGTGGTCAAAATTCGACCAAAATTCTCTAAGCTTGCTACTATGTTTTCTGTTTTTCTCTATTTCATATAAATAAGGTATAGGTAACCATAGTTACAAAGAATTGTACGACTTCGGCTGAACAATGTCGAAATACTACGAACGCGATTCGACTGCGTGTGTCAAATGCATGGTTGTGTGAGTGTAATATTTTTCATTAATTTAATGTATTTTAATATATATTTAATAAAAATATTAGGATTTGCCCCTCCTTCTCCATATATAAACTTTAACTGTGTCAAATTTCATACTCCTCCGTCCGCGCAATTTTCGTAAAAAGGGGTACAAAGTTTTTGCTTCACGTAATAATATATAGATTTATCAGGTGAAAGAAAACATCATAAGGAACCCTGCGTGTCTTGGAGTTCTGTATAATGTTCTCGAAGATAATTATGTGAACTTTGCCAACCCGCACTGCGCCAGGAGCGTGTTGAAGTATGGCCTTATCCTGCTCACACAGCAGGGCTCACTGTCAGCAGAGGAACAGTTTCTATAGAGGGATGATATCATTATTTTCATATTTTATTGTTATACTAATATCACTACATATAAAACAACAAGAGTCACCCGCCGCGTCTGTCTGTTCGCAATAAACTCAAAAACTACTGAACGGATTTTCATGCGGCTTTTACCAATAGAGTGAATGATTCATGCCGGAGTTTTAGGCGTATAATTTGTTAAGGTTGTGTACCCGTGCGAAGCCGGGGTGAGTTGCTAGTACCTAATAAAATTGCCTTCTTTTCCGAGTACAGATAAACAGCTGGCTATTCATACAAAGCACATTTTTTATATTTTATTTGTTTTCAAACCGATGCAGACATCGGCATATGCAGACATATTCTAGATGCTAAGCGACTAATGTATAACGTGTGGTTACCGCGATACAAGCCTCGAGCTTAGCGCGGAAGCCGCTGCCAATTATAAAAATGTGTAATGTAGTAAATAGATAAATAAACAAATAATAATAATATTATTATAATAATAATGTCGGCCTCGATGGCGTAGTGGTTAGTGTAACCGACTGCCACGCCTGAGGTCGCGGGTTCGATTCCCGCACAAGTCAAACATTTGTGTGCATGAACATGGATGTTTGTCTTGGTCTGGGTGTTTCTATGTATAATATGTATTTACAAAAAAAAAAGTATATAAGTATGTTTATCCATTGTCTAGTACCCATAGTACAAGCTCTGCTTAGTTTGGGCTAGATGGTGTTGTGTGTATGTGGTAGAATATTATATTATTATTATTATAGATAAATAAATAATAATAATAATATTATTATTAATAAATTACGTCCATTGTAAAAGTTACCCTTGTAAATATTTTATGAAATAGTAAGGACAACAAGATATTTTGATATTCTTTTATTATGTTACTTATACTAATACATTATACTTCAATCCACCCGTTAAGAGGAAACACAAGGGCCGTTTTTCCATACAAACGTAGTCCCCTGTTTCCTCCCTGGATAATGTCAGTAGAGAAATAATTATAGTAGTAGAGCCTCGCTGATTTCAGCATGAATGGGTCGGCTCCACCGGGGAAGGACTACGCTCTCACATAATATCGACGTGGAATAGCAGTAGTCCTACTGTTGTGTTTCGTTCGGTGAGGGAGAGTATCGGAGGCCCAATCACCCCTTTCCCCCATCCCGCTCCCTTTCCTAAAGGGTCGGCAACGCGCAAGTGATGCCCCTAGTGTTGCAGGCGTCCATAGGCTACGGTGACCACTTACCATCAGGTGGGCATTTTTTTCCAAAAAATGAATGACCTATATTGGCATGTCTCTATATTTTCCTTTTTATCATAAATTCATTATTAAAAGAGACATGAGCCTTCAAAAACCTCAAAAATTGGCACATTTTCGGCTGTGTTCAAACATCCAGAAAACAAATTTGACTAGATTATATAAGAAAAGGAAAACATATCAACACGGCTAAAGCCTTTCTTTGATTTTTAATGAAAAAAGTAGTTAAATCGGTCAAGTTTTGGAGAAGGAATCAGGGGACTACGAAACCTTCATTTTGTGTACTTTTAATAGGTATTTTCGGTCCGAGTTGCAGTGGGCTCTATCGCGCTCATGATACATGGCACTGCGCGACAGCACAATACATAGATTCACGCCTGTTTCCCAGAGGGGTAGGCAGAGACTACGGATTTCCATTTGCTACGATCCTGACACACTTCTCTGGCTTCATTCACTTTCATCACATTCCTCATACACGCCCGTCGGTTCAAGGAGCTCTTAACCTGGCCTTTGTCCAGAACGCCTCCGATCTGATCGAGAAACGTTCGCCTAGATTCTCCTCTTGCGACTTGCGACAGCACAATAGATTTTACAAATACCTATTTTCAATTCTCTCGCTCTTAGTGTTTCCTCTTAACGGAAGTACATGAGTCATGCATCTACGTGATATATATATATCCAAGAATATCGGTCACCCACCCTCGTCGTCGTTACTTCCATCTACGCAGTATGAATCACGAGCCCTTCAAAACAATATCTACATTATATGAATGCGCTATCATTTTAATAGTAATCTCTTCGATTGATATATTTTTTATGAATGTTATTGATAGGTCAATGTATTGGTTATCTCTTGATCTATAAAATATAAATAACTAGCTTTTGCCTGCGTTTTCGTATGCGTAAAAGTACGGTAGGTTAGGTGTAACAGAACTTTTTCTTAATAAAATTAGCTTTCTAATGGTGAAAGAATTTTTAAATCGGTTGAGCAGTATTTAACTTAAATAATTAAAAACAAACAAAATATCAAATCTTTCCAATTTATAATATTAGTATAGACAATAAAAAGCTTATAGTTTTGAAATGGTAGAAATGTTTTTTAATATACTAGCTGTCCAGCGCAACTTTGTCTGCATCAAATTAGATAATTTTCAAACGTTTAAAAAAAAAACTATCTTTTAAGTTGAACCAAATTACAGATGGTTACGAAGTTTGAGTAAAATCGGTTCAGTAGTTTAGGAGTCCATAGCAGACAAACAACGTGACACGTAATTTATATATATTAAAATTTATACTGTACTAGCTGTCCCGACAGACGTTGTCCTGTACACACGAAAAAGAAATATCTAAACCATTCTCGTATCCACTTGAACACACACTAAAAGTTTCATCAAAATCGGTTCAGCCGCTTAGGAGGAGTTCAGTGACATACACACGTACAGTAGAATTATATATATATAAAGATGGGTAGCAGTGGTTCAAGTGATCGCCTCGCCACTGCCACAGCGCCGAGTGTCGTGGGTTTGATTCCCTCAAATGACAAAGATTTGTGTGATACACAAATTGATTTGTGTTCATGACAAAAAAAGATTTGTGTTCCAACTCAGGGTTACCTTTGTATCAAATGTTTGAATGTTAGTGAAGTTCTCCGCAACATAGGCATTATTCTTAGTGCGGCAGTTGCCTTTCTTAATAAATAAATATAGGTTTACGGTAATAGGTTTAGGTACTTGGCCGCCTCGCCAGTACGTACTATTGTGCCGAGGGTAGTTCGATCAACAACATGCGACAAAAAATTGTTTAATCAACAAATAGTCCTATGGTTTATTCTCATAAAGACAGATTCTCAAAAAGGCAGATTCGCAAAAGATCCGATTCTCAAAGAGACAGATTCTCAAAAAGGCAGATTCGCAAAAGGACAGATTCTCATAAGGACAGATTCTCAAAAAGGCAGATTCGCAAAAGAGCAGATTCTCAAAGAGACAGATTCTCAAAAAGGCAGATTAGCGAAAGGACAGATTCTCATAAGGACAGATTCTCAAAAAGGCAGATTCGCAAAAGAGTAGATTCTCGAAGAGACAGATTCTCAAAAAGGCAGATTCGCAAAAGGACAGATTCTCATAAGGACAGAAATGGTACAGTTGCGGACACTCTCACACTTTAGGAATTATGACCTTTATTTTACTATCTGTATTTTGATACTTCGACGGCCTCGATGGCGTAGTGGTTAGTGTAACCGACTGCCACGCCTGAGCTCGCGGGTTCGATTCCCGCACAAGTCAAACATTTGTGTGCATGAACATGGATGCTTGTCTTGGTCTGGGTGTTTCTATGTATAATATGTACGTATTTACAAAAAAAAAAGCATATATGTATGTTTATCCATTGTCTAGTACCCATTATACAAGCTCTGCTTAGTTTGGGCTAGATGGTGTTGTGTGTATGTGGTAGAATATTATTATTATTATACTTATGTTAAACGATTTTATAGGAACAAATGAGAATAAATAATAATAATAATATTCTATCACATACACATAACACCATCTAGCCCAAACTAAGCAGAGCTTGTACTATGGGTACTAGACAATGGATAAACATACATATTTAATTAATTTTTTTGTAAATACATAAATATTATACATAGAAACACCCAGACCAAGACAAACATCCATGTTCATGCACACAAATGTTTGACTTGCGCGGGAATCGAGCCCGCGACCTCAGGCATGGCAGTCGGTTACACTAACCACTACGCCATCGAGATTTATAGATCTATAATACTGGTAATTAGAGAAAGATAATATTTTAGTTGTCATTCATTTGTCCAATGACAAATGAATGACCACTATGTGGGCTACCTATGGTGTAAGGTATTTCTTCACCATTGATAATCACACATGTTTACATATTAAACCTCATTTTTAACATGTAGGTTTGGATACATATTATTATAGCGCTGGCCGCTCATATGAATAATATTTGAAATTCAAAATTTGAGAACGTGAGAGGTCTGGGTTTTCTTTGTGTCTGTTGTTTGACTGTTCGTAAAGACCCCGTGATACAGGAATTATTTATTCCTAGTGCGAGAATCGTCTATTCAAATAGGTAAAAAATAATCGTATGGTATAAGGTCCTAGATTTTTTTTTTATACTACTTAATTGGCAAACAAGCATACGGCCCACCTGATGGTAAGTGGTCACCGTAGCCTATGGACGCCTGCAACATCAGAGGCATCACATGCGCGTTGCCGACCCTTTAGGAAAGGAAGTGGGAAGGAGAAGAAGCGGGATGGGGGAAAGGGGGTGATTAGGCCTCCGGCACTTTCACTCACCGAACGAAACACAACAGTAGGAATACTGCCGTTTCACGTCGATATTCTGAGAGAGGGTAGTGCTTCCCCGGTCGAGCCGGCCCATTTATGCTGAGATCAGCGAGGCTCTACTACTCAGAAGGTCTAAGGAAGGGTGAGCTTATTATTGTCTATCAGCTAGACTGTGCTGCTACTTTTTTTTGACAGAAATCTTAATAGCACTTTGCTCGTCCTGGATCGAACCAGAGACTTCACGTTCAGCAGTCGCATTCACTGCCGATGCGCCACTAAAGACACATGCGAAAGTTTGTTGGATTTTTGGTTTGTGTTCTGTTTGCTAATCGTGCAATATACATATGGATGAAACAAGGGGCATAAGCTAGTATTTTTTTTTATGAGATAGGAGGCAAACGAGCCGCGGCAGATCGCCTGATGGTAAGCGATTACCGCCGCCCATGAACACCCGCAACACCAGAGGAGTTACAAATGCGTTGCCGGCGTTTGAAAAAGGAGTACGCTCTTTACTTGAAGGTTTGTAGGTCGTATTGAGCCGGCAATACCGCAGGCGACAGTTCATTCCACAGTTTAGTCGTGCGAGGCAGAAAATTTCTGGAAAAACGCACAGTTGCGGACTTCCAACTATCTAAATGATGGGGATGGAAATTCTGTCGCGTAGGACGATGGCGAAAAGAGGCAGCAGGGATCAGCCCGAATAGTATAGAATAAAATTGCTTTATTAATAATCACTAGCCTTATTAATAAGTAGCTTTTGCCCGCGGCTTCGCTCACGTTAATTTAGAATTTGACAATCAATTCGGGTTGTACTCTGCTTGTAATAATATAATTCAATCATGATTCAAAAGACACGTGGCGCCATCTATTATCATAAGAACGTTATTATTGTTTTCCTCGGGAACAGTAATTGGGATGAAAGGTAGCCTATGTCCGTTTCTGTACACCTGTCAACGTATATGCAAAATTTCAGGATGATCGGTTCAGTGGTTTAGGCGTGAAAAGGTAACAAACAAACAAACTCATTTTCGCTTTTATAATATTAGTTAGGATTAAGATATAGACTTACGTCTGAATACCTATGAAGGAAAAGACAGAAGGGTATTACAGGTAGGTACATATGGACTCTTTTTTGTAAATTTCCTGTAATACGACTCCTGTAATACGACGGCCAGCGTACTGCTGTAGCAGTAATTGCTTGACTATGTGCTGCTACTAAAAATTACAACAAATCTTTACACGACCCGGGATTCAAACCCGGGATCCCACGATCATAGGCCTTAGGCCTGGAACTTATGCCACGAAGTCATCGCTTTTTTAAGTAGCTCGTAATAGTGCCATTACGAGGTTCCATGCAGCTACTGATACTTTCAATTTCACTTTGCTTATCCTAGAAGTCGATCCTAGAATCAGACAGACGAAATCATACCACATAACTAACGAGGCATCTTTGTAATGCAGGTTTATTCATATCCATGAACCGTAACGATATTAT
Organism: Catocala sponsa; assembly: GCA_963564715.1. Taxonomy (NCBI): domain Eukaryota; kingdom Metazoa; phylum Arthropoda; class Insecta; order Lepidoptera; family Erebidae; genus Catocala; species Catocala sponsa. Next base: position 20,916,329 of record OY751348.1, on the reverse strand, counting down.
ACATACATACATACATAGATTCACGCCTGTTTCCCAGAGGGTTAGGCAGAGACTACGGATTTCCATTTGCTACGACCCTGACACACTTCTCTGGCTTCATTCACTTTCATCACATTCCTCATACACGCCCGTCGGTTCAAGGAGCTCTTAACCTGGCCTTTGTCCAGAATGTCTCCGATCTGATCGAGAAACGTTCGCCTAGGTTTTCCTCTTGCGACTCTTCCATTCACACTAGCCTTATATAAACGATATTATAAAAATATTATAATTTAACGACCTCGATGGCGTAGTAGTCAGTGTAACCGACTGCCACGCCTGAGGTCGCGGGTTCGATTCCCGCACAAGTCAAACATTTGTGTGAATGAATGTTTGTCTTGGTCTGGGTGTTTCTATGTATAATATGTAAGTATTTACAAAAAAAAAAGCATATATGTATGTTTATCCATTTTCTTGTACCCATAGTACAAGCTTTGCTTAGTTTGGGCTAGATGGTGTTGTGTGTATGTGATAGAATATTATTATAGAGAGAAAAAGCAAAAAAATAATAATAATGTAACATTATTATATCACGTAGGGGGTCCATTTACCTTGATAACGACGTCTGGCAATGATAACGGTTTTCTAAAATAAAACGGTTATTATTTTGATTAGTTATTTGGGTTAAAGTGACGTAATACTAGGAAGTGATCACAATGGTCGCGGTTCTTCTCATTTTGCACGCGGTTGCGTAAAACCGGTTGCAATTTTAAGATTTTATATATAGGCTGTTTATATTTTATATAATATTAAAGATATAACACATATAGAGTCTCAGTGATGAAACTGCTGTGTATGAGACCTCGGGTTTGAACCCCGGAGCGGGCCAAACAAAAAGTTATTGGATTTTTCTGATAAGAAAACTCAATAACAGCCCGGAACTAAGATGTTGGCGGTATTAGACATCCCTTGCCTCGGAAAGCACGTAAAGCCATTGGTCCTGCGCCTGATCTCTCTCCGGTCGTCTCGGATTGCTGTCCCATCGGATCATGAGAGTCAGGGTAGAGAGAGTGCGCTTGTTTGTCTCTCACTTGTGCACTATAATATCTCCTACGCAGATGGCTAGTCTCCGTTAAGACTGGCCGCGTGACGAAATTCGTTCTGGAGGATATTATTATATTATGTGCACTGCACGGATAGCGTTGTGGTTTCAGCGATCGCCTCGCCACTGCCCTAACGCCCAGTGTTGTGGGTTCGATCCTCACATGGGACAAAAATTTGGATGATCCATAAATCGTTGTACCGAGTCTCGGTGTTCTTTGTTTGAATGTTTGGAAAGTCCCTCGCGACACAGGAATTACGTCAAGCGTGTGTTTTTAAAATTAGAAAAAAGATATATTGAGGCTCTAAGCCTTCATATCTACTCTTAAATGAGGTGTATTATTACATCTCAGTTCTGCTAGCAATTTTTATATATCCATCTGTAGGACCTGATCTAGGGTCTTCTACCAGATTACATTTCTAGTTTCAGTGCAGTAGCTGATAATGACTTGCCTACCTAGGAATCGAAACTAAGACCGGGCGATCGAACGCAAACTTTAACCACGAGACGATATTGTGTTATATGTTACTTAATTAAGTTAAATAAACTAAATATATGTCACAGTCTCGACAGTATAAAGTAAAAGTGAAACAACCTGTACATAATATCGTTCCGGTCTACTTGCCCAGTTGTCGGCAAGTTGCTGGTTATGTAACACCCTGTAGCAACAGTTTTATTGGTACAACGCCATCTATACTACTAATTCGGTTTGTGGTTTGAACAACTTGTTCTGTTCTTATGCTCGCCTGGTACTTTGGCAGAAATATAGTGTGAATAACAGCTGATCTGTATGAATAGTTTAGTTTGTTAGTAAGGTTAGTTTATTTTATGAGTAATAGTGGTACCGTATACTAGATAAACCGTGGGATTGTTACCCAGAGGTCTAGCGTTCGATTACATGTCAGGTACTTGTGATTTGGAAATGTTGGGTGCAGTAAGAGGAAATATGGCCAGCATAGTAGGTTACATCGAGTGTTGTGGGTTCGATAATCACACGAGACAAAATATGTGTGATCCATAAATGGTTGTTCCAAGTCTAGGTGTTCCTTGTCTCCGTTATTTGAATGTTTGTAAAGTCCTTTGCGATACAGGAATTATTTCCAGGGCGGAAGAAGTTTAAAAAAAAGTGTAAGTAATAGTATGTATATAAACCGCTGCTATGTTTTTTTTTAAAGTAAAACCTTTAGGCGCGTTGAGTACTTCTTGGGTAAACAAAAATCATAGAACTCGCGTCATCGTCACCGAACACTTTCCATTTTTGAATTATTTTTGGTTTATAAAGAAGTGTTTATGGTCAAGGATTAAAGTTTTCACTTCTGTCGGCAGTCCCCAAAGACTGCACCTAAAAATTTTTTTTTATACTTCTATGTTGGCAAACAAGCATACTGCCCATCTGATGGTAAGTGGTCACCGTAGTCTATGGATGCCTGCAATACCAGAGGCATCACTTGCGCGTTGCCGACCCTTTAGGAAAGGAAGTGGGAAGGAGAAGGAGCGGGAAGGGGGAAAGAGGGTGATTGGGCATCCGGTACTCTCACTCACCGAACGAAACACAACAGTAGGAATACTGCTATTTCACGTCGATATTCTGTGAGAGGGTAGTCCTTCCCCGGTCGAGCTGACACATTCATGCTGAAATCAGCGAGGCTCTACTACTCTCTAAATCTATGTTCTCATGTTTTTCTTTTTCTTCATTTTCTTTTTAATAAAAGGTTTAGAAGCCGTATTGCTATAGGTATTCAGTTATACTAATATTTTCTGATATTATAAACTAATAAAATGAATAAAAACATGCAGACTTAGTCAAAATCCTTCTAGTAATAATTAATGACAAAAAAGATCGTTAAAATATTAGAGGAGGATACAGGCTAATGATTTTTTTTAGTTAGGCTCTTTATATTCCGAGATGTAGTTATCTCTTTTCTTCTCCCTAGCCTTTATTATTCCCAAGTCACTTGGGATCGGCTTTCTAGTCTAACCGGATTTGACTGGATATCAGTTTTTACACGGAGCGGCGGCCATCTGACCTCCGCAACCCGAAGGCTAACGATACCCTAAGGCTAGACCAGTGTCAGGATATTAGAGGGCACTGACTTCCCAATAAAGACTCAATTTCTCTCGACTTCCCAATAAAGACTCAACTCCCAATTTCAACCGTGCCTCGGAGAGCACGTTAAGCCGTCGGTCCGGCTGCCATGAACATCTATGGCAGTCGTTATTGGGGGAGTGTCGACACAAAAAATCCCACTAGGTCGAAGTGTCGCCGGTCTGCACTGACTGGCTCCCACATAAGATAAGATAAATGTAATATCAAATTCAAATGCGAGTATATTATTGAATGCATTTCGCACATCGAAAATGAAAACATTCTATTTATTTTTTTTCCTGGCAGGGGGGTGCGAGTGCACCCCCTTGCACCCTGCTGCCGGCGCCCATGATTGTTTCCGAGGGCTATAAATTTATTGACACTGGCAAATCTTTATAAACGCGAGTGAAACCGCGGGTGAAATATAGTTACAGATAAGACATGATTTTAAAAGGATGTATCAAATATTATTCCACAAATAAATTCCGTAAATTCACAGGTGACAGTGACTAATTTATAAGCAAACAAACAAAATAACTTTATTAAGAACAATTTAAGTTCTAAGAACGAAACGATTGTTATAATCACATTGTCAGCACAGGTCGGCATTTCGCTGACAACTCGTATACGCTGACACATGACCGGTTCATTCATCGATTTAAAAGAAATATAAAAGTTTATATATACATTGACTAAATATTGCCCGCGGCTCCGCTTGCATAAATATACGATTTGCCATTTTTTTTATCCGACAAGAACGGTAGATACTTATTTCTGGATGAAAGGTACCGTTTTAAAATTTTTCATACACGTTGTCAGGGGTATACAAAAGGACATACTCTATATCCTTTTTTGTACCCCTGACAGCTTTTATGCGTATTTCATAATGATCGGTCGAGTAGTTGAGGCGTGAAAGTGTAACAAACAAACTTACATTCGCATTTATAATATGAGTAAGTAATTATTTATAATAGACCTGTGCCTATCCCTTCAGGATATATATCCGAGTCTACATACTTATTTAATCATACTTTTCCGAGTATATAGTTACAAAGAACAAGTGTAGTTGTGCACAGTGGCGAGTTTTCCTCGGGGCGGCGGCGCGGAGGCTGCGCGGGAGTCGGTCGGCGACCCGCCGCGCGCCGGCCTTGCACGTGTGCGCAGGTACACCTAACACACATTGTGGCGCCCATAGAGTCCCTCTTGTTACGTACAGCCTTATTTCACACTAATAATATTATAATAATAATGTTTATTTGCAAAAAGTTTAACAATATTTACATTTTGATTATGTACACTGTATTCTTCAATAATAAAGAAAATTACATTAACTAATACTACATTTATTTTGCCCACGGCTTCGCTCACGTTAGTGCAGATTTATTTTAAGATAGATTTTTAGTAACTGTAGCCATTATGCTATTCTGATGTATCTTCTCCCTAGCCTTTATTATTCCCAAGTCACTTGGGGTCGGCTTTCTAGTCGAACCGCATTTGACTGGATATCAGTTTTTATACGGAGCGACTGCCATCTGACCTCCGCAACCCGAAGGCTAACGATACCCTAAATCTAGACCAGTGTCAAGATATTAGAGGGCACTGACTTCCCAATAACGACTGCCATAGATGTTCATGGCAGCCGGGACCGACGGCTTAACGTGCTCCCCGAGGCACGGAGCAGGCGATAATTATCAATCAATACGCACATAATTTCGAAAAGTCATATAACTTCCGAAAGTGAGCAACGTGGGTTCGAACCCGAGACCCTCTGCATTGCAGTCTGTTGGTCTGCCCTCTGAGTTCTACAGTTTGAAAGATATATTATTCCTGATATAGGCTATACTTTAAATTCTACTTTCAATAGTTTGAAATAATTCTATATTTCAAACTATTTATGTTTCGTTTAAGCTGTAAAATAGGATAGATTTCTATTGTTATAATCTAAAAATCACGTAACATGAGCTTACGTTTTTGCATTTTTCGTGCAAATTTACGTAATTTTGTAGGCGAAAATATTAATTATGTTAAGTTTTTTACACGGAGTCATTGTAAACACATTCATTGTTATGGTAAATGTATATTTTATATTTGTATTAAACAAAAAGTGTTGATTTTATTCACTTAACTGTGACCGCCTGTTCTGGCATATTTCGCGCAGGCGCAGTCTTAATTGAAACTATCCTAACTTAACAAAAGTAGGGTTACACTTTTATTTAACACAAGTAATCGTACTTGCCTTATAAAATGTATAATAAATTAAAGAAATACCCGTAAAATCAAACCAATAACAACAATAAAAATGAAAATTTCACTTTCATTTAAAAAGGTATAATCAACTTGAATTATACATGTAACCACAATGTCGTGCGGGTGTACTCCTGCGTACATCGACCGGAGCGTTGACACTAGACCATGCAGTTTTGGTAATAACAAACTATGCACTTACCGGTCATTCGGTAAATCTTTACCGAATTACCGGTCATTATTTACCGGAGTCTCTATGTAGGTATAATATATATATATTTACCAAAAAAAAAGTATATATGTATGTTTATCCATTGTCTAATACCCATAGTACAAGCTCTGCTTAGTTTGGGCTAGATGGTGTTGTGTGTAAGTGATAGAATATTATTATTATTATTATTAATAAATGCATTTGAAAGTATATGTATACGGTACTTAATTATACCAAAAAATCAATTCTAAATTTTTTGTCTCTCTGTTTGTTTGTTCCGGCTAATCTCTGAAACGGCTAGACCGACTTTCACTGGCAGATAGCCGATGTTATAAGGAGTAACCTAGGCTACCTTTTATTATAGAAAAATTGAGTTCCGAAAAAAAGAGTCAGCTAGCGGACAAAATCAGCTAGTTATTTATATAACCACGGCTTCGGTCGCTTTTTCTGGATATAAGTTACCCTATGTCCTTTCTTGTACCACTGACAATGTGTATGCGAAATTTCATGATGACCGGTCGAGTAGTTAAGGCGTGAAAGCATAACAAACAAACTCACATTCGTATTTATAATACTACTAGATGTTCCCGTGGTTTCATCCGCGTTTATCGTTATTGCGCCGCCCCCGTGGATCGTAGCGTGATGTTATATAGAGTATAGCCTTTCTCGATAAATATGCTATCCAACACTCAAATAATTTTTCAATTCGAATCAGTAGTTCCTGAGATTAACTCGTACAAACAAACCAACAAACTCTTCAGCTTTATAATATTAGTATAGATTAGTTAGGATTCTACCTGTGTTTGCATTTTGTCTGAGCTAATAGTAACTGTAGAGTGTGGGTTCGATGTCTAGAGCTGGTAATACGGTTTTGAGTTTTTCTGTACTGAAATTTTCAGTAGCAGTTCGGATCTTGTGTCCGGTTGACAGTAAAACTAGGACCCGCTTGGACCTCTGTGAGCCAGGCATGTAAACCTTTACTTATTTAATTATTTTGTCTGTCTGTCTGCACAATTTAATCTGCGTTACGGCAGAACCGATCGTAATGAGACTTTGCACTTATCTTATGTGGGGGCCAGTCAGTGCAGACCGGCGACACTTCGACCCAGTGGGATCTTTTGTGTCGACACTCTCCCAATAACGACTGCCATAGATGTTCATGGCAGCCGGGACCGACGGCTTAACGTGCTCTCCGAGGCACGGAGCAGGCGATAATTGTCAATCAATACGCACATAATTTCGAAAAGTCATATAACTTCCGAAAGTCAGAGGTGCGCGACGTGGGTTCGACCCCGAGACCCTCTGCATTGCAGTCTGTTGGTCTCCCCACTGAGCTATCGCTGCTCTGACTTTGCACTTAAATATAGGAGTGATCTAGGCGAAACAGATTTCATACCACATATAAATAGATGTAATTAAAAATATATATCAGCAAAATATCCATCTATTAACTGCGTACTCCAATATTATATTATTAAACTAAAATAAGCTGTTGGAACTCCATATATTAATAAACTAGATTTTGCCCGCGGCTCCGCTCGCGTAAATGTAGTCCATGACAATTTTCGATCCCTTGGAACAGTACTTTTTCTAGATGAAAGGCATCTTCTGTTCTTTTCTGTAACCTCTAACGTGTATGCGAAATTTCTTGATAATCGGTCAAGTAGTTAAGGCGTGAAAGCGTAACAAACAAACTCACATTCGCTAATATAATATTAGTTAGGCTATAGTTAGCTATATATAGAATAATGTTAGTACACACAAACATAGGATATGTCACTGTAATAAGTTCAGTTCGAATACATACTCGGTAGAGCGATAACGTTGTTTTTATTTTACACCCCTTCTGTCAACAACCATAATTTGTACCAATAACTGTATAAGATATTGAATATCCCATTCGTAATCTATTTTTTTATCTTCATGCGTCAGAAACACTGCATACGAGGCAAATACATTTATTATCAACTTACTTGTTTCTACAGAATATACCCCGGGGAGTGCTCTGAAGAGTTATTCCACCTTATCCCGCCCTCCCCTTTCCTATCCAGAACAACGCGTGCTGGGCTCAGATGCCATCCTTACACGGTAGAGTCGATTAGAGCGCGTACCGAAAAGTTTAGGTCCTCATACCTCTGCCGAACGACCAAGGCATGGAATTCTCTGCCAAGGCACGTGTTTCCTTCTTCCTTCAATCCTGGGTCCTTTAAGCGGGGCGTGAAAAAGCATCTTCTCAGGCCGTCAAAGTAGAGACCTCAACATCGCCTCGGCTGCTGTGGGGGTGGTGTGGAGGCCACTGCTCTTAGACCACACGACTGCTTACCATCAGGTGGAGTGTGGTCATTTTGAAGAGCAAAATAAAAAAATAACTAATATAATGTAATTATTTAACTGTGTGCAGTTATCTTAATAACTTATACAGTCCTGGTATTCAAGTGAAACTTGTAAAGGCACAAATGGCTTAATTTGCAATGAGCGTGTCTGTAAATGCAATAGATACGCATTTATTCCGATGTATTATACATTATCAATTTTAATAATAATAATTGCCAATGTACTATGTGTAATCTTCAGGCTTATCTTTGAAATGATTACGCCCGCACTAGGAGAACACGACACGTAATTCCTGGGTCGCGGAGAACTTTATAAACATTCAAGCATTCAAACTTTTCTTAGTGGATCACATAATTTTTTGTCTCGTATGGGGATCGAACCCACAGCACTTGGCGAAGTGGCATTGGCGAGGCTACCACTCAAATTACTACGCCATCAGTGCCGCCCAGACAAGGACTAGGTATAATGATCCGATGCGACGGTAATCCGACACGACCGGAGAGAGATCAGGCGCAGGACCAACGGCTTTACGTGCGCACCGAGGCACGGGATGTCTAATACCGCCAACTTCCTAGTTCCGGGTTGCTATTGAGATTTATTAACTGAAAAACCCAATAACTTTTTGTTAGCCTGACCTGGGATTCGAACCCGAAGTCTCATGCACAGCAGTCAAATTCACTACCGCTGCGACATGGAGGCAATTCACGGAACCAGCTCCAACTGCAGAAATAGCAGAGGTCACAAGATTAGTAATTAATTATCTATCTAAAATTGGAAGTCATCTATTAGAAACCAAAAAATAGGACTAGACTTTGACGATCTTGATTAAAAAAATGTCTACAGGTACTAATAGTAAACTTTATAGACTCTCTTAATCCATCGTCTTAATCCATAACGTTTACTTTCGCAAAAACAATTATGAAACTTTGACAACACGTATCTACTATAATTTATACTAAAGATCGCCTAGTGCTCGAAATTCGACCAAAGTTTGCCTGTAAGATATTGCTGATAATTATATAATTATATATTGATATATTTAACCATAGTTACGCGCTTCGACTGCGTGTGTCAAATGTATGGTTGTGTGCGTGTAATGTTTTTTCATTAATTTAATGTATTTCTAATGCATATTTTATAAAAATATTAGGATTCGCCTCTCCTTCTCCATATAAACTTTAACTATGAATGCTGTGTTAGCTCGTGAGCTAAATTGTATCATATATATGTTGTAAGTTAACCAAATAAATAAATAAATAAGCTGTGCCTAATTTCATACTCCTCCGTCCGCGCAGTTTTCGTAAAAAGGGGTACAAAGTTTTTGCTTCACGTATTAATATATACATAGATGATCATCCAGCCATGTCAATGCAGGTTCGATCCCCTCATTAACGAAAAAGTTTGATTAACAACTCAAAGACATTATACATATATCTAATATATATTACCTATATATATGATCATATTGTAACATAATTGCTACGCATCGATGGATTTATTATCATAGACATTATTTGAAAATTGACAATTTACTTTGACATTATTGTATGGAATTTTGATTTAATTTAATTTACTTTGATTTTTAATTTAATTTATTTTTATTATTATACTTATTGAATATTTGCACGCCTAGTGTGGCAAAATGTAGAGGTGCTTCATTTTGTATAATAAGAACATTTTATACCTATATTATTGCAAATAAACTGATTTGATTTGATTTGATTATATGATATATATTTGCAAAGTTTGAACATCTACAACCACGAAAAGCAAGGCAATTAAAATTGATAGAGTTGTGTAAAGAACAAAATGATTTAGTCAGGTAGCATAAGGTGGTACTAACGACTTAAACTCCTGTTACTTGACAGCGTCACCAAATTTCACTGGCGCATAGTAAAAAGGGCTCGAAGGGTTTTTCGGTGCAGATAAGTGCATCGGCCTAGGGTCCCAGGGCCAAGGGCCCCGGAAGAGGCATTCACCCCGGTGAAAGTATGACTTCAAAGTTGAGACCATCTCGCTTATTTAGTTCATTCACTCTGGATGGAACAGGGACTGTGGAGAGGATAGGCGAAATGGATGTTTATATATTTTTGTAAATATTGTTAAAATGGAATTATTTTGTGTTAGGTTTATTAACTGATTGTTAATGTAAAATGTGTAAATAAAACGAAAGAGGATTATTTTTGTATTTAATCACTATTGAAGTTTACAATATATTATACATTTTTTATTATAATTACATTAATTAACCTAATATATACTTACACACGTATTTTAAAAGACAAAGCTTTTATAAAAATACTAATAATTATAATACCGCTCTGGGACCGTCGTTATCTCATCATGAGACTAACGTCATATCGGAGGGCACAGTACACTAGCTTTTAAAATACCACCTTCGCCTTGTGATATAAACAAAAAAAATATCACCAGGTTAAATAAAAGCTTACAAACCGCAGGGCAGCTTGTAGCGAGTTAAATATGAGTGGCGACACTGCGGTCCTGAATGCCTCAGAGAGTTGTTTAGGGCCTCGTCCCCGGCTTGTCGTTACTGGTTGGCTGGGTTGGAACTTTAAGAGCGCCCGTAGGACTCTCAACTCTGGCTTGCCTTGGTCGGCCGGTCAGAGGGGGACCGCTAGAGCTATATGCTTGGGGATGGAAGTGTCATTTTCAAGGGCATGACTACAGGGAAACCCGCTCCGGGTCTTCGTTGTCACGAGACCCTTGATGGTGAAACCGGCGCTGCACAGTTCGACACCCCTAGCTGCTTACACCAGTGTTGCCCTCTGCTGCTAGCTTGTATGCCTATCGTAGCTATTCAGGAGGCCGATCTAGTGAGTTGGCGAGTCACCGTCTGCCCACCCGATTGATGCTATTAGAGTATTCAGGGCAGACGCGTTTTTCATCCATAGTTACCAATATACAGATCCATTAAACACCCATACCTATAGCCCAGATTTATTAGAGTACTTATGTAGCAATAGTCCTATGCCTGCTGCGGCTAGTGCCACCGTATGTGTTCCATCCCACTTTAGATTAAACCTCTTAAAGGGCCTCTTCACGTTGGAACCATGTCTCCGCGTAAGCCTCCCAAAATGCCAGATATTTTTCTAATATGTTAGAAAAATATCTATGATGTGAGAAACATAATCCTTACTAATATTATAAATTCGAAAGTAACTCTGTCTGTCTGTCTGTTACCTTATCATGGCTAAACCACTCAACCGATTTAGATGAAATTTGGTACAGATATAGTTTAAGATCTGGGGTACGACATAGGCTACTTTTTATTCATGTAGGTACGGTACGCGGGCGGAGCCGCGCGCAAAATCTAGTACTACTATATATAGAACTGGTTTATGTCGCTTATTAAAATACATAGATAAAATCAAGATACGATTAAGATATTATTGAAATTAAATAACGGTCAAAACTTAAATGTATTATAAAAATAAAAGATTTGAAGTTTGCACCAAAAATAATTAGAGTAAAAGAAAATGGACGTTTAGTTTTTATTACGTTCTTATGTTTTACTATATTGATAACTTCATATAAGCGGGATTCGATCCCGTGACAACGATAACACGGCATTACTACTGACGTGATCATAATTTTGTTCACTCACTGTGCTACATGTGAATTAATAATAATCCTAACCATACGTAATAAAAAAGACTAATAATTAACAACAAAAAGAAAAACAATGAAAGCTACTCTACGAGTCGTCCTGTGCCAAATTTCCAAGGCTGTTATAGTCGGAAGAAAGCTCGGAAAGCGACAGTGGAATGCTCCGCGGCGCTTACGCACCTCCCCTCCCCCCGCGGAGGCGACAGAGGGGGGGAGTGCAACGCCTTGCGGCCATTTCTTTTTGAGAAAAAAGAACATAATAGGCTTTGCTCCATTATTGATTTATATTGGTCTGAGAGTTAAAAAGGAATAAAAGAGGTTTGAAACCATCTGATTTTTATTATTGAAGTGAAAACTTCTTCAGCGGCGTTGTGCACTTTTTGTGATGGGTAAAATATGTTAAACTCGCGTCAGGACACGTGACCTGATCGAAAATTCGTAAGACGGAGGGAGAACTGTCATGTTTGTGTACGATAGCGCAATAAATGAATATTGTATTTTACCACATAAATTATAGTACTTTTATACTGATAATTAAAGCAATTCGTGCAAAATTATTCCCTAACCATTCCAAATTATCAAAAATGCACAACGTTAATATTCAAGTTTTCACTTCTGCCGGCACTCCCGGAGTGCAACCTGTTGATTTTTTATATTGTATTTGCATAATGGATGCGTAGATTTAAGTTGGTAAAAAGATTGTAATAGATAGGTATAGTCATATTTTACGACGGCATATATGAGCATGCTAAGTAATAAATAAATTTATTTCTTCTTTCTTTAGATATGATAGGTATAATATATGGGTTTTGTTTTAAAAATATTCTGCTATTAGTGCATATTTAGCAGCGATAGCTTAGTGGAGAAACCAACAGACTGCAATGCAGAGGGTCTCGGATTCGAACCCACGTCGCGCACCTCTGACTTTCGGAAGATGTATGACTTTTCGAAATTATGTGCGTATTGATTGACAATTATCGCCTGCTCTGTGCCTCGGAGAGCACGTTAAGCCGTCGGTCCCGGCTGCAATGAACATCTATGGCAGTCGTTATTGGGAAGTCAGTGCCCTCTAATATCCTGACACTGGTCTAGCCTTAGGGTATCGTTAGCCTTCGGGTTGCGGAGGTCAGATGGCAGTCGCTCCGTGTAAAAACTGATATCCAGTCAAATCTGGTTAGACTAGAAAGCCGACTCCAAGTGACTTGGTAATAATATAGGCTAGGGAGAAGAAGACCTATATCAAATTAAGACAACTTCAATAATCTGTGTATTTTGCTTTATTTATTTTTATAAGTTTTTTATTTTGTCTCTAAGAATTCAATGTCTTGTAAACTTTCACATGCCACTTGTGGCAAAACTGATATCCAGTCAAATCCGGTTAGACTAGAAAGCCGACCCTAAGTGACTTGGGAATAATAAAGGCTAGGGATAAGTGCATAGTTGTATTTATGGAAGAAAAGCAAAAAATTTGAATTATTAGTAGCAATATAATGCTAATTATTAGTGTGCATGTTAGTCCATTCAGATAAGCTAGAATGCTTGTGTTAGGAGTGTTTTATCTCAATAGTGCAAAGATGACATTAGAACTCAAGACGTATTAATTGCAAATCCTATGCTTTATCCACTGGGCTGTCGCAGCATTAAATTAACTAGGGGTCGCCTAGTGGTCGAAATCCGACCATAATTGATTTAAATGTTAAGTTCGATTGTTATTAAGGTTTTATTGTCTAGAACCTTATAATCACATTTCATTTAGATTTCGATCGATACAGATTAATTTACCTATCTATTTCAAACAAATTAATTATTATTCATATAACTAATCTCTTTAATTGACGATATTCCTAAACTTGATATTCGTAATCTATACATCTATACAAATAAATAAAATTGAAGTGTCTGTTTGTAATGTCAAAATAACAGCTTTTTATCTAATGCATATTAGTATATAAGGAACCTGTACGAAAATATATATTTTTAAAATTTTTGTCTGTCTGTCTGTCTGTTTGTTCCGGCTAATCTCCGAAACGGCTGAACCGATTTTGACGGGACTTTCACTGGCAGATAGCTGATGTTATAAGGAGTAACTTAGGCTACTTTGATTTTAGAAAAAAATAGGGTTCCGCGGAGACAAACACTTTTTAGTTAAAATCTACGCGGACGAAGTCGCAGGTAACAGCTAGTATTTTATATAAATATTAGGATTCGCCACTCTTTCTCCATATAAACTTTAACTGTGCCAAATTTCATACTCCACCGTCCGCGCAATTTTCATATAAAAGGATACAAAGTTTTTGCTTCACGTATATATAGATTCTTGGTACAATTATATTTAATACAATTTTTGATCTCTTGAGGCTTTTACCAACATTTAAAAGAAAACCCAAAACCAGAATAAGAATTTTCCTGTACACACATTTTTATCCCGTATAAGTATCAAATCCACAACACTTTACGCATCAGCAGTCGCGAGACGACCACTTCATCCACTGCATCATTTGTACAGACCCATGATTCCTTTCCTGATATATCGCAATGGGGTAAACCAACAACCTATTTTCCTTAACGGAAGCAATATCAGAAGAATATGCTAAAACAGTTATTCTTGTAAATGGAAATAGAATTAAATGAATTATGAAATACGGAAAAAGATATAAGTAGTTATAGTTTCATTCGTTTCATCACCTATTATTTTGCGTTCATAGTGGTAGAATCAAGATGAAAGTTGAATACTTAATATAATAGTATAATTATGTAATTAATTATAGATTATAGGGTGAAGATTGAGGTAAGATTGTGTTTTGGGTTCTGTTTGCAGACGGATTTTTGTTAGTAGAAGATCTAGCGATCCACTTGATGATAAGCAAGACTACTGTTTATGAAGATCGTTGTTTTCTTCATGGCAAGACCAAGCCGCTGTTTACCACGGGTGGTCTAAGTCACGGTCTGCCTAATGGTAGCTTATGTTAAGCTAATGTGATGTGAGTTTTTTGAACTTCTTTAGCGGCGTTGTGCACTTTTTGTGATGGGTAAAAAATGTTAAACTCGCGTCAGGACACGTGACCTGATCGAAAATTCGTAAGGCGGAGGGAGAATTGTCATGTTTGTGTACGATAGCGCAATAAATTAATATTGTATTTTATATTAATATTGTATCTCAGGTACGGTAAGAACCTATCTATGATTTAAAACTGTCTATCGTTCTCCATCTAATGTGTGAGCTCACTCTTCTTAGGGAGGACACTTTTTCGTACAATCTAAGTTTGGTGAAAACACATCTATGATTTAAAACTGGACACTCGTTCTTCATCTAATGTGTGAGCTCACTTTTCTTAGGGATGACAATTTTTCGTAAAATCTAAGTTTGGTGAAAACACATCTATGATTTAAAACTGTGCACTATCGTTCTCCATCTAATGTGTGAGCTCACTCTTCTTAGGGAGGACACTTTTTCGTACAATCTAAGTTTGGTGAAAACACATCTATGATTTAAAACTCAACACTCGTTCTTCATCTAATGTGTGAGCTCCCTCTTCTTAGGGAGGACACTTTTTCGTACAATATAAGTTTGGTGAAAACACATCTATGATTTAAAACTCAACACTCGTTCTTCATCTAATGTGTGAGCTCCCTCTTCTTAGGGAGGACACTTTTTCGTACAATATAAGTTTGGTGAAAACACATCTATGATTTAAAACTGTGCACTATCGTTCTTCAAAGTTTTCACTTCTGCCGGCACTCCCGGAGTGCAATCCGTTGTTTTTTTAAGGGAAATTCGGTTAAGAGGGTATGAGAAGGAAGAAAAGGAAGGGATAGAGGGAATGATTGGCTTTGGTTATGTAGTCCAGGCAACATATTCAAGCTACTCAAGCCGAGTAGCTTGAATATGTGCAATTGGCAGCCTTCCTCGATAAATAGGCTATCCAACACTAAAATAATTTTCAAATCGAACCAGTAGTTCCTGAGATTAGATCGTTCATACAAAACAAACAAACTGTTCAGCTTTATAATATTATCATGTCGATCGTATAATGCAGCGAGCCAGGATGTTGATATCGATATTTTTAATACTAGCATTTCTAAATTGAAAAAGGTTTTGGTATCACTACTTTGGAGTCAGCACCTAAAGATGTACTTACTAATTAAGTGTAAATAATATTAATATGTTTAGTCTATAAATTGTTTTTTTTTATCATGTGTGTAGGTTTAATGTCAACCATTGAAATTTTTTTTTTTTAGTCATTTATGTATCTATAAGTGAAAACTTGTAATTGGCCTTCCTTTTTATATTATTCGAATTATTACTTTAATAGCCGTAAGTTTTCTTAAATTATATAAAAAAAAAAAAATGATTATAGATGTATACACACGGCGCAATGTCACTGGCAGATGACCTGATACTTCATAGGTAACCGTTAGCCTCATTTGCCCAGGGATCTCTATAATAATGACAAACAATGTTGATCATTTATCAGGCTGACTCATTAGTAATTAGTACATTGTTAATCACGTAACTCCATAATCGCGCTGACTAAGTTCTGCTCCGTCGCCATACAGATAACCATAAAAATATGGGACATTTTTATTTGAGGCATTGTCGTAGGGAATTTGGAGTTATCACATCCTAACTAATATTTTAAATGCGAATGTGAGTTCGTTCGTTTGTTACGCTTTCACACCTTAACTACTCGACCGATCATCATGAAACTTTACATACACGTTGTCAGGGGAACAGAAAGAGACAAAGGGTACCTTTCAAAAAGCTATGGTGTCCGACCGCTAATAGGCTACTCAGGATGACATAGAATGCGCGGCATCGATGGCTTTAAAATTCGGTATAATAAACTAAACAGGGATTGAATCCACGACCTCTCAATCACAAAACCTTTATAAATGCACTTTGCAAATGACTCGTTGTGACACAGAAAAATACATTGAATCTGTTGACTATGGAAAGCAAACAGCGACGCGGCACTCGGTTAATATCGAAGACGTAATAATTTCCGTTTGACATAATTCTGAGGAACTTTACACGCTATTGCATATGACCTATCCTTCACAAGTGGTCCAATTCCATAGAAATGAGACAAAAATCACGACAGCAAACAACTTTCTTCCTTATCACGATCAAGTTAGAGTCTATTTTGAGAATGTACGTTTCTTTATTGCTCCATACTATCGCCGGAGCGCCGATCTCGTGGGATAGTTCCCAGAAGATAATAATTGTAATAGAATTTTATACTAGTAACTTCTATTGAATTATGTTGCCCTGGTACTTGAGTTTTGATTGCAATGTAATAATGGGCAGCATTTTGTCACATCATAAAATGCGGTATTGGAAGCTGTGTTGAATCTCTCAAATAGAAAGAAAGAAAAGAAAAGAAAATATATTTTTCAAATTTTAGATTCACTTTTGCCCCAGGCTCCGTACGGCAGACGGCAGCCATTGCTAAAAAAATAAAACGTTTTTACGTTGAAATAAATAATACTTTACAGGAAATCGGTATATAAACTTGGTGGCGCAACAGTACTAATTTCGACAGCTGTGTATGAGGAGGTCTTGGGTTCGATTGCCGGTTTCGCCAGTTTTATTGTTTGCTTAAGAAATTTTATTGTAGCACGGAGTCTAGAGGAGTCCGTAAATTACCGTAAGCTCTTACACATCATGTGTAAATAATGTAATACCATACATAGTTATATATATGTATGTATATTATTATATTAATTGAAATATACCAACACCCTTACCTTTCAGAAATACAAACGTGAAAGTATGTTAGTAAAATGTTCAATATAAATAAACTAATAATTTAGGTATACCTACGGAAAATTTAATTGTCGGTAGAATCTGGGTGTACGGGAGTGCCCCTGCCAAGTCGAGCAAAAACCGACACGGCCGTATCATACTTTTCTCGAAACAGTTCAGGCCATTTTCGACCCCCTTTAACTTCGTTGTGGATAAAACTAGAAGCCTGAATTTTCAGTAACCAAGCAGGCGTTGTATAAACACTGTAGGTATATTTCAAATTTCATTCTATTTGAACCAGTAGTTTAAGAAGTATGTTTTTGATGGCATTAATAAAACAAAAGACAGCTCCGAAGAACAATCCGTAATTTCTGCCTATCTCTTTGGTAAACAAGAGAATATGGAAGTATATAATAAACAATTTTTTTTTATACTTCTAAGGTGGCAAACAAGCATACGGCCCACCTAATGGTAAGTGGTCACCGTAGCCTATGGACGCCTGCAACACCAGAGGCATCACTTGCGCGTTGCCGACCCTTTAGGAAAGGAAGTGGGAAGTAGAAGGAGCGGGATGGGGAAAGGGGGTGATTTTTTATTTTAATAGATATTCATGTACAAACAATATCACAAGCAGTCCAATAATACTCAAACTTCGAACATTTTAAAGACAACGCCAGAACTAGTAATCATTTCTGTGTCGCGAAGGATAAATAACTACCAGACTCGTAACATCATTCTGTTTGTGGACCACATTACTTTTGAATGGAAACCACAATAATCAGCGCACAAAAGGCATCATACAACCCACTACGCCATTGGAGTAGTCAATATTTATAGATATTTGCACACACATACATTCAATATAGTATTTACCCTTGACTTCGAACCCACATCATCTGTATCTTACTACGAGCGAGATGTCTACGTAATCCACTGCGCCATCCACGCAATCAAAGAAAACATGAATGAAGATAAAATATCTTTATTTAAAACACGACCACGCCTTCTGGACACACGACATTGATGACATCTTTAAAGAGAAATACTGTCATAATTGCTATGTACTGGGACAGCATATTTCTGAGGAGGTTAAAATTAAATTTCACTCACAACATCAGGGTACGTAATTTACATGAACTCTATAATTTGTTCACTGTAACTTAATTATGAAAACCAGTAGCCGAAATGTCCGATTCGCAAAAGACGTCTTGTTTTTTATTTAACGTCTTGTTTTTGTTGTTACTAAAAAGAAAGCAATGATTAGGTGGTCAGATTGGTACATGGTCCTTCAATTTTGCCATAAGTGGCATGTGAAAGTTTACTACATATTAAATTCTTAAACATCGATAAGTATAGTCAGTCTATTAAATACATGAAAATTCTATCTGGACATTGTTTTCTGGCATCGCTTTTACAAATATTCAAAGCGGACACAAAAACATCCAGATTCGGAAGAAATCTATCTATATATTTATAAGGAGTCAAGTGTGCAGCGGACATACGTTAGTAGTTTTTTTTTTTTTGAAGGTTATTTTGCGAACAGACGTATGTCCGCTCGACAGTTGACGGGATAAAGGAAGATGTCCTGTCCTTGGGCGTCCCACCGAGCGTCGTCCGGTGGGTCGTCCAAGGTACCGCTGGAAAGACGAAATAGCTAAAGACCTGAAAGAGATGAATGTGCTCGATTGGTCTGACTTAGCACAAAATAGGAAAGAATGGCGCACTTTAATGTCGGAGGCCAAGATCCACTTTGGATCGCTGAGCCAACGAAGTAAGTAAGTAAGATGTCCTGACTGACTGACTTAGAGACAACGCACAGCCTAAACCGCTGGTTGTAGGAACTTGAAATTTGGAGAGCATGTGTGTTTTAATTTGTAGGGGTGTACTAAGAAAGGATTTTTTGAAATTCCACCCCTAAGGGGGTGAAATAGGGGTGAAGTTTATATGGAATTTGCTCATTTCTGGACTTATAAGTATAAAAATAGGTATACAAGTTATTGATTATAATTGAAAATGATCTGTGTAAGTAAAATGGACAAAATTCCCCCTAAAAAGGTAAAATGGGGGGTAAAGTTTGTATGGAAATTTTCTTATTTCTGGATTTAGACGTATGAAAATTGGTATATTGGGTCATGATCACAAACAAAAATGATCTATGTAAGTGGAATGGACAAAACTCCCCCCTAGAGGGGTAAAATGGGGGGCTAAAGTTTGTAACGAAATTTTCTCATTTCTGGACTTAGCAGTATGAAAATTGCTACATAAGTTTTCAATTACAATTGAAAAATATCTGTGTAGGTGAAATGGATTAAACTCTCCCCTAAAGGGGCGGAAGGGATGATAAAGTTTGTATGAAAATTTTCTCACTTCTGGACTTAGAAGTATAAAAATAGGTTTATAAGTTCTAAATTACAATTAATAATAAAATATATGATTAGGTATAAAAACACTATAAAATTACTATAAAAAACCTAATAGGTACTTATTATTATATACGAATTTTCGATCAGGTCACGTGTCCTGACGAGAGTTTAAAATTTTTTACCCATCACAAAAAGTGCACAACGTTGCTGAAGAAGTTTTCACTTCAAAAATATAATATTTATTTATAACTTTATAGATGATAAACAAAATTTTAACAAAAAGGAAAACCGACTTCAAGAAAGAATATTCTAAAACTTAAAACGCACTAAAAAGTTAATAAATAATTGCATATTCTTGTGAATAATTATATTATTGTTATTTTTGGAGTCGGTGTCAGCCGCCCGCGCCGCGTGCTGCGTCTATGTGTGTAATTGTGCATGCCAATGTTATGTTATGATTATAGTAAGACATCTCATGTTTAATTAGTTACAAACCTACCTTGGCTGACACCGACTCCAATAATAACAATAATTTAATTATTCACAAGAATATGCAATTATTTATTAACATTTTAGTGCATTTTAAGTTTTAGAATATTCTTTTTTGAAGTCGGTTTTCGTTTTTGTTAAAATTTTGTTTATTTCTCGGTTTTTAGTAAACCTTGCCAAATATGAGAACATTATCAATGTAGCCAAATACGCATTATTAAGGATAACTCGAAAACGAATGGTCAAATCTTGATCAAAATTAAATGGGACCACACGGGAAGCACCAGCTTTCAAATAAAAAAAGAATCATCAATATCGGTTCACCCAGTTGGAAGTAACGAGGTAACATACATAACCTCCTCCTTTTTTTGAAGTCGGTTAAAAATGCTGTTTGAGTCAGAAGCCTTTTTGTTTTCTTACCTGGGGGAATGCTGTGACGCATACCCCTCCGCGGGGGCGGGCGGAGGGGTTATGTCGGACTCGCCGGGGTAAAAGAGAAAGATGGAATAAGAATAATGTATCTCCCGGAATACCGACTAAACCTACCACGGTGTTCCTCTACAAAACCACTATCGTCGGAGCCGCGCGAATCACTTGCACATGCGGTCGCGACCCCGCCGCGCCGAGGTTTCGGCCCGCCGTATGAAACGGCAGGCCACTACACGAAGAGACCTACCCTAAGGTCTCCACTAAACAAAAATCCCTACTGACTCCCCTCTAGAGGGGAGACGGACACGACTCAGAGGCGCGCGTGGGAACACGCACGCCGCCTCTCGGACCTGGTGCTGAACGGATGGCAGGCAGGGTTGAGTCAGAAGCCTAACCTAACCTAACTAATATTATAAAAGCGAAAATGAGTTTCTTTGTTTGTTTGTTACCTTTTCACACCTAAACCACTGAACCGATCATCCTGAAATTTTGTATATACATTGACAGGTATACAGAAATGGAAATAGGCTACCTTTCATCCCGAAAAAAATTATTGTTCCCGAGGAAAACAATAATAACGTTCTTATAATAATAGATGGCGCCACGTGTCTTTCGAAACGTAATTGAATTATATTATCACAAGCCGAGTACAACCCGAATTGATTGTCAAATTCTAAATTAACGCGAGCGACGCCGCGGGCAAAAGCTAGTATAATATAATATTCTATCACATACACACAACACTAGCTAGTCCAAACTAAGCAGAGCTTGTACTATGGGTACTAGACAATGGATAAACATACATATATACCTACTTTTTTTGTAAATACATACATATTATACATAGAAACACCCAGACCAAAACAAACATTTATGTTTGACTTGTGCGGGAATCGAACCCGCGACCTCAGGCGTACTCTGAACATTTCGTCTTTAATAATTACTAGAAAATGTGAAGTTTAATAAACCACGTGTCTTTCGAATCATGATTGAATTATATTATTACAAGCAAAGTACAAACCGAATTGATTGACAAATTCTAAATTAACGCGAGCAAAGCTGCGGGCAAAAGCTAGTATTTTTATAAAACGACCATCTTGCACTAGAAATAAATCCTGCGTCGCGAGTGACTTAACAAACATCCATACAGTAGACTCAAAGAACACCCAGACTCGGCACAACCATTTGTGGACCACACGAAGTTTTGTCCCGTGTGGGACTCGAACCCACAACACTCGGAGCAGTGGCAGTGGCGAGGCGACCACCTAAACCACTACGCCATCCGCGCAGTCAAAAGTAACTATCGATTTTTCAATGATCAATTTTTTTTTATATTTTTAATTTACCAGTACCAGCAGCGATAGCTCAGTGGGGAGACCAACAGCCTGCAATGCCTCTGCATTCATCTGTCTCGGCTTCGAACCCACGTCGCGCACCTCTGACTTTCGGAAGTTATATGACTTTTCGAAATAATATTGATAATTATCGCCTGCTCCGTGCCTCGGAGAGCACGTTAAGCCATCGGTCCCGGCTGCCATGAACATCTATGGCAGTCGTTATTGGGAAGTCAGTGCCTTCTAATATCCTGACACTGGTCTAGCTTTAGGGTATCGTTAGCCTTCGGGTTGCGGAGGTCAGATGGCAGTCGCTCCGTGTAAAAACTGATATCCAGTCAAATCCGGTTAGACTAGAAAGCCGACCCCAAGTGACTTGGAAATAATAAAGGCTAGGGAGAGGAAGAGTAGTATTTTACCAATACTAGTTTAGTGTATCTCAAGAAATATGTCAAGTTTATTCCCCAGGGAAACAAACAAACATAAACGACCTTTATTATATTTTTAACTCAAGTGTAGAATTTGTAGAATGTTTTTAGTATTAATTTATGTATCTCTAGTACATTGAAAGCTTAGTTTAGTTCCATTTGCTATTTCCCAGCGGAGTTCGCCATGCTAACGAAATTAGTTAAGTGAATTGCTCACATAGTTACTCGCTATCTATGAAGTGCGGAGGTGTGATTGAAGCACCTCCTCGCATTTATGTTCACCTGGTACTTGTAATTAAACGTAGCTTTGCAATTGTACGTTATGTATGTGTAATTGTATTATTTATGTGTTTGTGTGTACACACGTTGTTTTCTTTGTGTGTTTATTTTTGTTATGAATCGGTAAGGGTTCTAAAAATATATATTGTTTGCTAAATGGAAGCAGATTCAAATCCCGAATAGAGGTTTTTATTAGAGTGTATGGACTTAATATTTTGTTCCTCGTTTCGGGTTATTTATGGTTATGTTATAAGTACGTTATAAATTTCTATATTAAACCGTATATTTATAACGTATAATAATTTAAACGAAAGAAGAAAATAATTGTGAGTTATAGTTACTTGAACAAACTATCGACGTCAATTGATTGGATGGTTAGATCTTAGTTGTTAGACATTTGAACTGATCAAAGATAAACTAGATTTTGTCAATAATCCTATCTCTCGTGAACAGCTTTAAATAATATTTTTTCTGGAGGATGCTCTTTTCTGTAACCCTAAAAAGCTCTATGCGAAATTCCATTATGATTGATTTAATAGTTAAGGCGTGAAATTGTAACAAACAAACTAACATTCGCAATATAAGTTTCATTTTATGTCAATAAACAAGATTATCAGACTCTTTTTTCTACTGTGATATATTAAATATGCACAATCGAATCGATCGAGATTCGAATAAAACATAGCATACAGATAGATCATAAACACATTTTTTTCACATTTTAAATTTATATTATTATATTATTAAATAGTGTAACTGGCGCAAGTTGTTCTATTTGATGTAAATCCTAATCCTAACTTCCTAACTAATATTATAAAAGCGAAAATGAGTTTGTTTGTTTGTTTGTTACCTTTTCACGCCTAAACCACTGAACCGATCATCCTGAAATTTTGCATATAGAAACGGACATAGGCTACCTGTCATCCCGAAAAAAATTACTGTTCCCGAGGAAAACAATAATAACGTTCTTATAATAATAGATAGCGCCACGTGTCTTGACATCATGATTGAAATATATTATTACAAGCAGAGTACAACCCGAATTGATTGTCAAATTCTAAATTAACGCGAGCGAAACCGCGGGCAAAAGCTAGTAAATAAATAAATGCCTGTTTGTATTCCTGTGGAATTCACACTGGTTATAACTTATATTCCGAGCAGAATCCATTTCTCTATATTAATTACCAGGAGATCAGACAATCCATAGAGGCCCTAATGCCGTCGCGTCGCCATGATCGAAGGACGCTTCAGGCAAAAGTAAAAGCGGATTCTTTTGTTTAATAATAAGAGTGGATTAGGACAGCTTTGTTGGTCGCATGATATACGCTTACGTTTGTATCCAATATAGCAGAGCGGAGCTGGAGACCGTAGGACTGCTATGCAGCGGTTTCGAGTTCGATCCCAAGGCTCACATCTCTATCTTTTCGTCGTTATGTGCGTATTAAATAGTTAATTATCGCTAGCGTTAACGGTTAAGGAAAATATCGTGAGAAAACCTGTATGTCTAAGAGTTCTCCATAATGTTCTCGAAGATATGCGAAGTCTACCAACCCGCACTGGGCCAGCGTGATGAAATATAGCCTGACCCTTCTCACACTGGAAAGAGGCCCGTGCCCAGCAGTGGGCAGTTTAATACAGGGCTGATATTATTTTTATATATTATTGGGTTCATTTTTTATTTTCTTTTCTGTCAAGAAATAAAAATATTATTATATTATTAATGGGTAAATCATACCCGTCGGGCAGCCAATGTCTTACGTGTTCAGTACAACAACATAGTATGGCGTACTGGTTAGTGTAATCGACTGCGACGCCTGAGATCGCGGGCTCGATTCCCGCACAAGTCAAACATTTGTGTGCATGGACATGGATGTTAGTCTTGGTCTGGGTGTTTCTATGTATAAGATGTATGTATTTACAAAAAAAAATGTATATAATAATATGTATGTTTATTCATTGTCTAGTACCCATAGTACAAGCTCTGCTTAGTTTGGGCTAGAATATGGTATTGTATATAATAATAATAATATAATATAATATTCTACCACATACACACAACACCATCTAGCCCAAACTAAGCAAGGCTTGTACTATGGGTACTAGACAATGAATAAACATACATATATATACTTTTTTTTGTATATACGTACATATTATATGTACATAGAAACCCAGACCAAGACAAACATCCATGTTCATGCACACAAATGTTTGACTTGTGCGGGAATCGAACCCGCGACCTCAGGCGTGGCAGTCGGTTACACTAACCACTACGCCATCGAGGCCAACTGTATGTATGTGATGGAATATTATATTATTATTTAGGATGATGATGCGGCTGCCTCCCTACTGCAGTGCATCGCTAATGTTTGCTGAGGCACATACCGAGGGCTATCAAGCGATAATGCGTAACAAAGTAGCGTCATTGTTAAGAAGATTGAGAGACAGTAGCAACAGCATCCATGAGATGATCGCCTCACGTGTGGACTGTCTGATCCAATACAAATGGATAAAAATTATTATCGGGCAAGACTGACATGATATTGTGTATTTTATTATTATTGATTTGTATTTTTAGACTATAAGTAATTATGAATTTATTTGACACTAGCTTTTGCTCGCGGCTTCGCTCACGTTAATTTAGAATTTGACAATCAATTCGGGTCGTACTCGTCCAGAAGCGAAAAAATTTTTATACAAACTTTATCCCCCCTTCCGCCCCGTTAGGGGAGAGTTTTATCCATTTCACCTACACAGATATTTTTCAATTGTAATCGAAAACTTATGTACCAATTTTCATACTGCTAAGTCCAGAAATGAGAAAATTTAATTACAAACTTTACCCCTCTATTTCACCTCCTTAGTGGTGGAATTTCAAAAAATCCTTTCTTAGTACACCCCTACAAATTAAGATACACATACTCTCCAAATTTCAAGTTCCTACGACCAGGGGTTTAGGCTGTGCGTTGTCTCTAAGTCAGTCAGTCAGGACATCTTCCTTTATATATATAGATTGACTGCGTAAGTTTTAAATTTTGTTTAATTTGTATTTAATAATTGTATTTTTTATATAGGTATGGGTTTTATCTGAAATAAAGATATTATTATATATATTATATTATTATTATTATTTGTACTATAGAAGTTTATAGTAGGAGAATGGGATGCACAACTGCGCCTGATATGCAGTAATTGGCTCGGCCGCTATTGCGACTTGAAACGAAGTCGAAATATGGATTTGATACGGAACCTATTTACTTATGACTACCGCTTCTGAGTATATACTGGCAAAAATATAATTATATAACAGTTCTGTTAATAAATAATATTGTTTGGCAATAAATCCTAAGAACGAGTGGTTTAGGTTTCGAAAACACCATGGAAAACTCACTGCCTTAAGAATGTTTAAGGTTTCCTGAACCTTTAAAGCGAGCGACAATTAACTTTTTAATACGCATGTAGCTTTCGAAAATTGACGTCACAGGCACGTGTAAGCTTACTGACTTGAGAGGCCAATATTATCCACTTTTTGGTTTATAATATATAAATCTATACAAATAAATAACATTGAAGTGTCTGTTTGTAATGTCAAAATAACAGCTTTTTATCTAATGCATATAAAAGAGTATAAGGTAACTATACGAAAACATACATTTTTGTCTGTCTGTCTCTTTGTTCCGGCTAATCTTCGAAACGGCAGAACCGATTTTGAAGGGACTTTCACTGGCAGATAGCTGATGTTATAAGGAGTAACTTAGACTACTTTGATTTAAAAATGAAAGAGGGTTCCGCGGAGACAAACACTTTTTAGTTAAAATCTACGCGGACGAAGGCGCAGGTAACAGCTAGTAATAATATAAGTATATAAATAATATCAGCCCTGTATTAAACTGTCCCACTGCTGGGCACGGGCCCCTTCTCACTGTGAGAAGTGTTAGACCATAGTCCACTACGCCGGCCTAGTGCGGGTTGTCAGACTTCACATATCTTCGAGAACATTATGGAGAACTCTTAGACATGCAGGTTTCCTCACGATATTTCTATTCACCGTTAGAGTTTTTATTTTATTATGAGAAACTATATATTCTCGGCGTATTCAACATAACTCATAACACAGTCCTAATCTGGATACTTTCATCTGTATACCCTAAAATAGTAGTAAATATGAATGTCTACGGATACGTGCGGTGCCTCATCAAACCCAAATCCGCATTAAAATTCGACGCGTGCGCTAAATCCCCACTACAGCGCATGCGCCTGACAAACTTTCACTTTCATTTCTAGGGCATGCCGATTACTTCGACAAAGTTCTTCACAGCATAACCCGTTCAACTTAAACTGAACTTAGCGTTTTGAAAATAGAGTTGATTATTGAATGTGTAAATATTTCGTATTTGGAACCTCATTGAATTTAAATATTCAAATGACAAAAGTCGAAAGTGATGATTCCACTTTCGATTGAATAGAAATTCTGATGTGATACAGTTAAAGTTGGTTTTTGATTGTTATAGTAAGTTGTATAGGATGTTTTGGAAGGCAGATGCGCGAGTTCCGATATTCAGAGCCTTTGACGGATCCACGTTTTGTGTTATGAAATAGAATTGACACGGACTTTTGTGTTATTTTTCTCTGAGCACCGGTTTTTATGAATCAAATTATTGCAGCATAAGTATCTTTGAGGATCATCATTAGTTTTTATGTTTACCGCAAGAAAATTCGATTTATTTTCTTTCTAATTTTAAATTTGGATCAGCCATCGATAAAAATATTACTACATAATATGTTGTTTCTGATGCAATATATTAGATTTAAAAATAAGTAATTTTGACAGCAAATAGGCTTTTCTTTAAACATGTTAAGTGTATTTTTATTTCATAGGTTTGCTAAATAAATATTCTACTAGAAGGAGTTCCTAGTAGTAAACTATTTTAAGTACCAATAAGTTCACAAAATAATATTCCGAAAATGCAGTTTCTCTAAGAATAGAATTCATTTAACATCACATACTATACCGCTGATTTTATTAACCTCTAAGTCTTCTTCGAAGAGGTTAATGGAAACACTTGTGGGTCTGTGTATCTGTTAGTGACTGGCATAACTACAGAACCACTAGACCAATTTTACTGACTTGTGACTTGGTGTGCCTCAGTCCAGTATGAATATGGTCCCTGTGGGTCAAAAGACCCTCGAGATATAGAGGTCACAAGGTCACATGTAATTTAAATGATTTTACATTTAAGACTTTGTAACTTGGTGTGCAGACACCTTCGGGTCATACCTCGGTCGAGTTTAAATATGGGCCCTGTGAGTAAAAAGACTCCCGAGATATAGGGGTCAAAAGGTCACATGTATTTTAAATGGCAAAATATTGACTTTTAACTTGGTGTGCAGACAAGTTTGAATATGGGCCCTGTGGGTCAAAAGACCCCTGAGATATAGGAGTCATTTCTTTTCATTACTTTTACATTTAAGACGAAGAGGTTGAATCCTGGCTTTTTACACCCATCTCGTTTACAAACATTCAAATATATTACTGTTTTATTTCGTTGTTCCTTTAAGTACCAAGGTATATGCTTAGATCCAATCGTGAGAACACAGGTTTGCTTCCGGATCGCGCAATATTATTGCTTTTTTGTCAGGCAACTCTCAGAAGCAGCGTTAGCTGGAAATGAACCCGATGGACGCCAATAGGCCCGGCCGGTGTAAAAATTATTTGGCTATCTATCTATATATTAATACGTGAAGCATAAACTTTGTATCCCTTTTTATGAAAATTGCGCGGACGGAGGAGTATGAAATTTGGCACAGTTAAAGTTTATATGGAGAAGGAGGGGCGAATCCTAATATTTATATAAAATATGCATTAGAAATACATTATATTAATGAAAAAATACTACACGCACACAACCATGCATTTAACACACGCAGTCGAAGCGCGTAACTATGGTTACATATATCAATATATTATATAATGACATATATCAGCAATATCTTAAGGCGGCTGTACACATTGGGCCAAGGTAGTGGGCCAGGTATCAACATACCGCCAAGTAGATCTCTACACGTTGGCCCAACACGCTGGCCCACTACCTTGGCCCAATGTGTACAGCCGCCTTTACAGGCAAACTTTGATCGAATTTCGAGCACTAGACGACCGCTAGTAATAATAAGTATATCAGGCCTGTATTACATTGTCCCACTGCTGGGCACGGGCCTGTTTTCAGTGTGAGAAGGATAAGACCGTATTTTATTTGACTATAATCACAGCAAAATAAAGGTCTGTCCTGCTCTGGGTAGAGTTACCAGGCTCTCCGTACTCGACATCTCCTTAGATGCCGCGCTGTCAGGAATGCACTGGCGATATTTGTCCCTTGCTCTGGCAACCCAGCGTTTATTTATTTGAGGGGTCAACGACGCACAAGTGTTACGTCTAGTGTTGTAAGCGTTTAAAGGCGGCTTACTATCAGGCCGTGTGCTTGTTTACAGATGTAATAGTATAAGAAAAAAGTTTTCGACATAGTTGGTTACCTAACGAATAGTATCTATAGATGAAACGCAACTTTTTAATT
Organism: Catocala sponsa; assembly: GCA_963564715.1. Taxonomy (NCBI): domain Eukaryota; kingdom Metazoa; phylum Arthropoda; class Insecta; order Lepidoptera; family Erebidae; genus Catocala; species Catocala sponsa. Next base: position 20,887,112 of record OY751348.1, on the reverse strand, counting down.
TCAATCGCAATTGTCTTGTATTGGTTTAGGCGGTCGCCTGGCTATTGCAATGTGTCTAATGTTGAAGATTCGATTCCCACACGGGATAGAAATTGGTGGTCTTGGGTTCAAATCTCACCCATTTCATTACTTGAATCTGAAACTACTCCTACCAGGAGTATATTGCATACCTGCTAAAAAAAATTGGGGCTGTCTTTGGGGACTGCCAATAGAAGTGAAAACTTTAATTCTTGATCATAAACACTTCTTTATAAAAAAAATACGTAATAGGAGCGGGTCGGATTCCTGATACTCTCCTATGGGTTAAGGGGGTCAACATTTCGTTATTTTTTTGCGTAGGATGCACCATTTCTGAGATATTGTTAATATTCTAAAATAATTCAAAAATGGAAAGCGTGGAAGCGTGACGACGACGAAGCGTGACGATGACGCGAGTTCTATGATTTTTGTTCACCCAAGAAGTGCTCAACGCGCCTAAAGAAGTTTTCACTTTAAAAATCTTTAAAAACATACATTAATTTATATCTGCAAATATGGCGGTGGATATCTATTAAGCTGACTGCACGGATGGCGTAGTGGTTTAAGTGGTCGCCTTGTCGCCGCCGCTGCGCCGAGTGTTGTGGGTTCGATGCCCACACGGGACAAACATTTTTTTGTTCTGTGTCTGGGTGTTCTGTGTGTCCATTGTGTGAATGTTTGTAAAGCTGCGACACAGGAATTATTCCGAGGGCGGGAGATGTCTTTATTAAAAAAAGACAAGAAAGAATTATTTTATGCCTGCTATTCTGGCCTTGACTACCTCCATGGCGCAGCGGTAGTGAATGCGACTGCTGTGCGTAAGGTCGCTGGTTCGAATCCTGGGTTTTTCTGTTAAGAAATCTCAATAGCAGCCCGGAGTTAGGAAGTTGGCGGTGTTAGACACCCCCGTGCCTCGGAAAGCACGTAAAGTCGTCCTGCGCCTGATCTCTCTCCGGTCGTCTCGGATTACCGTCCCATCGGATCATTAGAGTTAGGGAACAGAGAGTGCTCTTGTGTTTGCGCACACGCTTGTGCACTATAATATCTCCTGCGCAGATAGCTAGTTCCCGTTAAGACTGGCCGCCGTGGCCGAAAATCGGTCTGTAGGACATTCTGGCCGTTGTTTTAATGATTGTGAATTTGCTAAGATATCAATGTAGTTCTATGTTAACACATGTAATAAAATATTGTCACTAATATTAAAAGCGATTCTTCTTCTCCCTAGCCTTTATTATTCCCAAGTCACTTGGGGTCGGCTTTCTAGTCTAACCGGATTTGACTGGATATCAGTTTTTACACGGAGCGACTGCCATCTGACCTCAGCAACCCGAAGGCTAACGATACCCTAAGGCTAGACCAGTGTCAGGATATTATAGGGCACTGACTTCCCAATAACGACTGCTATAGATGTTCATGGCAGCCGAGACCGACGGCTTAACGTGCTCTCCGAAGCACGGAGCAGGCGATAATTGTCAATCAATACGCACATAATTTCGAAAGTCATATAACTTCCGGAAGTCAGAGGTGCGCGACGTGGGTTCGAACCCGAGACCCTCTGCTTGTAGTCTGTTGGTCTCTCCACTGAGCTATCGCTGCTTCTAAAAATGCGATTAATATGGTTTAATTTCGACGACAGTTGAACAGATATGTAGGTAGAGATAGCTTGTCCTATATTTCGCGGGACGAAAGAGTACGGGCCCATTATCGTCTACCAGTCTTATTTGAATTACCACTAAGCATTTATTTAATAAAAAACAAATTTATTTTATTATATAACAATATCAGCCCTGTATTAGACTGTCCCACTGCTGGGCACGGGCCTCTTCTTACTGTGAAAAGGCTTGGGCCATAGTCCACCACGCTGGCCCAGTGCGCGTTGGCAGACTTCACACATCTTCGAGAACATTATGGAGAACTCTCAGACATGCTGGTTTCCACACTGTTTATTATTTTACTATTTAAAAAAATAACACTGAATATGAAATGAGAGCGCTGAGAAATATATGTGGTGTGACTCTGAAAGATAGAATAAGGAATATTGTGATTAGAGAGAGATGCGGCATGAAAGTGGATATAGTGACAAGAATAGAAAAGGGTATGTTAAGCTGGTTTGGGCATGTAGAAAGAATGGACGAGGAAAGACTGACTAAGAAAGTTTATAAGACTAGTGTGAATGGAACAGTCGCAAGGGAAGGTCCTAGGTGAACGTTCCTTGATCAGATCGGAGACGTTCTCGATAAAGGCCAGGTTAAGAGCACCTTAAACCGGCGAGCGTGAGCATGAGGAATGTTATGAAAGTGAATGAAGCCAGAGAAGTGTGCCATGATTGTAGCAAATGGAAATCCGTATTATCTGCCTACCCCTCTGGGAATGAGGCGTGAATCTATGTATGTATGTATGTACTCCGCCCTTTGCATTAATTCCTGTACAAACATTCAAACAACGGTACCTAGACTAGATACAACTGTTTGGCAGTCAACTCCTCAGGTACAAATATGTTCAGAAGCGTCATATGAAAAGGTGCAACATCGAGCCTTCTCAATAGGAGATTTTGGCAGCCTAGTGTCTGGAATGGCGCGATATTGTGAGACGTCAAACCCGCGAGTTTGAGGAGCAGCGTAAAGCTGATCTTGATACTAAGCACGATGAATTAAAGGCCGGTCCATCCGTTGCCATAAATTATAATTATGAATCTGGCATGCTGTCGTGCCCATACTGTTCCAGAGAGTTTGCAGCAAAAATCGGCTATATAAGTCATCTTCGGGCGCATCAGCGTCGTCAAGCCGACTAGGAGTCGAAGCAGTCGCCATGGCCGAAAACGGTCGGATCGATTATCATCATCATAATTCCTGTGTCCAGCGGGTTTTACAGACATTCAAACAACGGTACCCAGACTAGGTACAGTCAGCTTCTTATATAAAGTGACAGATAACATATCCAGATATATAGGAACTCCTAAAGTGATCAATTATATTAATACAACCAAAGTCTCCTAATTATGCAAATCACCCATCTTGCACAAATATATCGGAACATGCACATCGTCAAATATATGAGTTCATTCAAAGTGTCATAATCATAGGGTTTCTAAGCATCCAAAATATTCAAAAATATGAAACATTATATGAAAATGAACTCTATCTCTATATATTTGAGGTACTCTTTTAAATATTCCGGGCCATAGCTATTTATCTCTGAAAAGTATTGATGTGACATAGACAATTCTTTGACAAATTTTAAAATGTTGTAATTTTTTAATTTTATGGATCAGACAAATGTTTGTGCCATATTAGGATTGAAGCTACAACACTCGACGCAGATGCAGTAGTGAGGTGGTCACTTAAGCCATGTGTGCAGTCAATAACATTTTGCTGAATTCAATTCAATTCGTTTATTGCACTCCATAATGTATATACAGGTCTTATAAATGTAGAGAGAGCAATTATGGACCCCGTCGGGCACGGCAATATTAGGAGAGAAGAACGAACATTGTCTTGGAGTAGTAGAGCCTCGCTGATTTCAGCATGAATGGGCTGGCTCGACCGGGGAAGGACTACCCTCTGACAGAATATCGACGTGAAATAGCAGTATTCCTACTGTTGTGTTTCATTCGGTGAGTGAGAGTGCCGGAGGCCCAATCACCCTCTTTCCTCTTTCCCGCTCTTTCCCCCTTCCCGCTCCTTCTCCTTCCCACTTCCTTTCCTAAAGGGTCGGCAACGCGCAAGTGATGCCTCTGGTATTGCAGGCGTCCATGGGCTACGGTGACCACTTACCATCAGGTGGGGCCGTATGCTCGTTTGCCACATTAGTCGTATAAAAAAAAAAATCTTGTCCTCGATGGCGTAGTGGTTAGTGTAACTGACTGCCACGCCTGAGGTCGCGGGTTCGATTTCTGCACAAGTCAAACATTTGTGTGAATGAACATGGATGTTTGTCTTAGTCTGGGTGTTTCTATGTATAGTATGTATGTATTTACAAAAAAAAAACAGTATATATATGTATGTTTATCCATTGTCTAGTAACCATAGTACAAGCTCTGCTTAGTTTGGGCTAGATGGTGTTGTGTGTATGTGATAGAATATTATTACTATTATTATATTGAAATAAGTTTTAGAGCTTTTAGTTTTATAGCTATTTATTTAATTACTCACGTATTATTTATCTATTATAGTTTATTATTAATTTATTATAAAATAAGTATTAAACTTATTTTCTAAATACACCTACTTACATAATTTGATTTATTAAAATGTATCATTTAAATATTCGTTTATATCATAGTAACATTTTTGTATTAAAAAGTCTTTTAATTTGTTGATAAACGTAAAAATTCAAGATCCGAACCCGGATTGTCACGGTCGCACATGAACGAAAAGGCAAAGCTTATGACACTTTTTTAACGAGAAAGTGAAATCCTACGAGAATACCACATAATTATAATATTTTATTAGCATATGTAGATATATGTTACAGGATATAAAAGTGCCATATTCTCATCATATATTTTATTGAGGATGAAATGACATGATATGTATTTGAAGTTAATTTTGAATGAAACCGAAGATGTCCTACTTTTTGAGGATGAGTCAGAAAAAAACCCGTTATAACTTGTCCTCTCATCACACCGCATGTATTTGATTTGCAAGCCACCGCTTGATTTGGCGATTTTGTGACTCACTGGAGATTGTGTAGATCGGCCTACGAGGGATTTTGAAGAAATATTCAGCACTAGCTTTTGCCCGCGGCTTCGCTCGCGTTAATTTAGAATTTGACAATCAATTCGGGTTGTACTTTGCTTGTAATAATATAATTCAATCATGATTCGAAGGAAACGTGGCGCCATCTATTTATCATAAGAAAGTTATTATTGTTTTCCTCGGGAACAGTAAATTTTTTCGGGATGAAAGGTAGCCTATGTCCTTTTCTGTACACCTGACAACGTATATGCAAAATTTCAGGATGATCGGTTCAGTTGTTTAGGCGTGAAAAGGTAACAAACAATCAAACTCATTTTTGCTTTTATAATATTAGTTAGGAAGTTAGGATTAGCACGGAGTTTGGAACTGTAACCAGTTCACTGCAGTGGGCTTGCACCCTCTTAATAGATATCAAACCATAGTTGGCGAAATATGATCCTAATATACATCACTGTGTACTCTTTCAGGGATATAGGGATGTATGAATCTTAGCTAGGATGCAACTATCCGAAAACGATTATACCTTTTTAAAATCGCCTTTAATCTTGACCTCCTAACATCATAAGAGACAATAAAACTATACAGGTATTTGCATGTACTTAGAAAGAAGAAAGAAAGATATTTATTCGACAAGAATATGGTACATTAGATAGTAACATCAAGTAACAGCCCGACATATTGGCCTATAACAGGCATGCGAATATTTTCTTAAGACTAGTATACATACATTAATTATTATATTACATTTTATAAGGTATTTACAATTTTCGACCTGTATTGAAAAACAAACTATCTTCATCTCCCTAGCCTTTACAATTCCCAAGTCACTTGGGGTCGGCTTTCTAGTCTAACCGGATTTGACTGGATATCAGTTTTTACACGTAGCGGCTGCCACCTGACCTCCGCAACCCGAAGGCTAACGATACCCTAAGGCTAGACCAGTGTTAGGCTATTAGAGGGCACTAACTTACCAATAAATACTGCCATAGATGGTCATGGCAGCCGGGACCGACGGCTTAACGTGCTCTCAGAGGCACGGAGCAGGCGATAATAATTGTCAATCAATACGCACATAATTTCGAAAAATCATATAACTTCCGAAAGTCACATCCTTGAAGGGATAAAAGTAAATAATATTGTTAATCATTGTCTAGTATCCGTAGTATAAGCTCTGCTTAGTTTGGGCTAGATGGTGTTGTGTGTATGTGACAGAATATTTTATTATTATAATCACACTTAGTAAAGAGGTTTTTGGCGAGACTTTGCTACCACTTATAATTTCCAAATAAAAATCCTTATAACACTTTTTCTAACCCAGAAAATGAACCGGTAAGATAAGATAAAGTGCAAATTTTAAAGCATAATATTAAAGGAAAAATGTACACGTTACGCTTCAGTGTGATGCGCGTCCCTGCGTACGCGCAGTTTCGCGGATGTGCACCGGATTTAGGATCTCACACGGTGCTTCTGTTTGAATATTGAACGCGCTTTTACCTTGACATCCTTTGTGCGACTTATTACTGTACGCGGCATGACTAAGTCTAAGTTAAGACTTAGACTTAGTCAGTTTCTTTAAAGGATGTTACCATACTATGGAGTGATCTCTTGACTGTCGAACAAATCTTAAAACTGAAGAGTAAAACAGCCTGTCAACCGCACGGCATTTCTTTAAGAAGTAATGCGGTCATTAAAACGTTAAAAGAAAAGTATTTGATAGATCTATTGCTATCGTATTAGACCCGAAAGAAATATCAATGTGCAAAAGAGATAACTATAGCTCGGACTGATTATACTTATGCAAATCTCGCAGTCATTTATTTCCTTCTCTAAAAATTATTTACCGGAGGCCCAATTAACCTCTGTCCCCCTTCCCGCTCCTTATCCTTCCCACTTCCTTTCCTAAAGGGTCGGCAACGCGCAAGTGATGCCTCTGGTGTTGCAGGCGTCCATAGGCTACGGTGACCACTTACCATCAGGTGGGCCGTGTGCTTGTTTGCCACTTTAGCTGTATAAAAAAAAAAAATATATATACAAATATACAGATAAAATCCGTAATATATAGCTTTTTTCAATGTATAACAATCGCCTAAAGTTGAGACAAAACTACAATATTACTAAAAAGGCAACTAAAATGTGGCGACACTGGCGATATGGTTGTTTTGTGTCTAGTTGCTCTTTGTGTCTTTTTATTGCTTATTTGTGACCAATGACTGTATAAGAAAAGGTTGGATTTAAAAATCAAATAAGATTACGGAAGTCGTTTGATCCACATCTATGTATATTTTATTTATTTATTTATCTATTTTGTTTGACTATTGATTTTGAGTGGCGCTCAAAATTTAACAACAATTTCACAATGTTAAGTCTGATTGGGTTTCACTGTTAGTAACGTCTCGGAGTCTGGAACAGAGGTCGGTACGACAATGAGCCCGAACTCAATTATATAGGACTTAAAATCGTAGTTCTCAAAAAAGTAACATATAAGTCATATACTGTCTATCCCTTCGAGGACATAGATCTCCGAAGGAGGGACAGTATATGACTTAAAAACATAGCTATCCATGTATGTGTACCATTTCGACAGATTTGTTTTAAGGTCCCATTTAAAGCTAACGTTCGTCAAAATGACGAGCATGCAATAAATATCTCCCTCTCCCTTTCTAAAGGTTCCATTTTTTCATTAGATCTCAAAAAAAAGAATAACAGTTCCTGATTTAGTTATTTTAAATGTAAGTTGCCTTATAGATCTCAAAAATGTGCCATAATAATTGTGATTTAGTAGGTACTTAAAAATAAATAAATACTATTTATTGTAATAATTATCTTTAATTTATATCCCAAATTTCCTATAAAAACAAGAAACTTGATTAAATACATAAAATTTTAAATAAAATACACGTTTTAAAAATGATCGTCAAATGTCTAATGGTTAGGTTATCATGGTGGTCCAGGAAGGTTAGCTATCTAGGGTTACTAGAGGTCCAGCTTATTGCGGTCTCCGGGTCGCTGTTACAGTCACCATGCAGTTATCTAGTACAAGAATTGCCCGCGGCTTTGCTCCCGTAAATTTAGGTTACGTTCGCTTTCTAACAGCACTTTTTCTCGATGAAAGGTAGGTACCCTATATCCTATTCTGTACCCCCGACATCGTGTATGCAAAATTTCATGTTTTTTTATATTTTTTTTATTGCCATTGGTGGCAGACGAGCAAGTGGCCTACCTGATGGAAAGTGGTAATGTTGATCGGTCGAGTAGTTAAGGTGTGAAAGCGTAACAAACAAACTCACATTCGCATTTATAATATTACTAGCTTTTGCGCGCGGCTCGGCCCGCGTGGTACCTACATCAATAAAATGTAGCCTATATCCTTCCCCAGGTTTTAAACTATATCTGTACCAAATTTCATCTAAATCGGTTGAGTAGTTTAGCCGTGAAAAGGTAACAGACAGACAGACATACGGACAGACAGACAGAATTACTTTCGCATTTATAATATTATAATAATAATAATATTCTACCACATACACACAACACCATCTAACCCAAACTAAGCAGAGCTTGTACTATGGGTACTAGACAATGGATAAACATACATATATACTTTTTTTTTTGTAAATACATACATATTATACATAGAAACACCCAGACCAAGACAAACATCCATGTTCATGCACACAAATATTTGACTTGTGTGGGAATCGAACCCGCGACCTCAGGCGTGGCAGTCGGTTACACTAACCACTACGCCATCGAGGCCGGCATATTATAAGTAAGGATACAGAAAAACCAAACAACACTTTGCCCGACGCAGACATCGAACTCGAAACCACATACACAGCAGTGACAGTAATTGAAAACGATATCAGAACAAAAATAATGTTCCGATTGAATATGAAGCTCCTCCGTTGCTTCTATCGCATCGCACTGATAGTTTTCAACAAAACCCACTCAAATTCTATTAAATCAGCTCACGAAAGTAGCAGTTTGTTGCAAACATCGCTAAAATAGTCCATTTATATTGTCTTAAATGTTTTTTTGAGGTTTACCTTTATTTGGTGAAAAGTATTTTAGAAGATTTTGAAACTAAACTACTCAAATACCGCTGCGTCACCTCGCATAATATGATGACTGTATAACCCCGAATGGTCAGACAAACGTGTAGGTAACATATCACCAGCTATGTTTGGGTCACACGTAACAGTAAGCGAGACTAATACTGTCTGCCGGCCACAATTACAATACCATAGGCCATAAATACCTACCGTGTCAAGAAATTCACCGTAACACTGTAGACTTCCTGAAAGAAAACTGTAAAATTTTACTGCACCCAAATATAAGACTAGTAATTTCAAAGTACCCGAAATAAATAACTACACTGGAACATTGAGACAACTACCATCTTAGTGACCATGGCTGCTGAAAAGCAACCGAAACGTCTGTGAAAGTGTAAACATAAATATAAATAGTTTTAATAGTTTAAATAATTTAATTAGCTTAAAAATTAGTAAAGTTTAATAGTAATAGTAGTATAACAGTTTCTAAATTATGTAATAGTGTCAAATAAACAACGCGATAAAATCCGTATATAGCAGGTAGTTTAATTTCAATGAATAACATTCACGTAAACAGAAGACAATATTATAATACTCAGGATTTTACAATCAGTTGCGCGAGCGCTACTACCGCCAACATTCCATTTTTGAAAATTTTATTTTTTTATTTTTATGAAGTGAGAAGTGTGTCCGGATCGTAGCAAATGGTAATCCGTAGTCTCTGCCTACCCCTCTGGGAAACAGGCGTGAATCTATGTATGTATGTATGTTTCATTGCTAGGGTGGTGTAGTGGTCTATAAGGTTGCCTCGCTATTGCGCCAAGTGTTGTGTTCGATCCGTACGCAGGACAAAAATTTGTGTGGACCACAAATAGTCGTTTCAAGTCTGGGTGTTTTATATCCGTTGTTTGTATGTTTGCGAGTTTGTCTTTAAAAAAGGCGCTAATAACTACATGACGTGTTAAACCGCTTACAAATATTTGAAATGATATTTAAATAAGAATTTCAATAACAAATTGCTATATTGAGGAATTATTTTTATTAATGGATTATTTTTATTTTTATATTTGTGAATGATTTTTCCCCATAACATGATCATTTTATAATATTATTTAATCTACTCTATTGACATCTTTACGAATAACGTTTATATTATTGTTAATTAAGTATTCCATTAAGTGCCATAATGTATAATCAATTTCTGTGTGTAGTGCCAAATTCAAATACAATGTAAATATTGTTCCTGAATAAATAAATGAAATAATAAAAAATAACTATTGTCAGACCTCCACTATTAGCTGAGTTTAAGCTACCAAGCTTTTACTTTCGAAAAATATAATATAACCTACTTAAAAATATACTAATAATACACGAGAAAGCTAAGCTAGTATCCATATAATTCATATTTACATATCATTATAAATCTACAACTTTTTTAAACAGTACCAACCAAAAAATATAAAACTTAAAAAAAACTACACGCACTGACCACAAGATCATTCTGCCTATTTATAAAGCGGCTAATCGACTTCCTTCCATTAGTAAAGGGGTGGCATAAAAAGACAATCGGTTACATAACAGCGCAAATCGTTGAATGTCGGTCATCAGTAAGTTGTGCAATAGTGAAAGGTTGCATAAGCCGGCTTAGACGAGATGAGGCTCTTGCGCCATACCGCCGATGTGCAGGCGGGGCACACCTCTGATGTTAGTGTCTGGTTTTTACCTAATAAGTTCGAGTGAGCTGTCGTGTTCGATTTTCGAATGTGATGTTACTTTTTTGTTATGGAGTGCTAAAATTAAATTGTTTGTTATTTATTTTCCGGAGGCACATAGCTTATAAAGCTAATGGCTTCAGATAGTTTATTAAATTAGCATAAATAAATATAATCTATACTAATATTATAAAGCTGAAGAGTTTGTTGTTTGAACGCGCTAATCTCAGGAACTACTGGTTCGATTTGAAAAATTCTTTTAGTGTTGGATAGCCTATCTATCGAGGAAGGCTATAGGCTATATGACATCACGATACGACCCACGGGGGCGGCGCAGTAACGATGAACGCGGATGAAACCGTGGGAACATCTAGTATCGGATAATAGTATTAAAAAAAAAGTAATATTAGACAAACCATAAAAATACAACTCTCGCAAGAGTATCATGTACAGACATTTAAAAAATAACAGATACCCAAAATGTTTTAATATTTTATATTTATCATATTGTTTTTACATTTACATAACTAGCCACAGTTCTGTAAAGACACGTATCCTATTGCGCAGTGATAAGGTAGTTCGTGCAGTATCTACCTTATGCAATTCATTATATTGTTATCTGTAATTACGCAGTTAGAGAAATGACGATAAAACATGGAAAACCATTGTGGAAATTATGATGAAATTTATTTTTAGGGACAAAATCTTATACTGAAAACGGCTTTTTTTTACTTTTATTAAGTGTATAATAAAACATCCATTATTATAAAATACTTTTGACGGCCTAGCGCGTAACAGAATGTCTCTAAAGCAAAAATTATTTCAATTTGACTATCACCTAAAAATAACATCCTTACCTAGCAAGCAATTATGTTTATGAATCCATAAATAATATAGATATATCAAAGATGGCGTACAAACTAAAATTATGAAAACGCTATACCTACCACAAAACCAAGATGTCTGTCATCAATCTGACAGCGGTCTGTCACTTTCTAAAAATATCACGTGACTTACCAGAGCTAACATTTCTATTAACGCGACTAACAGCTGTTAATGTCTTCATAATGTACTAGGATATCATAAGCTAGCGCAGCTCAACATATACCGTTGAAGAGTTAAGTCAAGTCCTCAGAGCGGTTGATACATATTCTACCAACTTATGCGTCTGCATTCCGTATACAATCTAAAGATCAAAAGGGGGGATGAATGTAGGTTGCGCTGGTCTTTGTTTCCCCCCTCTCCTATGGGCAATTTCAAGTTACAATCGCGTTGGCCTGCACTCATTTATTCGCCATTTTCTTATAGGAGCATTTAATTATTGCAATTTCATGTATAATGGCATGTGTTATGCATAAAATTGGAATTTATTAACGGAGATTTCGTTTAAAAAGTAAGAGGATTTTAGGTCTCAAGACGTTATCAAATGCGTAAATTCTTAATGTATGTAAAATTTATTTAAATTGATTAATTTTTAGTTCCTCATAGCCGCTGCAATCAAAATATGAACTAAAATTACTTAAAATTTTATAATTATCCTTACATAATTATGAATTATGCAGGCAGACTATGTTATAAAAATATTTAATATTTTTTGTTAGCTTTCTGTTATATGATATATCATATAATATATTTTAGTATTTTCACATTTATAGTACATATACATTCATATATTTACTTTTTTTACATTCAATTTATTATGTTATTTGGCAAGCGTAGCTGTCCGTGGCCTCACTGGACTTGTCCGAAAATCAGCGCTGCACTACCTACCACGGTGCTGCAGCATTATGCTGAGATAAGTGCATTTTTGGTCTCGCACTGGCGCGGGCGGTACGATGTAATTACGTAAATTGCTTATTCTTGTTTTTTTTTGTTTTAATTTGTATATATAAGTTTTTTTATTATTTGTTTTTTTTGTTTTATGCCAGTGTAGAAGTCAAAATAAACTGTTTTCTTTCTTTTTTTCGTACTAAAAGCACGAGAAATAAATTGAACCAAAAAGTTGCAATAGGTTTCTATTTTAAAACGTTTTACATTGTCGCGACTAATCTGCAGGATAAGCTTTTAATTAAATATGCTATTTTAAGATAAGTTGAGTTAATAATAAAAACGTGAAACAACGTGCTAACAAACATCCCACGCTTATAAACTTCTTTGTAAAATCAAAAGTAAACCAATATTCTTTTTTGAACGACGCCGACTGTTATGACGTATGAGCGGTCACGCTTTGTGGCCTTTTGCCGATATTTTTAGAGGTCTATGAAATTAAGTTTTTTTTTGCTTTTATTTTAAAAATCCTTTTTTATACACCTACTTACTTTATAGAATCAGGTAAAAGTGTATCATAGATAATTATATTTGTAGTCTTTTTGCTGTGCAAATTACGCAACAAAAATTTCAGACCAAATATTCACATAATTAAAGGACTATAAGTTCTTATTATAAATACGAATAATATGTATGTGTTTGTTTGTTACGCTTTCACGCCCTAACTACTCGATCAATCATCATGAAATTTCGCACACACGTTGTCTGCGGTACAGGATATTCATCAAATAAATACTGTTCCCGAGCATTTAATTATATTGCATCTAAAAACCTCAGAATATGACACTTATTCGTGACAATGCCATTCCAAAGAGACTATATACGTTATTTTCTGATTTTTGGGTTAGCCTGCCTTTCAGAAACCAGCGGTTAAATTTTCAACGGAGCAGGACTATAAAACTTCCTATTTATACTAATATTATAAAGCTGAAAAGTTTGTTTGTTTGATCGCGCTAATCTCAGGAACTTCTAGTTCGATTTGAAATATTCTTTTAGTTTTGGATAGCCAATTTATCGAGGAAGGCTATAGGCTATATAACATCACGCTACGACCCACGGGGGCGACGCAGTAACGGTAAACGCGGGTGAAACCCCGGGAACATCTAGTATTATAATAATTTCGGGCGAATGGGTGACACAGAATTTACCTAGCTTCGGGGTCATTATTCGTATAAACGAACAATGGAACTAGGTAACTACAGAATATTTTTATTTTTACTGTGTCAGATGTTATGTATTGTTTTGCCAAATAAATTTTATTATTATTCTCTTTATTGATAAATTTTTCAATAATAATTACGTTTATAAATATATAAAAAACACACATTTAAAATATAAGAACTATGAAGACCCACCGGCATCGGGAACTGGGTCCAAGCTACCGGTGGGTAGGGCTCCAGCGAGAGGAACCTCACGATGCGTGCCGTGTCAAGCAATACGGCCTTCTGCATCAGAGACTTAATCCAGCCGTCTAACGCGAGCCACTTCAGATTGTGATCGAGACTCTTGGCAATCAGTCCATGGACTGATACGACTATCGGTACAATGATCGCCGAATCCACATCCCACATGTCGACAATCTCGTGCGCTAGATGCAAATATTTAACTTGTTTATCCTTTTCAGCTTTCACAAGATTCCCGTCATGAGTAATGGTAATATCGACGATCATTGCACGGCGCTCTAATCGGTCCACCACCACAATGTCAGGTCTATTGGCTACAACAGTCCTGTCAGTAATGATGGACCGATCCCAGTAGGTACAACATTATTATTATTACTTACCTTTTAACACCAAAGAGCATGAGTAGGTACCTACCCATCGCTGACCTCAAACCTACAACTACTAACCGATGCCTAACAGCAGACACTTTTTGTCTGCACGGATGACTTAGTAGTTTAATTAGTCGCCTCGCCGCTGCCACTGCGCCGAGTGTTGTGGGTTCAAATCCCACACGGGACAAAACTTTGCGTGATCCACAAATTGTAGTTCCAAGTCTGAGTGTCCTTCGTGTCCGTTGTTTGAATGTTTGTAAAGTCCCTCGGGACACAGGAATTGTTTCTGTAGACAAAAAGTAGAAAAGTAAATAAAAACAAAAATAGACTTCATGATACTTTGAGCTCATTCTGCGTAAATAGAAACACCCATGATTAAATTATGTTCGGGTACTTTGAATTTTTGTAATAACTACACTGGAACATTGAGACAACTACCATCTTAGTCTCCCCGTGACCGTGATCGCTGCTGAAAAGCAACCGAAACGTCGGGGAAAGTGTAAACACAAATATAAATAGTACAATAGTATAGTAATAGTATAAATAGTTTTAATAGTTTCAATAATTTTATTAGCTTAAAAATTAGTAAAGTTTAATAGTAATAGCAAAATAAGAGTTTTCAAAAATGTTGTAATAAAGCGTATAATAAACAACGCGATAAAATTCGTGTATAGTAGTTTAATTTCAATTTAATTTCAATAAACAGAAATCCATAAAAAAAAGTTGCACTCCGCGAGTGGCGGCAGAAGTGAAAACTTGAATATTAACGTTGTGCATTTTTGATATTTTGGAATGGTTAGGGAATAATTTTGCACGAATTGCTTTAATTATCAGTATAAAAGTACTATCATTTATGTGGTAAAATACAATATTCATTTATTGCGCTATCGTACACAAACATGACAATTCTCCCTCCGTCTTACGAATTTTTGATAACGTCACGCGTCCTGACGCGAGTTTAACATTTTTTACCTATCACAAAAAAGTGTACAACGCCGCTAAAAAAGTTTTCACTTCAAAAACAGAAATCCATAAAAAAAAAACTCAGCGCAGAATTTTAACGGAAACTCGTAACAGTTGAGGTTACGCAACACGGCAATTAAAAAGTGTATCAGTGTTATAATTATAACAAACAATTGCGCAACAGTTGCGCAACCAGTCACCCACTGACACACTATCACACTGACGCTTATATCGGCGTATCATTGATCTATGACGTAACAACACATGAAATTTTATTTTATATAAGAATTTTTTGTTCTCATGAGAACCGTTTCGCCGACAACGCTTTTGGTAAAACGGCTCTCAAACAGTTTTACTTTTCGGTGAAACGGTTCTCATTGGTCCTGTGTGATTTTGTGTTTGTGTTTGTAGTTGATTGTAGCGTCTTAAGTTCGATGCTCGAATCGGGTAAAATCAAAATCAAAACACTAAATATGTGTTTATTCATATATGTCACATAATGATAGTTATAAACGTCTTACACTTAACCAACCTATTGAGTTGCAGTGGCGCACCGGCGGCTAGACACAGTAGGTTTTAAATTATATCTGGAATGTCAACAATTCACAGGTTAATGTGAATTTAAAATCAAAATCAAAAATAAATTTATTCAAGTTAGGTTACAAGGTAACACTTATGAATGTCAAAGTTACGCTAAATTTTTTCTGTGAATTTACATTTACTGCCACGTTCAGCAAAGAAAGGGTGTAGGGCTCATGAGAAGAACGGGCAAGAAACTCATGGCCACTCTTTTTAATCGCCAAGTTTACAATAAAATTTTGTTCATAAATCATGACTGTAAGGTGCTGCAACCATTTACATTTAGCTATTGCCATGCTCAGCATCATGTAGAACCAATGAGAAGAACTGGCAAGAAACGCACACCCTTTTAATTGTCTTCTATTAACTGGGTCAAAAACGATGCTGGCAAAATGTGGGCTTTATACATCTCTGTCTTGGGAATAAATAAGTCTATTGCGCGAAAACTCACTATCACGAAGTGTATACATTTTTCCTCTAGTTACTAAAGACTTTATTTAATAACTAGATGTTCCCGCGGGTTCATCCGCGTTTAACGTTACTGCGCCGCCCCCGTGGGTCGTAGCGTGATGTTATATAGCCTATTGCTTTTCTCGATAAATAGGCTATCCAACACTAAAATAATTTTTCAAATCGAACCAGTAGTTCCTGAGATTAGCGCGTTCAAACAAACAAACTCTTCAGCTTTATAATATTAGTAGATATAGATAGTATAGATTAGTATAGATAATATTCTATCACATCCACACACGTGTATGCGGTGTATGTGATAGAATATTATTATATTATTATTATTAATAAACTCACAAACCTTAAACTTTGACGATCTATAGTGTTAAGAGCTCAATATATAAAAGATTTTTGACATGAATATGCTTAAAAGATTATCTTATGTAATGTATTTTTAACAATGTTTTAAAAGAGAATGCAATGATATAATACCTCCTTTTTCACATACATTTATTTTTAATTTTATTCTAAACATACATAGCGGAAGACTTGTCTCTTAAAAAAGGAAAGTTTGAATAAATAATTACTATTTTTAGGGTTATGTGTGCAAATAATAAAAGCGGAGCATTTTTTTTTTATTGATTTCCCCGGTGGTGTAGCGGGTGTAAATATGACTGCTGAGCTTGGAGGTCACGGGTTCGATTCGGCTATAAAGAGTTTTTAGTCAATTAATCTAAGTTTCAGTGCGGAATCTCCTACTTCGTATGGCTTAAGTCATAGCTGTGCACAGTTCCAGATAACGTATGCTAAGACTTTCTTAACAAATATCTACTAATACTTTGTGCCTGACCCGGGTATCGAACCAGAAACAACATGCACAGCAGTCGTATCCACAACTGCTGCGCTACCGAGGTCGTGTATGCAGTAGTGTTTTTCTGCCTTTCAGATATTGGGCGTGAGCAGCATACGCCTAACTGACTAACTAGGTAGTAGAACCCCGCTTTCAGGTAGTAGAGTCTCGCTGATTTCAGCATGAACGGGCCGGCTCGACCGGGGAAGGACTACCCTCTCACAGAATATCGACGTGAAATAGCAGTATTCCTACTGTTATGTTTCGTTCGGTGAGTAAGAGTGCCGGAGGCCCAATCGCCCTCTTTCCCCCATCCCGCTCCTTCTCCTTCCCACTTCCTTTCCTAAAGGGTCGGCAACGCGCAAATGATGCCTCTGGTGTTGCAGGCGTCCATAGGCTTCGGTGACTACTTACCATCAGGTGGGCCGTATGCTTATTTGCCACCTTGGTTGTATAAAAAAAAAACTAAATAAATAACCTACTAAGGCTTTAAATTTTGGAGGTGAGAATTTAGAGGTGAGACCGTTCTACTGCCATGCAGAAGACCTTTCAGACGCTCTTCTGACTTCTTGAAGATGTGTTCGTCTTTAGGAAGTAGTTACGCGTTTTAACGGTAACGGTTAACCTGGTGTGCAAATTAATATAACAGAAAACTGGTTTTAACGTGATTATGCTTAGTATTAAACTTTTAAATGCTTGATGTTTCGGTCAGGTTACTAGCCTTGGTCACAAGCAGAATGAGGAATCTTGTATGACAGAGTTCTCCATATTATTTTTGATAATAATATAATTATGATTTGAAGTTTGCCAATCCAATACTTACTAATTTATTTAAAAATAAATTATTAAAATCAATAAAGAAATTATTTGATTATTTTTCAATAAAATAAAACTGTACAAAATATACAATTTTTATTTAAAATCATGTCTTTGTATTGTCCGATGAAATAATTCTAATATTTTAAATGTTGAATAGGTATTTATTTTAATTATCTTATAAAATAAAAATATGGCTTAAGATTTTTTTTTGCCACCGAATTAAATAAGCTAAGTAACATTTTATTACGTTAAATGACGGGGTTTAAATTTTTTTTTTTTTGCTAGGTTAATCTTGTCATACATTTATATGTATTTATACCTTAATATATTAATTATGTAATTATATATTGTAAATAGTTTATAAAGTAAATAAAAATAAATAGTAAAATTACCATAGTTACTGCAAACTACTACGTCATCGTCACTAGGAGTCAAGACACTCAAGAAGTTCGATAGAGGGCGTTGGCCGCAGTGAAATTCGGCGTTATGCCGTACCTGGCGGCCTTCACGCCGCTTTCCATTGTACACCTTCATTTTCTGTGAGCCTAGTACCTGAACTCACTTAGTATGCACAAAAAAATGTGGTTCGGTCGGTTTTGTTTACTTTTAGTTTGGTACTTGGAAGTGGATTAGACTTTTTTTAAACAGGCGAATCGATAATTGTTGTTGATAATTATGTATCGATAGTTGGTTTTTATACTAGCTTATGCGCGCAGCTGTGCGTGTTATTATTTGGAAATTAAGAATTATTATGGAACCTATCTTTTTATTTTAGAATAATAATATAATTTACCTGCGTTTAATTGAACGCCTATTATTATGAATATTATTAGGTCATCACCCGAACTTTGTGACGCGAAAAAATTGTGCTCTAAAAAGGCAAGTACAGGCAAAGTGTGATCGTATTAATGCTAAAACTCTTTGTGACCCTGAAGAGTTTTGCCCTAAAAACATAATATGTAACAGATACTACAGCCATGATTGGGTTTCTAAACAGACAAAAACGGCAACATCCAATGGCATATTAAAATCACTGGATTTTATGTGACATGCCAATAAACATCCTTTGAGAGTTTAAGCGTGACTAGCGAAACGGAGCAATGATACCCTCGACTGGCCATTTGAAAAGGTGAGGAAGAAAGACTCGGAGTCACTTCTTAGACAAGAGTTAAAGTAAATATACGGTATCTTCATAATTATCAGGTAACTGACATGTCTGTTCGCTAGAGAATTATGCATATCAACAAAGCTTTGCCCCCTTCCTGAATAATAATAAGACTATGAGAAAACCCAATTTTCCGGTGTCTAGCGAGGCGGGGGAGGGGCGGGACGGGTGAACGCTCTCCATTCCACGCTATCATCCGCGATGCGCCCGCGCCGACCGCCTTTCTTAGTGTGCTCAAAGGGCCCGCCGATATTTAATTTCTTTATATTATATATTTTTGTTAAGCATGTTATTAACGAAATATTTATAACGCTCGCTGTATAGAAATACAAAACTGAAAAAAATACGGAAGGAACTAGATAGCTAAAATATGTATGTTATGTTACAGGAAGAACTCTGTAACATTAAATTTAATAGGTAAAGTTGTTTATAATTATTTGTATCGTAGTCATAAAAAAATTAACGTAGTAATACCATCAATGTTTACCTATAAAACAGTTTAATAACCTATTGTTCGTTTAGGTATTATTATTATATAAGTATAATAAATTACATCGGTATATTTTGCATTATTTGTTTCTCTTTCACGGGTATTTCCCTAATATATTAGGAAAATACCCGGCCCTTTGGGAGGCTTACACGGGCATATGGGTCCAATGTTATTTATTGAAGCAAATTACAAAAAGGGGAAAAGGGATACAAAGTTTATACCTAACTACTTTTATATCTGATTTTATTTAAATAAAATATATTGAACCCATCAATAATTTGTCTTAACAAAATAGGTTCCAAGAACTTAGAAAATATAAGCCGAAACATTTTTCTTGACAATACAAACAAGTGCACACTAAAAAAGACCCGGCCCTCCAACACGTGTCCCTCCTATCTCTGTGACCCACTTACACACACATCCCTAAATATGTCAATGTGTGCGTGCGTGGGCTGTTAACTTACATTAGTAATGCATTAGTATGCATTCATCGACTGTAATGTATGCATGTGCGAGTGAAATTTGGAATAAACACTGTCGATGTGTGCGTTTATCTAGGATTACTCGCGCTGTGCTACTGGTTTGGCTGTTATATTTTTCTCGTAAATTACAAGACATTCGATTTTTAAAACATAAAAATATGAGGACCGTATTAAAAAAAAAACTTAATTCGATATTTAAATTATAAGAATTTGTACATCTTCAATCCATAGATAGAGTTGTTCTTAATCTGAAATAAAGTTATTTTTTAAAGGCACAGGACACAAATGCATTATGCCTTCAAGATAATAATATCCTTAGTCTATAGGTATATATTTACAGTATGCTTCATTTGTTCCATTATATGACGTAAACTATAATGAAACGTAAGACGTACTTAGACGTAATTAATTGTTCCTGTGGATTTCACTAAGTTTTTTGAGGATGGTTAGAGATATTCAAGCAGCTAGATAATCTCTGACTTGGTATACGAGTTTTATAACAACTGGATATGATGATTCAATTATAGTGTGAGCATTCAAAGGCGGGATCGTGTTCTGTAATTTTAAGTCAATCTTAGCGTTTCTGTAAAAAAGGCCTGTATTGCCAGAATGTCGAACCTATATACAGGGTGTGTCGTAAATAGTGGTCCAGAGTAAAGGAGTCGATACACCGTATTCTTATGTATCACATACCGAAATTTTAACCATTTTTTTTATGCCCCTAAAGTCATATGATTTGCTGAAGATGAGTATTGAAATTGGAAACAGATTAATTTCTTTAAGTACCTTTGACTTTAAAACATAAGACAGGGTTTGGATATGATAGTACACATATTCAAGAGTAATAATAAAAAAACAGAATTAAAAAATATTGATATTTGTTGAAATGATAGCCAAATTCGTGAAGCAAGGTGCAGAAATTTTAAATAAGAACTTTTATTTTTTGTTAGGAGACCCTTAACTGAAAATGCTTAAAATTTCGGTATGTGATACATAAGAATACAGTGTATCGACTCCTTTACTCTGGACCACTATTTACGACACAACCTGTATATTAATACGTGAAGCAAAAACTGTGTACCCCTTTGTACGAAAATTGCGCGGACGGAGAAGTATGAAATTTGGCACAGTTAAAGTTTATATGGAGAAGTAGTGACGAATTCTAATATTTATATAAAATATGCATTAGAAATGCAGTAAATTAATGAAAAAACACTACACGCACACAACCATGCATTTGACACACGCATTTGACTGCATTTGACTGCGTAGGTATATATTATATCAATTATAGCGTGATATATTATATCAATATATAAGACATAATCCTTATCCTTACTAATATTATAAATGCGAAAATGAGTTTATTTGTTTGTTTGTTTGTTACGCTTTCACGCCTTAACTACTCAACCGATCAACATGAAATTTTGCATACACGTTGTCAGGGGTACAGAATTGCAAAACTGTTGCAAAGCTAACCTAACCTAACCTACATTTACGCGAGCGAAGCCGCGGGTGAAAAGTAGTAATATATAAGCAATATCTTACAAGCAAACTTTGGTCGAATTTCGAGCACTAGGCGACCGCTAGTTTATATAACTAAGTGATTAAAGAAACGCCTACGTTTTAGCTATTTAAAACAGCTGTCAGTTTTCGCTGACATATCCATATAAGATATATTATGGAACACCTTCTTAGTAAGTTTAACTACCGGATACATAGGTACTAAAAAAAAATCAACGGGTTGCACTCCGGGAGTGCCGGCAGAAGTGAAAACTTGAATATTAACGTTGAGCATTTTTGATATTTTGGAATGGTTAGGGAATAATTTTGCACGAATTGCTTTAATTATCAGTATAAAAGTACTATCATTTATGTGGTAAAATACAATATTCATTTATTGAAATATCGTACACAAACATGACAATTCTCCCTCCGTCTTACGAATTTTCGATCAGGTCACGTGTCCTGACGCGAGTTTAACATTTTTTACCTGTCACAAACTGCAACACAACAACGCCGCTAAAGAAGTGTTCACTTCAATAAAACCTTCATTTTTTAAAGATTTGTTTTAAATATAACAATGTCAAATATAATTTATTTATTTGCAATAAGTATAGGTACATTTTTGTCAGCCTCGATGGCGTAGTGGTTAGTGTAGTCGACTGCCACGCCTGAGGTCGCGGGTTCGATTCCCGCACAAGTCAAACATTTGTATGCGTGAACATGGATGTTTGTCTTGGTCTGGGTGTTTCTATGTATAATATGTATGTATTTACAACAAAAAAGTATAAGTATTTATGTATGTTTATCCATTGTCTAGTACCCACAGTACAAGCTCTGCTTAGTTTGGGCTAGATGGTGTTGTGTGTATGTGGTAGAATATTATATTATTATATTATAGTTTGGTCTTATCTACATAGATACTTACTTACTTATTTCGTTGAGCTGCGATAGCTCAGTGGGGAGACCAACAGACTGCAATGCAGAGGGTCTCGAGTTCGAACCCACGTCGCGCACCTCTGACTTTCGGAAGTTATATGACTTTTCGAAATTATGTGCGTATTGATTGACAATAATAGCCCGCTCCGTGCCTCGGAGAGCACGTTAAACCGTCGCTCCCGGCTGCCATGAACATCTATGGCAGTCGTTATAGGGAGAGTGTCAACACAAAAGCTCCCACTGGGTCGAAGTGTCGCCGGTCTGCACTGACTGGCTCCCACATAAGATAAGATACTTATTTCGTTGGCTCAAAGTGGATCTTGGCCTCTGACATTAAAGTGTACCATTCTTTCATATTTTGTGCCAAGTCAGACCAATCGAACACATTCATGTCTTTAGCTAGTTCATCTTTCCAGCGGTACCTTGGGCGACCCACCGGACGAAGCTCGGTGGATCGCCCGAGATATGCTCTTTTGGCAGCTCGATCCTCTCCCGTTCTTTCCTTTTTATTTCCCCGATGATATTCGGCTCTGAGGCCGGGACTCCACCAAAGCGGAGACAAGACGAGCGGAGAGGAGATGTTTACCCAATAGAATTGTAACCAATAGAATTGTGTTATTGACACATTTCCTCTTCGCTCAGCTTCAGTGGAGTTCGCTGTGCGGAGATGTGTAATATTTGTATGGCGCGATGGAAGCGGAGATGTGAGCGGCGTGCAGTGGGCGATGTCACTCAACGCCTCGCACCCAAGCTGAAGAACATCTCTTCTGGCACAGCACACAGCACACCGCACACGTCTCCGCTTTGGTGGAATCCCGGCCTGACACTAGATGTTCAATCTCGCTATTAAATTTTTGCTGCCACTCCCCCTTCTCTTCTCTTGGTCTTATCTAAATACATGATTTTTAATTACGTCTGGTATTCTAAGATTTCACAGACTAACTAATGTTAGCTGAAAGATCAAAATTCAAGCAATATTTCTTTTTAAAGTTTGGGAAAACATAATGCCATCAAAAACATACTTGTAAAGAAAACCAAGTCTCGCAACTCAATTCTTCTACCGTAAAAAGTTGTGAGATCCATGTAATACCAAGTCGGTTAATTTATTCAGTCCCTACTTAAGGGACCATCTGTCTTAAGTCATTACGTAATTAGCTAACCTAACAATATCTTATAGTGACCATATCAATATTAAAAGTATTTTATGTTTTAAATAAATAGATTGACTTGGCAATCGTTTGAAAACATAATGTGTCACAAGTAATACATATTATATTAAATTAGATTGTTTAGTGCGATTGCCAAACATAAAAGATTGAGAAAACATAATAACTGTAAAACTTTCGTGTTGCATGATGTGTGTATATAATATGTATCAGGTATTAACGCGATCATACATGTTTACCTTTTTAAAGCTTGACCATTCGACCATGTACGTACATGTACCTATGTTTTTTTTTTATACAACTATGGTGGCGAACGTGCATACGGCCCATCTGTTGGTAAGTGGTCATCGTAGCCTATGGACGCCATGTTTTTTTTTAAAGTAAAGACATCTTTAGGCGCGTTGAGCACTTCTGGGGTGAACAAAAATCATAGAACTCGCGTCTTCGTCACCGAACAATTTCCATTTTTGAATTATTTTTCGTTTATAAAGAAGTCTTTATGATCAAGGATTAAAGCTTTCACTTCTGTCGGCAGTCCCCAAAGACTGCGCAAAATTTTTTTTTTATACGACTTAGGTGTCAAACAAGCATACGGCCCACCTGATGGTAAGTGGTCACCGTACCCTATGGACGCTTGCAACACGAGAGGCATCACTTGCGCGTTGCCGACCCTTTAGGAAAAGAAGTGGGAAGAAGGAGTGGGAAGAGGGAAAGGGGGTAATTTGGCCTCCGGCAATCTCACTCACCGAACAAAACACAAAAGTAGGAACACTGCTGTTTCACGTCGATATTCTGGGAGAGGGTAGCACTTCCCCGGTCGAGCCGGCCCTTCATGATGAAATCAACGAGGCTCTACTATTCAAAACATTATCATATCTCTGCTAACGCAGTCCAGGGACCATCATCTCTCAAAGCATTATCATTGCATACGCGTCAATGAGATAATTTAATAGTTTGCTGTATAGATGGCGTAGTTGTTTAATTGATCGCCTAGTCGCTACCACTGCGTCACGTGTTTAGGTTCGAATCCCACAAGGGATCAAAATTTGTGTTACCCACAAATAGCATCTCGACTGCACTGATAGCTTAATGGTTGTAGTGGTCGCCTCGCCGCTGCCACTGGGCAAAGTGTTGTGAGTTCGAACCCCACTTCTTCTCCCTAGCCTTTATTATTCCCAAGTCACTTGGTGTCGGCTTTCTAGTCTAACCGGATTTGACTGGATATCAGTTTTACACGGAGCGACTGCCATCTGACCTCCGCAACCCGAAGGTTAACAATACCCTAAGGCTAGACCAGTGTCAGGATATTAGAGGGCACTGACTTCCCAATAACGACTGCCAAAGACGTTCATGGCAGCCGGGACCGACGGCTTAACGTGCTCTCCGAGGCACGGAGCAGGCGATAATTGTCAATCAATACGCACATAATTTCGAAAAGTCATATAACTTCCGAAAGTCAGCAGTGCGTGACGTGGGTTCGAACCCGAGACCCTCTGCATTGCAGTCTGTTGGTCTCCCCACTGAGCTATCGCTGCTTTTTAGGAACTTATAGACGCGATTTCACTTCTCCACCAGAGCGTAATCTGTTAATGCAGCCCAGGGACCATCATCTCTCAAAGCCTTATCATTGCATACACGTGTATGAGTTTTTGATGGTTTGTTGTATGGCGTAGTTGTCTAATTGGTCGCCTAGTCGCTACCACTGCGTCACGTGTATAGGTTCGAATCCCACAAAAGACCAAAATTTGTGTTCCCCACAAATAGCAACTTGACTGCATTGATGGCTTAATGGTTGTAGTGGTAGCCTCGCCGCTGCCACTGGGCAGAGGGTTGTGGGTTCGAACCCCACACGGGACAAAAAATTGTGTGATCCACATATGGTTGGTCCGAGTCTGGGTGTTTTATGTCGTTTTTTAAATGCTTGTAAAGTCCCCCACGACACAGGAATTAAATTAAAGTGGGAGTCGGCAGTAAAATAAAGAAAATGAGAGAGCGTGTTATAGATTAAAATGCTATAGCATTTGTCTCCTTCACGCGCATGCAATGACAATGCCCAAGCCACCATCCATAAAGGGATTGTTCGGCATTTAAAGAATGAGTACCAGGACAACATAAATACGCAGCAAGTTACACGTTAAAATGATATGCAAGTCAAAATACAATAAAGTGTTGGCAATAAAACAAAATTTAATCTATACCCGTTTTATTCGTTTCTACTTTCTGTTCACCTGTGCAGTGAACCAATTTATTTTATCAGTAAGTAATTTATTTGTTGTTATCTATAATGAGGTGTGGTCGTTGATTTAAATAACAAAACTTTATAGGCTTTAAGAAGGTCACAGTACACAAGGCCTTCTAGAATATCTGGTTAAAGTTCTAGCGCCATATTGTGGTATGCGAATTAAAGATTTAGGCGCCCGGCCTCACTGCGGGCGGTCAGCGGTCAGAGTTCCGAGTTCTGCGTTCCGCGTTCAATGTGATGAATGCGGTGTCTTCGGTCAAATCTCTCAAAGGTCCTAATCTTTTTGGTATAAGGTACAACCTATTGTAGCTAGTTGAACTCCGTTCCGTTCGGCTATTTCTCGCTCATTACCGTTCTGAAAACCGGGTTTAATAGTAAAACAATTCTTATATAGCATTTATACATACCCTTATATAACCACAACTAACTGTTACATACAATACTAGTTATTGCCCGCGGCTTCGCTCGCGTTAATTTAGTATTTGACAATCAATTCGGGTTGTACTCTGCTTGTAATAATATAAGTCAATCATGATTCGAAAGACACGTGGCGCCATCTATTATCATTTTTTTGGAGATGATAGGTAGCTTATGTTCGTTTCTGTAACACCTGTCAACGTATATGCAAAATTTCAGGATGATCGGTTCAGTGGTTTAGGCGTGAAAAGGTAACAAACAAACTCATTTTCGCTTTTATAATATTAGCTAGGATTAGGATAGGATAGACAACACTAGGGCTCCTAGCTGAAACATTCTGTACCCTAGTCCCTAACCGATCAGGGTTAAGCATTTGGCAAAAGCGTTCAGCGTACAGTTGGGAATGTAAGCTGTTATTTTTAACTGGCCCAGTTGAACACAACGCCCGGTTAGACGGAAATTTAACTGATGTGCAACGGTTATAGTTGCTGGGACTGATAGAACTGGGACTGTGGGATTGTGAACTTGGGACGTTTCACACTTGTAGTTTAAAAAGGGGAAGGCAGAGGTGTTTTAATATAGCACTAGATTTTGCCTACGGTTTCACTCGCATAAATGTAGGTTAGGTTAGTAACAGTACGTTTTTCTAGATGAAAGGTACCCTATGCCCTTTTCCGTTCCCCTAACAACGTGCATGCGAAATTTGATGTTGATCGGTCGAGTAGTTAAGGCGTGAAAGCGTAACAAACAAACTCACATTCGCATTTGAGATAACAATTATGAATCTCACTTTTTGTTTCGTGTAGGACAATTCATCCAGACTTGTGTGTGATACTGATAAGTTTAGTGGGATCAATCTCATAGCCAGTTGCACTCACTGATCGTTAAACGATTAGCGAGGTTAAGCAACGTTGGGTGCGGTCAGTCTATAGATGGGTGACCGCTTAGTGGTATTTCATCTGAGCGTCTTCGTGCTTCGGAGGGCACGTCAAAAGTCGGTCCCGGTTGTTGTGAAATTGACAGCAGTCCATGTCAGAGGCGTACGGGCGGCTTGAACAACTCTTGACAACAGGTTGGCCACTAACCACACGAAAAAGAAAGAAAGAAAGAAAAGAAGCCAGAACTGGTACTCGGACCTGGTGACCTATCATACAGGTTTCTACCTTAGGCACCAGTCCTTCACAATTTTGTCTTGAGAAACTGTATTACTTACTAAGCATAATATTTGCATCACCCAGATGGGGCGAAATGTTAACGGGGATTTCTATTAAGAAATTCTCAATAGCAACACTGTGCCCCATAAACGCCCTATTACGTGACACCTAACCTTAAACTAAAGTTCGCAAAATATGGAAGCAATACTTCTGCCTACACTCTTTATGTGTATAGGCGTGTATGTAATATATTTTTGATAAATATTAGTATGTCAATAAATATAATGAAGCTGTTACAGGAGTATTACGATCTCGGCACGGTTACAGCACGCCTAACGTCCGGCCTGCTGCCCAGGGCTGCCACAAAGTGAAATGTTATATATTAATACAACAGCGTGTTTTATTAGTAAATAAATAAAATAAAATAAATAAAAATCGTTTATTTGCAAAAACAGTTTTAGAACTACAACAAAATAGTGATTGAAGTCTCCTTTTAGGCAAATAATGCCTGTGTTAGGAGACCTCGCTCTTCCATTATTATGGATACGCTTTATTAAGCGTACATTAAATTGTGATCTATTTATATTAGCATAATTAGTGTTTAATAATAAAAAAACAAAAAACCGATGGAATTCATTCATTTATGGTCGTAGGGTACACGAAAGTTAAATATGGCAATTAAAAATAAAATCACATCTCAGGATAGATTATTTTTCATATTTTTTTCAGAACGGCCATCAGTTCTACTATAAGACATTTCAAGGTTATCCATTACTTACTGGATAACCTGTATACTGAAAGTACTCTTATGGTACTGACCTTTCGCCAGTTTAGTTATACCACATAATAGGGAGAAAGACATATTGCCCTTTCCTGGTACTGAGAATGACGGAATCATCAGGCAACTCTGCCCAAACAGCATTGAACTCTCGTATTCAATATCGTTGCGCCATCAATGCCGATTAGAATACAATTTACAAAAACAATACCTTTTATCATTTCTGTTTACCTGGTCGCTCTGTACAAGATTAGTCATGATTAAGAATCCCGCTAGGGTCAAAACTAGTCGTGTTGACCCAAAAATCCAGACGTAAATGCAACCGTCAATTTATATGAATAAAGCTTAAATAAAGTACATAAAAAATACTCAAGAGTCGGAACAATTATTAAAAGTCCCGTGTCATTCTATTTCTGAAGAACCCATAATAATATGAAATGTTGCGCGAACTAAATGTATAGTGACAGCCCTACCAGACGCGACGGTGCAAGTGCAGTGCGTATTTATAATCGGCCCAAATTCTAAAGTGGGATGCGTTTGTGGGCCAGCCCTGCGTCCCTCGGGCGAACACCTCGCGGCTATGTACTCCTGGTACTTGCGAACGATTTATCGATAGATTGCTAAGATAATTATTATTATCGATAAATAGTTGACACGAACGCTTTTTCATCATGTGCTAATCAATATAATTTACAATAATAATTATTAAAAGAAAACCTCTTATTAATTTATGGCAATATAGTAATTTAAATGACAAAAAAAATTGGGGAGACTGCCGATAGAAGTGAAAATTTTAATCCTTGATCATAAACACTTCTTTACAGAAAAAAAAGGCTGGGTCGGATTCCTGATACTCTCTTAGTGGTTATTAAGGGTGTCAAACTTTCGTTACCTTTTGCGTAGGACGCACCATATCTGAGCTAATATTCTAAAATAATTCAAAAATGGAAAGCGTAGAAGCGTGACGATGACGCGAGTTCTATGATTTTTGTTCACCCAAGAAGTGCTCAACGCGCCTAAAGAAGTTTTCATTTCAAAAAAATCATTACCATTGACACGAAAAAATAATATTATAATAGGTATGATCCACTTACATAGTCTCACGCTTATTTCATCAAAGGGTAGGCAGAGGTCATCCCAACTGATATAATAAATGCGAATGTGAGTTTGTTTGTTACTCTTTACAGCCTTGTATACTCCACCGATCATCATTCAATTTCGCACAAATATTGTCAGGGGAATAGAAAATGACAACAGGTTTCATCCAGGAAAAGTACTGCTACTAATTTAAATTCAAAATTTTTCAAATTTTTGTTTATATGGTGTTATTAAAAGTTCATGTTTCAAGTGATTCTACCGTAAGGCATGCAAAATGTATACATAATATATACAATCATGGTTCAATGAAAATGAAGATTGACATTGAAATATATAAAATTTGATACAATATTTTAAGAAATTAAATTAACGCAGGGTCCTTCTATGACTTATAATAATACATATTAATTATTTATTTAATAATAATACAATTATTTCAATGTCAATAATAATTAACCTAACCTTATCTACATTTTCGCGAGCAAAGCCGCGGGTAAAATCTAGTTATACCATATTTGAATGGCCATTTAACAATAGGCGAGCTTATTGTCGTCTACCGTCTATCGTGTCAGGTAAACACACTGACTCTTTGTCCAAACCGGGAACCCAAGGCGTAGCTTTAAAGCCGTCGGCAAAGGGCAAAAGATGAGAATAAAAGAAGAAATTATGCCAGAGCTAGAAAGTAGAAATCGTTGGGAATTCAGGCATAATACAGACAAGGCTATCTCAACAAAAAGAAAATACAATTGATAACAGATGTGAGTGAAAGAAGCAAGAATGCCAGAGCTAGCAAGTAGAAATTGTCGGGAACACGAATAAAACAGACAAGAGTAGGTATCTCAATAAAAAAAAATCAACGGGTTGCACTCCCGGAGTGCCAGCAGTAGTGCATTTTTGATATTTTGGAATGGTTAGGGAATAATTTTGCACGAATTGCTTTAATTATCAGTATAAAAGTACTATCATTTATGTGGTAAAATACAATATTCATTTATTGCGCTATCGTACACAAACGTGACAATTCTCCCTCCGTCTTACGAATTTTCGAACAGGTCACGTGTCCTGACGCGAGTTTAAAATTTTTTACCCATCACAAAAAAGTGCACAACGCCGCTAAAGAAGTTTTCACTTCAAAAATCATAATACAATTGATAACAGATGTGAGTGAGCAAGAATGCCAGAGCTGGCCAGTAAAAATCGTCGGGAAACAGATGCAAGACAGACAAGGGTATCTCTACAAAAAAGAAACACAAGTGATAATAATAACAGATTTATATAACATTGCTTCCTCACTATTCTTTTAATTGTCACAACCTTAGTTACATTTGCATCGCGTGATCGACTCGGGGAAAAAACTGTAGAATTCTATTGTTTTACACTGAGCGATAAATTATACAGCGTTATTATAGGACTATGAAGGCTGTGGTACCTTCCGGGTGCGTTTCAACGGAGAATAGTCCTCAGTTCATGGAAAATGGTGAGATATCTGACAACGACGTCATTTAATAATACAGCAAAATCTAGCTACTAAAAAAAAAGATACGTACTGGCGATTACCAGATCTGTCTTAAAAACCTGAGTAATAATAATAATAATAAGAGATTCGAGATTCCTCTCTCTGGGGCCCTAACCACCGGCAGCTTGGACCCTGTTCTCGATGTCGGTGGGTCATTTCAGTTTTTATCTATATATTAATACGTGAAGCGAAAACTTTGGATTCCTTTTTACAAAAATTGGGCGGACGGAGGAGTATGAAATTTCGCACACTTATAGTTTATACAGAGAAGAAGTGACGAATGCTAATATTTATATAAAATATGTATAATAAATACATTAAATTAATGAAAAAACACTACACGCACACAACCATGCATTTGACACACGCAGTCGAAGCGCGTAACTATGGTTACTCAAATCAATATACGAGTATAATGACATGACATAATATATATCAGTTGGTCAAATTTCGAGCACTAGGCGACCGCTATTATTTTTAAATATGTATAGTTTTTATATTTATGGGTAAATTTTCGGAGTGGGCTTTTTTACGTCATTGCGGTGGCGAATTATTTTCCTTACATTTCATCCAAACCAAATGCTTTAGATAATTGATTATGATGCTGTGAATCTAATAATTTGTGAGGCGCCTTTTGAAACACAATACTTTCGAAGAAATATCTTTTTAGAATTTTGCGCCACCGTAATAACTATGAAAGCCACTGAAATGACTCTTAATGAATTAAGTAAGCACATCTTCTTTCTTAAATATTCAAATAAAAAGCACAGAAGTTTGCTGGGGTCTTCGCAGGCTTCGCGAAGTGACCTCGGGTTGTTGAGGATTTCCTTATGTTGTGCTGTTACTCCCACACATTCCAGGACTACATGGATAGCAGATTCTTCTTCGGTCAGACATCCCCTACAGAGTGGGCTGTCTGTTGCCCCGATATTGTACAGATGTTTGTTCAGGTGACATTGTCCTGTTAGGATCCCCGCGATGGTCCGAAGGTCCAATCTTTGTTGGTTGACCAGGCGGTGTGTCAGACGTGGTGAGATGGCCAGTAGGGCTGCTCTCGACTGTCTACAGTCCGTTGTCCGTGCTCAGCGCTTATTATGTTGGCTCTGAGTGCGAAGCCGCATCCATGTTCTTAGTTCTGAGAATGGTATAGGGAGGAATGGAGGACCTTCCGTGGTGGTAGCCAACTCATACAAAATATGCTTAGGCTAGACATTACATACACCGTCATTTAGCCCCAAACTAAGTCACATATACATAATTGTGTCTTAGGATAAAATAAATATCAAATATTGAAAATGTGTGTATTTAAAGTGCATTAAGTATTGATTATATTGGCATTCATCATTACGGTGGCTCATTCATTCATTCCGGTGGCCCACTGCGCCACCGCAATGACGCCACCGTAATGACGACAAAATGTTTTTTTCATGACACTTACCCAACTACCGAATTAATTTAGTAGATATTTACAGGTCCTAATATCGAGGCAAATATCTACAACATACTAACTTGATGATATAATACATCACTCTATTCATTATTTAAAACATATCACCGAACTGACCGCACATGGTAACCAAAACACATATCATGGAAATCTTACCTCGGGAGCATGTTAAAACTTGCGTAAACACCGTCCACTCTAAACACAAGTTGGGGCCCAACTAACGCTATGGTGGTCCGATACAAAAATATGGCGTGACATCGCTTGACCAATAAGAAACAAGTAGTCAACTGCGAGCATCGGAAGCGCAGCTTTAAGCGAGACAAAGACATATTGGCGTCTCAGCTTTTTAATTTAATAATTAGTAAAGATTTTGTGTTTCAAAATTTGAAATGGAGTAAATATTTTTAAAATGAGATATTTTGATAAAAGTTACGTTAAAATTTCGTGTAATAGTCAGTGGTTTTGTGAGCGCAATTTGAAGTGGGACAAGCCTCCCAGTGGTAGGCCGCCTATACAAGACGGTAATTCAACGTGGAATTTCTTGTAAGTTTGTAATATTAATTCTAATCTGGTTTTAATATACGTTTAAGTACGAAGAATATTTTCAAAAAAGTATGGTTTAGTCTGTTTTGAATTATAGTTTCTTTATAAAGGTCATAGGACGCCTAAAAAAGTACGCTCAAAAATTTACCCTTATTTATTTAAAAATGTAACTATTAGAAAGAAAATGAATAAAGAGAATAATAATAATTATTTTTATTAGCCAAGAGAGTACATATTGTATGACATTATAATGTGGTTACATATAAGTTAAAATACATATTATTATTAATGTGAATAGTGACCCCGATGCTGGAAAATCCTGAGTGATTTGAAAGATAGAGTGAGAGAGTATAAATTATAAATTAAAATAACCATAATTGCAACATGTGGATAAATACCAGTCATATTTTAGCCAGGCAATTAAATGCTATTAATCTATACTAATATTATAAAGCTGAAGAGTTTGCTGCGCAGTAACGATAAACGCGAGAGCAGCGATAGCTCAGTGGGGATACCAACAGACTGCAATGCAGAGGGTCTCGGGTTCGAACCCACGTCGCGCACCTCTGACTTTCGGAAAATATATGACTTTTCGAAATTATGTGCGTATTGATTGACAATTTATCGCCTGCTCCGTGCCTCGGAGAGCACGTTAAGCCGTTGGTCCCGGCTGCCATGAACATCTATGGCAGTCGTTATTGGGAGAGTGTCGACACAAAAGATCCCACTGGGTCGAAGTGTCGCCGGTCTGCACTGACTGGCCCCCACATAAGATAAGAAACGATAAACGCGGGTGAAGCAGCGGGAACATCTAGTAATATAATAATATCAGCTCTGTATTAAACTGTCCAACTGCTGGGCACGGACCTCTTCTCAGTGTGAGAAGGGTTAGGCCTTGGCAGACTTTATATCTACGAGAACATTATGGAGAACTCTTCGACATGCAGTTTTCCTCACGTTTTACTTGACCGTTAAAGCGAGCGATAATTAACTATTTTATTACACAGAGTAGTAGAGCCTCGCTAATTTCAGCATGAATGGGCCGGCTCGACCGGGGAAGGACTACCCTCTCACAGAATATCGACGTGAAATACCAGTATTCCTACTGTTGTGTTTCGTTCGGTGAGTGAGAGTGCTGGAGGCCCAATCACCGCCTTTCCCCCTTCCCACTCCTTGTCCTTCCAATTTCCTTTCCTAAAAGGTCGGCAACGCGCAAGTGATGCCTCTGGTGTCGCAGGCGTCCATAGGCTACGGTGACCACTTACCATCAGGTGGGCCGTATGCTTGTTTGCCACCTTGGTTGTATAAAAAAAACATACAACTTCGAAATCCCTTGGGATCGAACTCGAGACTTTTGCGTGGCAGTCCAACGGCCTCTCACTAGGCTATCGCTGCTGATACTCATTGTGAGGGGGACTAGCCCATAGTCCACTACGCTCCGCTTCCGTAGGTCGTAGCGTGTTATGTTACTTCTGAATAAAGATGCTTCTTAATGGTGTTAAATTATTAAAATAGGTTAAGTAGTTCTTGAGTTTATTCATTACATACAAAAATACATATCTATGCTCTTTATAATATTACTAGCTTTTCCCCGTTTTTGCAACTTTTCTCATTGCTACTCCGCTCCTATTGGTCGTTGCGTGATTTTATATAGCCTATAGCCTTCCTGGATAAATAGGCTATCCAACACTAAAATAATTTTTCAAATCGAACCCCTAGTTCCTGAGATTAGCGCGTTCAAACACATTATATTATATTTGTTTATTATTTTCATGTTTATGAAATTATTTATTTATTTATTATAATTTCATTTTCACAAACACATAAACAAACAAACAAATTCTTCAGCTTTATAATATTACTATAGATAGTATAGATTAGAGTCTTTTTTTTTTAAATTTAACGTTTATTTCGTTTTTGTATGTTTGTTCCCGCAAAGCTCGGCAAGTAGTCGACGGAATGACTTGATTTTTTTCTTAAATGTATTTTATAGAGCTTTGCATTTCTATATAAGAGTGTTATATACTTTTATTCCATAGTTCCCACAGGAACGAGTAATTCAAAAATATCAGATTGTGCCACAGCGAAGCGTGGTTTTATTTAGTTAGTAATATTGTATAACTGTAATGAGACTGTGTCCATAAATTAACTTGTCAATTGTTAACATGCCAGATAGCCTTTCTATTAACTGCCGGTGTGCCGCTGCGACTCAATGAGCAAACAATAATAATGATAAAATAATAAAAATAGTTTATTTCTCACTATAACCGAAAACAATAGCAATAATAAATATATTTTTGAAAATTCATTGGGGATTCCTATTTAGAAGCGTCTGGTTCTACGAATTTTGAATGACTTTTGTCTGTCTGTTCTTGCATCGGGCGAAAATCTCTGAACAGGTTTTGATGCGGTTTTCACATTAAATTCTAAGCCACGTTTTATTGCATCCATTTAGTAGAACCAGAGATATGGTACATAGCTTGATCCAAGTAAATGAAATCACGTAATGACGTCGCAGGTAAATAGTAAAGAAAGAAAGGAAAAATAAGTAAATAAAACTGATGAACAAAATTAAAGGAATTTAAAAAAAAATGAGGCAGTCTTTGGGGACTGCTGATAGAAGTGAAAACTTTAATCTTTGATCATAAACACTTCTTTATAAACCAAATTATAAACCAAAAATAATAAAAAAATGGAAAGTGTGGAAGCGTGACGATGACGCGAGTTCTATGATTGTTGTTCACCCAAGAAGTGCTCAACGCGCCTAAAGGTGCGGGTCTGATGCTAGTTCCTGATACTCTCTTAGGAGTTATTAAGGGGGTAAAAATTTCGTACGCAACATTTCTGAGATATTGTTAATATTCTAAAATAATTCAAAAATGGAAAGCGTAGAAGCGTGACGATGACGCGAGTTCTATGATTTCTGTTCACCCAAGAAGTGCTCAACGCGCCTAAAGAAGTTTTCACTTCAATAAATAGGTATACCTATAAGAATCATATAATATATTGTCAAAATTACTTGTAACAGTACGCTGCACTGGTTCGAGTGTCGTATCATATTTTAATGTTGAACAGCTTATTTCTTTGAATTACCTACATCGACGATTTTATTCGCTTACACCTGCAGTCGTGAGTCATATGGAATTGTCGCGCAGTTTTGCTGTAAACTTATTTTTTGTTTTTTATTTAGTAACATAACGCGAATATGTAAGTGAAGTGATAAGCAGAAATCACACCCACAAAATTAAATGACTGCACAGACGCGTCGCCCACTGATAAGTCGAGGCACGGTCGCGGTAGCGTCGCGGCTCGGTCGAGGCGTGGCGTTTAGTAGAGTCGAGACGAGAGCGGAGAGAGATAGGAGAAGATTTTACTTAAGCTTAAGAGAAATAAAATTACAATATAGGTAATATAATATTCTATATTCTATCACATACACACAACACCATCTAGCCCAAACTAAGCAGAGCTTGTACTATGGGTACTAGACAATGGATAAACATACATATTTACTTTATTTTTTTCGTAAATACATACATATTATACATAGAAACACCCAGACCAAGACAAACATCCATGTTCATGCACACAAATGTTTGACTTGTGCGGGAATCGATCCCGCGACCTCAAGCGTGGAAGTCGGTTACACTAACCATTACGCCATAAAGTTGTCATGGCGGTGGAGTCGCGGCGCGGTCGAGCACGCCACCCCGCCGCGCCGCCACTCCGCCTCCGCCTCGACTCCTCCTTGCCTGTGACGCGACTCTAGTGTGTGAGCGCAATGCTATTTATTCCTGAAGGAAACAGAAGCGGCGCGCCCGCGCCGGCTCGTGCGCCCGCGCTTCGACGCCACCTCGACTCCAGCTCGTGTGGGCGACGGGCCTTAGATACCGTAGTGGTTTAAGTAGTGATCATGCCGCTGCCATTGCGCTGTGGGTTCGATCTCCACAGGGAACAAGAAAATCGTGGATCCACAAATAGCTACTCGGAGTCTAGGTATTTATGTTCGAGAAGGGTTAGGCTATAGTAAAAGTCTAAGTTCCTGATGCTAACATAAAAATACTTATACCAGTGGACAGATAGAATGTAGTCATTGAATAGTTCAATTTATTTAAAATCTCCTGATGATTCCACATGCTAATATTTATTTTTAATAAGATTTGGACTGCATTTTCTATTTTATATTTATTGATTAAGATTATTTTAGTTTTATTTGCTGGTATATTATATAACAACTAGCTTTTGCCCGCGGCTGCGCTCGCGTTAATTTAGAATTTGACAATCAATTCGGGTTGTACTCTGCTTGTAATAATATAATTCAATCATGATTCGAAAGACACGTGGCGCCATCTATTATCATAAGAACGTTATTATTGTTTCCTTTGGCAACAGTAATTTTGTCGGGATGAAAGGTAGCCTATGTCCGTTTCTGTACACCTGACAACGTATATGCAAAATTTCAGGATGATCAGATCAGTAGTTTAGACGTGAAAAGGTAACAAACAAACAAACTCATTTTCGCTTTTATAATATTAGTTAGGATTACTGTTCAGCTCTTATAATTGCTTCCATACTGTAGGTCCTGCGAGAACACCAGCGTTGCAATTTCAACTGCAACAATAGCTGATGCTGGTACTTAATTTGGTCTCGCAATTCGGGTCGTACGCGTCCAGAAGTGAGAAAATTTTGATACAAACTTTATCCCCCCTTCCGCCCCTTTAGGGGGGAGTTTTATCCATTTCACCTACACAGATATTTTTCAATTGCAACCGAAAACTTATGTACCAATTTTCATACTGCTAAGTCCAGAAATGAGAAAATTTCGTTACAAACTTTACCCCCCTATATCACCCCCTTAGGGGTGGAATTTCAAAAATCTCCTTTCTTAGTACACCCCTACAAATTAAGACACACATGCTCTCTAAATTTCAAGTTCCTACGACCAGCGGTTTAGGCTGTGTGTTGTCTCTAAGTCAGTCAGTCAGGACATCTTCCTTTATATATATAGATAGATAGATAGAGATACAAATAAAAGTATCTTCTTTCTTTGTCTCTTCTCTTCTTTTAGGGAAACAGTCGTATTGATATGTTAGGCCAGTTCTCAGATCGGACTCCCAACATGGCTTCCAAGCGCCATCGGTATACTTGTGCCAAGATAAGCATCAAATATAATACTTGCAATATTGGCCTAATATCAAATATTTTATATGTGAAAGTAAATCAACATATATATGCCACGCCTTTCTTTCTCTGAAGGAATGGGCAGAGATGTACATACATACATAGATCCACGCCTGTTTCCCAGAGGGGTAGGCAGAGACTACGGATTTCCATTTGCTACGATCCTGACACACTTCTCTGGCTTCATTCACTTTCATCACATTCCTCATACACGCCCGTCGGTTCAAGGAGCTCTTAACCTGGCCTTTGTCCAGAACGCCTCCGATCGAGAAACGTTCGCCTAGGTTTTCCTCTTGCGACTGTTCTATTCACACTAGCCTTATAAACTTTCTTAGTCAGTCTTTCTTCGTCCATTTTTTCTACATGTCCAAACCAGCTTAACATACCCTTTTCTATGCTTGTAACTATATCCACTTTCATGCCGCATCTCTCTCTAATCACACTATTTCTTATTCTATCTTTCAGAGTCACACCACATATGCTTCTCAGCGCTCTCATTTCTACAGCATTTATTCTGCTCTCATGCTTCTTTTGTCATACCCAACTTTCACTTCCTTACATAAGTGTGGGCACTAATAGTCCTCTATGAACAGCCAAACGTGCCTTTTCGGATACATTTCGACTGTTCATAAAAGCGCGTAGGGCTCCATTCACTTTGTTGCCAGCAATCGTTCTCCTTTCAATATCTCCCTCATGTTTACCATCAAATATGTATTTCATCCAAATTATGCTAAGTATATTTTACTTGCCACATTTTCACGCAAGCAGCGATAGCTCAGTGGGGAGACCAACAGACTGCAATGCAGAGGGTCTCGAGTTCGAACCCACGTCGCGCACCTCTGACTGTCGGAAGTTATATTACTTTTCAAAATTATGTAATTGACAATTATTATCGCCTGCTCCGTGCCTCGGGGAGCACGTTAAGCCATCGGTTCTGGCTGCCATGAACATCTATGGCAGTCGTTATTGGGATGTCAGTGCCCTCTAATATCCTGACACTGGTCTAGCCTTAGGGTATCGTTAGCTTTCGGGTTGCGGAGGACAGGTGGCAGCCGCTCCGTGTAAAAACTGATATCCAGTCCGGTTAGACTAGAAAGCCGTCCCCAAGTGACTTGGGAATAATAAAGGCTAGGGAGAAGGATTCTCACGTGATTTAAATCCAGCTAAAGTACCTTTTCATAGAATGCACGGATGACGTAGTGGTTGAAGTCGTCGCCTTGTCACTGCCGGCGCGCCGGGTGTTGTAGGTTCGATTGCCATACGGAGCAATCATTTGTGTGATCCACAAGTAGTTGATACGAGTGTCGGTGTTCTTTGTGTGGGAATGTTTGTAAAGTCCCTCGCGATACAGGAATTACTTCGAATGAGAGTGTTGTATTTTGAAGAAATAAGACTAAAGCTATGCTGGACCCGGACATCGAACCCGAGATCTCACGATCAAACTTATGCTACAAAACCTACGAGGCACACAGTTTTAGTTAATAACTAGATGTTCCCGCGGTTTCACCCGCGTTTATAGTTACTGCGCCGCCCCGTGGGTCGTAGCGTGATGTTATATATCCTTTAGCCTTCCTCGATAAATAGGCTATCCAACACTAAAAGAATTTTTCAAATCGAACCAGTAGTTCCTGAGGTTAGCGCGTTCAAACAAACAAACTATTCAGCTTTATAATATTAGTATAGATTATTTAATAATAAGTAAATATTTTATTAGACTTAATGAAAATAACAGACAAAAACATTGATTATACGGACATTGTGCTAATTTAAGTGTTTACCAATGCCAAATAGTGCCAATGCGCGCACTGTTGTAGGTTTGATCCCCGAACAAGACAAAAATGTCCAAAAGTATTTTGACAATTTTCAATTTTCTATTTGTACGATCCACAAATTTAGTTTTGAGTGTGGGTGTTCTTCGGGTCCATTGTTCCCGGTAGGTACTAGGTAGTACCCTGCGGTAGAATGATTATATGTTATAAGTTGTCTTTATTTAAACAAAGAAAGTAGTAAGAATCTCAATTAATAGATGACAATGTTATCATGAATATATTAATCAAACGAACCGGGCCTCAAACCCTGGACCTAGCAGTCCGTCAGCAATCTTTAGCCGCTAGTCCAAACAAATAGTCGAAATTATAACACTATAATTAAACAGAAATTCGTAGTGATGTATAAATATAAGTCAGTCAAGGTGATCAGGGAGACAATGGTGGTATTTCGGGAGTGATCAGCTGCCAATAGCGGTCGCCACTCGCCAGTCGTCAGGTGTAGGTGTTTGATCCAACATTGCATCACGGACTAATGTGCTGAAGCGATGCTGGCGCCTAGGACTTCTGACAAACTAACAAAGTTTCGGACAGCCTTCTTGCTTTAGAGGCAAAAGGCCTTTTATTTAAGGCCAGCAGGCCAGTAAGGCCAGTAATAATAATAATAATAACAACGTCCTCCAGACCGAATTTCGGTCACGGCGGCCAATCTTAACAGAGACTTGCCATCTTCGCAGGAGATATTATAGTGCACAAGTGTGTGCGCAAACACAAGTGCACTCTCTGTTCCCTAACTCTCATGAGCCGATGGGACGGTAATCCGACACGACCGGAGAGAGATCAAGCGCAGGACCAACGGCTTTACGTGCTTTCCGAGGCACGGGGGTGTCTAACACCGCCAACTTCCTAACTCCGGGCTGCTATTGAGAATTCTTAACAGAAAACCCGATAACTTTTTGTTGGTCCGACCCGGGATTCAAACCCGAGACTTCATGCACAGCAGTCGCATTCACTACCGCTGCGCCATGGAGATCCATATCAGCGACGTCAACATCATAATAATATTCGGAATACTTTAATATCCTAACCATATAGGTATACTTCTGTATACCTATATAGTTAGGATAATAAAGTCGTAATATAAATCCATCCAATAAACCATTAAAAAATTTTGTTGTGTGTAAAGTCGGTTTACGGACGATAGTTTAACGTGACAACGTTACAACAAAATTTCTTTCCCGTTACGTTACAATGAGCGTAACGGGACAATGAACGTAACTGGACAATGAGCGTAACGGGACAATGAGTCATCCTTTTTCGTGCGTGCAGCCGGCGTTCATCGATTTATTAGACGATGTCACGTCAAATATTGGTTGTCTGTAAAGTCGGTTTACGGACGATAGTTTAACGTGACAACGTCATAACAAAACATTGATGAAAACGTTACAATGAGCGTAACGGGACAATAAGCGTAACGGGACAATGAGCGTAACGGGACAATGAGTCATCCTTTTTCGTGCGTGCAGCCGGCGTTCATCGATTTATTAGACGTTGTCACGTCAAAAAATTGTCATGGAAATATATTAACTCTTATGATAAATTTTATACAATGCTAATCCTAAACAAACCTAATATTATAAATTTAAATGTGAGTTTGTTTGTTTGCTACGCTTTCACGTCCTAACTACTCGACCAATCATCATGAAATTTCAAACAACAAAACGTATAAAGAAGAATATAGGGTACTTTCTACCAGGTAAAAATTATTGTTCCTGAGGGATACGCCTTAACTACAGGCAGTTAAGGCGTAAACGTTGTGAGGATTACAGATAAGGAAATAGTATAACTTTTATCCAGAAAAAATACTGTTCCCGAGAGATTTCAGCATGAATGGGCCGGCCTTTTTTTTTATACAACTAAGGTGGCCGGGGAAGGACTACCCTCTCACAGAATATAGACGTAAAATAGCAGTATTCCTACTGTTGTATTTCGTTCGGTGAGTGAGAGTACCGGAGGCCCAATCACCCTTTTTCCCCCATCGCGCACCTTCTCCTTCCCACTTGTTTTGCTGAAGAGTCGGCAACGCGCAAGTGATGCCTCTGGTAATGCAGGCGTCCATAGGCTACTGTGACCACTTACCATCAGGTGGGCCGTATGCTTGTTTGCCACCTTAGTAAAAAAGTATATATGTATGTGTATCCGTTGTCTAGTACCCATAGTACAAGCTCTGCTTAGTTTGGGCTAGATGGTGTTGTGTGAATGTGATGGAATATTATTATTATTATTATAGTTAAATAAAAAAATAAAAAAGATATAAATTTATTGATAAAATGGCGTAGTGGTTAGTGTAACCGCCTGCCACGCCTGAGGTCGCGGGTTCGATTCCCGCACAAGTCAAACATTTGTGTGCATGAACATGTTTGTCTTGGTCTGGTTGTTTCTATGTATAATATGTATATATTTACAACAAAAAAGTAGGTATATATGTATGTTTATCCATTGTCTAGTACCCATAGTACAAGCTCTGCTTAGTTTGGGCTAGATGGTGTTGTGTGTATGTGGTAGAATATTAGAATATTATTATATTAGTTTAATGCGAGCGAAGCTGCAGGCATAATCAGAATCTAGTCTATTATAAAGAGATTTGCAGAAGACATTTTTATTGTATAGTTTTAATCGGGTGACGTATAATTTTATCGTAATGTCGTCATCCTTTTATAAATCCTTCCTTCATAATTATTTAATAGACTGCGTGCTCTGTCTAACGATTGTTCCGCGTAGTTTATAGCCTTGTTTGTCTCAATAAGTCTTTTTTAATTAAACTCAAGTTACAAACAAGCATATAGCCTGTCTGATGACTAGCAGTGTCAGTGATCAAAGTGGAATAGACCACCGTCCATTCCACTTTGATCACCTGGGTGATATCATCTGGTTCATTATAGGCGACACTTTACTGTTCATAATCACCTGTAAAAATAATACTAAAATAATAATTTGAATGAAATCGAGTATAAACATCCAGGTGATTATTTTCACAGATGATCATTGGACACAAAATATTGTCAACTTATGATTAACCAGGTGATCAAAGTGGAAAAGACTCTAGCGATGACCTTATCAAATACATTCTATCTGAAAATCTTCTGTACTTTCAGCAGGGTAGGCTTTCAAATGGTTGTTCTAGAGTCTCAGCAACCACGATGTGTATGTTTGGTGAATAAGCTAGCTAGTTTTTCTCGTAACGATGTTCTCGTACAAAAAACTATAACAGTATGTATACAATACAGCTTTGGTATTCCAGAATTCTATGAGCGACCTTATCAATGCAGCTGGCTATTAAGTGGTCTGTTAATATGGACAAAACTAAACGCATTTTGTCTGGAAAAATGCATCCAGTTCTGACACCGGTGTCGAGCCTGCAAAAAAGATTTCGCTGTGCTGGCAGCACCGAACCTTTGCTCGCAAAATCATACTTACGACTGATAAACATAAAATAGCGCAAAATTAGTTTTGAAATCGGCACCTTTGACAACTAATATCCAATTCTTTCGGTCGATCGATAACTAATCGAATCGATACAATATATACCTGTATTTTTACAGGTATATACGTGGTTCAAGTGCCAGAGTTTC
This sequence comes from Catocala sponsa, assembly GCA_963564715.1. Taxonomy (NCBI): domain Eukaryota; kingdom Metazoa; phylum Arthropoda; class Insecta; order Lepidoptera; family Erebidae; genus Catocala; species Catocala sponsa. The sequence continues at coordinate 20,843,852 of OY751348.1, read as the reverse complement.
TATACAAGCACATATTCTTAAGCCTTATTTTTCATTATATTATATGTCATATAATTTTGAACAATAAAGATTATCATATATTATGGTATCGTTTCGTATTTAGGTACAGTCAGCACCAAAAGTTGATAATTCTCAATTTTAGACAGTTAATGATAAGTTTACAATACAAACATAAGCGCAAACTCATGCAATGGGATCAATAAAGCACTCAAATAAAAGTATTTTAATTTAAATTATTAGTATTACACATACAAATAAAACCGATCATAAATACGCCCATCCTCAATCGTGTGTTCAAATGTTGTTGGTCTATTGGCGTGTTGGCTCAGTCGTCAAATTGGCACCGGATGTAGAAAGACATTCGACATGCAGACGCAGTGTTACTCATCGAACAGTTACGCATGCGTGTAATAATACGCGTAAATTGCATGTCATTTTATTATCGCGCTAAGAAAATAGACGCTATTTAAAGCTCAGTTGAGGGAATTTGAAGAGTCAAATGTTATGAGCTTTTCGCCAGTTATATGTATGTCTTGTATATTTATGTGCTCCTGGTACTTCATTTTCTTGGCTGCGTTATATGTAAATTTGTGTTTTGTAAAAACATTAATTATGATAAGAAAGGAAAAGACTTTTCACAGGTTTCGAAACATGGAAAGGGGAAATTTAATCTTTCAGAAACTACATGTGTCAATTTTGGATTATTTATGATTTATTAGCGACCCGCCCCAACTTTGCACGGGTAGAACAAAACCTTAACAAATTGTACACCTAAATCTCCCTTATAAATCGCTCTGTCTATTGGTCAAAGCCGCATCTGTTCAGTAGTTTTTGTTTATCGCGAACAGACGCGGCGGGTGACTTTGTTTTACATATAATATGCAGTAGTGATATACTATTTTTCATTTTTGTACAACAGTATAAAATACTCAAAGAGCCTGGTCAACGATTCACGTAATCAGAGGGCTGGTTTTCTACCCTGCTGGTTCTTATCTCAAAATTCAGTGACAATGAAATATCAGGACAAAGTCTGTCGTTTAGTAGTATAATAACAATAATATCAGCTTTATATTAAACTGACCCACTAGTAGCAACGGGCCTCTGCTCAGTGTGAGAAGGGTTAGGCCAGTCCACCACGCTGGCTCAATGCGGGTTGGCAAGCTCCACATAAGTGTGAGAAGGGTTAGGCCAGTCCACCACGCTGGCTCAATGCGGGTTGGCAAGCTCCACATAACTTTAGGAACATTATGGAGAACTCGCAGACATGCAGGTTTCCTCACGATGTTTTCCTTCACCGTTCGGTAGTAATCTATATTATATCTATATATAGCGAAATCTTTGGATCCCTTTTTATGAAAATTGGGCGGACGAAGGAGTATGAAATTTCGCACACTTATAGTTTATACAGAGAAGTAGTGACGAATGCTAATATTTTTTTAAAATATTCATTAGAAATACATTAAATTAATGAAAAAACACTACATGCACACAACTATGCATTTGACACACGCAGTCGAAGCGCGTAACTATGGTTACATATATCAATATATAATGACATAATATGTCAGCAATATCTTACAGGAAAACTTTGCTCGAATTTCGAGCACTAGGCGACCGCTAGTAAGTATAATTGATCATCAAAAAGGAAGCCACTCTAATTCACTGAGATTTATATATTAGATAGTTAAGTTTGGTTAGTTACTGAGATTTATATATTAGTTAGGTAGTTTTAGATACTTCATTCGTATTGCTTTAGTATTAAATGAACAGAATGGCGAGTTCCCTCGGAGTCTTAGTCATAGGACAGAGCCGAAAGGTCAATGAATGCTAATCTCGATTCCTACCAATGATAAGGCATAACGTCATACTCACAGTATGTCTGAGTTTGGGGAATCCCATTCAAAAGAAAGAAACAAATATTAATAAACAGTACTTTTACAAACATTTACACAACACAACGGACACAAAGAACATCCAAACTCGGTAAAACCATTTGTGGATCACACAATTTCTGTAAACCATTTGTGGGTCACAAAATTTCTGTAAACCATTTGTGGGTCACACAATTTCTGTAAACCATTTGTGGATCACACAATTTCTGTAAACCATTTGTGGGTCACACAATTTCTGTAAACCATTTGTGGGTCACACAATTTCTGTAAACCATTTATGGGTCACACAATTTCTGTAAACCATTTGTGGATCACACAATTTCTGTAAACCATTTGTGGGTCACACAATTTCTCTAAACCATTTGTGGGTCACACAATTTCTCTAAACCATTTGTGGGTCACACAATTTCTCTAAAACATTTGTGGGTCACACAATTTCTCTAACACTAACACGTCTGTATTTTGAAAATTATATTTTTAAAGACTTCAGCCTCTTAAATGACCAAACTCTGTGTCGTTGGTGACTTTGCAAAGAAACGTTTAACGGACACAAAGTACACCTAGACTCTGAACAACCAAATGGTTAGACAAAGGAAAAAGGACAACAATGTTTGTCCTGTATGGAATTCGAATCCACAACACTTGGTGCACTTGCTTGTGGCGAGGCAACTACTAAGCCATCAGTGCGTGTAAGGGCTTGATACGTTTCCAGACGAATAAACGTATTTAATACTAGATGTCCCCGCGGTTTAACCTGCGTTTATCGTTACTGCGTCGCCTTCGTGGGTCGTAGCGTGATGTTATATAGCCTATAGCCTTCCTCGATAAATAGGCTATCCAACACTAAAAGAATTTTGAAATCGAACCAGTAGTTCCTGAGATTAGCGCGTTCAAACAAACAAACAAACACTTCAGCTTTATAATATTAGTATAGATATATATTTTCATTTAATATGCAGTTTCCTTTTTTTACATGGGGGAATGCTTTGACGCATACCTCTCCGCGGGACGACGGTGAGGTTATGTCGGGCTCACTGGGGAAAAGATACCCCGGTAATACCGACAAACCTACCATGGTGTTCCTTGACATAACCATAGACGGCGAGGCCGTGCGAATCGCTTTCACATGCAATCGCGCCCCCGCTGTGTGAAACGGCAGGTCAGTACACAAAAATACTTCCTCCACCGTCCCCCAAAATATGCAGATTCTTGTATTAACTACTTGTAACTACTTACCGAATGTGTGTCAGGGAATACACTGTCTACTAGGATACAGATTACATCTAGCCTGGGAGATAGTGCTACAATTTTAACTAAATATTATAGATGCAGTTTTGAGTTTGTTTGCTTGTTAAACTTTCAAAAAGCAAAAGCTATACATGCAATAAAATTGTAACTGGTTGATGTCTGTAAATTAAGAAGTAATTATTTATTGTTCCATCTATACGTGAAGCAAAAACTTTGTACCCCTTTTTACGAAAATTGCGCGGACGGTGGAGTATGAAATTTGGCACAGTTAAAGTTTATATGGAGAAGGAGGGGTGAATACTAATATTTTTATAAAATATGCATTAGAAATACATTAAATTAATGAAAAAACACTACACGCACACAACCATGCATTTGACACACGCAGTCGAATCGCGTTCGTAGTATTTCGGCATTGTTCGTCTGACGTCGTATAATTCTTTGTAACTATGGTTACCTATACCTACCTTATTTATATGTAATAGAGAAAAACAGAAAACAAAGTAGCAAGCTTAGGAATTTTGGTCGAATTTTGACCACTAGGCGACCGCTAGTATTAATTATTGTGAGACATCTTTGTAAGAGCTATAGAAACAGCTATAGAAGCAGTCTCCATGAAGGTTAGATAAACAATGTTTATCTATCAATCTCGTAGTGTAAGCGGGTGACTAAAATTTATTAATATCATGTACTGGTGGCAGAGCTGTCACTTTTAATTAATGTTTATTAAAAATGTACTTATCAATGTGTTCTCTTAAAAAAATTACATATAATATTGTGAAAGCTTTTGTGTTTTTAGAAATAAAGTATGTTTGCTTTCTTTCTTTCAAAACCAAAACAAAATATATTTGTTATAATTCTTGTCTGTCTGTATATTTGTATGGGCATTACAAAAACACCTTTCGCAGGAAATTGAATGCTGGTTGCACAGTTCCATTGCTAGAAGTCTAACGTAAAATCTGGTGTATGTTTCATTTTGATACGTGGCTTATAAGCGGTCACAAGAAGAAATAGTTGGCAAGTTGAAGAGAGAGATTATGTGTGTAGATCAACTTATCCTTACATGTTAAGAAAAAGAAATATAGATAGTACGAAGTTACGGTTAAAACCTAGTTTGTAATATATTTGGTTGAAAATAAACTATTATTGAAGTGAAAACTTCTTTAGGCGCGTTGAGCACTTCTTGGGTGAACAAAAATCATAGAACTCGCGTCATCGTCACGCTTGCACGCTTTCCATTTTTGGATTATTTTAGAATAGTAGCGGTCGCCTAGTGCTAGAAATTCGACCAATAATATTGCTAATATATGTCATTATATATTGATATATTATGTAACCATAGTTACGCGCTTCGACTGCGTGTGTCAAATGCACGCTTTCCATTTTTGAATATTTTTGGTTCATAATTTGGTTTATAAAGAAGTGTTTATGATCAAGGATTAAAGTTTTCACTTCTATCAGCAGTCCCCAAAGACTGCCCCAATTTTTTTATTTTACCTTTGGATATTTATGCCTTGACTCATAGTTACTTTGAAGAGTAGAGCTAAGCGGTATTTGCACTTAAAATGTTCAACCAAAATGTTGAAGTTAGGCTGGGGAATCCCTTCGATTCACTCTAATGGAGATCACAATCAAACAGTTCTTTATTTAGAAACTCCTTAAGAATGCTTGTTTTATTCTAAAACTAGGAAACTCGAGCAATCAGTCGCACCTCGAGTGTTCCAGGTTGGAATCCCACCCGTGACACCACATATTATGTTTGTTCTGAATTTGAATTTATTTTGAGTTCATTATTAATGAATAATGAACTCAAAATAAATTCAATCCCTAAATATAATGATATTTAGGGATTAAATATAATGACCACCAAAAATAGTAATGGCACACTAAAATATGCTTACTAAAATATATCATAACGAGCATATACGCCTCAAATCACTACATTCCGTCTCAGAAGGGTTAGGTTATGTCAGGTTCCTTCTTACACCCACCCAAAAATAGGAATTGCACACTATACTTACACACTTGATGTTGTGAAACACAGCGCTTATTACAAATCGGTTAAGCTGTTTAATAAATTGCCTATACAAGTAAAATCATTATTGTATAAAAAGGATTTCCAAAATGAGCTCAAGCTATTGTTGTTAGAAAAATGTTATTATTCCATCAATGAGATAATATATATCTTTAATATAATTTATTTGTAATTGTGACATGCACCTACAATTATGTATATAATTAATATTTTCCTTTGACATTCCTTTTTAGACATTTTTCTTTTTTAAATTATATTATAATTTTTTTCTGACATGACTACTTATTGATTACTGCATTCATTTATAAGAAATTCAAATATGTACATATAATCACAATTCTTAAAAATGACTTATACCTAAAATATTATAAAACAAAGAAAAAGAAAACTAAAACCCTCTAATAGGCGTCATAAAATTCCTCCGCATCACAGTCGACCGGTAGTGATTTGTTTTTATTTATTATTTTAGTTTTGATTTACTTAATTTTTTATCTTATTTGCAATGTTGTTTTTTATTAAATTGATTGTCTACTTATATTATTGTATATTCACACACAATGTTAAAATTGTTATTGAATAAATAGCTATATTCTGGGTAGCCTTATGCTCCCAACTATCGTTTGTAATTTGCTATCCGTGGCAACCTGTAATTAAGGCAGCACCAATACTTGTAAACCACTGACTTTGAAATTTAGCTTTTAAGGTGTATGTTCTTGTTGGTTGTCCAAATAAATAAATAAAAAAAATAAATGAAAGAAAGATGAATGAATAGGCTCCTTCGACTTATTTTGATCTCTTTGCTGTGCAATTAATATTTTTGGTATTAAAATGCGGTTTTAATTTTGGTGATCATTTACTATTTTTGACTGTTATATTTTACTATATCTGGTGATAAGTTAAACATAAGCCATATATTTATAAGGACTATTGACACAGGCCTTGAGCCCTAAGCGGTATTTGATTCTATCTTTATTCTTAAACTAGCTTCTGCTTGGAGCTCCGCTTGAAAACAGTATTTTTATTCTTATTAAAAGACAGGTAGATTACGTCATTTTCTGTACTCCTAGTAACGTGTGAAATTTCATGATGATCTCTTTCTCTTTTTAGCGCGTGCGAGTTTACAAGCATTCATATAACGAACAGAAAGGACATCCAGACTTTGAACAAAAATTTGTGTATCATTCAATTTTTTGTCCCGCGTGAGGATCGAACACACAACACTCAGTGCGGCAGGAGCGGCGCGGGCGGGGCGACCAATTAAACTACTACATCATCCATGCAGTCGAACAGTACTTGTTCAAACCTAAGCGGTATTCGCTACCGACTGCGGTAGAGAAAGCCGAGTGTTGTGGTAATATTACTGTTCACACCAAAGCGGATTTCGCTATCCTTGTGGGTAGAGTTGATACTAAATACCTGAGCGAAACCCGCGCGGCAGTCACTTCTACCCACAGCGGCAGCGGCCTCGATGGCGTAGTGGTTAGTGTAACCGACTGCCACGCCTGAGGTCGCGGGTTCGATTCCCGCACAAGTCAAACATGTGTGTGCATGAACATGGATGTTTGTCTTGGTCTGGGTGTTTCTATGTATAATATGTATGTTTATCCATTCTCTGGTACCAATAGTACAAGCTCTGCTTAGTTTGGGCTAGATGGTGTTGTGTGAATGTGGTAGAATATTATTAAATACTAGCTGACCCGCGCAACTTCGTCTGCTTCACATAAGAGAATTTTCCTAGTTTTTGCAATATTTTTCATTTATGCTCCGCTCCTATTGGTCGTAGCGTGATGTTATATAGCCTATAGCCTTCCTCTATAAATGGGCTATCCAACATGAAATATTTTTCTAATTTTTACCCGTAGTTCCTTAGATTAGCGCGATCAACCAAACAAACAAAATGTGAGTGAAAGCGGCGCGTGAGCGCCCCCGCCTTTTTATAAATGCAGCGGATGGCCGTTTTGCGCGTTAAACAAAAATCAACCGTATAGCCGTACCCATACTGGCGCGGCGAGATTTGGAAGTTTTATTTCATCTATATCTTGTGTGTTTATAAACCGATTATTATTAAAAAAAAATTATAAAATAAATATTAAAGTGTACTTTTTGAATATGGGAGTTTGATAAAGATATATCTATGTGAAATACAATATATTTATGTATTTAATACACTTTGAAGAAATGCCTAACGATTAAACACGTTATTGTGGCTAATTTATAAAAGGTAGATATATACTATTGAGGACTTTCTTGTAGATCTTTTGAAGACAATCATCTTTGTAATACATACTTTTGGTGTATGAACAACGTATGCGAGGATAAGAGCTCGAAAGCGCATTTTCGTCCGACTTGCTTCAAATTTATCGTCACTGCTCAGCTCCTATGTGTCTTAGCGTTATGTTATATAGCCTATAACCTGCCCAGGAGTATGGACTACAATCGTACCAAGTTTGGTTAAAATCCCTTCAGTAGTTTTTGACCCATGCGTGCATATACAGACAGACAGACAGACAGAAAGACAGACAGACAGAAAGACAGACAGACAGACAAAAAATTTACTGATTGCATTTTTGTCATCAGTATCGATCACCATTCATCCTCCAATATTAATTTTGAATATATATTCAATGTACAGAATTGACCTCTCTACAGTTTTATTATAAGTATAGATAGATTATAATATTAATGAGGCAGGTAATTATGACATTGTGCAATAATAAATTATCAATAAATATTATTATAAATATGTATCATTCATAATGTATCCTGCAATTTTAATTTTAATATTAACTTTGTTTATTTATTCATATTTTTAATTTCTCATAATTCTGTTCAATACTAACTTATCTTAACTAGATTTAAAAGCTGATAAAATTGTGTCAAAACTAAACGTTTTAAAATAACACAATAATTATGTAAACAACTTCTCTCTCCTAATAGTGCTGTGCCCGACAGGGTCCATAATTTGTTACTTATTTTTAAGCCTACCACCTGTAAATGTACATTATGGAATGCAATAATGCACACTGTAGGCATTGAAGTGCTAGAATAAGTATAATAAACTATTATATATATTCTGGATCGAGCACTTTAGGCATGGCAAATTGAGCTCTTGGCACAAAATGCTATAGCCACTGCTTGTGACGTACTTCTACGGTGATCAAGGCGCCGAGGCGCTTCAATGAGACACTGTGCTTCTAGTGAAGGAACAGATGAATCTGACGAGTAACCGCACACCGCACAGGTTGCCATGATAGGTACTATTTTTAACCGACTTCAAAAGAAGGAGGAGATATTCAATTCGACTGTATTTTTTATTTTTTTTATGTTTGTTACCTCATTACTTTCGACTGGGTGAACCGATTTTGATGATTATTTTTCATTTGAAAGCTGGTGCTTCCCATGTGGTCCCATTTAATTTTGATCAAGATTTGACCTTTCGTTTTCGAGTTATCCTTAATAATGCGTATTTGGCTACATTGATGGTGTTCTAATTTTTGGCAAGGTTCACTAAAAACCGAGAAATAAACAAAATTGTAACAAAAAGAAAACCGACTTCAGTTTCTAAAACTTAAAATGCACTAAGAAGTTAATAAATAATTGCATATTCTTGTGAATAATTAAATTTTTGTTATTTTTGGAGTCGGTGTCAGCCGCCCGCGCCGCGTGCTGCGTCTATGTGTGTAATTGTGCATGCCAATGTTATGTTATGATTATATGTAGTAAGATATCTCATGTTTAATTAGTTACAACCCTACCTTGACTGACACCGACTCCAATAATAACAATAATTTAATTATTCACAAGAACATGCAATTATTTATTAACTTTTTAGTGCATTTTAAGTTTTAGAAACTGCAGTCGGTTTTCTTTTTTGTTAAAATTTTGTTGTTTTATTTATGCTCTAGCTGACCCGCGCAACTTCATATGCGTCACATTAGAGAACTTTCCCCGTTTATGGAACATTTTTCATTGATTCCTATTGGTCGTAGCGTGATGTTATATAGTTTATAGCCTTCCTCGATAAATGGGCTATCCAACACTAAAAGAACTTTTCAATTCGAACCAGTACTTCCTGAGATTAGCGCGTTCAACCAAACAAACATACAAACAAACTCTTCAGCTTTATAATATTAGTATAGATCAATAGATTGAAGATCCCTGACTCGACAACGATTAACAGTATTTACAGGTCACTCAAATGTTAGTCCCATATGGAGATCGAACCCACAACACTTAGCGCTCTGGCAGAGGCAAGATGACAACTAAAAGTCACTTTACTGGATTAGTAAAGTGACTTTTATTTGTCATCTTGCCTTCAATTCGTAAATATTGGAAGTCTAACTTCTAATATCTACGAATAATTTTTTTAGTGCTTTACTTCTTCATTGGTTACTAATTAGTTGGTAAATAAATCACTAATAAAAAATGGAGTAAACTCACAAGTCAAATTCCAAGGGTTGTCAAAAGAAAACAATAAAATATTTTCTATTAAATAGGTATATATTAAATTTAATTGCACCTATAACATCGAAATTACGCGGTTTTCTTAACCACTAACATTATTGTCAGAGAAAATCAGCAAGGCTTCATACATATCTAAATAGGACTATTTAAGCAAACATATACAAAATATTACCAAAATAATATATAAACTTTATTTTCTTTTTACAAAATAACTCCCAAATCGTGACAAAAGTTAACAAATAGACATAGACAGTTATATTTCTTTTTAATATATTTTGTATTCGAGATATTTTCTTTATTATTTTTATATCTATTCCTATAAGTCAACCTTTTCACGTCAAATAACAAAGTAATGAGGAAAAAATAATAGTCTTTGGCTCAGAAGTATATAGAAAAGATTTGATCTTGTAGCACCATCTGGACGACGTAGAAAAAGAATTTAAATAATAAAAACAACAAATTTTAAACATCAAAGTATAAGCAAAACAAATACGAGCCTTTGATAAAAAGTATTATGAAATAAAAATATACAGGTTGCACTCCGAGAGTGCCGGCAGAAGTGAAAACTTGAATATTAACGTTATGCATTTTTGATATTTTGGAATGGTTAGGGAATAATTTTGCATTGCTTTAATTATCAGTATAAAAGTACTATCATTTATGTGGTAAAATACAATATTCATTTATTGTGCGCTATCGTACACAAACATGACAATTCTCCCTCTATCTTACGAATTTTCGATCAGGTCACGTGTTCTGACGCGAGTTTGACAATTCTCCCTCCGTCGTACGAATTTTCGATCAGGTCACGTGTCCTGACGCGAGTTTAACATTTTTTACCCATCACAAAAAAGTGCACAACGCCGCTAAATAAGTTTTCACTTCAATAATTACAATTGTAAGAAATGCAAACTCTGACATTTAATTTTTACAAGCTTCATATATTTTACATTTAGTTTGCACATAGAGACGATTTTGTTTACGCTTTTTTGACAATTTTTTTTTACATTTTACGATTTGTGACACCTATTTAGTGTAAACTGAAGCCAAAACAGTTTTTCTTTTATATCTAAATAGGTTTTTATACATAATTAAAATATATATTTCGCGTGCTTAGGCTTAGTGATCTGTCTCTTAAATATAATATATCATAATATATATAGTGTTATGTATATATTTTTAAATAAAAACATTTATAAACGGGACGGAGTAAAGTGAAAATATGATGACGTCTACACACTAGACATGTATATTTTATTGAGTAATGTATAAATTTCTCAAAAGAGTTTTGTATAATTACATATTTTGTATAATTTCTGAAATATTATGATATAAAATATTTTCTATAAAAATACATAATATTGTCATTTGTATAATAATTGACACTAGATATGGAAAATATAAGTAAAATATTGTTTTGTTTTATAGTGTGTAGATGCCATTCGTCTTACATTCATTATTACATTGTAGGATTCAATCTGGTAACTATATGTTTCAAGACCCGTTTTACAATGAACGCCAACCCTATTCCATTTAGCTAAAAACCTCATTCAAAAATAACATTTTTATTTTTTAATTGCTATATTTAGGGTTGGGAGTCAATGTTGTGCTTTCATTTCTTTTTTATTAAAATAATATAAATCTGTTTTAAGCAGCCTATAACCCGTGCTTGTAGCTACCGTTAAACAAAATTAAGTAGCGCATAACATTTACATCAATAAGTATTTTAACATAAATAACTCCTTGTACTTCCCTCCTGGCGTAGCCATATTAGATCATGATTTTATCATTTAAAAACGTAAAACATCACTTAAACTTAAAGTAAGTAGACAAGAAAATATCTAACAAAAAAGAAGTTAAAGGTACTTTAATAGGAATAAAAATTTTAGACTCAACAAATAATAATATTAACCCAAATTAACATTAACCTAATCGCTTAGCGCTACTCTAAAGTAGAAATTATTTACATATTAAATATTAAAAAGAAATATGTTTTTCTCAACAATCAATAAAGTTTATTAAATCAGAATAGGCAAATACAAAAAGACGTATATTTTCAAGGATTAAGCTACCACAAAGCATTTACCTTTCTGTCCTAAGTTCAAGGAGTTACGAAAAACAATTATAATTAACGCTAACATTGTTTTATATTCCAAAATTATATACAACCAATTTACATTAAAGTAACTATATTATTCTATATATTACAGTACACTATTGTATGTTAAAGGTAAAACATCAGTTAAAGATTATTGTCTTCTTCGCAAACATCTGATCAGTCATTAAATGAGTTTTTGATGTACGCTTAGTGATGTAATGCCAGAATGTCATTTTACGGTGATTGACACTAGCGGTGCCTATAAAGAAATCGTTCCAAAACTATACACAGACTTGTCTGTGCTTACTTTAGTACAAGACAATAAAACCAAGGTCTGCGGGACTTAGTGCTAAGTTTGACACATATTAACAACATTTATTTATCCCTCACTTATTCAATAACTTTTTGCAATCATTTTGGAACGAAAATTAATGAGTTGTCATATCAAGAAAAGTCGATAACAAACGATGAAATGTCATGATAAATGAATTGATGAAATCATATGTACAGCCTTTATTTAAACTTAGACTTTATTTTATTTACTTTAGAGTACATTTTCGAGACAACAATGGCAGTGATTGTGTGAGCTGAGCGGGTCCCTGCCTTCGTTTGAGATCACTTCCTTACGGCTAGGACTCGCTAGTAACATCAGATGATGATAGGTATTTACACGTAAGACTATTAAAAACACGTAATCACATAGATTTATCATGTTAAGAATAAATAATAAATTATATTTTTAATTAATCTGTGACAGCCCTGTCAATATTACACTAGTGATGTGCGTATAAATCGCAAACGTTAATAAACACATTTGCAAGAATTGCGCGATTATGCAATCGCAATTTTAAATAAAATTCTAGTGTTCCACAATTAGTTTTGGAATAAGAGCCGTTAATTAAATATTTCTTTTATTTTCGCAAGCAACGATTACGTATTGACTTGCTCAACCGAAATATAACTGGTTTAATCGTATGCATCTATGTTTTGTTACGTGTTCTCAATCTTACGTCATTTAGCTTAAAATCTAAACTATCCGTGTATATTTATATAAAAGTAAACTGTAAAAATCACATAGTAATTCCGCTAACTAAACTTACTAATAGAGGCGTCACATATTTTTTATTAAGTTTAGTTAATGCACAGTTATCACACGAACTCCCGAACGATAATTACTCCATCTGCAACAAAAAAAAAAATGTTTAGTATTGTGACAAAGTAAAAAATTAAGACAGAAAAGTAATAAACATAATTCCTGGAAGACAAAATAGTATAAACGAAATGTCATAAATCAATGATGATAAGAGAAAATGTTGAAATTGGCATTTGATTGGACATCCCTAGAAGAATTCACAGAATGATATAAGGTATACTTAAATTAATTAATACGCACTTGTGTCTGTTTATTACATGTTCACATTCTAACCTAAAACAACTTTCGATCCTCTTGACCGAACAGTTAAAACATTAAAACTAAAAACGGTTTCATGGTCCCACAAGTGTGCCGGCTTGAGAAGCCGTTGCATAACCGCGGAAGCTTGCGACCGACTTTCACAGGTTATGTAACGCCAAAATTCTGTTTACGTAATGCCCCCGAGACCCAATGTCCCACTGAATTACATCACTAGTCATTTTGAAGTTGAATGTTAGTAGAAAGTGGGACGTGCGAAATGTCAACACTAATAAGTGGTCTATTCAGTGGCACGGTTAGATTCGAACTCATTCTTTATGATAAATTATAATTTTGTACTGATTTGACAGCCCTAGAAGTATTCCGAATTTAAATTTGTTACCTTTTTTGGAGCACGGTTCCAAATTCAAATTGCTTATATAATAACTGTCAGAGCACGGAGTATTATACAAGAGGTCATATCTTAGATAGTAATACAGTAGGTAAGTAGACTTGTTTTGTATTGGTACGTTCAAACAAGAAAAGAATTGCATTTTTCAATAGTTAAAAAATGCGTACTGGTATGGTCTCAACTACAGAAATCTGTTTCTAAAGTTGGTAGCAACATGACATATTGTCAAGTTTAACAAGTCAATATTAATTCGTTAATTGTCTACAGAGTTACGAGTTACGAGTGACCGGTCACGCTTAGACATAGATTTATGTAATCATGGAATAAAATACAGTGAAATGAAATGGAATTACTTATGAACTTTGATACATTATTATTATTATGACTTCAGAATGTTATGTAGTATATTTTCGTTTGATTTTAAATATGTTATAAGTATATTACTTAAGTTGAATAAAGCAGTATTTGGTAACTTCTGAGTCTTCTTTGAAGAGGTTAATGAAAACACTATGTGGGTCTGTGTGTCTGTCTGATAGTGACAGTTTGTTAGTGACAGGCATAACTCCGGAACCACTAGACCGATTGACTTGTAACTTGGTCATACCTCGGTCGAGTTTGAATATGGGCCCTGTGGGTCAAAAGATCCCCGAGATATAGGGGTCACATATGTTAAATGGAAAATTATTGACTTGTAACTTAGTGTGCAGACCTTGGGATCATACCTCGGTCGAGTTTGAATATGGGCCCTATGGGTCAAAAGACCCTCGAGATATATGGGTCATTTCTTTTCATTACTTTTACATTTAAGACGAAGATTGAATCCTGGGTTTTTACAACCATCTCGTTATGAATAAATATCAATTCATACATGTTATAATAATTTTAATTTAATAAATAATTAAATGCAATCACCGTTTTCACGTTTCACCGTTATTTCGATTATACGTGAACTGTATGTTTGTAAATATACTACAGTTAAAAAGGGGTTTAATTAATTTTGTAGTATTTCTTATTTCAATATAATTCGGATAGAAAACTGCAGGCTGTGGGTGTGTTCTCAAAATGGTAATAAATAGGTTTTGACATTAAAAATATTTCACAATTTAAACAATAATAAATAATATAATTATTAAATATTGCTACTACTGTATTATCTATTATACGCAAAATAAAGGAATGATAAGAACATATATGTAGATCTTTTGTCGTAACAAAATCATGAGATCTCAGTCAAAAGTACCAGGTACACATAAACGAGAGAATGTCACTCGATCATAAAAAGATTAAAGCAAGAGTCGTGGTACTGTCGAATCCCGCGGGCGTGCCGAGTGCATTACCCGATGCGTTTCGGGTACGGGTCGTTGACCCTCGCTGTGTGATTTTTTTATGATAGCTTGGTAATGTGACCTCGGAAGTAGATTGTAGAAAGTTTTTTTAGTTGATTATAGTTTTTTGTTAGAAAGGTTGTTGTACTTGGGAGTAATGTTTTTCTACTAAATAGGGTATATGTGGAGTTTTGTATAAAATTTGTTTGTTTGGTTGAAAGTAACATCGAAAACTGAATGGCTGTTTTCTATGCAACTTTGAAGAACAAATGATTTGGTTGTTTTAGTTGCGACTAGCAATGCGAATGTGTAAATTTATGAATTCTTTACGTTGACCAAAATAAATCCAGATGTAATGAGCACTCAGTACCCTAAGTGGTGATAGCCCAACGGATAAGACAATGGACTTGCAATCGAGAGAGATGGTCGTGGGTTTGATTCCCTCCCATTGCAGTACGTTCATGAACTTGCTTCTAACCCAAGCATATTTAGTTTATCTAGGAGAACACGAAATGCTAGATTTTTTATATGTATCATTTAAGATATAACGGCCTCGATAGCATAGTGGTTAGTGTAACCGAATGCCACGCCTGAGGTCGCGGGTTCGATTCCCGCACAAGTCAAACATTTGTGTGCATGAACATGGATGTTTGCCTTGGTCTGGGTGTTTCTATGTATAATATGTATGTATTTACAAAAAAAAAGTATATATGTATGTTTATCTATTGTCTAGTACCCATAGTACAAGCTCTGCTTAGTTTGGGCTAGATGGTGTTGTGTGTATGTGATAGAATATTATTATTATTATATTGTTATCTGATTGTGGAAATTGGGTGATATTTGCTTAATTTAAAAATGCTAAGCATAATACGCTTGGGAATATAAGGGTAAAACAAACGTTTGTTTGATTTTAAATTCTGTGACGAATACTTTAAAGTTCAAATTCAAGTGACGATTGCAATTCAATAAACTGCATTATCGATTTTATATAAGTGCACTATTTGGCAGTAAACTATTCCAACTGGATTGACACTTCGTTGTTAGGCACTTGTGTTGTATTGAGAGGTCAACTTATATTGGTATTAATACGCTGACATATTACACATTCCCATGAGAAACAAATCATAAATAAACTTGAGCCGTTATAAAGAACTATGGCTATACAAATGATAGATCTTTTTATAATGGTTATTAACCAATTACTCGTAAAGAACAGATAACCAATTAAGCTGATCTTTGGTAAATACGTACATCTGTACGACTTAGAGGTCTGATTAGACTGGTCATATTCCACTAACAGCTTATAACTACAAATGGTCTTGCTAGGAAAGTAAGCGTAGCATACTCCCTCTCGCTCACTCACCAAGAGATGCTATCATAGGAATAAGCAGAGAGCAGGAATATTATCCTATTTAATATTATAAATGCGGATGTGAGTTTGTTTGTTACGCTTTCACACCGTAACTACTCGACCGATTATAATGAAATTACGCATACAGATTGTTAGGGGTACAGAAAAGGACATAGGTACCTTTCATCCAGGAAAACGTGAGCGAAGCCGCGAGCAAAAGCTAGTTGCTTCAATAAGTCAAAGTCCTAATTTATTTATAACTAGCTTTTGCGCGCGGCTCCGGCCGCGTGGTACCTACATCAATAAAAAGTAGCTATCCTTCCCGAGGTTGTAAACAGTCTGCACTAAATTTCATCCAAATCGGTTAAATGGTTTAGCCGTGAAGAAGTAACAGACTGACAGACAGACTTACTTTTGAATTTACAATATTACTAAGGAAGTAGTATTTCTTGGATTTTGAACAACAGATTATTAGGATTTTCCTTAAACTCTTTAGCTTACCAGCGCCTCTTTTGTAAGGAGTACGTTCACGTCGGTAATGCAATGGGATTCGAATGCACGACCTTTAAATGGCATGTCTAACTCCTACCGTTTGAGCTATCGTAGCTTTATTAAATAACTGTAATCAATCAAAACAATGGAGGAATCTACTGTCGTCTATTGAGTTCATTTCAAGACATCCAGCAGCCATAGATAACATGCTAACAACGGATAATGATAATGATTTATTTCTGTAGGTAGGTTTGTAGAAACACTTTTACATGTCAATCATATTTTGAAAACTAGATGAGGCCGGCGTTTCTTATCTGACTACTCTGAGAAGAAAGGCCGAAACAAACTCTGAGGTCACAGTCTCTTTTAATAATCTTGGTCAGATCATGTGAAGGCCATGCAGATTGGTATCTGAAATGGTCTTTTGAAGAAAGAACCACACAGATTGCACGCATTTGTCAGTAATCGTGCAGCTCAACTCAGAACTTAAGGAGCTCAACGATTCGACGAACAATGCCAAAGAAAGGACATTTGGGTAGGCCGCCAAAAGTACTCAAACTGCCAGACCATCACTAAAACTTACTGAGAGGAAAAAAAGGACACGCAGACTTCGGAACAACTATTTGTGTATCACACATTGTAACCTCGTGGCAATCGAATCCGCATTACTCAGCGCAGTGGCAACTGCGAGGCGAATACTTAAACCATTACGCTATACGTGCATACATAATTATATAACCAGCAAGTATTATATGTAGCTCTGTGTACTACATACATACATAGATTCACGCCTGTTTCCCAGAGGGGTAGGCAGAGACTACGGATTTCCATTTGCTACGATCCTGACACCCTTCTCTGGCTTCATTCGCATTCGTTATACACGCTAGCCGGTTTAAGGTGCTCTTAACCTGGCCTAGGTTTTCCTCTTGCGACTGTTCCATTCACACTAGCCTTATAAACTTTCTTAGTCAGTCTTTCCTCGTCCATTCTTTCTACATGTCCAAACCAGCTTAACATACCCTTTTCTATTCTTGTCACTACCGCTGCGCCACGGAGGCATAGGGGTAAGACTATATGTATGTAAAAAAGCCAGACCGTATTAGCGGAACTAGGCGTGAGAGAGCATGTATGAAAAAAATCAAGACCACATAAACTCCCCGTGACCATGGCTGCTGAAAAGCAACCAAAATATCGGGAATGTCTCAATACAAATTATGTAGTTTAAAAAAGTATAAAAGCTATGTTTTTTTTATATAAACCGATATATAATTCGTATAAAGTAGTATTATCTATATATTAATACGTGAAGCGAAAACTTTGGATCCCTTTTTACGAAAATTGGGCGGACGGAGGAGTATGAAATTTCGCACACTTGTAGTTTATACAGAGAAGAAGTGACGAATGCTAATATTTATATAAAATATGCATTAGAAATACATTCAATTAATGAAGAAACAGTACACGCACACAACCATGCATTTGACACACGCAGTGGAAGCGCGTTACTATGGTTACATATATCAATATATAATGACATATACCAGCAATATCTTACAGGCAAACTTTGGTCGAATTTCGAGCACTAGGCGACCGCTAGTATCAATAAAAAGCCACCGTCAGCGGTATATAAAAGTAGGTAGAAGGTATATATATATACGTATGCAAGCGTATCATTTTCGATGGCAATGCATTCAACTAGCACAATGAATCAAGCCATTGAACTATACATTGGCCATAATAGCGCATAATATCGTGGGAGATGACTTTTCATTATATTAGTTCAAAACATATACTTAGTTTTGTGTTGAAGAATGTCACCTCCATACACTTTATGGGGCCCTAGTACTTTTGACTTTTGTTATGCATAGGACAAATCGATGTAGTGCAAAGAAAAGCAGGAATACCTTGGTAACGCTGCGGTGGTTAGTGAAATGCGAATGCTATGCATGAGGTACCTATATCGAGTTTGATGCCCAGGTCGGAAAAATTACAATAGTTTTTTTTTATTCTGGTACTTTGCCTGGTAGGCGGCCCCCTACTACGTGGGATCAAAAACCATATCTAATAAAATTGTTCTGCCATCGTGACAACTCCGGATTTCCACTTGTAACATCCACCTTATATTGTTTTGTTGGGAAGACTCAGACTCCACGTCTCATCCGAAACAATGGAGTATTTTTATTATAGCCATGTTTTATCCATAATTATTAGCTGCAAAGCCTTATAATAGTAAGGGTAGTATTTAACAGCACAGAAAAAAAAATCTAATTGCACAGCAAAATATGTTTTAAAGAGATTAAACTAAGTCGACGGAGCCCAACTTATTTTTTTTTATTTTTTATTTTATTTTGCTCGTCAAAATGACCACACTCCGCCTGATGGTAAGCAGTCGTGTGGTCTAAGAGCAGTGGCCTCCACACTGCCCTCATAGTAGCCGAGGCGATGTTGAGGTCTCTACTTTGACGGCCTGAGAAGGTGCTTTTTCACGCCCCACTTGAAGGACCCAGGATTGAAGGAAGAAGCAAACACGTGCCTTAGCAGAGAATTCCATGCCTTGGTCGTTTGGCAGAGGTATGAGGACTCAAACTTGTTGGTACGCGCTCTAGTCGACTCTACTTGGCGCTTGGCGGGGCTCCTATTTTTGGGTGGGTTTAAGAAGGAACCTAACGTAAGCTAACCCTTCCAAGACGGAATGCAGTGATTTGAGGCGTATAGGTGCTCGTTATGCTGTGCAATATTTGCTGTGCAATTAGTATTTTTGATGGTCATTATATTTAATCCCAAATAGTAATAAGTATTTGATTATAATGATCTAACAGCTAACACATATATCGAATGGTTAAGTAACATTATTCAGCATAATTTATGAATCATGTAAAAGTAATAATTGCCTTGTAATTCCTAAGTAGTAACTTAACAAAATCTGCATATTAATACATACTGCATAAGGTAATTTAAATATATGCCGACTAAAGGGACCACAAATATTTCATCATACGTTATAAAAATAAATAAACCAAAAAGCAGCCGGTCCATGTAAAAAAAGTATTAGCGCACTCAACATTCAATATGCAGTACAATTCTTACAAAATATTACAGCGCTTATACAATGACATTGGCTCGCGTGCCGCTTCCTATATCCAGTTCGATGCAAGTGCGATGCACGCTGACGTAACAGAATCCCAAATGTGGGCCAAATTAATAAAAAAACACGGCCACGCCCACTACGGTAGCTCACGCACACGCACGCGCAGTGAAAGTGCGTCGAGCGCGCGGCGCCTGCGCACCTCAAAAACGAACCGATTGTTGTCACTTTAAACACGACAGCCAATGCGAGTGGTTGTTTCCTATTTAAATTACGAGCGGTCAATGTTTTTTTAGAGTAGACTATCTTTAGTCAAATTATATAACGAATTAATAATTTATTGATAAAATCTATTTGACATAGTAATGAATAATTAAATTACGCATAATATTATTTTTAGATTTAATTAAGCATTACTTACTTTTTCGCTGATATTAACATTAGCAGCATGGATTCGGTAATTATACTCGTAAAATGACAATAGGCTTCTTTTCGAATGATATTTACGTGAGATGTGGATACCAGTACATTTTTTCCAAGCCCTTACACCATATTATCAATACGAAGTAAAATTTATATTACGCCTGTATCTTACTGATATCCTAGTACCTAGCAATAGCACCAAAACAGGCTTCCTTAGAATCATCATCATCACCTATAAAGATTTCATTAAAGCACTTTGCTTCAATGTTATTGACATTTAAAGAGAAGCATAATTTATCATACATACATACAAAATGAATCATGAATATACTGTTTTCACACGTGTTCACTAAAATAGAACTGACAGATAATGTGAGGGATTACTTAGTACATTCATTGATAAGATTTTATTTTTACAATAACTTGTTTATGAATTGCTACTAACTACGTATGGTGCTGTGTATCTTCTATAAGATTATAATATAGGACTAGATGTGCCCGCGGTTTCACCCGCGTTTATAGTTACTGCGCCGCCCCCGTGGGTCGTAGCGTGATGTTATATAGCCTATAAGCCTGCCTCGATAAATAGGCTATCCAACACTAAAAGAATTTTTCAATTTGAACCAGTAGTTCCTGAGATTACCGCGTTCAGACAAACAAAGTCTTCAGCTTTATAATATTAGTATATATTTTTATCAACAGAATGGACACGTATATTTGAGTAGACAATTTTAACTCTTTCCATGTTCCATATACACAATAGAAAATCTATTGTTATGTTTATATGTGGGACATCGGACAGGGAACTTTGAAGGGTTATGACGAATATGAAGACGAATAAGTAAGACTATCTTAAAGTCAACCAGCACAAGAGTAATAAAACTACTGTGCGTCTTTTTTGGTAAGTAAGGGTGCTAAAGTCACACACCTTTCCTGTCATCCGATCTTCAATTTATTTTACTTAGACCGGAAACGAGTGGATGTTTCTACTATTGCAAACAATCGTCCTACATAAAGCAGTGTCACTAATATACATCCTAACTAAAATCATTATTGCGAATGAGAGTTCGTTTGTTATGCGTTTACGCCCTAACTACTGGACCGATCAGCGTGAAATTTTACGTACGCCTTGTCAGGAGTACAGTAAAGGACACAGGGTGCCTTTCATTCAGCGTAATAGTATTGTTCCCGAGAGAGCAAAGCCGCGAGCAAACGCTAGTAAATTTATGAATACAATATTTATTATTTCTTCATATCTTTAAGACAAGCCGTATGTGCTAGACTAAACTTGCTGTCATTTACAAATACTCGAACCCGGAACGACTTACTGTGGATTATATAAATATAGATTATGTTTACATTTATACGATCTCATTTATAGCTGCATCAAAACATATGTCATATTTAGGACATATTAAAAACAAAATTCGTTATATTACAGGGTGATTGCACTGTACGTACGAGTATCAATAAAAAATAAGGTAAACGTGACAAAAAATAAACTGCTTGAAAGCAAAATAACACTTTTATACTACAAACTGTAATCTTCACGATAGTCTTGATAAGCATTGTGAGTAACACTTTTCTCATGGAATGCGACTGATAAACGAGATAATTGATTGTCAATACTTAACTGATTACGCCTCATATTAAATTTTATTGAATTAGTATGAATGTGGGAATATGTTGGCTAATAAATGTTTTTATTACCAGGAGCGCAGTGCTTAGTAGGAGATGAATGTAAAATAATTTGTAGTGTAAAAAGAATCTTATATAAGCAGCCAGTGAGTATTAGAGAACTGTGCTCACACATTTTAAATAAGCTATGCATGAAAGCCGTTGGCACGTGGTAGGATAAGCAAAGACTTTTCTTATCCAAAATGTAACTTTGCAGAATTCGGGGCAGAGAATATTCATATGAATAGGCATAATTACTATTGTGATACCAGGCTATCATAAATGTATCCTCTACAAAAAACCGTTTAAGCGCCTACCAAGCTATAGCGTCCTAGTACTTGACATTCATAAAGTTCAGACTTTCGCTTTTCTTTTCACTTCAGTGACATTATGAATTCCTGGTACTGCCGTTAATAATACCTACTTACCACGCGACCTCAAATTGATTTTGTAAACAATAGTCGACTTAGTTGACAATTTCGGAAAGTTTTTCAATTAATCTTGAAGCATTTCAAGTCCTTAATTGCTAATAATAATAATGAGAAACATTGTTAGTGCATTTCTAAACGAATTATATTTATTTAAACGTCATTATATATTGACGTGTGAGGTGAAGAAAAAAAAGACAACTGCTCTGCTTACACCTGGCTTACTGATAGATCAAATGTATTACAGACCCACAACGCAATTTCTACTTGAGAAAGATTTTAATCTCCACTCGTTTTATTCCAGGTATGTCCTAAGCTAATCATACTTGATGAAAATTCACGTTCGATTTCTACAGAACCCAAATATCTATCTATCACCGATCAGATATAATGTTTGTTTGTTTGTTCATCGGTTTGATAAGAATGTGTGTCATTATTATCAGTGGCTGCCCTAAATACTGAATTGAATGAGTACGCACTCAACTTTGTAGTTTTGTAGTGCGTGTGCCGGTTTGTAATGAACTTATTGCTGAAGTGAGTACATAACTTATAAGATATGACAGAGACCTAAGGCTTACGAAAGTTACTTTGTTTGTGACATGAATGTTGACACTTTGCAAATCACTCCCAGGACAAAGATGCTAAACAATAGTTTCACAAATATGGCTATCTCTGCTGAACCTCTTAAAAATAAATAGGTATAGTGTCTGACAGTATATGCTTTACTATAAGACATTAAATTCAGTATTAGTCATACTACAATAATAAATACTGGCAAATATTAGAAACATCGATGAGGCAATAACATACATATGCAGACTGCCATGCATATTTCCAAAGAGTTAGAGTATATTGCCGCCTACTGGAAACTGTCCCTAATATCTGCTGTTACAAATTTCCTGATAGGCATACTCAAAAACACATAGTCAGAATTGGAAATCGATCTCATAATTGGTAAGCTTAAGCGAAAACTTAAGGTATAAAATAAAGGACCTATATAAATCTATTTTCTGAATCTCTATTTTCGGCACAGAACAGTATCTAAAGATAATATTTTAATCAGCATGGGAACACACTGAAAACGTGATACTGCCAACCCCCAAACAACGTGTTTCGCCAGTCCAAGTTCCACGTGACAGTGAATGTGGCAAAAACGTGCTCAAACAAAAAAAAATTATACTTTTTTCCACTGACAAAGGAAATTTTGAAACGAACAATATTGTTTATTTAGGTACGAAGTACTTGTATTGATGTGTAAATCCATGAGGTAAATAATTGCTGTGAATTTTTGAGATGTCTAGTGGTTATGCTCGCGATCTCGTTCGTGCTGTGCAAAACGAGACTAAAATGGATCTACCAATCTTTTCTAATGTTCATTTAATACTTATATATAAACATAACATTTTATTTTTATTTTTATAAGGCAACTCATGCACTATGGAAAATCCTGTATCGCGGGGGACCTTTACAATCATTTAAACAACGAGCATAAAACTCGGCACAACTATTTGTGAATCGCACAAAGTTTTGTTCCGTGTGGCGATCAAACCCATAACACTCGGCGCGAGCCAATGGTGACGCGACGTCATAAACCATAGGCATATACAAGCCCAACGTATAATGGATTTCTGCCGACATTTTATTTTCTTCTAGAAACCAGAGATCAATTTATTCAAGTGTTAAAACCGCATTTAAAACTTACGAACAAGACTTTTGCGTAATGTCATTAAAAGAAATAGACGGAGAGAAAAAACTCAAATCTATTGTTTTGGCTTTTTAGATCCCCTATATAAAACACTACGTACCTATATGGAAATTTCCAAAATTTTTAGACCCCTGTAAATAATTGATTCGAGGTGGCATTTCAAAAATATCTTAAATACATATAATAACGTCATCAATGAAGTCGTCAATTAAATATCTATTACATATACCAATTTCGTGGATGCATTCTACATCTATGCAAAAAGTAAAATATCATCCAAGATGTCCTAGTGGTGTTCGAGATACGTTTATAAGGCATACAATTACAGAATAATTGTAATCAGTATATACGTCATTTTTAACCTGAGTCGAACTGTTGCCCTTTAGCTTTATGCTTCAACCCCAAAGTAGGAAACAGCGTGGTAACAACGTGAAAAATGGTTACGAAACTTTGTAAACTTGAACTCTAAGCGTGTTTACGAAACGGTAATGTTTTATTTTGCATGGCTTGCTTGATTTCAATTACCTAAATATTACCTATAGCAGCGATGGTCTAGTGGAAGACCGTTGGACTACCACGTAGAAGTCTCGAGTTCGATCAAAAGACGCACGATTAGAGTAGTAGAGCCTCGCTGATTTCAGAATGAATGGGCCGGCTTGACCGGGGAAGGACTACCCTCTCACAGAATATCGACGTGAAATAGCAGTATTCCTACTATTGTGTTTCGTTCGGTGAGTGAGAGTGCCGGAGGCCCAGTCACTCTCTTTGCCCCTTCCCGTTCCTTCTACTTCCCTCTTCCTTTTATTCCTAAAGGGTCGGCAACGCGTAAGTGATGCCTCTGATGTCACAGGCGTGCATAGGCTACGGTGACTACTTACCATCAGGTGGGCCGTATGCTTGTTTCCCAAATAAGTAGTACAAAAAAAAGGCGCATCTCTGACTTTTCGCAGTTATGTGCGAATTAAATAGCTAATTATCGCTCGCTTTAACGGTGAAGGAAAACATCGTGAGGAAACCTGCATGTCTGAGAGTTCTCCATAATGTTCTCGAAGATCTGTGACGTATGCCTATCCGCACTGAGCCAGCGTTGTGGTCCTTCTCACAGTGAGAAGAGGCCCGTACCCAGCAGTAGGACAGTTTAATATAGGGCTGATATTATATACCTACTACCCTATAGCATTTAACTGAAAAGTGTGGTCTAATAAAAAGTATCGTGTATACATACAATGAAAAGTGTGGTCTAATAAAAAGTATCGTGTATACATACAATGAAAAGTGTGGTCTAATAAAAAGTATCGTGTATACATACAATGAAAAGTGTGGTCTAATAAAAAGTATCGTGTATACATACAATGAAAAGTGTGGTCTAATAAAAAGTATCGTGTATACATACAATGAAAAGTGTGGTCTAATAAAAAGTATCGTGTATACATACAATGAAAAGTGTGGTCTAATAAAAAGTATCGTGTATACATACAATGAAAATCCTTACTTAAGTGATAGAATGTCTGGCTCCTGCTACACGATATTTAAATGACATATTTGTTTAAGGGCTTTATAAATTTTCCTGTTTTATTCAATACTAGCTGTCCCGCGCAACTTTGTCTGCTTCAGATTAAATAATATTTGCCTGTTTAAAAAAATGAAACCTATCCTATCTTTTAAGTTGGACCAAATTACAGATGGTTACGAAGTTTGATCAAAATCCGTTCAGTTTTAGGAGTTTATAGCGGACAAACAACGTGACACGTAATTTATATATATTATGATTATTGTCTAATTAATTTATAAAATTTAGTTCCTATATGTTTCTTTTCACAAAACTGGAAAGAGTTGATGGATTAATTTGAAATTTTTATATCACTTTTCATTTCTATATAAAAATGTTTTTATATATTTCTATCCCAAATTTAGGTACTAGGGGAACAGGAAATTAAAAATATTAGACTAATACACAAAGTTTGGCCAATTTTAGCTGGTAATGAAATAAAGCTGTCCTCGTTTGGCATATCAGCACCACTTATTAAACCATTACCTCATCAACTCCTGGAAAAGGAAGAAAAGTTAGAAGGTTCTATCAGACACCAGAGGCTAAAAATAATACTCATTTTTCTTAAGAACGTTTCCAACCTTTTTTGGACAATAAAACTGAACGATAATTGTTAGCTTTAGGAGTAAACTTTGAAAAGTCAAAGGTTACATTCGAAGTTGCGATCATTCAGCAATCCAGCAAATTTGTTTTCAAGTAAAATTTTCGCATGATGTAATTAATTACCTGTACTAAGAGAATGTATACAAATATTATGAAGGGAATACATTCAAACTCTAAATTAGAGACTGGAAGAACTTGGTTTGGCAAATGATTATTTAATTTGATTACAAACGACCTGCCTATTCCGAAATTGAAACTTGCGTAAGAGTATTGTAGTATTGTCATTGTATCTCTATTTTACGAAGATAGTAAGAGCCTAATATTCTTTTATTTTATACTAGATGTTCCCGCGGTTTCACCCGCGTTTATCGCTACTGCGCCGCCCCCGTGGATCGTAGCGTGATGTTATATAGCCTATAGCCTTCCTTGATAAATAGGCTATCCCACACTGAAAGAATTTTTCAAATCCGAGCAGTAGTTTCTGAGATTAGCGCGTTGAAGCAAACAAACAAACAAACAAACTCTTCAGCTTTATAATATTAGTGTAGATGTATTATTTCCTACCTATGATTTCATTCCATCTCTTACTTAGGTATTATTGCCTAGGGTAGGCAACGTGCATTTGATATCCCTGGTATCACATATTGTTATACTAGACCAGGCCCTGCTTCGCACGGGTTGTACAAAACCTTAACAAATTATACACCTAAACCTTCCTCATGAATCACTCTGTCTATTGGTGAAAACCGCATGAAAAGCCGTTCAGTAATTTTTGAGATTATCGCGAACAGAAAGACAGACGCGGCGGGGAACTTTGTTTTATAATATGTAGTGTTGGTAGTCAGTAATCATGCGAATAATCATGTCCCCAAAGGGGGCCTTTATGGGGATATATGATGTGCCTAAGACCGTACGTAATAATGGAGAAGTGCAAACACCTATGTTCGAAAACATCATAAACAGGTCTATGTGTGCACTGCTGGCCTATAGGCCCCTTCTCAGTCTTCTCACTAGCCTTTATTACTCCCAAGTCACTTGGGGTCAGCTTTCTAGTCTAACCGGATTTGATTGGATATCAGTTTTTACACGGAGCGACTGCCATCTGACCTCCGCTACCTGAAGGCTAACGATACCCTAAGGCTAGACCAGTGTCAGGATATTAAAGGGCACTGACTTCCCAATAACGACTGTCCTATATACTATAGTCCTCTTCTCGGTGTGAGAAGGATAATACTATAAATCACCATGATGGCCTAATGCAGGTTGGCTCACTGCACTCACTCATTTTCTTTTTATACTTCTATGGTGGCAAACAAGCAAACGGCCCACCCGATGGTAAGTAGTCACCGTAGCCTATGAACGCCTGCAACACCAGAGGCATCACTTGCGCGTTGCCGGCCCTATAGGAATAAAAGGAAGTGGGAAGGAGGAACGCGAAGAGGAAAAGAGGGTTATTGGGCCTCCAGCACTCTCACTCACCGAACGAAACACAACAGTAGGAATACTGGTATTTCACGTCGATATTCTGTGAGAGGGTAGTCCTTCCCCGGTCGAGCCGGCCCATTCATGCTGAAATCAGCGAGGCTCTACTACTCTCTGAATACATTATTTTAAACTCCGAAACATGTTAGTTCCTTCACGAGGTTTTCCTTTGTCGTCAAAGACAAAGCGATAATTATCGGCTTAAGCGCACATAACTTCGAATCATCGTACAAATGTTTGACACCGAAACTATTTTTAATCGTATTTAATTAAATATATAACTAACTGTATGCTATCAGTTCCTGTAGCTTATCAAATAGTAAAACGACACATTATTATATTATTAGTTCTGAGTCATTTTATTCTAACATTGTAATACACAAGCGGTTTTAAATGTTTCATAATTGTCCTAAGTTATATTAATAAAGTTACTCGAATATTACACGTTGCAATTAAAGAGCTTTTTATTAGTACATTTGTATTCGATTTTTATTCGAATACTAGCTGTGCCTGCGGTTTCACCCGCGTTAACGGTTATTGCGCCGTCCCAGTGGGTCGTAGCGTGATGTTATATGGCCCATAGCCTTCCTCGATAAATAGGCTATCCAAGACTAAAAGAATTTTTCAAATCGAAACAGTAGTGCCTGAGATTAGCGCGACAAACAAACAAACAAACTCTTTAGCTTTATTATATTAGTATAGATATTACAATCCTCACTAATATTATAAATGCGAATGTGAGTTTGTTTTTTCTCGCTTTCACGCTTTAACTACTCGACCGAAAATCATGACATTTTGCACTTTCTCGAGGGTACTGAAAAGGACATACGATATCTTTTCTCCAGGTAAAATTACTGTTGGCGAGGGATAAAAATTTATTGATAGAATCTAAATTAACGTGGCCAGTACTGTAGTTGTATGTACGTCCTTGGGACCGATACAAAAGATCCCACTGGGTCGAAGTGTACTGACTGGCCCCCGTATATTAGATAAGATGTACGTCCTTGACCATGCGAGCTTAGAATTGTGTTGAACAGAAATGTATTCGAATATCTTTCGAATGAAAGAACACCTATCACTACATAATATATATTTGTTTGCTCAGTATTCCTGTAACTATTTGTTGAAAGGTAGTGAAGTGTAAAAGAAAATTCTGAACTAATTGAGCTGCGATAAAAGCCGAATAAAGTATTTTTTTCAAACTGCCTCAAAAGTTATAATATAAACATATAAGCTGGGCTCGGATATGGGAATGAATGTCTTTGAAGTAAAAACTTCTTTAGGCGCGTTGAGCACTTCTGGGGTGAACAAAAATCCTGAAACTCGCGTCATCGTCACGCTTCCACGCTTTATTATTATTTTTTGAATATTAACAATATCTCAGAAATGGTGCATCCTACGCAAAAATAACGAAATTTCGACCCCCTTAATACACCCCAAAAGAGTATCAGGAACTAGCATCCGACCTGCTCCATTTTTTATGAAGGTTTTCACTTCTATCAGCAGTCCCCAAAGACTGCTCCAAATTTGTACCAATATGGAGTCTGGAAATGTGCCCTGTAGCCGGCAATAAGGCTGATACTACTTAAATAGAAATTAGAATAAGTCTCACAAAATAAGGCTGTTAGATTGGATCCTGGGAATGTCCTATGTCGAATTGGGTCAAACAAGATATGATATGACTATGATAACAAAATGGAACAGGCTATTAACCGGGTTAGTTCTTATACCGAAAATAAAATGCAAGAGGCCTATGAAGTCACCTAATGTTACCAATTCGCGTATTATTGAGAGATTTCATTTATTTTATTTTATTTTAACATTTTAGGAAAACTTACAGTTAAAATACATTATTAACATAATAATAATAAGATGAAGGCCAATTAAAAGTTTTCACTGATAGAATATATGACCGTGAATATAATTACACGTAGAAGTAGACATATTGTGATATCACTCTTTATATCTAATTAAAGAACTCGGTACTCAATTGTTTTTTTAATATAGTGACACTAGTAAAGAAAATATCAATATCAACACTTCGGCATGCCGCCATTGTACATGCGACTCGCTCTGATTAAGTATAAGTTTTGTCTGTAATTAAAGGATTTATGTGAAATAAATATCTTTGTAAAGTATAAAAAATAGTAAAAAAATACTGAGTACCTATTTTAATTAGTGTAGTTACATTGCGATCAAAATAGAGTACTTAATAAAAGATCAATTTATGACAATTTTGACTTTTAGCCGGAAAGGAGTTTGTTAGCGAGTCTAGCAGTCTCATTATCATTTGTTTACCATTGTCAGCTCTATCTATGACGAATGCATGAAATCGTCCTTATTTTTAAGAAAATTTTTTTTAATGACTTGTAATAATACAATACAAAGTAGGTGACCTGTTCATATATTATCTCCCCTCTCCCCACGTGCTAGTCCTCTAAAAGACTTTCAGAAATGTTAATTTCTGTCAGCTTTGACATCCTCATTGTCACCACTCCCTCTACCAGGCGCGCAGAGGACAAAAGAGTTGATAGATACACAAGCGTACGCGTCACAGATTTCCCCGGACATCGCCGAAAACTTTCGAACCGCGCCGCTCCTGCGCCACCGGCGTTATGCAATAAATGAACCATGACATTTTTAAATATTTAAAAGCTAGAATGATCTGTAATTTTGTGAGCTGTATTAGGCTAAATAATTGAATATATATATATACATATATATACATATATATATTAATTACTTCATGTTTTGACCTTATTTATTTTGATAAAATGAGTAATTTATATATTACTAGCGGTCGCCTAGTGGTCAAAATTCGACCATAAATGATTTAAATTTTAAATTTGTTTGTTATTAAGGTTTTATTGTCTATAACTTTACCCTTATACTCACATTTCATTTAGATTTCGCCAAGGCTATACAGGTTAATTCACTTATCTCTTTCAAACAAATTATTATTTACTTAACTATAATACCTTAATTGACGATATTCCTAAGCTTGCTACTTTGTTTTCTTTTTTCTTTACCTATTACATATAAATAAGGTACCTATATGTAACCATAGTTACGAAGAACGTCAGACTAACAATGCCGAAATACTACGAACGCGATTCGACTGCGTGTGTCAAATGAATGGTTGTGTGCGTGTTGTGTTTTTTCATTAATTTAATGTATTTCTAATGCATATTTAATAAAAATATTAGGATTCGCCCCTCCTTCTCCATATAAACTTTAACTGTGCCAAATTTCATACTCCTCGGTCGGCGCTATTTTCGTAAAAACGGGTATCAAAGTTTTTGCTTCACGTATTAATATATAGATAAATATATAAATCTATATAAATTGATAACTATTAATATGACTTAGAAAGGCATGAAACAAGAAACTTTAGATAACACTTAAATAAGTTATCCACAGTAATATTGGTATTTCCATATTTATGCACTAACAACTAATTTGTAACGAACTAAAATGTAAAGCCATAATGTTAATTGAATGCCATTCATAACTTTAAATTAACTTTATACTCTTGAAATAAACATAAATATTATTTATCATTAACTATTATAAGATGGAGCTTTATTACATGATTGGTTTAATAAATATAGAAGGATTATTAAAGAGATGAAAATGATGTCCAATGCATTGCTTTAGGTACCTTATATTTTATGATGTTCTATTAGTTTATACTCATGCTCATCAATAATAAATGGTGCCAATACAATCACGACGATTCTTTTTAATAGTTTTCTATATCATCAAATACGACGTAAAACAATCAAAACAAATAAAGTCTACACATTCACTGGCATGACATAAGTCGTCCGTCGATAGTTTGACACACATTCTGTTGTGTTGCGCAAACGGCGCACGGCGGCGTCTGGCACCGAGTACCGGCCCTGTGCGTTCTGCTTAGCAAGTTTTGTAAGTAATCGGATGTCTGGTGGATTCTAGAATCTAAATTGTCCGTAAAATGCAGCGATAGTTTTGATAAAAAGTAAATAAAATGCAGGACAGTGTAGTTGTATTTAAAACTCAACTGTAACCGAATACGGTGTCAAGTATAAAGTGCATAAATATGACGTTATATCAGTTGAACGATAGCAAATAAAAAGGATATTGAGACTTGAATTATATCATAAAAATAAACCATACAGAAACTGGTTTTACGATAATAAACTTTAAAACATTATGATTTCATACCGCATAACATCGTCCAAAAACACAAAAGGCATATTAACGAAAAAAAGTGAAAGTCGGTTCGGGGCTCACGCACACACGCGCGGATACGCCTACAGACGCACGTATACGCACAGGCTGTTAATCTCTTAGTTCAGGGATCACGAACCTTTTCACATCCACGTGTTACTTTAATACGTACTCTCGCATGAACTATGACACATAATTTATAAATAAAGAGTATATTGATTCATAAATTGTGATATTTACAATCACTTAAAAATAAAGCCCTTGTCCTTACTGCATAATAAGACTGGGAGAATAATAGACTCACCAAAGCTAACCACACTGTTTAAGTTAAACTTTTACAAATTGTAAATGTTTTTACACACACCACCAGGAGAATATAATTTAGGATGTCCTTAAATAACTATTGTGCCATAAGTTTACCACTTCTGCTAAGGTTGATTCATCGAGTGTAGGCTGCGTATTTATTATGTCCACAGAGATATGTAAATGCGACTACATTTGAATTTGTATAGTTAATGAACGTAAGATTATGTGAGAAATCGATGACAGAGTAAACATAATCCGCTAAAATCTTTGTAATCCTCTTTGGATTTCGTTTTTTGAATGATGCAAATGAATTTAATCATCTATGAATATGTGCTAAGGGATAAATTTTAGTGATAACTAGGATCAAAATAAAATTGTACATGTGATGTGTAGTTTACTTTACCATTGATGAGAAGGAATGTAGAAACTATGCCAAATTTAGATTTTTGTTTTCATTGCAGCATTGTAAAACATATCTAAAAAAGCCAATTAAGTAAAAGCGAAACGACTAATAAACAAAATTGAGTTGTCGCGAAAGTAAAACCCGTTATATTTTGGACACCCACGCGCGATTTTTAATTCATTTCTATTCGGTCGTTTACAATATGCAACAAATAGCCGGCCTACCACAACTTTTCTACATAATATGAACCCGTCACACTCTATAAATTTTAATTATAAAATAATCAACTATATCATCATTTAAATGGTAAAAAACTAAGGTGATAATTAGTATGGCCATGGAATCTAAAAAAACGCGATTGAATCTATTAGCATATCCCGCGTAGATTTTTTAAATGCACGCTGAAATGTATTTTTTTTTATTCGTAGCAGGTCGTATGCTATGTACTAGGAGACCATAAATAAATAAGCGCTATTATTATTATATTTCGGTAGAAAGTTTTCGTACCTACTCATTCGCTATAGTGACTACAGGAGGTATCGATTTTTTTCTAATTTTATGCAATGATGTTTCGGTGATGATGTTAGCAGGCTAACCACAGTATTTTCATGACACAGTTTCTGTTTTTAGGACAACCAACGGGATTCTAAACAGAACATGTGCGAAATGAAATTATGTGCAATTCAAATTTATCAACAATATATTATGCCACTTTACTATACATTGAAGGAAAGAATATAGTTACATATTGATGCCAGTACCAGGCAATTATAATATTAAATAGGTCGGAGACATTTGAAATTATTTTTAAGTCCAGGGTGTTACGAAGGCCCTTACAGATCAACACTTTGAAATCATAGTTCCAATGATAAAATCATTATACAGTCTGAACTATATACTGAAAAGCCAGTAATTTTTTAAGGATTGTGGCATTAAAAAATCGAAATTTATTTCTAAGTTATACCTAAGTTACGAATTCAATGGAACATTGCAGTTTCTCCAAAAACATAGAGAACCTCGCCAACTATTGTTCTATAAGCGTGCAAACATAAAATAGTTAAAATCAACAAGTCAAACCGACGGAAGCCAATAAGTAGGGCACGAGAGGCGAAAATTTCAACTTTGACAGTCAAAAAAGTGACTTAACATTACATTGATAAGGTCCGGTTTCGAACGACCGTTGAACAGCGGTGAAAACGAAAGTTGCCGTCAGACAACGTTTTGCACAAACGAATTTGAATACTAAATATTTCGATCCGGCATTTAAGAGTGTTCCATTTGAAAGAGGCCTTTTAGCACCGTGTATTTTTTTGACAATTTCAATTAACATAATTACATGTCAATTAGCCATCCGTGTGCAATCTTTGGAATAGAAGCACGTAAAAAGAATGTTTATTGTTATTATATCTCCTAAGCCCTTATGTTACTTTGATCAGAATAAACTATAATGCCTATACTCTAAGATAATCTATACTAATATTATAAAGCTGAAGAGTTTGTTTTTTGTTTGTTTGAACGCGCTAATCTCAGGAACCAGTAGGGTTCGAATCGATAAACTGTTTTAGTGTTGGGTAGCTCATTTATCGAGAAAGGCTATAGGCTATGGTCTGGACAGTTGTAGGCCACTATTTATTAAACAAAAAGTACTTCCCTTGCCCTGTTTATACATACACGAAATTTGTACATTTGTAAAAAAGTATCCACAATTTTTTGAAAGTTTTAATAACATGTCTAGGCACCAAAATAAATTAAAATTACCCCAAATACGTTTAGAAATATTTAAGAGAAATGCGTATTGTATGGCTATTAGGATATTTAATTAGGTTCCCCAAACCATTGAACAGTTCCCATTACATAAATTTAAAAATAAATGGTTTAATTTACTTTTAGAAAAATGTTACTATAGTACAAAAGAATACCTAGAAGATAAGTGAAAGCTACATGAGTATACTTAAGTAAAAATAATGCATATTAATCACAACATTTTAATGTATTTATATTTGCACGCTCTAAGGAGCAGAACATGTGATCCTTTTTATAATGTATAACAACTATAATGTACCATGTTTCGTGCAAATAAATGTTTTGAATTTGAATTTGAATTTATATAACATCACGCTACGGCCAATAGGAGCGGAGCAGTAATGAAAAATGTTGCGAAAACGGTGAAAATTCTCCTATACGAAGCAGACGAACTTGCGCGGGACACATAGTATTTAATAAACCTATAGCTTAGACAGATTTAAAAACGATGTTCCCAAAATATAAAAAAAATAATGGTGCTCCATTAATTTTTTTTTATATTTGCTTATTTGCTGGTGTTTTATGAAACATTTTCATATAGGCAATACAATCTAGACTTAAATCCATATGCTTAAAACTTAATGCTTAGCAGCAGTAGGCTTGAAGATTATAATAAAGCATGAAGCCTCCTTCGCATTTTTTTAGACTCCAATCCATTCATGACTGCCTAGTACATTTAGCCAAATATAACATTGACATCAATTTTTTACTTTTGCTTTCTTTCCTTTTTGATCATTTTTATTTACTATATATTAACAACCATTGGTGTCAAAATATACATAATAATATATTAATTAAGTTTAAATCTTTATACCTAGCTGAGCATTCAATATTGTGGTTTAATTAAATCGATTTATTATTATCATTTTCTTCGCAAAAGATGATTAAATTTTATTAAAAAAAACATAATCAATTTATTATTTTCAAAAGATTATCAAGGACTATCTTAGTGCTTGATAATCTTTTGAAAATAATAAATTATTTATTAACTAATCAATTCATCTTCTAATATGGTTATTATTAATAACCTATTTATCGATAGTCTGACCTACTAGAGATGGATATTAAAAGAGGCTCCATAATAGCCATACCAAATTTGTCTCTGGTAAGTTAAAAATTGATTAAATCGAGAGATAGCTTATTGAATCTCGGCCTAAATAAATCTCCTAAGAAATGTGTACTGTCAACTCTTAGAAACAGGATTCTTACCAATAAGGGAAACGAACAGCTGAGTAGACTAGACTGACTTGCAATCTTGCGATGTCAACAGTAAAATCGCCAAGAATTAATTGCTTAGCAAACAGATTAAAATTAAGGCATGTAACACAATTATTGACTCTAGAGTACCGCCGGCAAATGTTTGACGTCATACGAATTCTCGATGTAAGCGATAAAACAGTGTGAATTAGACCAGTGGTTCCCAATACATACATACATACATACATAGAGTCACGCCTGTTTCCCAGGGGTAGGCAGAGACTACGGATTTCCATTTGCTACGATCCTGACACACTTCTCTGGCTTCATTCACTTTCATCACATTCCTCATACACGCCAGTCGGTTCAAGGAGCTCTTAACCTGGCCTTTGTCCAGAACGCCTCCGATCTGATCGAGAAACGTTCGCCTAGGTTTTCCTCTTGCGACTGTTCCATTCACACTAGCCTTATAAACTTTCTTAGTCAGTCTTTCCTCGTCCATTCTTTCTACATGTCCAAAACAGCTTAACATACTCTTTTCTATTCTTGTCACTATATCCACTTTCATGCCGCATCTCTCTCTAATCACACTATTCCTTATTCTATACATTTTACTAAGAACCTTTCTCTTACAGAAATCAGGTGTGACAGGAATATTGGTCTTTAGATTTTTACCGGTCAGTAGGAGGCGCTCATAGCCAGTTGCACTCACTAATCGGTAAATGATTATCGATGTTAAGCAACGTTGGGTGCGGTCAGTCTATATATGGGTGACCGCTTAGTGGTATTTCATCTGAGCGTCTCCGTGCTTCGGAGGACACGTAAAAAGTCGGTCCCGGTTGTTGTCAAATTGACAGCAGTCGTTAAGCCATGTCAGAGGTCTACGGGCGGCTTGAACAACTCTTGACAACAAGTTGGCCACTAACCGTTTACCGACCGTCGCTAATCGTTTACCGATCAGTGAGTGCAACTGGGTATGAGCGCCACAACTTTATATGTGGTAATTAAATAATCGAACTACAAATGTTTGTTTTGATAATATTTTGATATCGTTGATTAGGAATGACAAGGCTATGAAAAAGGGTTTTCCAATTGGAATAACCCGCTATTATCGATTCTTGGCCATGGCACGAATTAACCGTCTTGCTTAAAGTATGTGTCAGAAACTGGCGTAAAAGCAATGTAGTGATAAAACTGTTCCTAGATCCAAATGAGTAAGTTAAGAAGGCTCCACATACCACAAAGCTTTCATCCCATCTTTAATTTATTTTCCTATAGAAACGCGCGAAACATATATCTTTAACTAGATGTGCTCTTCTTCGAAGCGAAGCGAAGCTTTCACCCACGTTTATCGTTACTGCGCCGCCTCTTTGGGTCGTAGTTATATAGCCTATAGATTTCCTCGATAAATAGGCTAACCAACACTAAAAGAATTTTTCAAATCGAATCAGTAGTTCCTGAGATTAGCACGTTCAAACATACAAACAAACTCTTCAGCTTTATAATTAGTTTAGATGTAGCAAGCAAGCAAGCGATGATAGGCACTAGATGTACAGCATACGGCATACGGATGCTGGTTTGCTAATAAAGAAGCTACGAAGAAAGATCTGCATCTTCAGAAGAAACACTAAGGGCAAGAGAATTGATAAATAGGTATTTGTAAAATCCATTGCTGTCGCGTAGTGCCCGCAGAGCGCAATAAAGACAACGGCAACTCGGACCGAAAATACCTATTAAAGGTACACAAAATCAACGTTTCGTAGTCCCCTGATTCCTACTCCAAAACTTGACCGATTTAACTACTTTTTTCATTAAAAATTAAAGATAGGCTTTGGCCGTGTTCCTATGTTTACCTTTTTTATTTAATCTAGTGAAATTTGTTTTCTAGATGTTTGAACACAGCGGAAAATCTGTTTAATTTTTGAGGTTTTTGAAGGCGTCTTTTTTAATAATTAATTTATGAAAAAAGGAAAACATAGGGGCATGCCAATAGAGACCATAAACTTTTTGGAAAAAAAATATTGTTCTACTGGCATTATCCAGGGAGGAAACAGGGGACTACGTTTGTATGGAAAAACGGCCCTTGTGTTTCCTCTTAAGAATAACTTATATTGACGAGAGAGTATGAAACATGTGATAAATAAAAACTAAGCTACTTAATCGTAGGAAATAGACAATATTTCAGTCCGTTGGAGAACAGGCGTATATACATAAGTTTGTGCATGTCTGATTATGCATTTGTGTCGTGTAGGGACATATCTAATACACGAACGGAGTTCGCAAGATAGCGTATAAACCAGTTATGAATTCATTCATAAATTCGGTGCTAAAATATTTTCAGCTATCGCTATTTTATCATTTGTGTGTAGGACATTGACATTTTGAAGATAATCGATTTTGCAAATAATATATGTAGTATGTGCTTATCGTTATATAATACCTAAATACTGCTATCTATGTAGGGTTAAGGCCGTATTGAGGAAGTCCGATTAAACGACATGATTGTAAAGTCAATTTACAAATGGCAACCGAATTATATACAGGTTTTTTATTTTTAGTTTTGTTTTATGCACCCACTTACGTATTGTTTCTAGACACGCTAAATACATAAATTAATGTATACAAATGTATAAATTTGTCATTGTTTTATACTTAGACTAACGCTTGTATAATTTTGTAGAGGGCAGAGGGAGTATTAGACTCACATTTTGCCAGATATTTCAGGTCAAACATAATAATTAAGCCTTTCGCCGCTGTCATACTATTGCGATTTGTTCGTCTTTAGAGAAAAGTGGAATAACTTTTTTTTAAAATATTCTATCACATACACACAACACCATCTAGCCCAAACTAAGCAGAGCTTGTACTATGGCTACTAGACAATGGATAAACATACATATTATTATTATAAATAGAAACACCAAGACAAGCATCCATGTTCATACACACAAATGTTTGACTTGTGCGGGAATCGAACCCGCGACCTTAGGCGTGGCAGTCAGTTATACTAACTACTACGCCATCGAGGATTGAACTCGTAATCCCACAATCGACCATACGCATAAGCACTTTATGCCATTGGGGCATTAAGGCTATAAAGATATACATATGTATGTTGTGTACGCTATCAGTATACCTTTTTAACTTTCGATTTTCTAACACCTATTCTATATTGCCATGCAGTTACTAGGATATCATAAAAGATGAAGAGATAATAAAATGAAAGGGAATTTGCAGCAAATGCTAAATGTAATATTGCGATGATCGGATCGCCCGCATACTTATTTAAAAGCGATTATAAAACAAATGGTTTTTGTCGCATTCTTAACGTAAATAAGTAGTTTAATTAACAGTAACTTCGTGGTGAAACAAGGCTACAAGTTTAACAAGAAACCACCGTGTACCATTTCTTATATCGTAACCTAAACACATACGCCTAGC
The DNA here is from genome assembly GCA_963564715.1 of Catocala sponsa. NCBI lineage: Eukaryota > Metazoa > Arthropoda > Insecta > Lepidoptera > Erebidae > Catocala > Catocala sponsa. The sequence continues at coordinate 20,804,831 of OY751348.1, read as the reverse complement.
ATTATAGCCGCGTTGAAAGTGACAGTAACTTAATTTGGTTCACAAAGCGCGTGCTAAACATGCTGCATCCTTTGAATGAGAAATTCAACCTTACGCCGTTGGAATAAGAACTAAAACAAACAATGGAAAGCTTATAGGATTTTTTCGCACTGAAAAAGTAAACAAACAAAGTAGGTTAGGTCCTTTCACTAATTTAAATTAGGTGTTCTTATTTTTAAATAAATGTTTGTGCGAATATAAAACTAACATTGAATCATCTGATTCTTAAAATATCTGATGATGATCATGATTTACTCGTATTTTCATTTTAAAATAGACAAAACTTACTACCTAATCTTTATAAGTCAATAGAAGTAGTGACAATAGAAAACAATATCGACCTGTTTTAAAGCCGAATGCGATTAAAACGAGTTCGTAATTTAAATTTAAAGAAAAATAGAACGTTGTGTTAATTCTAAGTTCTAACACAGAACCTATTGTGTTGCTAAAATATTACTCCTTAGCATTAATGAAAGCCTGGTACACGCACGCTAATATTATGCAGAATAAACAGTCGTGATCTGCAAAGCACTGCTAATAAATACTTTAGAGCTGTTAGCATATGCGAAATACAAAAACTTTCACTATGAATCAAACTAAACGTGACCGTATTACGAATATCACGTGCAAAGATTAACGTAATATAAGTTTTGAAAAAACATTATGAGTGTGTAACACGTGAATGGAAATCTTAGTAATATTAGTTTACTCTTAAACTTTCATAACATCCTGGTAGCTTGGATCTGCGGTACTAAGACTGACCTTCCACAATTTCATTCGCGTTTTTATATAACGTAGATGATTTACACATTAAACAGTTTCGAGCAATAAAAACGTTTGTGTCATATACCAAACGGAACAAAAAATGCCGTGTCCTACATTCAGACTTGTTCCGTGTTTGGGTGTTCCCAAATGTGATTTTTTAGCTTGCCTGAATACTACTATTTCGCACGGAATATCGAAAAAGAAACAACGACTGTAGTAACCTTTTCGTTTGATTGCAAGTGTGACAATATATACTAAACTGTTTTGCGACGAAACTCCTAGATTGATTCCTATCATGTCAGCTAAGTAAATACTGAGAAAAAGTTAACTAATATCGCAAGACATGATTAACCATCTATCACTCATCGTTACGACACTATGGCGGGCTTGCAACAGCTTAATGCAGTTCAGTTATTAAGTATTTCGGCATGACATACTTTCGGATCTTCTATAAGAAATTGTCAAATTAAACCGAGCCTAGTATTAACAAATTATAGATAAGCAACATGTGGATCCTACAATTCTGTATTCGGATGTATACAATAGTATATTTGGTAATATTGTCATGTCAGTCTAATGATGCATTATCAGAAAATTAATAAAAAATACAATTTCGAAGCAAAGGAAAGAAGAATAGCGATGCCTACAACACACTTAAAAAAAATAATGTATACGCAGCGGTTTTGAATGCAACTGTTATGCTTAAAATCTGTTGGGTTGGATTTCCGGGTCAAATAAAAGTATTACTGGAATTTTTTTTAAAGTGTAATCAGTATCAGCTGAGTTGGAAACTGTGACTAGTAGATGGCTGTAAACTGGTCCCCTATTACGTTGGACCTAATACCACAGTTAGCAAAACTTGGGTGTATTTGCCTTTAAAGATATAAGCGTGTGACTTTATAAGTATGGTATTTAAAATAACTATAAAATGGATTTGCGTGACTTTAATGAAATTATCGTAATTAATTGTTTCAACGCTGAGGATTACCCTCATTATTCTAATTAGCCATAGGTAAAGTTAGGAACCTATTAATTATAACGACTGATCATTGGAATAGCTAATTGCCTAATGATGACATTCCTGACAAAATTGACTCACCATTATTGATTCGACAGTCACGGTTGTTAATGAAAGCTGATACACTTTTGTAATTACGAATCAAATATAAGAATAAGAAGTCATTATAAAGCTTAACATATTCTAAGAATAAATCTAAGTAAACAGTTTTACCTACGAGCAAAATATCACTACATATTATTAAACAAAGTCCTCTGCCGAGTCTCTCTCTCTGTTCACGATAAACACAAAAAATACTGAACGGATTTTAATGTGGTTTTCACCAATAGACAGAGTGATTCACGGGGAAGGTTTAAGTCTATAATTTGTTAAGGTTTTATACTAATCATGAAAATACAGACTTGTAAATGTAAGCTACTTTTTATAAGAAAAAGTGACATCCATAATAAATTTAAAGGCGTTTCACAAATAAAGTAACACTTATATGAACAAGAGCGACACTCCACAACTATTACAATAAACAAATTGCGTAACAAGCTCATAAAACAACAAAAAACCTTTTTCTCTTTACACCATGTGATTTACGACTTTCCATGCTAGCACGAAAATAATCACACACATAGAGCATTTTTATCGCACACACACTTGGAATGCAGTGGGACACACTCACACATAGATATTGTTGTATGAATAGACTCACCTATGGTCAGAGCGTGTGGTCGGGCGCTTGCGGCGCTCCTAGTTGCAGCATCGATCGGCACAACTCCGTGATCTCTGGGTGGTTCAAGTTAATCAGATGCACATACATCTGCTTGTGCAAGCTCAATTCTCCAGACACCGCCTCCAACCTTTTCAGTAACACCTCTTTCTCCCTTAGTAACGTCTTCACTTTTTCCTCTACCTCTCTGGAACGCACTTTTGCTTTCTCACGCGATTTCCTCACAGCTATGTTGTTGCGCTCGCGTCGCCTTCGATACTCGTCTGTACCTTTGTCTAGCTGTTTGCCTGATGAGCGCCTCACTGGTGCAGGCTTGTGCTTCAGTAGCGGAGGGAGAAGAGGTGCTCCTAGAGGAGGCAGAGGCGTGAATCCACCTCCGTAGGGTCCACTGACACCGACAGTCGGCTGAGGATTATATTGGCCTGTGTATTGCGCACATGTCACCGATCTCCGGTAGTCATGAGGCTCCGGTGGCTCCTCCTTTATGGGAGGTGCCTGCTCGTGGCCCTGGTTGGTCTGAACAGGAGCGAAGGATGCCCCAGAGTGTACCGGCTGCGGCATATACGCCAACGTCGTCCGGTTATACCTGGGCTGGGGCGACTTTCCTCCAGGAAGTATTTCCTGGAAGAGAGCCATGCTCTCCTCGCTCCTGAATTGGTCCTCGATGAGGTGCTGTAAATCCAAACTGATTTCCTGTCCATTGAGCTCGTCTAGGTCCGGGGGCGGGAAGGGTTGTCGTTTATCCTCTACTGTCTTCTTGAGGTCTGGTTGTGGTGGTGGCGGCGGGGCTGCCGCCGCGTCGTACATCTGCGGGGATTCCATACCGCCGCCCGGGCCAATTACGGGCCCAGCGGCGCCGGTGGCCCGTGCCTCCACTTCAAAGCACTGAGAAGCCGTCACTAAAGCACAACATGCACCGCGGGTAAATCCTGTGAGTGTGTGTGTGTCGCGGCTGATCACGTGTCGGAGCGGAGCGGGTGTTGGCGCGCGTGCGGGCGCTGCGGCGGACGAGCGCGTACTGTCGCGCCGCGCCGCCCGCGCACTACACGCAAGGTTGGCCGGAAGGAAGCGCTGAAGTCGCCGCTGAAAGTTCGCCGGTAAAAGTTTGCATCGCAGCCCGGCAGCGAGACGGACAGTTCAATGTTTACCCCGTTGTATTCTAAATTTTATTTTTAGATTGTCGCTTGTACATTACGTGTTATTTATCTATTCGCTTGGTTGCTGTGTGGTCTCAGTAAATGTGACGAAGGTATTGAATACATTAATAGTAATAACTTAAAGCAATTACGTTAAGTGCGCAAGTCGTGAGTAAGATAATTAAGTAATTAAACTTAAGCCTTTATCTGTGAACGAGTGAGCACTAACTATATACTGAAATAGTTTAATTATTACCGTGTAGAAATTTATATATTCTTTATTACTAAAAAATAAACTGTTTTAATTATTAACTAATATATTTAACATACATACTTACTTCAGGAGCTCTATCGTTGAAAGGGTAGGCACAAAAGTATTGTACCATGCATTTATTTTCAAATATGGTTTTAAGTTTGATGTAATAGGGGCAAACATAGAGCCGTCTACTTCGGGATAATTTCATTCGGATTTTTCGTTTCCAGTAGCAACAAAGTACTACGAAAACTTAATTTAAAGAAAAGTATTCTTAATTTTACTAATAATTTCTTAGAAGACCTAATAACACTTTACCCAACCAAGAAATCGTACCCGAGACACACATAATAGTCGCAATAACTGCTCTGCTACCGAGTCATTTTATTATATTTTAATAATATAATATTATTATAAAAATCTGTACGTTCTTATGTAATCGCTCTAGCGATAACGCCACCCATTGTATAAAACATATATTATGTATTATAAAGTTTATAAAACGTACACTACGATAATATGTTTTATAAACTTTATAACAATAGTATACAAGAAACTATATACATAGAATAAAAATAAAGTACGTTAAAATTTTAAAATAATGTCATTTGGGTCACAAAGTAATACTATAACACAAGTATAATAATACTTTATTTAAAATTTTCGGTGAGTGAGAGTACCGGAGGCCAATCACCCCCTTTCCCCCATCCCGCTCCCTTCCTTTCCCACTTCCTTTCCTAAAGGGTCGGCAACGCGCAAGTGATGCCTCTGGTGTTACATGCGTCTATAGGCTACGGTGACCACTTACCATCAGGTGGGCCGTATGCTTGTTTGCTAAGTTAGTTACATAAAAAAAAATATATATTTAAGAGGTTTAGACAAAAATTGTCTATGTAATTGTGTAAATAAATTATCATAATTTGTAAAGAAGTAAAATAATATTGTTATAGGTATTTCTTGAATAATATATTAAAAAGGTACGAAGGCAGTTCACAGAAGTCAAGTTTTTCGTTGATTAAGATTTTGTAATAATTTAGTATTTACGTAGGTAAGTTATTTTAAACGAAATTTGAAATCTGTAAAAGAGAATTGTTACACATTTGTATCCTTTGAATTAAATGTTTCATTTACATAATTATATAACATTGTAATCAATCATAAATTTACATATATAACATATATAACAATGTAATCTGTGGATAACGTCGTGAGCAGTGTGTTTGTTAATTCTAACATTTTACTCCTAAAATTGTTGTAATACTAATATACTGTTGTTTGTTGTCCCAAATAAAATAAATAAAATAAAATAAAATACAAATTAATTTTCATTAAATGTTTCACTTATGAACGTCAAAGTTGAATAGTTAGTGATTTTACTGATGTTGCTTTAAAATTAGTTGCCTTATCATCCTAACTATAATATTATAAATGCGAATGTGTGTTTGTTTGTTACGCTCCCACGTCTTTAATACTCGACCGATCATAATAATATTCTATCACATACACACAACGCCATCTAGACCAAACTAAGCAGAGCTTGTACTATGGGTACTAGACAATGGATAAACATACATATATACTTTTTTTTGTAAATACATACATATTATACATAGAAACACCCAGACCAAGACAAACATCAATGTCCATGCACACAAATGTTTGACTTGTGCGGGAAGCGTGGCAGTCAGTTACACTAATCACTACGCGATCGAGGCCGTCGATCATCTTGTAATTTCGCTTACAAGTTGTCAGGGGTGCAGGTAAAGACATAGGGTATCTTACATCTAGAAAAAAGTATAGTTCCCAAGCAAAGTCAAGGAACAATGCTAGAAACGATATAAGTTTTATCGTTAACTGGTTTTCGTAAAAGTCGTACCAATTACTGTGGTATTTAATATTACTGAGACTAGATCGGAACTCTACAGATTTTGAACAATTTTATTTCGAGAATTGGCTCGTTGGGCTTTTTATAATATCCTATGTCATTCTTTAGTGTATATCTGTATCTGTATATATTTATTCATAACTTTAATCAATTTAATATTGGTAATGTTATTAGGGAAAAATAGATGCAAAAACTATACAGATCAACGAAAAGGAAAATGAATGTAGAGACATATAGAGAATTGGAGGATTTCGTATTATTTTTGATTCATTATCAAGAAATTCGAAATTTTTACATTGACAAGTACCCAGTACTTATGAATAGATGGAACTTTGACAAACCCTCAGTTACAAGTTGTATCAATTCCCACGGAAACATCGTCAGTCACGTAAGCGCTTAAGCTTACTGTAACTTAAATATAATTACCCAAGCGAACAATTTTTTGAATAACATTTTTAGCAGGTACATAATTCCAATAACACTGCCTGATCCGACAAACAAATCCGAGATCGCATGACTTGTGAACCAAACGATTGTTTAAGTAAGCAACTTTAACTTAGAGTACACAGGTTTTTTTTGACTGCGCCGAGCGTAAGACAGATAATAATAGAGCTTGTGCGGCGCATATTCAAATCGGCGCGCGGCCGCCTTAGTAAAATTGTATGGAGAATTTAAAGTACTTTTTTGATAAATATGTATCTTTATTGTCAACCAATAACTTAAATATTTGGGACGGACAAATTGTAATATAAATATTTTTGTTTCGTTTGAGCTGTAAAATAGCATAGATTTCTACTGTTATAATTTAAAAATCACGTAATACGAGCTTACGTTTTTGCATTTTTTGTGCAAATTTACGTAATTTTGTAGGCGAAATTATTAATTACTAGCTTTTGCCTGCGGCTTCGCTCGCGTTAATTTATAATTTGACAATCAATTCGAGTTGTACTCTGCTTGTAATAATATAATTCAATCATGATGCGAAAGACACGTGGCGCCATCTATTATCATAAGAACGTTATTGTTGTTTTCCTCGGGAACAGTAATTTTTTTCGGGATGAAAGGTAGCCTATGTCCGTTTCTGTACACCTGACAACGTATATGAAAAATTTCAGGATCATCGGTTCAGTGGTTTAGGCATGAAAAGGTAACAATCAAACAAACTCATTTTCGCATTTATAATATTAGTGAGGATAGGATTATGTTGGATGTTAGGATATTTACAACTGGCTTAGCAGAACTTACATACATACATTCGAAGCTGCTTTGGCACTATTTGAGATGTTTATACAACATTGCTTTCTACTTTGTATTTTGATTATCGTTGTCTATTTACCTATAAATCTTACTAGATGTTCCCGTGATTTAACCCGCGTTTAACGTTACTGTGCCACCCCCGTGGGTCGTAGCGTGATGTTATATAGCCTATAGCCTACCTCGATAAATATGCTATCCAACACTTAAAGAATTTTTCAAATCGCACCAGTGTTGCCTGAGATTAGCGCGTTCAAACAAACAAACAAACTCTTCAGCTTTATAATATTAGTATAGACCAGACGGACATTTTTAAAATTTAACATAACTTTCCAATGAAAATAGCTATACTATACTTAATGTTTACATATTAATTCTTGTGTACGTGTGTATATCACTAAATTCCTCTTAAACGGATGGACCGATATTGATGAAATGTGCTGTGTGTTTGAGTGGTAACTTAACTTGTACCTTTAGAGTTACAATTGGACCCGAAAGGAGGCTTTGCAGTCGAATTCTAGGATTTATTTTTAAATTTCGTCCTCTATTACCTATCAAATAAATTTCAGACGTTTTTAAATATTAGATTTAAGAAGCTTTTAAATCTAGCGATATTGAAATTAAACTACTATATACGGATTTTATCGCGTTGTTTATTTAACACTTTATTACAAAATTTTGAAAAACTGTTACACGACTATAATCACTATTAAACTTTACAAATTTTTAAGCTAATTAAATTAAGCTAATCAAATAAACAACGCGATAAAATCCGTTTATAGTAGTTTATAATAACATTTGCGTAAACAGAAGACAATATTATGTAAAACGTGAATATCTATATATTCACGTTCTTTTTGTTCATGTGATCATAATAACGGGTATACACTTAATTAATTGCTATCAATTAAGTATATAACTAAGAAAAGCACTGTTCATACAGTGGAGGTCAAAAAATCAATTAATAATTTATTGATTTCAACAATGTAGTATGTAATAATGCCTCCGTGGCGCAGAGGTAGTGCATGCGACTGCTGTGCATGAGGTCGCGGGTTCGAATCCTGGGTCGGGCCAACAAAAAGTTATTGGGCTTCTAATCTCAATAGCAGTCCGGAGTTAGAAAGTTGGCGGTGTTAAACACCCCCGTGCCTTGGAATGCACGTAAAGCTGTTGGTCCTGCGCCTGATCTCTCTCCGGTTGTGTCGGATTACCGTCCCATCGGATCATGAGAGTTAGGGAACAGAGAGTGCACTTGTGTTTGCGCACACGCTTGTGTACTATAATATCTCCTGCGCAGATGTCCAGTCTCCGTTAAGATTGGCCGCTGTGACCGAAATTCGGTCTGGAGGACATTATTAATATCTGGTAAACTTAAAGCTAGGTATTAATTGTGGACCCTGTCGGGCACAGGATACTAGTTAAACTAGGAGAAAGAAAAGTGTTTGGCATACAACTTTATTTAACTTGTAGCATAAAGAGTAAATAATTTTTGTATACGAAATGGGCAGTATTACGCAGCTATAACTTTAAGTCCTATCGAATAAGATGCGGTGTTATTTCCGTTTACCGAACATAGTTCAAAGTCAGTGTTGCTTTTAATTTCTCAACAGAAAAATGCCAAATTGATAGCAGTTGTTAAGCCATGTCAGAGCAGCGATAGCTCAGTGGGGAGACCAGTAGACTGCAATGCAGAGGGTCTTGGGTTCAAACCCACGTCGCGCACCTCTAACTTTCGGAAGTTATATGACGTTTCGAAATTATGAGCGTATTGATTGACAAATATCGCCTGCTCCGTGCCTCGGAGAGCACGTTAAGCCGTCGGTCCCGGCTGCCATGAACATCTATGGCAGTCGTTATTGAGAGAGTGTCGACACAAAAGATCCCACTGGGTCGAAGTGTCACCGGTCTGCACTGACTGGCCCCCACATAAAATAAGATAAGCCATGTCAGAGGCCTACGGGCGGCTTGAACAACTCTTGACAACAGGTTGGCCACTAACCACACGACGAAGCTGCATATGGCTTTTATGCTGATGCAGCATAATAGCTTTCTTAACAATACCTCACCTAGCGACAATGACTGTCTGTTGTTTTTATAAATAAGCAACTTTTCTTTGTGTGTCATACTTGCTTTTTAATTGTTGTTTATTTATTTATAGATTTATATTTGCGACTTATATTTTTATTTTTAAATTCTGTTGTAATAATTTTAGTTAAATCTATCTTTCTATCTATCTAAGTATTGTTGCGAGTCTCTTCTTCCTTTAAATAACACTGTTGCTATACTTTTATTTCGTGCCACTAGATCCTAATTAATAATATTTTCAAATTCAAATTATTTATTTTTGCAGAAAACCCTGTTACAATGGTGTATGTATTTTTTGTAATTTGTGGAAAATGTGGTCGATTGTACTTTTTATAATATACTAGTTTTCACCCCCGGCTTCGCTCGTGTAAATGTAGGTTAGGTTAGGTTTGCAACAGTTCTTTTTTCTGGATGAAAGGTACCCTATATCCTATTCTGTACCCTTGACAACTTGTATGCAAAATTTTATGTTGATCGGTTGAGTAGTTAGGGCGTGAAAGCGTAACAAACAAACTCATTTTTGCATTTATAATATTAGTAAGGATTTAATACCAATGTTCTTATATTTTATTATGTGCAATTGTTTATTTGCCCAAAATCAAAAATAATATAAAATAAAATAAAAGATGAAGATGAAGACCGCTGACACTGAGATAGATTTTATAATTTTTAAATTTTATTATAGTGCTAAATTCGTACCACGCCATTTTAAATTCGATTAAAAATTCTGAAAAGCGTGTGACATGTGATTTCCACACACGTGCTTAGCAGTTTGAGCAAACAATATAGCTATCGGCACGCTCACTCTATCGATCGGACGCGAGCTACGCAATCGTTATAATCGGTAAAACATCGATATACTTGTCACTATCGTTGACGTACGTGGGTAATCGATAAAAAAGAGATTTTGGTACACGGTTCTGAATAGAAAGAGAGTCTATTTATTTTGAAAGATAACAGGTAGGTTCTCATTATTATTTGGTTAAACTGGTACGATGGAGTATTGCGAAGTGAAAGAAAGAACGATTAATTTATTTCTAAGAATATAATAACAGACAAGCATACATAAACTTTCTTAGAATATAATTATAATAATTGTACATTTATTTGCCAAATGAAGTAATACACATTCTCAAATATAAATGAATATTATTACAAAAAATATAGTGTGTCTTTTATCAAAATATGCTACTCTAGGTCTGTCCATATAGTTATAGAAAACTATATTTGCTCATGGCTTCGCTTGCGTAAAAGTTGGTTAGTTTAGATTATGTTAGTCAAGTCTTTTTTTAAATATTATGAGCCTATATTACTCGGTGATAATATAACTTTCAAATGGTAGAATAATTTTTTAAATCGGTTGATTAGTTTTTGAGTTAAATCCTTACAAACAAACAATCAATTCTTTCCTCTTTAATATAATATTAGTATAGATAATATATTGTATATATGTTTGTTTGAACGCGCTAATCTCAGGAACTACTGGTTTTAATTGAAAATTATTTTATGGTAGCGCATTTATCGAGAAAGCCTATAGGCTATATAACATCACGCTACGACCAATAGAAGCGGAGCAGCAATGAAAAATGTTGCAAAAACGGGGAAAATTCTTCTATATGAAGTAGACTAAGTTGCGCGGGACAGCTAGTTTTATATAAAGTATAAATTACTAGTAATTTGGTTCATTAGTTCAGCTAAGGTAAAATGTTGGTCTCAGAAATGGGATCACGTCAATGCAATCATCACGCAAAATTGAATCTTCGACCTCACGATCCGCAGTGTTATGTATGTGCTCGGCTGCCGTAGTGGTGCCATTGGTCTTCTCGTCATTGCCCCTGCGCCCAATGTTATCAGTTCGATGAACACACAGTCACATTGTGTGATCCACACATGGCTGTTCTGAGCCTTTTTGTCCATTGTTTAAATGGTTTGAAGTCCCGCGTGTCACAGGATTTAATCCAGGAGCGGAAAATGTCTTTAAAAATAATTATGTACTGCAGTCTTCGAAGCCAAAGACTTTTTTCCCAAACATCAATAGGTTTTTTTTTAGGTGGCAAACAAGCATACGGCCCACTTGATGGTAAGTGGTCACCGTAGCCTATGGACGTCTGCGACACCAGAGGCATCACTTGCGCGTTGCCGACCCTTTATCTTATCTTATGTGGGGGCCAGTCAGTGCAGACTGGCGACACTTCGACCCAGTGGGATCTTTTGTGTCGAAACTCTCCCAATAAAGACGGGCCATAGATGTTCATGGCAGCCGGGACCGACGGCAACGGCTTAACGTGCTCTCCAAGGCACGGAGCAGGCAATAATTGTCAATCAATACGCACATAATTTCAAAAAGTCATATAACTTTCCGAAAGTCAGAGGTACGCAACGTGGGTTCGAACCCGAGAGTCTCTGCATTGCAGTCTGTTGGTCTCCCCACTGAGCTATTGCTGCTGTTTTGCCGACCCTTTAGGAAAGGAAGTGGGCACGAGAAGGAGCGGGAAGACGAGTGGGTGATTGGGCCTCCGGCACTCTCACTCACCGAACGAAATACAACAGTAAGAATACTACTATGTCACGTCGATATTCTCTGAGAGGGTAGTCCTTCCCCGGTCGAGCTGGCACATTCATTTTGAAATCAGCGAGTCTCTACTACATACATATAAAATTAAAAACTGTGTGTTTTAACACCTCAAATAATAAATAATACTATATATCGATAAGACACGTGCACATATCAAATTATGCAAACGTAATCAGTATAACACCACCATTGTGTAAAAATCCATATAATTGCAGTAACTTATACACTATAAACACTTACTGTGACTGCGACCATTTTGTTTAAATTACTATGTTTTAGCAATCACTATATAAATAGCTCAGCGGGAAAACCAACAGACTGCAATGCAGAGGGTCTCGAGTTCGAACCCACGTCGCGCACCTCTGACTTTCGGAAGTTATATGACTTTTCGAAATTATTTATTTATTCATTAAAAACTCAACAGCTTGTTTTCTGAATACATGAATTGGAAAGTATAGCACTAGCAATATTAAACAACGCCTTAAACACTAATAATAATAATAAATTCATTTATTTCTATATATTTAGACGGCCTCGATGGCGTAGTGGTTAGTGTAACCGACTGCCACGCCTGAGGTCGCGGGTTCGATTCCCGCACAAGTCAAACATTTGTGTGCATGAACATGGATGTTTGTCTTGGTCTGGGTGTTTCTATGTATAATATGTAGGTATGTATTTACAAAAAAAAAGTATATAATATGTACCTTTATCTATTGTCTAGTACCCATAGTACAAGCTCTGCTTAGTTTGGGCTAGATGGTGTTGTGTGTATGTGATAGAATATTATTATTATATTATTATTCATTTATTTTTAACACTAGGATTGTCGTAGACTTTATTGCTAGTACTACCTATAACAACAGGTTATCGTTAAGCCGATTACAGAGTTTCCTGGCGTGTTTAGCGGTAAGAAGCGAAACACAGAGACAAACAATCAATCAGTACTAATTACTAGACCCAAGCAATACCACAATGATATGACATGACATGATGTGATTATGTGCGTATTGATTGACAATTATCGCCTGCTCCGTGCCTCGGAGAGCACAAGCCGTCGATCCCGGCTGCCATGAACATCTATGGCGGTCGTTATTGGGAAGTCAGTGCCCTCTAATATCCTGACACTGGTCTAGCCTTAGGGTATCGTTAGCCTTCGGGTTGTGGAGGTCAGATGGCAGTCGCTCCGTGTAAAAACTGATATCCAGTCAAATCCGGTTAGACTAGAAAGCCGACCCCAAGTGACCTGGGAATAATAAAGGCTAGGGAGAAGAGTTTTAGCAATCAACTCTTTTCGACTCAAGTAAGTAATCTGATGGTAAGCAATTACAGTAGCTCATGGTCGCTTGTAATCTCTACTAATTTTATAAAACTGTAGAGTTTGTTTGTATGTTTCTTTTTTTATACTACTAAGGTGGCAAACAAGCACACGGCCCACCTGATGGTAAGTGGTCACCGTAGCCTATGGACGCCTGCAACACCAGAGGCATCACTTGCGCGTTGCCGACCCTTTAGGAAAGGAAGTGGGAAGGAAAAGGAGCAGGAAGGGGGTAAGGGAGTGATTGGGCCTCCGGTACTCTCACTCACCGAATGAAACACAACAGTAGGAATACTATTATTATTATATTATTATAGGCTATTCCACGTCGATATTCTGTGAGAGGGTAGTACTTGCCCGGTCGAGCCGGCCCATTCATGCTGAAATCAGCGTGGCTCTACTACTCTAAAATTGCACGCGCTTATCTCAGGAAGTACTGTTTCGAGTATTTTAGTGTTGAATAGCCCATTTATAATATAATATTCTATCACATACACACAATACCATCTAGCCCAAACTAAGCAGAGCTTGTACTATGGATACTAGACAATAAATAAACATACATATATATATATATTTTTTTTTGTAAATACATACATAATCATAGAAACACCCAGACTAAGACAAACATGCTCATGCACACAAATAATTGACTTATGCGGGAATCGAAGTCGCAACCTCAGGCGTGGCAATCGGTTACACTAACCAATACGCCATCAAGGCCGACAAAGTCGTTTATCGAGGAAGGCTATAGGCTATATAATATCACGCTACGACCAATAAGTTATTTATTATAAACTGATTTAAATTAATGATTAGATTCATGGATGTAAGACTTGCCTGTAAATTAAAAAAGGGGATGGTAGAGATATAGAGAAACCCGTTGACTTCTATATGATATATTTTCAAACACCTTGCTGTCTCAGAATTTCTTAAGTAAAAATAACACTTTAGCTGGCCCGAGAATCAAACTAGGATCTTCTCGACGTTAGCAAACTAATGTCACAGAACTAACGAGGCATTCATAAAACAAACGCTAAAATATAAAATTGCAAACCACATCCAAATTGATTCAGACATTTCAGAGATTTGCGTGCACAAACGCATAAACAAAAAGCCTGTTTATGAATTTATTATTATGTATGGATGTGATGTTCTAGATATCGGTCAAGAGGTATGGTTTATGTATGTGAGGCGCGTGTTCGATTACCATTTAATGCATTATTCATCCACTGGTGGACACGGGACTTCTCTAGGGCGTTTGGATGGATGGCCCCGAGCTGTCTGTATTTACGAGTAGTAGAGCCTCGCTGATTTCAGCATGAATGGGCCGGCTCGACCGGGGAAGGACTACCCTCTCACAGAATATCGACGTGAAATAGCAGTATTCCTACTATTGTGTTTCGTTCGATGAGTGAGAGTGCCGGAGGCCCAACCCCCCCTTTCCCCCATCCCTCTCCTTTTCCTTCCCACTTTCTTTCCTAAAGAGTCGGCAATGCGCAAGTGATGCCTTTGGTGTTGCAGGCGTCCACAGGCTACGGTGACCACTTACCATCAGGTGAGCCGTAGGCTTGTTTGCCACCTTAGTTGTATAAAAAATCACGCCTACTCCCCTAAGGAGGTCATCAGAGATGTAATTAACGCACCTTTCGCTAGTATAGAGGCTCCCGTAATAGGTGGTGGGTCTGCTGCCGTCTTACCAGGCACAAATCCAGACTTCACCGCTATTGCGTTATTCTTGACAGCATACTAAAAAGCCACTATAGTATGTTACGATTTAGGGAATTTTATACATTGAAAACGAGATGGGTGTAAAAACCCAGGATTCAACCTTTGTCTTAAATGTAAAAGTAATGAAAGAAATGACCCCTATATCTCGGAGGTATTTTGACCTACAGGGCCCATATTCAAACACGACCGAGGTATGACCAAGACCAAGGTGTCTGCACCCCAAGTTACCAGTCAATCGGTTTAGTGGTTCCGGAGTTATGCCTGTCACTACCAGGCAGACACAGAGACCCACATAGTGTTTTCATTAACCTCTTCGAAGAAGACCCAAAGGTTTATTTTTTTTATATATCTAAGATGGCAAACAAGCATACGGCCCATAGGCCCTACGGTGACCACTTACGATGGTAAGTGGTCACCGTAGTCTATGGACGCCTGTAACACTAGAGGCATCACTTGCGCGTTGCCAACCCTTTAGGAAAGGAAGTGGGAAGGAGAAGGAGCGGGAAGAGGGAAAAGGGTGAATGGGCCTCCGGCACTCTCACTCACCGAACGAAACACAACAGGAATACTGGTATTTCACGTCGATATTCTGTGAGAGGGTAGTCGTTCCCCGGTCGAGCCGGCCCATTCATGCTGAAATTAGCGAGGCTCTACTATTCTGACTGCTACTTAATAAAAGTTGAATATAGACGTGATAAAATCCTTTCATTCTAAGCCTAATACACCGCCCGAACCGGATCGAACCTGATACCTTAAGCACAGCAGTCGCATTTACAACAATTGCGCCACCGAGGCAGTCATAATGTAAAATGACTACTGCAATAACTACAACGGGAGAAATGTGGGTGAGATGCATCTCTGCCTGCTTCTTTGAGGATATAAACATGTTCTTTATTTAAAAATGACAACTGCTGCCCTGTTATTTTTCTAGTATCGCGGGAGAGTTTACCTACATTCAAACAACAGACACAAAGAATATCAAGACCCGTAGCAACGTTTTGTGGATCATGTGGATTTGTGGTTACTCATCACAATAAAATGAATAATATCTTAATTATGAAATTCAATACTGTATAATAATAATATAGATTATGATTATGTAAACAAGACTGTCTTAAAACTTTTATAATTTTGTACACCGCTATGGTCAAACATGTAGCTACTTCTAATTATCTATAACATCTGACATGCAACATATTGTATTTTCACTCATGTTTAAACAAAATAAATTATCTTTATCTTTATCACACATTGTCCAGTGTAAGAATCGAACCCACAAACCTTGGCGCACAGGCAAGGCGACCACTTAAACGTACGTACGGACAAACTCACCCATAGCACCATTGCCAACATTTTCAGGGATATAAATTTTTGTTTCTATTGGGGTACAAACCCACAACACAACCTCGCTGATTTCAGCATGAATGGGCCGGCTCGACCGGGGAAGGACTACCCTCTCACAGAATATCGACGTGGAATACCAGTATTTCTACTGTTGTGTTTCGTTCATTTAGTGTGAGTGCCGGAGGCCCAATCACCCCCTTACCCCCTTCCCGCTCCTTCTCCTTCCCACTTCCTTTCCTAAAGGGTCGGCAACGCGCAAGTGATGCCTCTGGTGTTGCAGGCGTCCATAGGCTCCGGTGACCACTTACCATCAGGTGGGCCGTATGCTTGTTTGCTAACTTAGTTGTAGAAAAAAAAAACCGGCGAAGTGGCAGGAGTTATGCGACCACTTGAAGCACTACGCCATCCGTTCATTCATAATGACACAAACCATAACTAGCGAAGTATGTGTTTCATAGACTTCTGGCTACCTCCTCTGCGTCCAAGCATAACCGTTATGTATTATATTACATTAACACTTTACCTATATTTTATAACAGTGTCAGTACATTTCCTTAGCTTGCGAATACTAAAGGCCTAGTAACAGTCCCCCCTCCCTTCCTAAAAGTAGGGGGGTGCGGTGAGCGGCCCGACTGCGCTCTGTGACGCAATATTGCGCCTGCGCTATGTAGTCGGATAGTTGTGAATTGGCGAGAATGTGTTTATTCAAGATTTGTATTAGATTTAAAGAAATATATTGAGTAGTAATAGCACGTTCTGGAGATGCTCAGTAGGCAGCAATCGGAGGACGTAAACCCATTGCTAATAGGTGAAATATATATTTCTTCCATTCTTCTAATTGAGTTTATTAAAATTAATAATAATAATTTTTATTTGCTAGAATATGGTTCAGGTATACAGGTGGTCATTTTTTAAATTTGTACTGTATATTCTGCCACATGTGGCGTGCAAAATTTAATTAATTACATTGATACAATTTTAAAATTACATGCATATTATTTAAATTACATATTGATATTCATTAATTAATTGTATATAATCCAGAAAAAATAAGACAATAAAATGAATATACAGCACGTTAAACATTCAATTAAAATATTAATTAGAAAAAAAATCTGACAAACATATATCTTAATCTAGAATTGAAATTATTTTATTTAAATACATACTTACATAATTTGATATCTATCAGAAGTGTACTACACCCCGTTTCCCCACTTTTTTCTATTTCCTGGGATACAGGCTAGCTACCTAGTCCTTTAAGCTCACTTTAATTTGTAATCTATTTGGTTGCTAATATGAAATGAACCCAGCAATCGGTTCGATTTTTTTTTGAAGTGAAAATTTCTGTAGCGGCGTTGTGCACTTTTTTGTGATGGATAAAAAATGTTAAACTCGCGTCAGGACACGTGACCTGATCGAAAGTTCGTAAGACGGAGGGAGAATTGTCATGTTTGTGTACGATAGCGCAAGAAATGAATATTGTATTTTACCACATAAATGATAGTACTTTTATACTGATAATTAAAGCAATTCATGCAAAATTATTCCCTAACCATTCCAAAATATCAAAAATGCACAACGTTAATATTCAAGTTTTCACTTCTGCCGGCACTCCCGGAGTGCAACCCGTTGATTTTTTTGTTTTCTTACACTACCATTGCCCCATCCAGGCAGTCTTACCCTAATTCCAATTTAATTGAGGTCAGCGCAGTATGTCTTTCTTTTCGAAATAGTTCTATTAGTCGTCATCTCATCGTTGCCTCTTACTTAAAGTCTGCAAACTCAGTCCTGCCAACCTGTCCTGTAAGCTTATTCATATTCAAACACGACGTTAAAAGTACCTGAAAATACTAAGTTTCACTACAAGTCCGATTTAAAAAACATATTTTAGCATTTAATAACCAGTTTTGACAAATTTGCATATAACGCTTCAACTTATAGAAAAGTTACAAGATTAAAACCATAGAACAAAGTAAGGCACATATTAATATATACTGGTAATAAACTGCCAAAAACACTGAAAATAATCGCCAATAATCGCCAATGCTATTGGGTATTGCAAATAAATTTTAGCCTACATTTTTTGCAACGACCAATTCACAGCGCGCTCACGTCTCAGTGAATGGATAAGTAGGCGAGCGACAGCAGAAAGTGGTTATGGTGACGCAACCGCGCCGGTAACCCAGTCACCGTGCCGTACCAGACGATGGTGGTCTCCATCACGTCACCGGTGGTGGGAGGTTGCTAACAACCTTGTGTCAGAGTTCGTCAAGCCTCCTGAAAATATTTGGCGGATGAGGAAAATAGCATTCGATTGATATCATCAGTTCATTTGTTGTGTAATTGGCTTGCTTGTAGTAGAATTTGCGTATGCGCCGCAACATTTTTCTTTTCAAATTCTACACGTATTTTAATAAATTAAAAAATACAGAATCATAATTTTTAGAAGATCTTGTGTAGAGTTTAAAACGATTCATAACTCTATATTAGAAGTCCTCAAAATTTTACACATGTTTAAAATGGGGTTATAAATGTGTGCGTCGCTAGGAGAAATTAATTTATATCCTTTAGTCCACTTTAAAAACGTGGTGCGAGTATATATTTTTATATTGTGTAGTCTTTTTTTTGTTGTTGATTGCATGAATAGCGCCATGGTCCTATCTTCAAGTTTTTTTTGCAAGCAATATCTTGTTTCGAGCCTGGCTTGTCTGTTTTTCTATGATTGTAAAGATGACAAAATATTTTTTGATTGGCTAGGTGTCTTTACAAGGTCCTTCGGTTACTCTAAAGATAAAAGCAGTAAAAAAAGATCAAATTCAGTCTATCAATCAACTCTAATGCAGTCCACTGTTGGACATAAACCTCTTCTAATTTGAGCTACAACATTTTATAAGTGATCAATAGAAGGTATAAAAATAGATTAAAGCCATTTGACATGACAAGCCGAGTACTAGGAATGCAGATTTTACAGGATGTTAGTCAATATACAGGTCTTGTGGTGCAACAGGGCAAGAGTCTAGACATCATCATCACTTGCAATACGACACTTTCTTCAATAGTATCTTTATATTACCTATGTTCTCTTATGACAGTAATGGCTTTCTGATGTTCGTCCAAAGGTCTCCGTTGTAGTAGAAGCTCATATCTTGTAAGGAGGTTACGTCTAAATTTTGACAAATATTAGGGCGCTTGGTAATTCATAGTGACTAGATACTAATAGTCAATTATGATTTTTTATATTAAGAAGTGAGCAGGATAGTTTCTTTTTCTCGTAGACCATTGCTAAATAATCTCAGAGTTATGCAAACCTGTAACTTCACTTCACGGTCTGATTAATCGTCAAAATACTTTGTGTGCTAGTGTCGTTAAAGATAGCTGAGATATATAATCTTATATACTATATATGATGCCTCCATACTTCTACTGACAATTTCCCGACAGATAAACCTAATAATATTTCGCCTGACCCAGGAATCAAAGGCAGGAACTCAAGACAGTTACTTTAACATACACGAGCCAACGAAGTAATCAAACCAGGATGTGTTAGACAAGAATTTAATAAGCATGTCTACGTTAACGTATTCATGTATTTTCATATTTCATTACGTAACTTGTATCTAGTTTCTCTTTCTACCTTTACCTACATTATCTCAATACTGATCATGTCACCGAGGCAACAAACTTGCAATATGAAAAACATTTGAATCCCAAATTCAAGCTATTGTCTGGTGTTCAAAAGTCGTGTTTTCCTTCCGTATATTGCCTACGTGACATCTGACACATTGTCGTAATAACTCTTCCCAGTTATAACATCCTGGTATAGGAGCTACAAATTTATTTTCTATTTGATTGACAATAAAACTGATTGACTCGTAAAGCTAGTGTCGTTCAATAGCAAAGAGAAAAAGAGATTGAGAAAGAGTCCAGCAGAAATTTAAAGCATTAATAATTCCATTGAATTTTGTTGTATATAAGTTGTATATATGTTTATCTTATAGTATATACATAAGTAAGTGAACACCAAAGTCAGTACTTCATGGAGTAAGTATACGCCAGCTTGGTAGATGATGCCTTTGGAACTCCAAGCAAAATAAATAGTTGGTAATATTGTAAAGTGACTACAACACAAATGTAACAATTCTCTGTTTCTAGGTTAATATGGACGTTTTTTGATCACAATATTGGAGAATATTTGCAACTGCAAACTACAGGCAACTGTCAAACCATAAGAAGGAAGCATATTAATTAGAATCACGTGATGTCACAATTTGTAGTATATCTTCTATTAAATATGAGAGTTACAGAAAGGCAATGCATTATAAATCGCCATACCTGAAAAATCAATCAAAAAGTAGGTCAAAATCGTGACAAAAATATTTGTAGTCCTACCGTTTTCGTAGTAAGCGAGTCTATTTGACCACTTTAAATAATCATTAGCAGTGGACAGGGATGGTCACTACCCACTGGCATACTATTTCTCACTTCACTTTTACTTTCAGTGTGAAATTCTGGCCTAGAATAAACGGCATATTATTCTAACAATAGCGTTAAAGATTCCTACTACCGTTATTTTAGCCTACATCGTACTGAATGATTCATTTTTATCAATTAGCAGGCGGATCTTGTATCGGTCTTCGATGAATCGCTGCAGCCCTGACCGGACCCACCATCGTCACCATCTTGCGTAATATCAAGAAATTATGGAAAGTACGCGGCCTATATCAGAATTAACAAGCGGATTTTGGAATGGCGATTAAAACGTGAATCAAAGCGTAGTAAAAACTTAGTAATGTCAAGACAATATTTGAATAAACCAATAGAATTCGTATCCAATTACAGTTAGATAAAAGTGTGATTTATAAATAAAATGCTTTAAAGTGAAAGAAAAAGTTCACAAACTGTATTTTCCTGTTCAATGTAACTAAAAATAGCAACAAAATAAAATTATTTCAACTATCTTATACCTAAAAGAAGCTCGAAAGTTTAAATTCGATCTAACTAGATTTATACAAAAAGGTAGGAAGCGAAACAAAAAGTAAGCCATCAAAATAGCTCTAGACAAAAAGAAGTCGAATGTAGGTAACTACGCCGAGTACTAAGGCGTCATGAGTCGAACGGTGTTACGCAACAAGCCTACTCTCACTTTCGCGAGCTGAGGCCGCGCCGAGCTTTGTGCCTCGGTCTAATATCATCAACCTCCTATCGAGCGCTGTTAGCTTGGTACTTTACACACTTCGTAATAATAACAAAAAAAGATTGATAAAAACCTAGTTTCATCTTGACAGTTAACTTACCGATAAATTAGGTGTTGAATAACCGTATTTTGAAATTCGAACAAGCTATTATTTTATTCAATTTATTATTAATTTGTTATGGCTACTTTAGATTCAAAGATTTGTTTGTGTTTTATTTATTTAAAATAACAAAGTGAAAGAGATACTCACGTCATTGGTAGAACTGTTATTTAATCCAATGGTATTTTATTACTATTTCGATTCACTTACACTTTTTCTAATTCAGTTTGCGGTTCATTCAAAGACAGTATTCACCTGTTTTTTCCTGCTATGCCAATATAGGTACCTTGTTTACTATTTTTTATGTATTTCATCTAGTAGGTATCCATCACTTATTACCGTCATTCGTTTAATTTCAGCACTAGTTCTTAAAGCAATTATTTTAAAAGCAGCGTTGCAAATAAAATTATATAAATCTCTTCAAACCTCATGTAGTTAAGGAATTATTGAATTTCTTTACATAAAAGGATTCATTTCGGAAATAAATTATTTAAACAATACACTAGAGTCGGGGGAGTTTAAGTCAAAATATAACCTATCTCCATATAATGTTTCTCCAAAATTGGTTCAGTGTTTTAAACAGGAAAATGTAACAATCAGATAAATATACTTTTACTTAGTCGATTTCATACAGCTGTAGACTTAGTGATGAGGCTGACTTTCAGCATTCTTTGCTTCTATTATTTTTGAATCTTCTTTTAAAAGAAAGAAACACTTCATAGCTGCTAACCCTCAAATACAACATACTTTTGTTTTAGGTTATAGGAGGCAAACGAGCAGACGGATCGCCTAATGGTAGGCGATTACCGTCGCCCATGGACACCCGCACACCAGAGGAGTTACAAGTGCGTTGCCAGCCAAACCACATTCTACCATATTTGTTAAATAAAAAAGTATGTATAACAAGTTTACGAGGTCTTGGGAATATTCTATAATGGTAATCCTACACTGAACAATACGAACGGAATATTAGCAACATTCAAATTGTATGATAGCGCTTGAACGTGATTCGCTCGAAGCGAAAGTATGTCATACGGCATACCCACACTGCAGTGAGAGTGGGGATGTGGTATTTCCCACTACCTTATAGCGTGGACTAGGCTTTAACCGCTACTTTACCTGCGCAAACAGATTTATTTTCTAATGATCGCTTTTGTACCTTAACACGTTCCCTGTCCGATGAACCACATATGGCACATAACAATTGATTTTCTATTGTGTCTATCACGGGACTGTGAATGGGTTAAAATAGATTATTTGCTGTTGGCACATTTTCGTAAATATTTTTTCTTAAGTGGTTGTTTGCAGATCGATGGTAAAATAAAAAAAATGGTAAGTTAATTAAAAAAGGTACTGTACAATTCGTACTTCGGAGTCAATTCTTGACACCAAAAGATAATAACTGCAAAATGTAGTCATATGTTTTTGATGTTGTAGTGGTGTCATGTTTTGTATTTTGACATATTATTTGAATGTCATAATTATCTTGTTTTCGTTTATTGTATATGTAGATAATCTTTTTAATGTTTACCATAGTAATAATCTATATATCAATACGTGAAGCGTAAACTTTGGATCCCTTTTTACGAAAATTGGGCGGACGGAGGAGTATGAAATTTCGCACACTTATAGTTTATACAGAGAAGAAGTGACGAATGCCAATATTTTTTTTAAATATGCAATAGAAATACATTAAATTAATGAAAAAACACTACACGCACACAACCATGCATTTGACACACGCAGCCGAAGCGCGTAACTATGGTTACATATATCAATGTATAATGACATATATCAGCAATATCTTACAGGCAAACTTTGGTCGAATTTCGAGCACTAGGCGACCGCTAGTTATTATAATTAGTCATATATATATATATATATAAGTGAAAACTTGTAATTGGTCTTCGTTTTCATAGTTCTGTTTACTACTTTTATATAAATGTAAGTTTTCTTAAAATGTAAAATATAATAAAATAATAATATAATTTAGCTACGTAATCATTTGGAGTTCCTTAACCTAGTAGTTAGGGTTCTTATATGTATTTAAATTTGAATTTCAAACAACGGACACAAATAATGGATGTGGGTCACACATATTTTTGTCTCGTATGGGGATCGAATCCACAACACTTGACGCAGCGGCAGTAGCTAGTCGATCACTTAAATCACTATGCCACCCGTGCAGTCTATTGTCAATTGGTTTGTATTTGAAACTTGAACGCAGTCTTGCCTTTTACAAAAATTACCTTATCATTTTCAAAACACGTCATGCACAAGTTATGTCAGATAAGTAGATAGTTGACTCATTGAAAAGACAGATAGGGAATTCACATTTCTGGACTATTGCAAGAAATAGTTGTCGTTCGTCGTCGTTTACGCGTTTTTTAACCGACTTCAAAAAAAGGAGGAGGTACTCAATTCGTCTGTATATTTTTTTTTTATATTTGATACCTCATAATTTATATAAAAACTAGTGCTCCTCTTAAAGCAGTGATAGCTCAGTGGGGAGACCAAAAGACTGCAATGCAGAGGGTCTCGGGTTCGAACCCAGGTCGCGCACCTCTGACTTTCCGAAGTTATATGACTTTTCAAAATTATTCGCGTATTGTTTGGCAATAACTATCGCCTGCTCCGTGACTCGGAGAGCACGTTAAGCTGTCGGTCCCGGAAACTAATTTCTCTTTAAAGCGACCGCTTGTCCACTATGCCATCCGTCATAATTGGGCGGCTCCTGCTTAGTACGTTACCATCAGGTGGACCGCCAGCTAATTCACCACCAGTAATAATAAAAATACTTAGAAAGTGCTTTAAGTTGTACAGAATATTGTGACGTGTTATGACCTATTAGGAGCTAGGACAAGTTCTGACAAGTCGAAATGGAAAGTTGATAAGTTGCGCAATTGCGTGAAATTCGCCAACGTACAAACTATCGAAGTTCTACGTTGTATTTTCATAGACTTACTATTTTTATGTGAATGTTATAGATATAATAATATAATTATATTCTATCACATACACACAACACCATCTAGCATAAACTAAGCAGAGCTTGTACTATGGGTACTAGACAATGGATAAACATACGTATATACTTTTTTTTTTGTAAATACATACATATTATTATACATAGAAATACCCAGACCAAGATAAACATCAATTGCGGGAATTCAACCCGCGACCTCAGGCGTGGCAGTCGGTTACACTAACCACTACGCCATCGAGGCCGATTTGATGTTAGTAAATACACCTTAATACTATGTTAGTATGTATGTATGTTATGTTATATAATAATATACTACCAGTTCTGTATTAAACTATATCAATGCTGAGCACGGCTTCTTCTCAGTGCGAGAAGGGTAAGGTCCGCCAGGCTGGCCCAGTGCGGGTTGGCAGACTTCATATATTATCTTCAAGAACATTATGGAGAACTCTCGGACATGCAGGATTCCTCACGATGATTACCTTCATCGTTATAGTGAGTGATAATTAACTATTTAATACGCACATAACTTCGAAAAGTTAGAGATGCGTGCCTTGGAATCAAACTTGAGACCTCTGCGTGGCAGTCCAACAATATCCCGCTAGGCTATCGCTGCTATATAGGTTTAATATTAGATCCTAACTGATTTCTAAGGTCCACGCAGTTATTATAGGGCCATTAATTGCACCCACGCCCACAGATTATGATGGTATAATCTATTCTTAGACAGACCACGCGGTTACATTTAAACCATACTAATTTATATCCATACTAAAATTGATGAGCCGAAAATGTGTTTGTTTGTTGTGTACTCCTTGCCTTTGAAACTGCTGAGTTTATTTCAACGTAGAGCTCTCGAGAGAGTAGCTCACCAACCTAAAGAGCTGGTAAGATACTGACTACATCATTGGCTTATTGATATAAGTTTGCACTTACGCTACCGACCGGGCGAACCCAGGTTTGAATAAAGTTCGAGCAAAATATTATAGTGCTTCTTTTGAAAATTTATAAATAGCACCACGGCCCCTAGAAAAGTACTTACCTAATTCTTGCGTAATAAAAAAATAAATTTCTTTTCACATCGCATGAAACTTACATGATATCCCACTTAACCCAGTAATCCCGCCTTTTGCCCTTGAAGGTTTCAGAGCATAGGGATTCCGTTTTTATCATTTCAGTACGGAACCCTACAAAAGGTGTCACACACGGAACTACAATAGTACACAGGAAGAAGAGAGAAGGTTCAAGTAGACCACAATCGACCACATCGAATTGAAAACATATAATTTTTGACAATGCATTAAAATTCGAAGCAGGGCCCCACTTTTTGGACAATTCTTTTTTTTAGGTACATTTGTTAAGCTGGTTTGGACATGTAGAAAGAATGGACGAGGAAAGACTGACTAAGAAAGTTTATAAGGCTAGTGTGAATGGAACAGTCGCAAGAGGAAAACCTAGGCGAACGTTTCTCGATCAGATCGGAGGCGTTCTGGACAGAGGCCAGGTTAAGAGCTCCTTGAACCGACGGGCGTGTATGAGGAATGTGATGAAAGTGAATGAAGCCAGAGAAGTGTGTCAGGATCGTAGCAAATGGAAATCCGTAGTCTCTGCCTACCCCTCTGGGAAACAGGCGTGAATCTATGTATGTATGTATGTATGATATCAGACATAAATTTAGTTGACTTAGAAGTACTGTGGGAGACTGGTGCCTAAGGTAGACGGAGAGTCTGTGTTTCAGGACACCAGAATATATATATTCGATATTGTTTTCGGTGACAATCGCGAATATTATGTTGTTTTAAACTCAACTCCCACTCTAAAACACTTCCTGTGTCGCGGGAGACTTTACAAACATTCAAACGAAATACCCAGACTCGGAACAACGAATTCTGTTTCACACAAATGTTTGTCCCGTGTGGGAATCGAACCTTTAACACTCCGTGAACTGGCAATGGCAAAACAACCACTTAAACCACTACGCCATCCTCTTCACCCCTAGCCTTTATTATTCCCAAGTCACTTGGAGTCGGCTTTCTAGTCTAACCGGATTTGACTGGATATCAGTTTTTACACGGAGCGGCTGCCACCTGACATTCGCAACCCGAACTCTAACGATACCCTAAGGCTAGACCAGTGTCAGGATATTAGAGGGCACTGACTTCCCAATAACGACTGCCATAGATGTTCATGGCAGCCGGAACCGACGGCTTACCGTGCTCTCCGAAGCACGGAGCAGGCGATAATTGTCAATCAATACGCACATAATTTCGAAAAGTCATATAACTTCTGAAAGTCAGAGGTGCGCGACGTGGGTTCGAACCCGAGACCCTCTGCATTGCCGTCTGTTGGTCTCCACGCCACGCCATCCGTATAATTATAATATGCTTTTAAAATGAAATATCTTGACGGACGAGTCCGAAGCAAAAGTAGGTTCTATATAAATCAATAGTCATTACAGTAGTATCATAAGTGAAGCTTGCAGTTTGGGTGTAGGCAGTAGTGTGGGCGACCGAAGTTTTAATTGAGGAGGTCGGTACGATGACTAGCCGCCTAGACGAGACAATCATAAACAATATATTGAATGACAATGAAAGCTGGGTGCTCAATAATAGTGTCCTCCAGAACGAATGTCGGTCATGGCGGCTAATCTTATCGAAGATTGGCACGGGAGATATAATATAATAATATAATATTCTACCACATACACACAACACCATCTAGCCCAAACTAAGCAGAGCTTGTACTATAAGTACTAGACAATGGATAAACATACATACCTATATATACTTTTTATTTTTTTGTATATACATATTATACATAGAAACACCCAGACTAAGCCAAACATCAATGTTCATGCACACAAATGTTTGACTTGTGCGGGAATCGAAGCCGCGATCGCCTCAGGCGCCTCAGGCGTGGCAGTCGGTTACACTAACCACAATGGCATCGAGGCCGACAAAACTATTACTCTAATATATTATTGAGCATAATCTTGTACGCAACACAAGTACACTTTCTGTCCCCTAACTATCATATGTCAATGGAATGGCACTCCAAAAATACTAGAGAGAATTTAGACGCTGGATGAACGGCTTTACGTGCTTTCCGAGGCAGGGGGATGTTGAACAACGCCAAATTTCTCACTCCAGATTGCTATTAAGAATTACTAGACAGAAAAAAATTGCCGGCTTCCAGGCTCATCGAGGTGGCGTTGTACTTACACCAGGAAATCAGTGTAATCATTTTCTCTTCTCTAGCATTACAGCGGCCATTTCTACAATGGTCAGTAACGTAGAAGAGATTACCTACCTATTGCAAGCGTATATAAGCTACAGAACGACTTAAATGGTACAAAGTTCGTATATAAACTTCTTCTACCTAGCCTTTATTATTCCCAAGTCACTTGGGGTCGGCTTTTCTAGTCTAACCGGATTTGACTAGATATCAGTTTTTACACGGAGCGGCTACCACCTAACCTCCGCAACCCAAAAGGCTAACGATACCCTAAGGCTAGACCAGTGTCAGGATATTAGAGGGTACTGACTTTCCCAATAACGACTGCCATAGATGCTCATGGCAGCTGGGACCGACGGCTTAACGTGCTCTCCGAGGCACGGAAGTTCGTATATAAACTAATCTTATAAATGTAAAAATAACTTCTTTCGATTGAGGTAATTTAAAACTAGACCACTGAATTCAGCTTGACAAAAATTTGCATAGATTTGGCGAAGATAGGTTATATTAAAAAATGCGAACGAAACCGCGGGTAACAGCTAGCTAAACATAAGTATCACCAAATGTACTAGTCAGTAAGTTCACTCGAGCAGACAACTATTACCATACAATATATATGTTAAAGATAATTAATTGGTCAATATAGCACACGCAGTGACCCGGCGACTCAATACTGCGGCCTTGGTACCGTTCTGGACGTTAAGACGCAATGGACGACCGCTTTCAGATAGTCATTGTGACTCACTTTGGTAAGTATGGGCACTTCAGTGATCGAGTGTTGGGCGTTTCAGTGCGCAGTTGTCACTCTAGCTCTTGTAATTGCTTGACGCTGGTCACGGTGGCTACGAAGGCTACGAGTACTAAATAATTATAGCAATAACAAGTGAGAATGGGCAATGAATTGCCGTAAATCTTAGACTTAGAAAAAATGGTTCAAGTAATATGTAAAGTAATATGGTAGAGGTCATACGTCAATGGTCATAGTAATTTCGGTGGTATATCGACTATGCTGAGTCGAATGGCTTTAACCACGAGTCTCTAGCTCTTACGGTTCTTGAGTTGAAAGTTGTTTAACAGACAGACGGACGGACGGACAAAGCTGTTGTATAAGAGTTTTTCGAACTCTAAAAAAGCATAATAGCTTGTGTATTCTTTACCCACTTCAAAAACAAATTGTGGTACCCTTCAGCAAAAGTTTTGATGTGGACCTTCAAGCAACCGTGTCATTTCTGCTGTTCAGGTTCTCCGCTTTTGTCTCGTCAACTTTTGAAATATAAAATTAACGAACATAAAATGTAGAGCTATTATGGATACTAATCATTTTGGCCCGATTTGATCGACGTTCAGATGTAGGATTATACAAATATAATCGGACTGACTGCGTTACGTGTTTTGCAAAGCGAGGAAAGTAACGTTTTAAAACTGACTTTCCAGCTATACCATTTCAGCAATGTCACTCACTACTAAACTTCGAAGTTCATAAGTGTTACTTTGCTGAATAAATAATTTATTATGTGATTAGATTTGTAGATGGCCATCCATCTATAAATATGGTCGTGGTAACGTTGCTTAACAACGTAGATAGTTCGATCTGCGCAAGATCACCACATCACATGCACCTCTCAATTTTCATCTTATTTTTCCAAAATCAATCAGTCTAGCAAGTCCACTACTGGACAACAAGACACATACAAACATCTTAATATATAAAAATCTCGTGTCACGATGTATGTTCGGAATAAACTCTGAAACTACTGAACCGATTTTGATCAAACTTCGTAACTATCTGTAATTTGGTCAAACATAAAAGATAGGATAGTTTTATCGTAATTTTTTTTTTCATTTGTTCCGGATAACGTCTGTCGGGGTAGGTAGTACATTATATAATGTGTAGGAGCACTGTATGTTAATGTATGCGTAGGAAACAGCGTTGTCAGCGAATGTATTATGCGCTAGTGCGGACCGCGGGGACAGGTGAGCAGTTCACTCCCCGACGCGGCAATACCCGGTACTCTGTATATTATTAGAACATAAGTATAACCATTGTGAAGTAAAAATATATACTTCGTTGATTGACTGTACTATCTTTTATTTACATATCCAAAGTAGGCAATCCCTACAAATGTAAGTACCAGGCAATCATAAATACAAGGAACCATATTACCAGTATTATGTTCATGAAGGTCCCGAAGAGCGTTCCTTTATTAACCAATAAGAAATAGGTTACAACCCGCTACGACGAGTCGGTTAATATTGCAGTGACCCGATACTGAGGCCCTTTATTAATCGACCTTGGGACTACAACAGTATAACTAGATGTGTTGGCGTGGTTCGAAAATTACGTAGGCGGATTTTGCTTTCAAAGACGAATCCTATGAATACTGTTTTTCAATATTATATCTGTATTAGCAATAGATTGCCAACGTATATTGGTTTATTCCCGTCAAGTCACTTTAATTTATTTGTAAGAGACTGTTGACGAGCAGCGATAGCTCAGTAGGGAGACCAACAGACTGCAATGCAGAAGGTCTCGGCTTCGAACCTACGTCGCGCACCTCTGACTTTCGGAAGTTATATGACTTTTTGAAATTATGTGCGTATTGATTGACAATTATCGCCTGCTCTGTGCCTCGGAGAGCAAGTTAAGCTGTCGGTTCCGGCTGCCATGAACATCTATGGCAGTCGTTATTGGGAAGTCAGTGCCTGTAATATCCTGACACTGATCTAGCCTTAGGGTATCGTTAGCCTTCGGATTGCGGAGGTCAGGTGGCAGCCGCTCCATGTAAAAACTGATATCCAGTCAAATCCGGTTAGACCAGAAAAGCCGACCCCAAGTGACTTGGGAATAATAAAGGCTAGGAAGAAGAAGACTGTTGAACTGCCACGTAGAGATCTCAAGTTCCTTCCCAAGGCTCTTCTGTCTTTTCGAAGTTATGTGTATATTTAAAAGTTAATTATCGCTTGTTTTTACGGTGAAGAAAAATCGCGAGGAGATCCGCTAGTCGTCTCTGATTCTCCATAAAGTTCTCGAAGATTTTGTTTTTTTCCTATATAACTATGGTGGCAAACAAGCATACGGCCCACCTGATGGTAAATGGTCACCGTAGCCTGTGGACGGCTGCAACACCAGAGGAATCACATGCGCGTTGCCGACCATTTAGGAAAGAAAGTGGGAAGGAGAAGGAGTGGGATTGGGAGAAAGGGGGTGATTGGGCCTCCGTTACGTTAAGTTTGCCAACCCGCTGTGAGCCAGCATGGCCAGCATGGTAGACTATGGCCTAACTCCTCTTACACTGAAGAGAGGTCAAGGAGGCAATGGTACGGCTTATATTCAGGACTGATATTATAATAACTACTCTTATTAATGTTGCACACGTAGTCTTCTTCTTAATCCTGCTTGCCTGGTACTTTTTGCTATTTAACACCCTCAGCGCCAGTGTATCATTTTTGCACACACTTGTTATAACATTGTGTATCAAAAATGATACACAGGGCTCATAGTATTTGGCACATTGTGTATCTTAAATGCACTCGAGTTTCATACTTTTTGTACAAGAAATAAAAAGTCCTGGCCTGCACGAACAAAATGGTATATTTGGGTTTGGGTTATGACCTATGTTAGCGCAAAAAATAAATTATGGTGAAAATTGAGTCTTATTCGATTGAGGCTTGGCGATGAGGGTGTTAAGTATCTATCTTAATTAATTAATCAACTTTAAAAGTAAATTTATTTATGCTGCTTTCCTAGAACCACAAATTATGAATTTCACTTCCAAGGTTCATTGAATCTGTCCAGTAGTTTTCATGTGATGCGCGTCTAGACAAATAGGCGGACAGATGAACTGACAGCAACTCCATTACAATTTTATTATATACTAGCATTGATGGATTTTTATAATGTATACTAGATTTTGCCCGCGAATTCGCTTGCGTAAATGTAGGTTATATTAGATTAGATTATTAAGATTACTTTTTTCTGAATGAAAGGTAACCTTTGTCCTTTTCTGTACCCCTGACTATATGTATGCGAATTTTCATGATGATCGGTCGAGTAGTTAAGGCTGACAGCGCAACAAACAAACAAACAAACACTCATTTGCATTTATAATATTAAGTATGTATAGATAGATATCTGTGACACACATCGTGCGACAGTTATCTCTGCTTAGCCTCGTTAATTGATACTAAAACCCGATTAATGACGTCACATATTTATTACGTCACAATTACGGCACTTGTTAAACAGAGGAAACGGATATTGGATAATACGTACATACATAATGTTAGTATCAGAAGGTTTTCCCATCAGGCTATTTATATTTGCAAGAAAGTTGCATGTAAATTATTGGCAGGGCAGTATTGGAGCATTACCTACATGCTGCAAAAGTCTGCTTGCCTGGTACAGTGGTACTGATTGCGACTGCTAATTATGAGGACTTTTTTTTTTACTGCTAATGTGGCAAACGTGCATACGGCTCACCTGATGGTAAGTAGTCACCGTAGCCTATGGACGCCTGCGACACCAGAAGCATCACTTGCGCGTTGCCGACCCTTTAGGAAAGGGAGTTGGATGGAGAAGAAGCGGAAATGGGTAAGGGGGTGATTGGATACTCGGTTCAGGTAAGGTGTTATTGAATTTCACAGGTAAGAAATTCTTAAATGTCGAAAATAGTTTTATCCATATCTGCTAAGTGGCTGCCGCAAGTAGGTACCTAATAGTACTTTTTTCTGGACAAAAGGTGCCCTGTGTCTTTTTCTATTTTTCTGACAAACTGAAATTTCATAGTGATCGATCGAGAAGTTAAGACGTAAATGTGTAACAAACATACTAATCGTTAGGATGTCAACATTACACCTTCTACTATAAAACACACCAGTGCTTGAGTGTGTTGTCAGAGACTGCAGTTAACTGCAGCCTATTATAGAAAAATAGGAACATTTAAAAACTACACACGACCATAAATCGACAACAGATAATTTCTCTAGTTACCTCTAGAAGATATTGTTTCATCTCCTTCGTCTTTTAGGTATAACTCAAGAGTCAATCTGGATCTAAAACCGATTCAAATATAGCATACAAGGATTACTAAACAAACCAGGGACAACTTCAAATTTGCAATCGCAGTAAATTTGCCTAAAATTCGCAACTCACCACGTTTAGTTAAGTCACTAATTTCAATAAGCTACTTGTGCAGAATTCTAAACAACAAATTACTTACATAAACTTCATCAAAACAATAACAAATATAGCGCGCATGCGTCTGCGCAAGAAATCCGCAGCGCAGTGTTATCACACGCACACATACACACAAAGGGTATGTGACCTAAAAATGTAACTAAAAGATGCAAACAATCTTTTTAAGTTTTTATACCAGATACGGATTTGGGAAGTCAATCGGGCGCAACAGGTGCTAAACTTATCTATTGTCACGACACTAATATTTGAGGACAGATACTTCTATATACCAAAAAATAAGAAGTGAAGTGTTTTTTTTTAAATCTCTATTTTCATTATAGTTAGGGGTCTGATTGTAACTCGTCCGTCTGCGAAATAGGTAACCAGAGTATGCCACGCCGACTTCTGGTATTGGTGTTCCACTCCTCCCTCCTCATCTTACTGGCGGCAGTGACCTGTATTATTTGAGAGTATTTTTATTTTTTTAAATTGCAGCTTTCGCAGTAGGAATCGAGGCCTGTGTCGCGAGGGGCTTTACACACATGCAATCAAAAAACACAAAGTACACTCAGATACATATTTTTGAAGTGAAAACTTTTTTAGCGGCGTTGTGCACTTTTTGTGATGGGTTAAAATGTTAAACTCGCGTCAGGACACGTGACCTGATCGAAAATTCGTAAGACGGAGGGAGAATTGTCAAACTCGCGTCAGGACACGTGACCTGATCGAAAATTCGTAAAACGGAGGGCGAATTGTCATGTTTGTGTACGATAGCGCAATAAATGAATATTGTATTTTACCACTTAGATGATAGTACTTTTATATTGATAATTAAAGCAATTCGTGCAAAATTATTCGCTAACCATTCCAAAATATCAAAATGCACAACGTTAATATTCAAGTTTTCACTTCTGCCGGCACTGCCGGAGTGCAACCCGTTTTTTTTTGTGTATCGTACATTTAATTGTGCCTTGTGGGATTGCTGTCCTAATTTCAGTCGGCGGGGCAGAATAGGCGATACTATACCCCTTTTATTACTCGTAGGTTTGACTAAGTTTCTTCCAGGTTATTCTAGCCAAACCCGACAACTTGCACGCAGGAGGATTTGATGGCTGCCTCTGACAACGCAGCCAGCGTAGCTGCTTTCTGGGCGGCAAATATATAATTTAAAAGTGTTTGCCAACGATACGCTAAGAAGAAGAAGTCAAATTGAAATCCTTTAAGTTATCGGGCTAACCTAACCGACCCCACCGAAAGGCAATTATATCAATAATACAAAAACTTCATGTCTACTAATTTATAAACAAGCTCACCATACAATTAACTATGTACTTAATAAAAGTGACAGATTACCAAGCACTAAAATGTCACTCTTATTGCATGCAAATTACCATATTATGTGCTTTACTTCTGTACTTCTGAATAGACCAGTAGATATAGATTGCCAAGTGGCATCGTAAGCTTTAGTGAATGAAAACACAAATTATTTTCTTATCCTAACCAAGAAAGTCATTTGCTTTTCTCTCTTTACGAAATCTTCAACCAAATAATGCAATCCCAACATGAATAAATTTTACGGATATTAAACCAGGAAGCATCTTAAAGGTGACGTTTAAAATGCACATACTAAAATATCGATAAAAATCAACTCTGCCGCCGGCCCTGCGTCTTTCTATTAGTATCTGGTCGACCTATTTTAGGGATTGCAACATAGGGCCACGCACACATACACAAGCGGTCGTGTGGCCGTGTAAAAACGTGGTGTTATCATTGTGTGAGTAGATAGTGCGTGAACGCAAACGACGTGTATTTTTTTTTTAATATTAATCCTATTAATATTAGATGAGCGATTGAAACGAGTGATTTAGGTAAATATGCTTCAAAGCTAGAGTAAATGATGTAGGCCATGCTGCCGAGATCCATATATCAGTAATTCATCTTTCGGTAGTAATAGACAGCATGAAGTATTTTTAACCGACTTCAAAAAAAGGAGGAGGTACTCAATTCGTCTGTATTTTTATAAATATATACTAATATTATAAAGCTGAAGAGTTTGTTTGTTTGTTTGAACGCGCTAATCTCAGGAACTACTAGTTCGAATTGAAAAATTCTTTTAGTGTTGGGTAGCCCATTTATCGAGAAAGGCTATAGGCTATATAACATCACGTTACGACCAATAGGAGCGAAGCAGCAATGAAAAATGTTGCGAAAAACGGGGAAAATTCTCCTATTTGAAGCAGATGAAGTTGCGAGGGATAGCTAGTATGGAATAAAGGTGAAACTAATTGAGATTTCTGCCCAACTATCTGAGAAAGTAAGGCAGTAATCCTGCTGGGTCATATGAGTCCTTGGTGCGTCAAAGAACTTTGACGTTGTGTTCCTTCGATGAGTACGATTTCTAAACACAAATAGTGCAAATACCGAACGACACCAAATAATACCCCTTCTTACACTGAGAAGTGGCCCTTGCCCAGCAGTGGGACAATGTAATAACAGAGTTGATATTATCTTTTTATATAATATTAATATTTAAGGGACTTCAAGCACGGGCAAGCAAGCTACATAAATAAAATTACAGACTGACTGACTTTTGTCTGCATGTTTGTGCATATGTACACCGTAATCTTTACAATAGCTTAACAATTTTTGTCATGGTGATGAATTGAGATAAGCTTATATCAACATGCCTTTGTATCTTCACGTACTTATTTACCAAAATCATAATTATTGTAATTATAAATAGCTTTATAAATAAAACATAATGTAGAAAATAAATAAGATAACGTAGTCAAAATACGTCCATAAATTTAGGTCACCCTTATGAATGTCAAACATCAATTACAATTTTTTCTTTTTTGGGATTTATAATACGCAGTCCGGCGTAAGAAATCGCTGGCACAATTAATAAATGATTAATTATCTATACTAATATCATAAAGCTGAAGAGTTTGTTTGTTTGTTTGTTTATTTGAACGCGCTAATCTCAGGAACTACTGGTTCGAATTGAAAATTATTTTATTGTTGGATAGCTTATTTATCGAGGAAGGCTATAGGCTATATAACATCACGCTACGACCCACGAGGGCCGGGCAACTATAAACGCGAGTGAAACCGCGGGCATAACTAGTTTATTATAAAACAGCTACCAGCTCATAAATGTAATATAAATTATTATTTATCAACTCTTTACGAAAATTTCTTTTGAATAATATCGGAGTTTGCATTTAATTTGTCGTTAATTAGTTGTTTTATTGGACCGGATTTATTTCCCATGAATATTTTAATTTCCAAATGTATTGAAAGTTGGAAATTAGACAAAAAATTATAATTATATATTAGGCAGTTATAAGTCAAGGGAATTGTTTTTTTTTTATACAACTTAGGTGGCAAACCAAGCATACAGCCCACCTGATGATAAGTGATCACTGTAGCTTATGGACGCATGCAACACCAGAGAGGCATCACTTGCGCGTTGCCAACCCTTTAGGAAAGGAAGTTGAAAGGAGAAGGAGCGGGAAGGGGCTAAGGGGGGTGGTGATTGGGCCTCCGGCACTCTCACTCACCGAACGAAACACAATAGTAGGAATGCTGCTATTTCACGTCGATATTCTGTGAGAGGGTAGTCCTTCCCTGGTCTGCGAGGCTCTACTACTCAGATATTATAAAACAAAGTCTCCCGCCGCGTCGCGTCGCGATAAACTCAAAAACTGCTGAACGGATTTTCATGCGGTTTCCACCAATAGATAGAGTGATTCATGGGGAAGATTTTAGTATTTGTTAAGGATTTGTACTACCCGTGCAAATCGGGGCGTGTCGCTAGTTAAATATAAATTTAACTTCTTGGTGGCGTAGCGGTAATAGATGTGATTGCTGTGTAAGAGGTCTTGGGTTCGATTCATCGAAAAATTTTCAGTTTTAGACTGTAAAATGTTTTTATGCAGTCTTAGTAATTCAATAAATTCAGTATTCCTACTGTTGTGTTTCGTTCGGTGAGTGAGAGTACCGGAGGCCCATTCACGCTCTTTCTTCGTTCCCGCTCCTTCTCCTTCCCACTTCGTTTCCTAAAGGGTCGGCAACGCGCCAGTGATGCCTCTGGTAATGCAGGCATCCATAGGCTACTGTGACCACTTACCATCATGTGGGCAGTATGCTTGTTTGCCACCTAAGTCGTACCTACAAAAAAATATTTTTTTGTACCGTGTAGGATTCGAACCTACAACTCTCGACGGAGTGGCAGTAACGAATTGTAGTATTGCAAATATTTTAATAGCCGTAATAAATATACAAAAATTAAATAAAAATCTCTAAATAAAATTAAAATGAAATTACTTGATACGGCATTGATGCTACCGACATTTTTCCTTAATAAACTGTAGATATTTAACTAATTAACGATTATATTAATTACACTTCATCTTTTAAAATCAATAGGTGGTCTATCATTATTGAATAATTAATATTTTGATACTCTGACTGAGTTAGTTTTATCCCAGCGTGGAACATAAATTTTGGGTGGCCCACAGATAATTATTTTTAGGGTTATTAAGTTATTTGATGGTCCTTCGGTGTCGTAGCGGTAGTGAATGTGACTGAGGTCTCGGGTTCAATTCTTACTACGGAAAAGTATTATTCGAGTACTAGATTTTGCCCGCGGCTTCGCTTGCGTAAATGTAGGTGAGGTTTCCAAGATTTTTCCTGGATAAAAGATACCTATCCTATGTCCTTTTTTATATCCCTGACAATGTGTATGCGAAAGTTTATGATGATCAGTCGAGTAGTTCAGGCGTGAAAGCGTAACAAACAAACTCACATTCGCATTTATAATATTAGGAATCTGTCAAGACATTCTCAGTAAAGCAAGGAGTCTGGAACTGTGATTAGTACACGGCGCTAGGTGTGGCCTCTATTGCGTTACATGGGTATTCTATACAACTTCTGCCTTGTATTTCGGGTTATAGACGTAAGACTGTATGTAAAAAAGAAACCTCATAACTAAATAGAATTCGTGAAGTCCCAGTTTAAACCATTGGAATGTCCCATGACTAATAAAAAAAAACGCTACCGTTGCGCGTCCGTGACCACTACAGGAGAGTCAAGAAAACTCGTTGTGATTGGTCGCGAAACAAATACCAAATATTTTTGACTCCCCCGTAGGGGTCACGGACGCGCAACGACGTCAACGTTTCAGAAGTTAATCCTCGAGACGGTCAAAACGTTATTGGATTTTTAAGATTCTCAATAGTTTTCACATAACTGTGTAAAAAAAAACACACTGTTCCACCATAACAGCTGTGTTTTTTTGAGGACTATCTCGTTGCTAATTTTATCCCTCCATGTGATACCGAGTATAGTTCTCAGACATCTCACGTGGAAAGCATTCAGTCTTCGCTCTTGTTTTGCGTATGTAGTCCACGTTTCCGAAGCGTACAACAGTATACTTAGGACGCAGGTTTGGTACACGAGGACTTGGTTTAAGTGAAGAGCTTGAGGTTCCTCTAAACACGTGCAAAGAACTTGCCGAATGTAGAAGCTTCTATTTCGTTATCAGAAAATAGTGAGGATGTGGTGATGAAGCCAAGGTACCAGAAGTGATCTACGACTTCGAGAACGGACCCGAGATTCATGTGGCTGGTCCACACCCTGTACTATAACGACAGTCTTTTTGATATTGACGCTCATAGATTATACTAATACCCCATGAAACTGGGTCCCTGACCGAACTCAGCCACCCACTCACTCTGACCTACAGTGTGAGGAATGCTGATCCTGGCGACTAGGACGCGTTGGTTAGGAATTACCGCAGTGGAGATGATTGAAGATGGTTCTATCCCCTTATAGCCGGGCCGTTAGCCCGTATGATACCGAGACCAACGCGCGACGGCAATAGAGCAGTACACATTAATAGATTGGCTTCTATTGTGTGGAACCAAAACATAAGTAACAAAATATGGGCCTAATGCATCCCAGCCTAGCCTTAAGACTGCGCTGAGCGTAAGATAGATAATGACAGAGCTCGTGCGGCGCATATTCAAATCGGCGCGCGGCTACGTGAGTACTATTTATTCTGTGGCGCGGCCGCCATAGTAAAATTGTATGGAGGATTTGAAGTGCGTTTTTGATAAATATGTATCTTTATTGTCAACCAATAACTTAGGTAAATATTTGGGACGGACAAATTGTAATATAAATATTTATGTTTCGTTTAAGCTGTAAAATAGGACTAAACTGTTATAATCTAAAAATCACGGAACACAGCTTACGTTTTTGCATTTTTCGTGCAAATTTATGTAATTTTGTAGGCGAAAATATTAATTATTTTAAGTTTTTTACACGGAGTAATTGTAAACACATTCATTGTTATGGTAAATGTATATTTTATATTTGTATTAAACAAAAAGTGTTGATTTTATTCACTTAACTGTGACCACCTGCTTTGGCACACTTCGCTCGGCGCAGTCTTAAGGTATACCGGCACGAGCATGCGGATAGACCGATCGACCTTTAACAATACACATAGAAACTATAAAGCATAACGTAAACAGTGATACCAGGCTATCATAACTAAGTTATTATTTATGTAATGTTTGTTTACGAGTAATTGCATACAAATATGTGAACAATATGATTCAGCGTTAAACCATCCCGCCAGTGGAAGCTACATTCTATAGCGTTATATATTTTAACACATTTTTTCGATTGAAAGAGCCATTTGCCCGCCTTTATTTGGCAACCTATGACTATTGGTGTGTAGCTATAGTGCTGTTCATGAGGTAGCGGGTTTGATTTTTAGGTTCGAAGTAATGTTATCGGGATTTTTTGTCCAACATATTTGATACCACAAATTATGTGCGTATTGATTTACAATTATCGCCTGCTCCGTTCCTCGGAGAGCACGTTAAGCCGTCGGTCCCGGCTGCCATGAACATCTATGGCAGTCGTTATTGGGAAGTCAGTGCCATCTAATATCCTGACACTGGTCTAGCCTTAGGGTATCGTTAGCCTTCGGGTTGCGAAGGTCAGATGGCAGTCATTCCGTGTAAAAACTGATATCCAGTCAAATTCGGTAAGACTAGAAAGCCGACCCCAAGTGACTTGGGAATAATAAAGGCTAGGGAAAAGAGTCGGGATTTAGCCCGGTGGACAGCTATAGGCTCACTCAAATTACGTGCAAAATAGTTACGAGAAACGTTAAAATGTAGGTATTATAAATATACCTCAGTATTCGGAAATATACCTAAGCGTAAAGCTGCGTATAAATTTACGCGCGGCAATAATTTCGGTCAAATTACCCGTCCCGCCCGTCAAATCCGTCGTATATGAAACGCCTTATCATCAAGCGAATGCCTCCTAATCTATATTACAGACCCCTTCTTACTTGGATGTCTGTAGTCAACAATGACCTGAAGCAAGCTCAAGTGAATGACTCGACGATCCACAATCGAATCATCTGGCGAAGAATGACGAGGAGAGCTGACTCCAATTGAAATGGGATAAGGCTAGGCAAAGAGAGAGTAATTCAAACAATCGAGAGATGGTTATTAACATCGGACTTTAGCCAACTATGTTGTATAAAAATAGCGTCAAATATCCTAGCTTGCTGTGTGACAAACCCTTTACATCATTACCTATGAGAAAATAAGTTTTTCCGTCCATATAAGGTTTTTTAATTAATATCACGATAAAAACGTTAATTGATAATGTCACACGACTCTAATGAGACTTGCTAATGTTTATAAAATACTACATTATATAGTCTGACGCTTATACCGTAGGCAGAGGTGTTTTATACCTACATTTAACAAGTTTTTTTTTTTATACAACTAAGGTGGCAAACAAGCACACGGCCAACCTGATGGTAAGTGGTCACCGTAGCCTATGGACGCCTGCGACACCAGAGGCATCACTTGCGCGTTGCCGACCCTTTAGGAAAGGACGTGGAAAGGAAAGAGAGCGGGATGGGGGAAAGGGGGTGATTGGGCCTCCGGTACTCTCACTCACCGAACGAAACACAACAGTAGGAATACTGCTATTTCACGTCGATATTCTGTGAGAGGGTAGACCTTCCCTGGTCGAGCCGGCCCATTCATGCTGAAATCAGCGAGGCTCTACTACTCAAGATTTCCTTTAGGTCTAATTTTTGGGCGTGCTTGTTGCCATCTACTGGGCACTGGTTACAGAATTCGTATTGCTATTAACAATTTCTTGACAGAGAAGTCTAATAACACTTTGCTGACTTGGAAATCGAACTTGAGACTTTATGCATGGCAGTCGCATTCACTACCACTGGGTTACTGGGGCAGCTTACATTATAGGTATATATAATAATATAAATAATATCAGCCCTGTATTAAACTGTCCCACTGCTGGGCACTGGCCTCTTCTCACTGTGAGAAGGGTTAGGCCATAGTCCACCACGCTGGCCTAGTGCGGGTTGCCAGACTTCACATATCTTCGAGAACTCTCAGACATGCACGTTTCCTCACGATGTTTTCCTTCACCGTTAAAGAGAGCGATAATTAACTATTTAATACGCATATAACTTCGAAAAGTCAGAGATGCGCGCCTTGGGTTCGAACTCGAGGCCTCTGCGTGGCAGTCCAACGGTTTCCCACTAGGCTATCGCTGTTATAATGATTATTATTGCTTTGAACTAAATTAACATATGGCGACCGCGATAAATAACCAAAAAATACTATAGAATACAATCTTATTGGTGACTGCGCGGATGGCGTAGTGGATTAAGTGATCGCCTCGCCACTGCCACTGCGCCGAGTGTTGTGGGTTCGATCCCACACGGGACCATTTGTGCATAACACAGATAATAGTATCTGTGTTATGCACAAATGGTTGTTTCGAGTCTGGATGTTATCTGTGTCCGTTGTTTGAATATATGTAAAGTCCGCCGCGATACAGGAATTATTCTTAGTGCGCTAGTTTTATGTTTTTTTTAAAGGACTCGTGAATGAACTGCTATGCACGAGGTCTCCGATTTGATTGTGAGAACCAGCAAAGTATGACTGGGCTTTCCAGTAAATTTTGTTTTATTCATTCTAAAAATTATTTATTTGTCGCAAGAGACTTTAACACATAAGAAACAAAGTCAAAGTAAAAGAACTGTATTCCATAAAAATGTGTAAACAATTCTTTCACACGACAGTTACCTGATATATCAATTAATACTAGCGGTCGCCTAGTGGTCAAAATTCGACTAAAATTCCTAAGCTTGCTACTTTGTTTTCTGTTTTTCTTTATTACATATAAATAAGGTATAGATAACCATAGTTACAAAGAATTGTACGACGTCAGACGAACAATGTCGAAATACTACGAACGCGTTACAGCTGCGTGTGTCAAATGCATGGTTGTGTGCGTGTAGTGTTTTTTCATTAATTTAATGTATTTCTAATGCATATTTTATAAAAACATTAGGATTCGCCCCTCTTTCTCCATGTAAACTTTAACTGTGCCAAATTTCATTCTCCTCCGTCCGCGCAATTTTCGGAAAAAGGGGTACCTACAAAGTTTTTGCTTCACGTATATATATAGATAGATATAATAATAATAATATTCTATCACATATACACAACATCATCTAGCCCAAACTAAGCAGAGCTTGTACTGTGGGTACTAGACAATGGATAAAAATACATAATATATATACTTTTTTTTTGTAAATACATACATTTTATACAAAGAAACCCAACACTTCATAAAATTATATATTATTTATCGAACTCACAACATTCCACGCTATATAAAGAAGCAACGTGACTGCTCAAACCACTGCACGGTTCTAAATCATAAGACCACACCTTATAGTTACACGATAAATAACCACAAACTCAAAATAAATAATGACAATTTATCTAAGTACATTTGAACTAAAGGGCAAAATTTAAATTCGTGCATTTTTTAACTTAGTTGAAATGTTAATGGGTCAATTACGATTTGTTTAATGCGTACCTAGTTAAATGATTCACCTATTTCATTTGTTAGAAGTGGATTTTTCCGATGTAATTGCGCTTAGACTGCGAGGCACGAGTCGTACGTTTGTGAGGTCATGGGGTTCAATTCTTAGAGCGGCAAAATGGTTACATGACTTTTTATAAATAAAAAATAATTTGCGTAAGTTAATAATCTTACGCCTTTAAACGCCAACAGTAGACTTGGTGGCAATAAAGAATATTTCTTTCTTTCTTTCTTTATTTCAAAATAATTAATTGTGTTAAGATAAAATAAAGATAAAGATAAAGATCAGTTTATTTGTATAAAACATGAGTACATTTACATAAATGCATGATGTTATAGTACATTAGCGGCTCATCATGTTTTACCCTTAGGGTATACAAATATTCAAAATTAAGTTACTAAAAATAATTTATTTGACGCACATAAAATTTCAAAGGTGTCATTTTAAAAAAGAAAATACAATTATTAATAATATTCATAATATAATGCATGCAAGTAACATTTAAAAATAAAGACCTAATATGATTAAAATTATAAAATATAGATACATACATAGATTCACGCCTGTTTCCCAGAGGGGTAGGCAGAGACTACGGATTTCCATTTGCTACGATCCTGACACACTTCTCTGGCTTCATTCACTTTCATCACATTCCTCATACACGCCCGTCGGTTCAAGGAGCTCTTAACCTGGCCTTTGTCCAGAACGCCTCCGATCTGATCGAGAAACGTTCGCCTAGGTTTTCCTCTTGCGACTGTTCCATTCACACTAGCCTTATAAACTTTCTTAGTCTTTCTTTCTTTCTTTCTTTCTAAAATATGCATGTCAAAAATAAAGTAAAAAATTTAAACGATAAAATGTCAGTTAATATCTACAGTCGGTAGTCACATAATGGTAAAATGTCAGATAATTATGTAACGAAATTATGATTATGATAGTATTACAAATGGTCATTCAAAAAATCAATAACATTATAATAAGCCTTGTCAACCAAAAAGGCCTTAAACAGATTTTTAAATACATTTATGTTTTTCTGTTTCCACTCTTTTGGAATTTTATTATAAATAATTGGACCGATACAAATTATTAAGTATTTTCTTTAAGAACATTTCTTTGAAATATTTATTTATTCAGTAAAAATTCTTAGTTTTACAATAATTACACCTTAACAATTACATATAAAATAAACTTAGAGATATATTTTTTTTTAACGGGGAATGCATTGACGCATACACCTCCGCGGGGGCGGGCGAAGATATATTTATAGAGAGATATTTGTCTGAACTAGGTTATACCTGTGTTTCGAGCTAGAGACTACTTAGTTAGGTACATACAATTTTCAGTTAAATCAATTTACATTTTTATAACTTGTATAACATCACGCGTATACCCTCGAAGGTTTAGGCTATACTGCATTGCACTCACATTTCGCAAGTTTATGATTGTTCTACGTAACAGAGGGTGAGCCTAATGTCAG
Organism: Catocala sponsa; assembly: GCA_963564715.1. Classification (NCBI taxonomy): domain Eukaryota; kingdom Metazoa; phylum Arthropoda; class Insecta; order Lepidoptera; family Erebidae; genus Catocala; species Catocala sponsa. The sequence goes on along the minus strand of OY751348.1, from coordinate 20,760,576 downwards.
CTTCCAGGCATTGGTCCAGGGTCTGCGCTACTACAGAATATTTTGACAGAAAGTCTCTGATACTGAAAATTCATTAACAAAAGATTTGGAAGAGTATAATATATTATACAGGTTGTCCCAGAATATGTGAATCAAATTGTAACGAGAGATTCCTTAGGTAATGGGAGAGATTCCTTAGGTAATAGGGCCTTTCAAATGAGCTAAATAAAAAAAATAAGAAAATATTACCTTTGTGTAAAAATAAAAAGAACATTGCCATTATACCGACTGTTCAGGGTTCAGGGTTCATTCTAAACAACATTTTGTGTGATTCGCAAACGGTAGTACTGAGTCTTGGTGTCCTTTGTCTGTTGTCAAATCAAGATTAGTGGTATAAATGGCCGCCTCGCCATTACAGTGGTGACGAGTGGTGTGGATTCGATACCTAAATAGAACAAAAATTTGCGTGGTCTATAAATCTTTATCTTTTTTTTAAAAGACAGTTCTTGACTAGGAATGAGTCCTATGTACAAACATTCAATTTGGTACCAGCGGCCCCTTTCTATCACCGTACCACTCGACACCGAAGCAGGGTTCATCCATATCACCTGGAAGCGTTCAATTCTAAGACGATACGCTTTCAGCGATCATTTCTGCCACGTACGTGCAAGCTCTGGAATGAACTGCCTGCTTCGGTGTTTCCCGAGCGCTATGATATGTCCTTCTTCAAACGAGGCTTAAAGAGAGTTCTTCTTTCACGGTAGGCCGCGGCTTTGCTGTGTCCTGACATTGCTGAAGTCCATGAGCAGCGGTTACCACTTTCCATCAGGTGGGCCAATTGCTCGTCTGCCACAAATGGCAATAAGAAAAAAAAACAACCATTTGTGGATCAAAATTTTTTGTCCCGTGTGGGATTCGAACCCTTAACACTCGGCGCAATGGCCGTGGCGAGGCGACCACTTAAACCACTAAGCTACTGTTCTTCGGATCCGTAGTTAGAATGCTTGTAAATAAACAGAAATTACTCATATTATAAGAGTTGTCTTTTAACGCTAAAAAACGACAATACCTATATTTTCGGTTCATTAACGCCAAGAAAAAATCCATTAAACTTTCTCACTCGCAACAATCAACTCAATTTCATACAAAAACACAATTTTTCGGCCACGTAAACTTTGTAAATCGATCTTTAAAGTGAATAGATTTCGATATTGAGATCAATGTTATATAATATCGATCGAGTAATTTATCGGTCAGCTGTTACGGACCGTGTTATGTAATAATGACAAACTAGATTTCCAGTATTGTTTGATATTTAATGCAAAATTTTTATAGTCACGAATTTTTTTGCAATGTTTTGTTTTGATGTCCGGACTCGATGGCGTAGTGGTTAGTGTAACCGACTGTCACGCCTGAGGTCGCGGGTTCGATTCCCGCACAAGTCAAACATTTGTGTGCATGAACATGGATGTTTGTCTTGGTCTGGGTGTTTCTATGTATAATAATATGTATGTATTTACAAAAAAAAATTGTAGATTTATATGTATGTTTATCCACTGTCTAGTACCCATAGTACAAGCTCTGCTTAATTTGGGGTAGATAGTGTTACGTGTATGTGAAAAAAAAAATCTGATAGGCCACCGTTTGTCTGAACTAAGTGACTAAATTTAACTTCAGTAAGCTCACGGTACCCTTTGACATTCAATTATCATAATTTATGAATGCACCTTTATGAATGCAATATTAATTAATTTGTATCGGCTTTCCTAATTTTGTTTTTGGAAACGTTGTCTATTGTTTATGTATTTTGTATGCAGGGTCATCGGGGAAACGGGGTAAAAGATGATAAAAGATGAAATAAAAGGAAAGAAGTGAGTTAGAAAGATACACGCCACCGGAATTCTAACTAGTCAGGCGAAACGCAGTAATGTAAGTAATCTTACGCCGCTTTCCTGTCAGAAGATTGGGGTTTGTATTACATATTTTAAGATTTTATTAATTTTAACTCTCTTCTAACATGCTAAGAGCCGATTTAAATATATCGTAAATACAACAATTAATACAATTATAGTCAGTTTAAATGACTAAGGTTGTTCATGATGGTATAATATTTAGTTTTGTGGCTACCTACTTTTATTTGTAGTTTTACATAAAGATACAACAATTTTAGATCATATTACATGAGCGCTTATTATAGCTCACATGTAATATTTTAGCAGCGATAGCTCAGTGGGGAGACCAACAGACTGCAATGTGGAGGGTCTCGGGTTCGAACCCACGTCGCGCACTTCTGACTTTCGGAAGTTATATGACCTTTCGAAATTATGTGCGTATTGATTGACAATTATCGCCTGCTCCGTGCCTCGGAGAGCACATTAAGCCGTCGGTCCCGGCTGCCATGAACATCTATGACTTCCCAAAAGTCAGTGCCCTCTAATATCCTGACACTGGTCTAGCCTTAAAGTATAGGGTAGGCAGAGACTACGGATTTCCATTTGCTACGATCCTGACACACTTCTCTGGCTTCATTCACTTTCATCACATTCCTCATACACGCCCGTCAGTTCAAGGTACTCTTAACCTGGCCTTTATCCAGAACGCCTCTGATCTGATCGAGAAACGTTCGCTTCGTTCGTTCGCATATATTATTATTAGTAACCACAAATTAGGCACTTTAAATTTCATGTTTCTTTATCTCATTATACTTTTCAACAATATTATGTCAGCTTTTACATAATATAATTGGTTTTTGGACAATATTGTGAACGCGACATGCTCCAACGAACGTCTTCATCTGATCACCGTAACATTATGCTTACAAGCTCTAAGTTGTTATGTTTGCCTGGTACTTTGAGACCTGGATAAAGACTAACGATATTATTTTGAGAGGAAGCCCACGCCCATAAGTGAGCAATTTATTTATAAAGTAGCTAGCTTTTGTCCGCGGCTCTGCTCGCTCGGGTAAAGTATTTTTTCTGAACAAAGGGTGTTATTATGTCAGGGGTAAAAAATATGTGCTTTTTTACTCCTGACAATAATGTATGCGTAATTACATGGTGATTGGTTGAGTAGTTAAGACGTGAAATAGCGAAAAAACAAACAAACTCACATTCGCTTTTATAATATTAGTTTGGATTCATTTTTAATAACGTTCAAAATATTGAAAACAAGACTACCTACGCCGGTAACGCAACAATAGTGTATACGAATGCTGTTCATAAGGTCACGGGTTCGATTTCCGTGTCAGGCAGTGTTATTGGATTGTTCTGTGAATAAATTGTCAGTACACGACACACAACACGACACGAAGTCTGAAACTGTACCCGGGATACGGCAATAGGGTCCACCCCTATTATTGGGAACTTAATAATAATACTTATACCTGGCCTTAATATACCTATACATCGATAAAAATAAATAAAATTGACGTGTCTGTTTTAAATGACAAAATAACAGCTTTTTACTAAATGCATATGAAAGTAATATACGGTACCTACTTATACAAATCAACAATTTTTAAAATTTTGTCTGGCTGTCTGTTTGTTTCGACTAATCTCTGAAAGGGCTGGACCGATTTTGACAGGACTTGCACTGGCAGATCGCTGATATTACAAGGAGTAACACGGGTGACATACATTTTTGAAAAAGGGATCCGCAGTAATCTTATTCAACGCGGATGAAGTCGAATTATATAACAACTAGATGTTCCCGCGGTTTCACCCGCGTTTATCGTTACTGCACCGACCCTGTGGGTCGTAGCGTGATGTTATATAGCCTATAGCCTTCCTCGATAAATAATATATCCAACACTAAAAGCATTTTTCAAATCAAACCAATAGTTCCTGAGATTAGCGCGTTCAAACAAACAAACTCTTCAGCTTTATAATATTAGTATAGTTATAAGGTACCCCTGTGCCTTCCTCTTTGATGCAGGGATACAGACGTGCAACAATGTATATTATTTATATAACCACACACTACATTAGTGTACTGCTACTAACTTGTATCGTATGATTCCGCGACCAAACATTGGTTATATTTGCACCAATGTAGCTTATAATATAATAATATAATATTCTATCACATACACACAACACCATCTAGCTCAAACTAAGCAGAGCTTGTACTATGGGTACTAGACAATGGATAAACATACATGTATACTTTATTTTTTTTGTAAATACATACATATTATACATACAAACACCCAGACCAAGACAAACATCCATGTTCATGCACATAAATGTTTGACTTGTGCGGGAATCGAACCCGCGACCTCAGGCGTGGCAGTCGGTTACACTAACCACTACGCCATCGAGCCAATACACCAATGTGTAAATCAGTCTTTGCAACAATGTGAACATTGCGTCCAATCACCGTCCTGTGTCCAACACCGATGCGCAAAGAGTCGGTTTTTTCAACAAGTTCAAAGGCGAGAGGAATGGAAGGGGTGTGCGCGCGGGCATCTTGGACAGAATGTCGTGCGTTCGCCACGCATTGGTCATTTTAATCATCCACCACCGCCTTTTCTTTCGTTGTTTTCTTGTACGATGCAAATAATAAGCACATGTACCTAAACCATATGCGTAAGCCGCTAGTGCAAATAAGTTATCGTCCATAGTCCGCTCTGCGTCAACTGAACAACAAGGTCCGCGCTTGTCTATTTCCAATGTTTGGTGCAAAGTTGGTATTGAAGCCAATGTGTGGTGCAGTAGTTTGATTCAATATTGGCCATTCCAAATTAGAGCCAAGGTTGGACGCAAAGTTGAATCCAATGTGTGGCCGCGGCATGAGTCATAGACTTGCACCTAACTTGTCCGTTATTATCTAATAGCAAGAGAAACTAATTTATTAACAGCTAATGTTCAATTGACGTATAGTCATTATTTATTACTTAATTAGTTTATTCTGTACCTACTTAAAGTAAATATAATATGTAGCAGCGATAGCTCAGTGGGGAGACCGACAGACTGCAATGCAGAGGGTCTCGGGTTCGAACCCGCGTCGCGCACCTCTGACTTTCGGAAGTTATATGACTTTTTGAAATTATATGCGTATTGATTGACAATTATCGCCTGCTCCGTGCCTCGGAGATTATAGATATTATTTGAATTACTGTTTTAAGACCATTATTTTATATATTAATTTCTGTTACTGGCTAATTTGGGACTTATGAGCCCCAAGACAAAAACTAATTAATACCAAAGGCTATTTTTTTAAGCGAATATGCATTCGCTGTTTACCAATATCGTAGGTACATAATATGTAGAAATTTTGGCTATGCTAAAATAAATCTAACAAAAATATATTCAAACAGCGCCTCTAGTGGCAAAATTAATGAATTAAATAAAAAAGCAAAATGCATTAATTGAAATATGCAATTTCTTTTAATATTATCGAGAGTCAGTAATACTTATATTAAATACAGTAATATCTCTTTCGTATTTTTTGTTAGTATTATTATATTTAATGAGTTACTTCAAGCAGAAAATGTATTCGACGCTATTATTCTAAAACTTATTGCAGCCGTGACTTTCTTGATTAAAGTAACATACTTATTTATCTTTAGCACTACCAAACGCCTTAAAAACTAATTTTATTAAGTAATTTATCCTGAACGAATTTATTTTAATTTGCATAATAATATTCTAAATAACATCTCATAACGCCACCTGTTGTTGAATAGATGTACCATAACGTCACGAATGCATCGTGCGTTTTGTGCGAGCTTAGTTCAGTTTTGTAAATACATTATGTATAGTCCACTACATTTCTTTTTACACAATAATATCAATTATAGTTAACGATTTTAATGATTTCCTGTACGACGGTAAAATTGAAATTTAAACGATACTTACATTAATTAACGTAGTCTTCTAGTTGGATTAGTTTACCTGAATTTCGTTAGATGGCGCTTTTACCAAATTAGTAAATCTAAGTTGATTTTTGTTTATATAAGTGTCTGTAGATGGCACTGTATAAAAGTGTAAAAGTAGATGGAATAAAATAATATAATTACTAGCTTTTGCGCGCAGTTCCGCCCGCGTGGTACCAACATCAAAAAATAGTAGCCTTTGTCCTTCCCCAGGTTTTAAACTATGTCTGTACCAAATTTCATCTAAATCGGTTGAGTGCTTTAGCCGTGAAAAGGTAACAGACGGACAGAGTTACTTACGAATTTATAATATTAATGAATAAATAATTCATCATTATAATTACCTATATAATGTTGACTGTGCGGATGGCGTAGCAAATGCTCGGCTCGCCATAGTCAGTAGGTACCTACACTCAAATATGTTCTGGTTCGAATGTTACACGGGACAAAATGTTGTGCGTCCACAAATGGTTGTTTTGAGACGGGATGTTCTTTGTATCCGTTGTTTGAATTTTGGCATATTTTCTCAATTCATTATTTTACTACATTTTATGTCAATTTGACATGCTGACGCACGGAATTGGATCCTAATATATCCGAAAAGCAGCGATAGCTCAGTGGGGAGACCAACAGACTGCAATGCAGAGGGTCTCGGGTTCAAACTCGCGTCGCGCACCTCTGACTTTCGGAAGTTATATGACTTTTTAAAATTATGTGCGTCATCATGATCATCATCCCAAAGACTGCCCCAATTTTTTATTTTATACAACTGAGGTGGCAAACCGACATACGGCCCACCTGATGGTAAGTGGTCACCGTAGCCTATGGACGACACACCAGAGGCATCATTCGCACGTTGCCGACCTTCCGACCGAAGAAGAGAAAAAGGAAGTGGGAAGGAGAAGGAGTGGGAACGGGGAAAGTGGGTCATTGAGCCTCCGGCACTCTCACTCACCGAACGAAACACAACAGTAGGAATACTGCTATTTCACGTCGATATTCTGTGAGAGGGTAGTCCTTCCCCGGTCGAGCCGGCCCATTCATGCTGAAATCGGCGAGGCTCTACTATATAGTGTAGGTACTTACTAATACATAGTATCAGATAATTATAATTTATATATAATGCCCTTAGAAATCTTAAACTCTTCATATTTTGTCGGCCTCGATGGCGTAGTGGTTAGTGTAACCGACTGCCACGCCTGAGGTCGCGGATTCGAGTCCCGCACAAGTCAAACATTTGTGTGCATGAACATCGATGTTTGTCTTGGTCTAGGTGTTTCTATGTATAATATGTATGTACTTACAAAAAATGTATTTATATTATGTATATTTATCCATTGTCTAGTAGGTACCCATAGTACAAGCTCTGCTTAGTTTGGGCTAGATGGTGTTGTGTGTATGTTATAGAATATTATTACATGGTCTTATCTAATTATTATTATCATTTTACGAAGAAAACTAAAAAGCATTCATTTTTTATTTCGTTAGGCCTTACTTATAAATAAAGGTAGAAAATTAAATATAAATAACTTCCTAATAGGCCGCCTGAAGGTAAATGTGAACGGTAAAGGTTATTCGAAAACCATTTAGCTCGAATAAAAATTTCTGATTAGAAATACTAATAGTACTTCATCCGACCTCACGGCAACAACCTCACAAACATTAGTTGCCAGCTTAAAATCCTAGGAGGTCCCACACTAACTAGGCTATACAATAACAACACTAACTTTCAACACCATATTATTTATTGGAATTAAATGGAATGACCATCAAAAATACTAATTGCGCAGCAAAATATGCTAACTAAAATATATCATAACGAGCACCTATGCGCCTCAAATCACTGCATTCCGTCTCGGAAGGGTTAGGTTATTTTAGGTTCCTTCTTAAACCCATCCAAATACAGGAGCCCCGCGAAGCTGGGCTCCGTCAACTTAGTTTGATCTCTTTAAATATATTTTGGTGTGCAATTAGTATTTTTGGTAAGTATATTTTGCTGTGCAATTATTATTTTTGGTAAGCATATTTTGTTGTGCAATTAGTATTTTTGGTGAGCATATTTTGCTGTGCAATTAGTATTTTTTTGCTGTGTAGTTAAATACTACCCTTATTTACTAGCAGATTCATCATGAGCTCGTATAGAAAGCAAAGTCTTCTCAGAGCTGCGATTATTTAGCATCACCTCGTGCAAAGCCAACGTCCTCAAAACCTTATCCAACTCACTCCCATCTCCGTGGTCGATGATCCTATCATTGATCAAGTTTGCAAGATTAATTTCGTCCATAGTGTTGTCGTCTACGTCACTGCTATAATTGGTTGGCGGAACGTTATTTAACGTTCGTCGTATATGAAACTCTACGTCACGAAGTTTCTTTTTGACTAGTTCTATAAATGAAGGTGCGTTTAGGATTGTCCGGAGCCAATTCTTCATTTTGTTTCTCTTGCGTTCCACGCGGTCTTCGAATCTGAAATATGGAGGTATATAAATAACAGCCGTGTCAGCCCACTAATAATGCCAGGAATCGACGAAGATGCCGTAAAACCTGCATTTCGGTAGTTTTAAACGACGTTTCTGGAAAAAAATTAGGTTGTTAAGTTTATTTTTGCACCAAGTCTAGATATTGTCCGCCCAGTTTGATGACCAGAAACGGTTCTGCTGTGCTTCTAATAAGAATTCCCATATAGAAAATCCAATAAGTACAACTCACATTAAGCATATGATATTGCTTGATGTGAGTTTGAGGTAGCGAGTATACATTGTCTGGTAAGTCCAACTAACTCTAAGATACAGAATACAGATGATATGAGCTTACTTATGCAAGTCTTTTTCCCTCTCTTTCGCCTTTTGTATGTTCGGAAGCAACTCTGGGACGGCGTTAGCCTCATTTTGTGAGATGGTATACGCCACCCAGTCGGTAATCTCTGCCACTCTGCTGTAGATTCCAGGGCTGCCAGGATCACCACATCGCTTGCCACCGAAGGAGACTAAGCCGATGAGTACTCCGTCGTGGACTGCTGGACCTCCTGACTCATGCTAAAGAGATATTTCAAAATCAGTTTCTTTTTTGGTTTCCAGGTTTTTTCATTGTTTTTAGTGGTGACAAAATGAACCATAATTTGATGATAAGCGGTAAACGCCACTCGTTCCCATGCCGTTTCCCTGTGAAAGTAATTCCAGACATAGACAGCCTAACCTCTGCCTACAATAAAGGAATTGAGGACAGGACTAGCTAAATTGCTCTCCAGTTGCAACTAAAACTGTCATGACACGTTACAATCAGGATAATACACTGTAAATGTAATTAGATGAAACAATTAAAAATATATTTGACAATTACCCAAGTAATTGTAAAATATATTTTTAATTGGCAACCCTAGCTATCGATACTAGATGTTCCTCAGATTTCTATTCAATAGATTTATATAAGTACACCATATACTTTAGGGATGTTGGGCTTTAACTCGTCAGAGGTAATTAAAGGTTCAGGACCAGCTCATAGTAGCCATCAATGCCATTAGATGGCACATGAGCAGTCTCGAAATTCATGGCATTTTCTGTCGGGTTTTTGTTCCCGATAAATATATCAAACACCGGCCAAGCCGTCAGCGCTATGTTTGCGCACCTGATATCAAAAAAAGGTATTATTGCCAAGTTTCCAGTGTATCGCACGCTAAAGACGCTGGATGCCTGCCAGTCTGCTAATCCTGAATTTGATGAGTAAACGAATTAATGGTCCAAGATTATGGATGTATGTCTAGTGTTCTGTGAAATAAAATATACGAGGCTTTCTGCTGTTCCATGTTAGCTTTTAAGTGATCTCTATAATATTATTTGATGTAATTGGTGTAGTATTGTTTTAATTAATTATTAATAAATAGGCAGACACACAATGCTACTAATTATAACTTTAACTCTAGTGTTGGTTGATAAAAACTCACTTACGCTACAAGCATCCTTTCCAACAGAAGCGTACCCAGCACAAATCATTCTCGGTGTAATGTAGAACTTGTATGACTTCTGACAATGGTTATGATTCATCACCGGGACTGGCAAGAATTGGAGCCGATCTGAAGTGAGTCTAAGGCCTGTTTTCTGTGGGAAAATTAAATCTTTATGTCGTAGAGGTTTTAGTATTAGGCAACCTTAGGACAGCCCGACTAGAGAAGTATTTCCACCTAGTGAAAAGTCGCTGGGGATTTGTTGCGTTTTGCTCTACAAAACTCTCTATTAGAAACAGCTTTTTTATTAATAGGTAGTGTTGCTTATGAACGGTATTACCTAATGCACAGTAAAGCCAATATCTACAGTGACAGTCGAAGTTTTATTGACTTCCTGTGAAAATGTTATTACACAATAAAATGCATTAGTAATTTGTTTTGGTACAACATAAGTACTGTTTTTACTCATTTAACTATTATATACAGATTTTATCGCGTTGTTTATTTGACACTTTATTACAAAATTTTGAAAACTGTTGCACTACTATTACTATTAAACTTTACTAATTTTAAGCTAATTAAATTATTGAAACTATTAAAACTATTTATACTATTACTATACTATTATACTATTTATGTTTATGTTTACACTTTCCCCGACGTTTCGGTTGCTTTTCAGCAGCCATGGTCACGGGGAGACTAAGATGGTAGTTGTGTCAATGTTCTAGTGTAGTTATTTCAAAGTACCCGAACATAATTTAATCATGGGTGTTTCTATTTACGCAGAATGAGCTCAAAGTATCATGAAGTCTAGCTGTGGTTTGCTTCTTCTTGGGTTTGACTATTTGAATTACTGGATCCCAAGCTGGTGGTACATTCCAACCATCTTCTCTATTGAAATTAGGATGTTTTTTGATCTCAATAGCCTCGCGAAGCATCCTTAGTAGGAATCGGTGTTCTTTAGCAAGCATCTGTGGTTTGTCAAATCTCAGGTAGTGGTTGGTCCCCTGTTGCACATGTTCACACACTATTTTTACGGCCCTTACAGAATCTATGAGTTCCGTGACAAGCGTTTGCTTGCGCGTGATGTCTTAAATAAATAACTAAAGTGGTTTATTATTTGTATCTTACATAGCATTTGATAATTAGTAACAATTGATAATCAGTAGTTAAAATATTCTCAAAACGCCAGTTATGAATATCGTTACTCTCGCCAGCTATTGTTTCAACTCTTAAGTAATAAGGTCGAGCCCTATTACGTTGGAGTTCAAACCATCAGTAGCAAAATGTGGGTAAATTACACCTGCTACTAATTAAGGCATATATGTACAAGTGAGACTCTGTGTAATGTTATGGACGCTGTATTTTTATATTCTTTAGTATCAGAACTATCATCGTTTTCATCGTTTTATCATGAGCCTCGGTAGTTTGAAGTCTTTGGAAGTACATTTATCATATCTTTACTTACATTAGTACTGCTCCAACCAGTGACAATAAGCATATCATCCTCCTTTATCATGTATGCTTTGGAAGGTAAGTTCAGGACTGCGATGGTCTTCCCAATAGGCAGCGGTCGGTCTAGCCGGAGTAAGGCAAAGTCATAGTCAAATTTGTCGGGCAGATATACCTGATGAAAGAATATCTGGAAATGCAAAATAAAAATGAGCGTTATGATTATTGAAATGGATATAGTAACTTAGTATGACTTTAGCCCTGAGGGGTGACATTGGCCCCTAATTGGAAAAAGCTGTTTATCGGCAAAAAGTATGATAGTGGTCTGTCTGGTGGGAACTTCAAACTTTTTCCAATTAAGGGCCAATGTCACCCCTCAGGGCTAAAGTCATATGACCTTACGGTAATTATTCTCTCCTGATCACAATGCGACTGTAATACTGTTCATTCGGTACAGAGCGAATACCGGGTTTAGTCAACAAAAAGTTTTTTGAAGTGAAAGCTTCTTTAGGCGCCTTGAGCACTTCTTGGGTAAACAAATATCATGGCACTCGCGTCATCGTCACGCTTCCACGCTTTCAATTTTTGAATTTTTTAGTATACTAGCGGTCGCCTAGTGCTTGAAATTCGACCTATAATATTGCTGATATATGTCGTTATATATTGATATATGTAACCATAGTTACGCGCGTCGACTGCGTGTGCACAGAGTACATTTGTATATAGGAGGATTGTATTTGTGCGTGTGTCCAAAGAGTAAAGTAATATATAGGCGTGTGTCAAATGCACGCTTTTCATTTTTGAATTATTTTTGGTTTATAATTTGGTTTATTAAAGAAGTGTTTATGATCAAGTATTAAAGTTTTCCCTTCTATCAGCAGTCCCCAAAGACTGCTCCAATTTTTTTTTTATGTAAGACAATTTCAATAGCTGTCCGGTGTTTAAATGGGGTATACCTCCGTACCTCTGAATGCACGAAAAGCCGTTGTTTTTGCGTCTGATCGTTATCCGGTCTAAGGCAGTGGTCCGACCGCCGACGATGAACGAGAAACGAGTAGAACTAGAAACTATAAACAAGTTGACGATCAGCGGGAAGCGAGTGTGTAGTTTCGATAGTTTTGTCGCCGGGCTATAAGCTAGTGTGCAAGTGCGACGAGCGATTACTCGCGCCACTCGCCCGCGGTCGCTCAGTCCTGTGCAAACCTGAGCGCGCGACGAGCGAGCATCGCTGAACGAGTATCGCTGAGCGAGTTTATTTTTGAAAGCTCTTGTCGCTCAGCGACAAAACTAGTAAAACGAGTCGTCGCCGGCAGTGTGAACAGTCAGAGAGTAACTTTTAATATATGCATCTCTTTCGTCTACACGGAATGTATATTATTTGTGCGTTTCTTGAGAGAAAATCGCCGATAGTTAGTCGTTTTCTCGCAGGCGGTCGGACCACTGCATTATGAGAGTTAGGTAAAAGAGAGTGCACTCGTATTTGCACACATACTTGTGCACTATAATAGATTTTGCGTAGATAGCCAGTGTTTAATGATTTTGGCAGGCCTGACCAGACATTGGTCAAGATAACCTTAATGTATTATTTTGATGGCATAGTGGGTGTATTGATATTTTTTTATACAACTAAGGTGCCAAACAAGCTTACGGCCCACCTGATGGTAAGTGGACACCGTAGCCTGTAACACCAGAGGCATCACTTGTGCGTTGCCGACCCTTTAGGAAAGGTAGTGGGACGGAGGAGGAGTGGGAAGAGGGAAAGATGGTGATTGGACCTCCGGTACTCTCACTCACTGAACGAAACACAACAGTAGTATTTCACGTCGATATTCTGTGAGAGGGTAGTCCTTCCCCGGTCGAGCCGGCCTATTCATGCTGAAATCAGCGAGGCTTTACTATGACACACGGTTTCGGTGTCTCAATGTTGCTTAGATCAAAACGAACAGGGAAAGTCTCTTTTGGCTGTACGGATGGCGTACTGGTTTAGGTGACAGCCTCGCCACTGACGCTGCGCCGGTGTTATGGGCCGAACACAGAAAGCCTCTGTAGGTCATTTTGCATCTTTTTCGCAATATCTTTCGGGACTTCCTTAGGATCAAGTTTTGTTAATAAATTAATGTTACTTTTTTATTGCGTTTATCGGTGACAGACGAGCCAGCGGCCCACCTGATAGTAAGCGAGAACCGTGGCTCATACACATGACTGTGTTTTTTTAGCATTAGAGAAGCAATGTCAAAAAAACACAACCAAGTCGCTGCCTACCGGAAGGAAAAGGGGAATGGAGCAGGACGGGGTTTGGGAAGGGAAGGGTGATTGGGCCTTCGGCTCCAGGTGCTCTCACTCACCGAACGAAACATAACAGATACTGTCATTTTACGTCGATCTTCTGTGAGAGGGTTGTACTTCCCCGGTCGAGCCGGCCCATTCATGCTGTAACCAGCGTGGCCCTACCACTCAACGTACGTACGTACTTACTTTATTAATTCTAGCTTGATACCCGCCGTGGTTGTGGTATGAGCTTCCAGCTCTGACTATCAAAGACTGCAACTCTCTCTCGTCACCAAACGCACTACGAAAAGAAACCGAAATCGTTTTATTTGATAAATGTTGAACCGGCTACATTGAGGAAATAAGACCTTTTTACGGGCAACCAGCGTAAAAATAGTTTAACATTAGTATGGCATTACGACCGAAGGCTCACAACCCCTCTTCCGATGCTAGCATCAAATTAGAGTTGAAATTAAACTACTTTTTTTATTTTATTTATAGGTTTACTCATGTCATCTTGATTCAGTTACAAGTAACAAATACAAATCACCATGAATGATATATGTACAAAAAAATTACGTTTGGAGCCTAAATTATTACTTTCTATAAAAAGAAAATATTTATATCAAATAATGACTATCAAATAAATATACATAATAATATAAGGACGAATTCCAAGATCTAGATCGTTTCTTCTTCTTTTAGCGGTCATCTGGCGCTGTGCATCATACTTCCTATACCGGCGTTCTATGCGCTTCAACCAGATGATGTTCAACCGCGTCAGCTCGGGCAAGTTCGACTCTTACTGTTAACGAACGGATGCGCGCTCCCACTCGACGGCGCGCGCGTCGTCATTCCGCCACCGACCGATCGTGCGAACACCCGCGGTCACTTAATACATGTTTGTTTACGCGTGCTGTACGCTGATTTAATGATAAAAATTATACGTACTCTGCTCATAAAAACATCGTGTCATCATTTCAAGAACCCTCGTGAACAAGATTCGAGCCGGATGGCGCACAGACAGAGGACAACCACAGCCAGGAGAGATGGTTCTCATTAAAGATGATCGGCTGCCCCCCAACAGATGGCTGCTGGGACGTGTCACCACAGTTTACCCAGGCGCTGACGGCGTTAACCGGGTGGCAGACATAAAAACAACTTCAGGAACCTTACGTAGAGCTTGGAACAGGCTCTGCCCACTACCAACGAAGTTGGACCAGGATGCTGCTCCTGCTCCAAGGGGGCCAGTTTGTTAACGAACGGATGCGCGCTCCCACTCGACGGCGCGCGCGTCGTCATTCCGCCACCGACCGATCGTGCGAACACCCGCGGTCACTTAATACATGTTTGTTTACGCGTGCTGTACGCTGATTTAATGATAAAAATTATACGTACTCTGCTCATAAAAACATCGTGTCATCATTTCAAGAACCCTCGTGAACAAGAAAAATACACAAAATTTCTTGACGAATATTTAGCTTTAGGTCACATGTCAGAAAATCAAACGACACAAAACGATGGGATTTCATATTTCATGCCTCATCACGGCGTTTTGCGTGAAGACAGCCTCACAACAAAGTTACGCACTGTCTTTGATTGTTCAGCTGTGACAAGCACAGGCATATCATTCAATGATATTCAGCATATTGGGCCAACTGTACAAGACGATTTACTTAGCATTTTGATTCGATTTAGACAATATAAGTTTGTAGTGACGTCAGATATAGAAAAAATGTATAGACAAGTTTATGTAAACAGTGATCAACGATGTTTGCAACAAATATTTTGGCGATCACACCCCAGCCAGCCAATTAAACAATATAAATTAAACACTGTCACATACGGGACGGCGTCAGCGCCGTATTTAGCGACTAGATGTCTGGTACAGTTGGGCCAAGAATGCACCAATAAGGATGTACGTGAAACAATTTTACGTGACTTTTATATAGATGACTATGTATCGGGGAATGATGATGAAAAAACTTTAATACAAATATGTAAAGGCGTCATTCAAACGTTAGAGGGCGCACATTTCCATTTACGTAAATGGCGGTCCAATCAGTCGTCTCTCCTCGATGATATTGTTCATGAAAACAACACAGACGAGTTATTAAAGTTAAACAAACATGATTATGCAAAAACATTAGGTTTACTCTGGGCCTGTAAGAAAGACACATTATTATTTTCAGTAAACAAAACATCACATCAGCTAAACACAAATAAACGTACAATTTTATCCACTATTGCTCAAGTGTTTGATCCACTTGGACTAATTAATCCTTGCATGTTACAGGCAAAACTCCTATTACAAACACTATGGGCTAAGAATATCACATGGGATGATCAGTTACCTGCCGAAGTTGAGTCACAATGGCATGACTTTATTAAATACTTACCAGAAATCACAAAAATTGAAATCCCTCGTAGAGTGTTGTGTGATTCATATGTTAAGGTCGAATTGCACGCATTTTCTGATGCCTCCATTAAGGCATTTTCAGCTTGTATCTACCTACGCTCAGTGTCTGACACTGGGAATGTACAAGTACATTTGCTACTCGCAAAGAGCAGAGTGGCGCCACTCAAGCAAAGGCTAACTATACCTAAGTTGGAGCTTTGCGGCGCCCTTCTCGCTACAAGGTTAATACAAAAGGTAGTAAGTGCATTACGTTTAAAAATTGATTCTATATTTTTTTGGTGTGACTCAACTATTGTGCTGGGCTGGATCAAAACATGCAAATTAAGGCTAAAACAATTTGTTTACAATAGAATAAATGAGATCACCAACAATTCTGACCCTAATTCATGGCATTACGTTCCCACAGATATGAACCCGGCCGACATAGGTTCCCGTGGGCTTAACGCATCGCAACTTCAATCTTCACTTTTGTGGTGGGGAGGTCCACACTTCTTGCATCAAACACATATGCAGTGGCCTTCACAACCACAAAATATGCATATTGCTAGTTTGCCAGAAATTAAACATCAATGCCATCTGTCAATAGATGACTCGCATTGTCACAATAATAATTATTACAACAATTTTTCTGTATTTAGCAAATTACAACGTACCATAGCTTACGTAAAAAGATTCATTTTTAATTGTCAACATTCTCGCAATAGAATATTAGGTCTATTGACTTTCACAGAGTTAAATACAGCGTTGGAAGTGTTATGCAAACAAGTACAACGTGATTCATATCGTAAACAATACTCACAGTTACTTAACAAACGCCCGCTGTCTCCTAAAGACAAACTTCTCAAATTAAACCCTTTTATTGACCATGTAGGTATAATACGAGTAGGAGGTAGATTGTCAAACTCACACTATGACTACAACACAAAGCACCCTATCTTACTTGACGCATCACATCACATAACCAAAATATTGGTAACACATTACCACAAAATTCTTTTACATGCTGGACCACAGCTGTTGTTATCAACATTACGACACAAATACTGGATAGTCAATGGTCGTAATCTTTGTAGAAAAATTACTCGAGATTGCATATCCTGCCTTAGATTTGCAGGTAAGACTTACCAACCTATCATGGGCAATCTACCTCTACATAGATTGCAAGCAGACTACCCCTTCAGTAATACAGCTGTGGACTATGCTGGTCCCATCATGATAGCGAACAGAAAGGGTCGTGGCTGTCAGCTGAAAAAAGCATATATTGCTGTGTTTGTTTGCCTAGCAGTGAGAGCTGTGCATATAGAACTTGTCACCGATTTAAGTTCTGAAGGCTTCATTGCAGCCTTAAATCGGTTTGTTGCCCGCAGAGGTAAGCCAGCTATGATCTATTCCGACAACGGAACGAATTTCGTGGGTGCTTGCAACGAAATAGCTAGGTTTCTAAATAATCAATCTAACGATATTATTTCATACAGTGCTAAAAATGAAATCAATTTCAAATTTAGTCCAGCATATAGCCCACATTTTAACGGCCTAGCAGAAGGATCGGTTAAATCAATTAAAAAACATTTAAATCATGTTTTGTCAATGGCTCATTTAGATTACGAAGAGATGAACACTGTATTGGTTCAAGTTGAAGCAATATTAAATTCTAGACCTCTCACTCCAATTTCATCTGATCCATCAGATTTAGTTCCTCTTACGCCAGCGCATTTCTTGATTGGACGTACGCTCACTATGTTACCTGCACCCCAGGTCGACCTGGCTCCACTTCATACGCTTTCAAGATATAGAAGGATACAATCATTAAAAACACATTTTTGGAATCGGTACTACAAGGAGTATATTTCAGAATTGCAGATTCGAACCAAATGGCGCACAGACAGAGGACAACCACAGCCAGGAGAGATGGTTCTCATTAAAGATGATCGGCTGCCCCCCAACAGATGGCTGCTGGGACGTGTCACCACAGTTTACCCAGGCGCTGACGGCGTTAACCGGGTGGCAGACATAAAAACAACTTCAGGAACCTTACGTAGAGCTTGGAACAGGCTCTGCCCACTACCAACGAAGTTGGACCAGGATGCTGCTCCTGCTCCAAGGGGGCCAGTTTGTTAACGAACGGATGCGCGCTCCCACTCGACGGCGCGCGCGTCGTCATTCCGCCACCGACCGATCGTGCGAACACCCGCGGTCACTTAATACATGTTTGTTTACGCGTGCTGTACGCTGATTTAATGATAAAAATTATACGTACTCTGCTCATAAAAACATCGTGTCATCATTTCAAGAACCCTCGTGAACACTTACAATGTTATCAGGGTCATCAACGGATGCGAGTTCGCAGACTGGCTGTTCCTTTACTATCTAGCCAAGAATATGCACGGGTTCATCTTCCAGTGAGTTTATATTTTTATTGAGTAAAATCCTTTTTATTATTTTCCAGCTGATAAGACATTACCGGAGTCCTTTAATTTTCTGATTTATAGATTTCGTCCAAACAATTTTAATTACATTTTTATATCTACTCTGGGTTTTATTTTCGTAAGATGGCTCCTGCACCAGAGATAATCCATATGTCGCAAGGAGCTTCACAAACATTGGAACAACGGTCACAAAGAACACTTTATAAGGATATTATCGCGTTGTTCATTTACACTTTTATTACATAATTTTAAAACTGTTACACTACTACTATTAAACTTTACTACTTTTAAGCTATATAAGCTTACACTTGCTCCGACGTTTGGGTTGCTTTTCAGCAGCCATGGCTACGGGTATAAAGTAGGTAGTTTAATTTCAATTAATAACAATTACTTAAACGCAATATTTTGATCTTGCCTTCAACCTATTGTTACAAAGGTTTTTACTGGCAACAAACTAGGACCCTTTATTGCAATCTTCTTATTTTTATGTATACTAGCGGTCGCCTAGTGCTCGAAATTCGACCAAAGTTTGCCTGTAAGATATTGCTGATATATGTCATTATATATTGATATATGTAACCATAGTAACACGTTTTCACTGCGTGTGTCAAATGCATGGTTGTGTGCGTGTACTGTTTTTTCATTAATTTCATGTATTTTTACGCATAATTTAAAAAAAATATTAGCATTCGTCACTTCTTCTCTGTATAAACTATAAGTGTGCGAAATTTCATACTCCTCCGTCCGCCCAATTTTCGTAAAAAGGGATCCAAAGTTTTCGCTTCACGTATTAATATATAGATTATTTATTATTTACATAAGTAAGTAACGCTCACCAGTTCACACAATGGCCGGCAGTGAGTACCCACTGCTCATCAATGATGGCGCCTCCGCACCAGTGCTGTGCATTCCTGGTGATACCCACGATGTACGGATACATGCTGATACTAGTCTCTATGCTTCCCACGATGTGACGCTCAGTGAATGATCGGAATGCCAAGTCTATGTTACGCTCATCCTGGGTTTTAGGTACCACTGAAAAAGTACAATGAAGGAGGTTGATTAATGATGGGCTATTCGGGTTCTCATATCTATTCAGGGATGATAGATTATAGATGAAACTACAGAATCTGTAGAAAGAGAGATGATCTTATGTGTAATTCCAAGAAGTAATGAGTCATCCTAACGAAAATATTGATCGTGTTACGACACAGTCTTGGAAATTAATATTGTGTCCTTACCGTCAGATATAAGGCAGACAACGGGTGGCAGTATAGTTCATGAAATTATTCAAGCGCAGCTCTAGTGACTCGAATGTTTTTTTTTATACAACTAAGGTGGCAAACAAGCATACTGCCCACCTGATGGTAAGTGGTCACCGTAGCCTATGGACGCCTGTGACACCAGAGGCATCACTTGCGCATTGCCGACCCTTTAGGAAAGGAAGTGGGAAGGAGAAGGAGCGGAATAGGGAAAGGGTGTAATAGGGCCTCCGGCACTCTCACTCACCGAACGAAACACAACAGTAGGAAGACTGCTATTTCACGTAGATATTCTGTGAGAGGGTAGTCCTTTCCCGGTCGAGCCGGCCCATTCATGCTGAAAACAGCGAGGCTCTACTACTCTTATTGTACAATAATCATACAAACAACCAAGAGTTTGCTTTCATAATACCTTTGATATTTAATTTAATAATAAACTCTGGAATTCTTTCATCATCTTATATCGCTGCAACCGCAGTAACTGCCTGCTAAATTAGCACTGATTTTAGAATAGCATGGTCACTAACCTGTATACCCTTCTGCAGCACCGGCGATATTAAACCTCGTAGACATTTCATCATTTATAAATTTATACTTCTCCTCCAAAAGCGCTTTTATGTTGTCGTCGTTTTTAAAGTTATTCTGCTTATCAGCATAGCTTAAATTGTGTTTATTATCATGTATTATTGTTCGTTCATTATCTGAATAAGTGATATGTTCCTGCTCAGGATTGCCAGCTTTAAAGCTAATTAGAACTACATGTATAAAAACTTTATATAAATGTTTATTAATATTTTTCATTTTGTTTCATCTTAATGTTTTATTTTTATTCCAACTTTAACTTTCTTGTCGTATTGAAATTCTTTACTTTTCGATAACATATTTTATGTTTATATTTTATGACTTATGTCGTAAAATCAGATGTGATTTATATAAATTTTGTCCGCGAACGGTGTTTAGTGTGACGTAGCTGACTCGGAAAAGTGTGATATTTTATGTTTTAAATATCCATAATGGAGAGAACTGTCCAAATTATAAACAATTATTATATTCGCCTATCTCTTAATGGCCCTGTCCAACTAATCAGCTTTTATTCATAGTTCCACTAAAGCATGATTGCTCCTAGTAGTAGGTTATCGTCACCTATGGACACTTTCAATATTAGAGCTTAGAACATAGCATTCGGCTTGGTTCCGATATATTTTCGATGTGCTGAAATCATTTAAAAATCATTTCCTCACTCGCTAACTACCATTCACAAGTTATGAAATCTTGTTTTATTATTTTATTTTTTAAGGATATATTTTCCATTTAAAAAACCTTGTATTCTGCCTTGCGTGAGTCAAGAGAGGTTTTAAATATATAGGTACCTATTCTGAATTGAAGAAAAGTGCGGTCCTTGCAAAATCATATACCTATTTATGGATTTTACTTCATTAAAATCAAATACTTTTTTGTAACGTTTTATAACGCAAGTCACCTATGGAACGAGCTTGTTTTTAGGGATAAACTTTGGCAAAAGGTTGTCCTTTAAGAACTGAGGTAACCAAAATAGCTTGTAAGAAAAGCAATCTCAATAAGCTAACCATATTTACATTACCGGTAACTGTTGGAGCCAACGAGTCTTTGAGTCGACAACCCAAACGTAACGCAAAACAGGCTCAAGCCAGTTAAGAGGAAAAGAGAATTAAAAAATGGGTATTTGTAAAATCTATTGCTGTAGCGCAGTGCCCGCAGAGCGCGATAGAGACAACTGCAGCTCGGACCGAAAATACCTATTAAAAGTACACAAAATCAACATTTCTTAGTCCCCTGATTCCTTCTCCAAAACTTGACCGATTTAACTACTTTTTTCATTAAAAATTAAAGAAAGGCTTTGGTCGTGTTCGTATGTTTTCTTTTTTTATATAATCTAGTCAAATTTGTTTTCTGGATGTTTGAACACAGCGGAAAATTTGACCAATATTTGAAGATTTTGAAGGCTCATGTCTCTTTTAATAATTACAAACATGTCAATAGAACATTTTTTTTTAAATATATTGCTCTACTGGCATTATCCTGGGAGGAAAAAGGGGACTACGTTTGTACGGAAAAACGGCCCTTGTGGTTCCTAAGCTGACCTTTTTAAACTGAAAGGTAGAAAAACGAATGTTGTCGTGCAGACTGGTGAGGGTCACACAAACAATAGACTGCTACGGACTGAAGTCTAAGTACTAGATTTAATATAGCGCTAATAATATGATCAGACTAGTATAATACTAACAATAGCAGCCCCGTATTAACGGATCCAATGCTGGGCACGGACCTCTTCTCAGTGTAAGGTTAAGCCACCACGCTGGCCCAGTGCGGGTTGGCAGACTGCACATATCTTCGAGAACACACATATTTTAGAGTAGTAGAGCCTCGCTGATATCAGCATGAATGAGTCGGCTCGACCGGGGAAGGACTACCCTCTCACAGAACATCGACGTGAAATAGCAGTATTCCTATTGTTGTGTTTCGTTCGGTGAGTGAGAGTGCCGGCGCGGGCCCAATCACCCTCTTGCCCCTTCCCGCTCCTGATCCTTCCCACTTCCTTTTTCTCCTAAAGGGTCGGCAACGCGCAAGTGATGCCTCTTGTGTTACAGGCGTCCATAGGCTACGGTGACCACTTGCCATCAGGTGGGCAGTATGCTTGTTTACCACCTTAGTGGAAAAAAATAATAATATCAGCCCTGTATTAAACTGTCCCACTGCTGGGCACGGGCCTCTTCTCACTACGAGAAAGGTTAGGCCATAGTCCACCACGCTGGCCTAGTACGGGTTGGCAGACTTCACATATCTTCGAGAAAATTATGGAGAACTCTCAGACATGCAGGTTTCCTCACGATATTTTTCTTCACCGTTAAAGCATGCGATAATTTTTAATACGCATATAACTTCGAAAAGTCAGAGATGCGCGCCTTGGGTTCGAACTCGAGACCTCTGCGTGGCAGTCCAACGCTTTCCCACTAGGCTATCGCGGCTATAAAAAAAATAAAAAAAGTTAGGGAGAACTCTTAGACCTGTACGTTTCCTCACGATGTGTTCCTGAGCCGTTAAAGCTCGCGATAAGTTAGGTACTATTTAATACGCACATAACTACGAAAAGTCAGAGATCTTAAGTTCGAACTCAAGACTTCTGCGTGGCACTCCAACTGTCTCCCATTAGATCTTTTCCTACTTCTGGCGTTACTCAAACGTGGTCAAGGCTACATAAGTGTATAGTTTTAGCAATTACAATTAATTGCGATGTTAATACAGTAATACCCCGAACTTACACGACAGGTGGGACTGAGCGATAACCGCGTAAGTCGAATTCGCGTAAGTCGGGGTTTAATTTCGCATATAAATACATCCTAATCCTAACTAATATTATAAAAGCGAAAATAAGTTTGTTTGTTTGTTTGTTACCTTTTCACGCCTCAACCACTGAACCGATCATCCTGAAATTTTGCATATACGTTGTCAGGTGTACAGAAACGGACATAGGCTACCTTTCATCCCCAAAAAAAATTACTGTTCCCGAGGAAAACAACAATAACGTTCTTATGATAATAGATGGTGCCACGTGTCTTTCGAATCATGATTGAATTATATTATTATACAAGCAGAGTACGACCCGAAGTAATTGTCAAATTCTAAATTAACGCGGGCGAAGCCGCGCGCAAAAGCTAGTATAATAGAAATTACTTAAATTGAAGCTAAAAGCTAAAGAGAATAATAATTCAGTTAATATTTTTTAAGGAACCTTATACTTTCCATATATAAAATCGCCAACTGAAGTTATTTTGATTGTAAAAGGCTTCATAAAATCTAACAAAGTACTTAGACGTCTCAAAGATTTTCTCCCGCAAAATTTCGTCAATTTCTAGACATTAATGTAGGGGCAGTAAGTCTATAATTATATATCTCGATATATAATTATAGACTTACTGCCCCTCTCTCGAGATGTGTGACGCTCAAATGAAATACGAATTAACGAGATTTGAAAATCGCGTAACTCCGGATTCGCGTAAGTCGGGGTAGCGTAAGTCGAGGTATTACTGTACTAAAATCTACAAGCTCATAATATTTTGGGTTTTGACCACTGTGAACGTAACTCTCTCATACCATTTTTATTAATTTCCGCACTATTTTAAATCCTGTGTCACGTGGGACTTCACAAAAGTACACCAGACAGCTTTTTGTGGATAACACAAATTTTTGTTCCGTGGGGATCGAACACCATAACTTAGTGTACAGTGGCAATAACGAGGTGCCCACTTCTTATCTTATCTTATCTTATGTGGGGCCCGTCAGTACAGACCGGCGACACTTCGACCCAGTGGGCTCTTTTGTGTCAACCCCAAGATTCATCCCTTAGCTATCTCCTTATGAATGTACTGCATCAGCCGCAGTGTACACTTCAGAGGGAGAAGCCTGAAGTCTTCAGGGTTTGGAATCAGACCCGTTCTCAATCCAGCCAACGCGTCAAATTCACATAGGAGGTGCGATATGGACTCGTCCTGTTCGCCACAGGCTCTGCAGGTGACCACTTATCCACAACGCCACCCGAGCAGTCAAAGTCCCGTGCGTCACAAGCGGTAAGGTATCTTATCTTATGTGGGGGCCAGTCAGTGCAGACCGGCGACACTTCGACCCAGTGGGATCTTTTGTGTCGACACTCTCCCAATAACGACTGCCATAGATGTTCATGGCAGCCGGGACCGACGGCTTAACGTGCTCTCCGAGGCACGGAGCAGGCGATAATTGTCAATCAATACGCACATAATTTCGAAAAGTCATATAACTTCCGAAAGTCAGAGGTGCGCGACGTGGGTTCGAACTCGAGACCCTCTGCATTGCAGTCTGTTGGTCTCCCCACTGAGCTATCGCTGCTCTTTTGAGCGGTAAGGTAAATGAAATAAAGAGCTATCAATATTCGTATTAAGTGCACGATTACATTTTTAGTAATCTCTATAGTAGTTTTAATTACCTACATTGAAGCATACATAATTCTTATCTATACTTATACTAGATGTGCCCGCGGTTTCACCCGCGTTTATGATTACTGCGCCGCCCCCGTGGGTCGCAGCGTGATGTTATATAGCCTATAGCCTTCCTCGATAAATGAGTTATCCAACACTAAAAGAGTTTTTCAATTCGGACCAGCAGTTCCTGAGTATAGCGCGTTTAAACAAATAAACAAACTCTTTAGCTTTATAATATTAGTATAGATATAGATTGATATATCACGTCACGCTACGACCAAAAGGAGCGGCGCAGCAATGAAAAATGTTGCAAAGCCGGGGAATATTCTCTTATGTGAAGCAGACGAAGTTGCGCGGCTCAGCTAGTTTATCATAGTCACTTTAGAGTGTTCTTAATTAAAAATCTAAAGCTTATTAGCTTTTATGCTTTCATACTTATTCGCGTAAAATATGAAAATGGGTTTCGTGCGCCATCTATTGTAGAGTAGAGAAGTGAGTAGAGTTTCAACTTAAATCAGAGTGCCATAATATAATTAGTAAAATCTTATATAATCGTTAAAATTAAATTCATAAATGATGTAAAATTGTTATTCAAACAATATTGTAAATATTTGCTATAACCTTTTCTTACAATACCACTAGTTTTATTATATATTGTTAGATGGCGCTTTACTAAAATATTTTTCGAGAAATATTCTTTGTTTGTCAATTACTTTCAGCGTACTTTGAAGTGGTTAGGTTCGATTTGATTCGAAGATCTGCATCGTCTGTTTGCTCCATCACAGAGTTCTTTGACAATGTGTAGGGACACAGCTGACGCATTCGTTTATGTATACTTCGACGCTCCCGGGGAATAAACCGGTAATCGCAAAAATCAAATTTTACAGGAAAAATGATTTAGTCTTTTTCGGGTATATCTCTTCAACAAAAGGTAATCATGACAACATTATTATATTATTATGACGGAAAAGCTAATTTTTACCCGAAAAGTTTATAGTATTAAGTGTAACTATTAAATAACCATAAAAGTGTAAAGTAGCGTAACCGGTATTTTATAAAACATTTTTGGTAGTCATATTATCGTAATCATTGAAAATCAATTATGTAAAATAAATCACTTCCTTGAGTCGCCTAGCGCGAGTAAGTTACCGCCAATACGAATAGTAGGTATAAAATGTCCCGGATGATAACTGTAACAGTGCATTACCGAAAATGTCTACCACAAAATTTACGATAATAAACCTGTAATCGTATTAACCAGAATTTTTCCTGAAATATTTTACAGTAATATTACTTTACCGAAATGTAACCACATAATTTTATTTGTAACAGTGTATGTCGTTATTTTTCAGATAGGTAAATAAAAAATGGAAAATTTCCAAAGAACAAAAATGTTATTAGGAAAACCGTTGGAAATTACCGCAGGAAAAAATAGAAAAAAATTGTATATGTGTATCCCGATCCATAGATACTGAAAATGACATAACAGTAAAAGTCAGTAATAGTATAATACAGGTTTATTCATTGGGGGCGTCGAATTATTGTTCAAACTAAGGACTCCTGCGCTAAATTTGATAGCAATGTGTCTAATGCGCACATGTCTGCGTTACATTGTACATAGGCTCTCTCGTTTATGTAATTGTGCACTGTCAGTTACGTTGTAAAATTAACTCTGTTATATTAAATAGTTCCATCTTTTAAATTTCCTTTATTCTTATTTCATCACTTATGAGCAAGTCTATGATACGGCACGGATGTCGTCTCACCGCAAGTTGATATTATCGTACCCTTGATATTTATTAGAAAGTTATTTTATTTGACTATCCACCAGAACACTTATGTTCCTACCATTGTTAATTAAATTTTTGCATATACATATTTCAATCTTAAAATTTGCCGGTCATTCTGTAAATCAGTTAATTCGGTAAATCAGTACGTCTAAGGCGCCGTTCACACTTGTCTGATCGGTGCGGCGAAACCATCCAATTCAAAAATATTAGTAAATATTTATTTTTACTACTTTATTTATGAGTCAAGAATTTGATAAGGTCGCGATGAGGAAAGAGTCTGAGAGAAATTATTTTGTTAGTCAATTGTTGATTGTGCATTCAGGCAGTAAAATAACAACACAAACTTTTAACACCATACTATTTATTTACATACCGCTAATATAAGCGATAAACCTTTCTACACTAGCGGATTCATCATGAGCTCGTATGTTCGGCATGTTCTTCTCAGAGCTGTGTTCATTTAGCATCACCTCGTGCAAAGCCAACGTTCTCAAAAGTTTATCCGACTCACTTCCATCGCCATCTTCGATGATCCTATCATTAATCAAGTTTGTAAGGTTAATTTCGTCCATAGTATTGTCATCAACGTTACTGCTATTCATTGGCTCATCGTTATTTAAATTTCGTCGTGTGTGAAATCCTGCGTCACGGAGTTTCTTTTTGGCCAGCTCTATGAAAGTCGGCGATTTTAGTGTTTCTCGGAGCCAATTCTTGATTTTATTTTTCTTGTCTTCCACGCGAGCTTTGAATCTGAAATTGAGATATTTATGAAATATCAAATAACCAACTATTTTCGTAAGTTAATATTTTACTACTTTATAGATTAATTGTTATCTATACTAATATTAAAAAGATCAAATTTTATGTTTGAACGCATTTTCTTGTATAAGAACTTGTTTGGAAAGCATTTCCCAAATCAGTATTTAGAAATTAGTAAGTTAGCCAGTGCTTAACGTAAGTTCTTGAGTTTGATTTGACTGTCAGTAATAGCATGGAGTTTGGTATTGTTAAAACAGATCTGACAGCTAGAAAACTTTGACTTACCCTTCGGAGATTAAACTTACCTTTGCAGCTCTTTTTCTCTTTGTCTCGCTTTTTGTATCTTCGACAGCAGCTCTGGCACAGTGTTAGCTTCATTATTTGAGATGGTGTCTTCCACCCACTCGGTGACCTCGGATACTCTGCTGTAGACGCCAGGGGAGCGGGGGTCTCCGCACTGTTTGCCGCCAAAGGACACTATGCCGAGAAGTACTCCGTCACGGACAGCTGGACCGCCTGAATCGTGCTGAGGAGATATTTTAAAGTCAGTTTATTGTTATCTTTGGAAAAAGGCAAACCGGCAGTTCACTTCATGATATCTGGAAACCGCAACTCATTGTCATAACTGTGTTTCATTCCAAGGCGCACTGCCTTGGAATGAATTAGGGATGAACCACCAGTCACTCCTAGTATGCATTGTCGAAGCCATGACAAGGGAATATAGCTTGCTGCTGCCGCATAAAAATGAACGAGAACGACTATTTTGCCCTTGAATTGAATCACAAATATATTGGTGTCGTAAACCCGAATCTGCATAGCAACCAGGTTTAAGTATAGGTTAAAATCAGGATAACTCCTGTAAAGTAAATTGGTTATTCTATTGAGGGTTTAAAATTCAAGGGACGTTACTTAACTACGCTAAAGTCAAAGATATTCTTAACTATAATAATTGTAGTTTAGTTAAGAATCACTTACATTGCAAGCATCTTTTCCACCAGTAGCGTATCCAGCACACAACATTCTCTGTGTGATGTAGAACCGGTATGACTTCTGACAATCAGGCAGAGTCATCACGGGAACTGGCACGAATCGAATTCTGTCTGGAATATGCCCGTAGCCCGACTCCTGTGAAAAAAAAACAAAAGTGTCATGTCGTAGAGGTAAGTTACTAACCTTAAGTTTAATCAGCCGGACTATCGAAGTACCTTCACTATTTATAGACGATTGTACCCTAGTGTCTACTTTGGAATAGATGGACAAGTAGATCAATTGGTAAAATAATAGAAGACATTTTTTTATTTATTAGTATCAACATTATAATCACGTTATAATCAGTTTCATTGGTTAAATGACAACTGACGGTTATGAACAACCCTTAGTTGTCAGATCAAGCCTTGCTGTCAAAATCGAGAATATTTTATATAGATTGTTAAGCTAGAAATAATTGGTAGGTTTTTTCTAATTTTTCTTGTCACTTGCGTTCTTAAAACTCTTGCGGTTCGAATTAGTCTCGAGCCTTTACCAGAAGCGTGACAAAGCTATTCTATCATCTATTTACTCACATCAGTACTCCCCCAGCCAGTGACAATGAGGATATCATTCTCTTTCATCACGTAGTCTTTGGAAGGTAGGTTTAGCACTGCGATGTTCCTCCCAATAGGCATAGGCCGGTCTAGTCGGAGCAAGGAGTAGTCGAAATCGGCGTTACCAGGCACATATTCATGGGGAAAGAATACCTGAAAGTGCAAAGCAAATGTGAATTGTAAACTTTGAAATGGAATACTAACATATTACTATGTGCGGACAGAAATATGATGGGCCTTGATGGTATAGTCGGTATTCTTCGTCAGGGTCCTTCAGATTCAGTTTTGGTTATGGCATCCAATCTTAACTAAGACAAACTATACGAGTATACTCGCTATTCCTCACTCTTATACTCCAATGGAACGGCAATCCAACAAAAATGGAGAGATAGCAGGCACAGGACTAATGCCTTTAAATGTGTTCGGAGACACGGGAAAGGGAAAACTAAGTCAACTCTCATAAAAAAAACTTGATAGTAAACCCAGTCTAGTTGGCCCAACCTGAGCTTCGAAAATGAAACCTCATGATACACGATACTAATTACTGTACCAATGATGTAGTCAGCGCCGGATTTAGGGGAGGGCAACCGGGCTTCACAAAAGAGGGGGCCCCACAATAGAGACATCGGGGAAAAAATCAAATTCAGACTAGTAAACACTAGTAAACAACTTTTTTTTTGATATTTGATATACTTGGTTTCACAATAATTTATTTATTGGAAAACTCGACTGAAAAAAATTACCATTTTATTTGGAAACTCCTTTGTTGTCCCGAGGCCTCCAGTCCTCTAAATCCGGCATTGGATAGTCAAGTAGGAATATTAGTATGACGAAATGTGATAAACACAATACATTGCTTTTCCAATGTATTGTGTGTCTTTTATAAATTGTTTTGCTATTCAGTTTTAATATCATAACTAACTTATAAACTTTCAAGCAACTTATCTATAAAATATTATTAATATATGCCGTATTTGACAATATATGTCGATGTGACTGTATGTATTTAATTTGATATGTTGCTCCTTAATCATAGGGTCCAATATGCGACCTTAAACAATGAGCAAACTTTATTGATACATGCTGTATATATTCAGTACCACTAAAACTCGTGTTTCATATACGAAAAGTAGGTAACTTTCATAATAAAGTGATTTTATAGCTTCTATCTTGGAGAAGGCCTTTACCATAAAACAGACAATAGATGACCCATTGTCTGTACCGAGGGATCGTTATGAACAGAAATTAGGGAATGTTACTTACTTTGTTAACTCTAGCTTGGTATCCGCCTCGGTTGTGGAACGAGCTCCCAGCTCTTATTATGAAAGGCTGCAATTTTTTCTTGTCACCATCAAATGCACTGTGAAAAGATACCAAGATGTTTTATTTTAATACAATGTATCGTTCTAAATACAATCCTTTTTAAAAAATACATTCTCTTATCTTCTTTGTGTATGTCCTTGGTCGGCAGATGTAAAGCTTTTTACTTCAGCTTATAGAATAATTTTAATATTAGTAAACAATATTTAATTAAATTACAATGTTTATTTCTTTAATTAGTGTGTTAATTTAGTTGTACTTATAATTTGCAAGCTGTGGTTTCCTATAATTGAGGGACTACACACGCTAAGAATTGTACTATTGCTTTATAATGTATGTATGTTATTGTATATTCCTTTGTTGGAAATCCTTAAATAAATCGTCATCCTCTTGCCATGGTCCCAATTTATTTGGGGTCGGCGCAGTATGTCCTTCGCTTCCATACTTCTCTGTCACCCGTCATCTGATCATTTACCCCTTTCTCTTTCATATCCATCCTCATACAGTCCATCCATCTTTTCCTTGGCCTTACTCTCCCTTTTCGTCCCTCTACCCTCATATTCATCACTTGCTTACCTACATACGTATTATCTCTTCGCATAACATGTCCATACCAAGCCAAATGATTTCCTTACACCTTTTCGTCTATGGGCACCACTTCACTTTCTTTTTAAAATAAATAAACAATTGTAAATTATCTACATTCGAGTGGCTGAGCAAAAGGCAATCATAAGCTATTACGATTTGAACAGCCACTTTTACTTTTACCAGCCAAATTAAGCATTTCTCACTCTGATCTTCAATGACATTTCGAATACAATTTTGCATAGCATATTCTGATTTTGCATGGTCAGGGATGCTTTGCCCGCATTTGTGTAATAGGGATGTGTTTTCCTCGAATAAAATTCAAATCTTATGTTTGGATTATTTTGATTAGCCATAATACACTCTAGACTGTATTATGTACGGTACTGGCAACTTACGACTCCAGACAATGCCCAGCAGTGAGCACCCACTGCTCATCAATAATGGAGCCACCGCACCAGTGCTTCGCATTCCTGGAGATAGCGACGTTGTATGGATACATGCTGATACTAGTCTCCATGCCTCCCACGATGCGACGGACGGCGTACGAACGGAATGCCCAGGCAATGTGGCGCTCGTCATGAGTTTCAGGAAATACTGAAAAGTAATTTGCCTCGATTTTGGATGATTGGGCTTTTTCTTTTTTGAAAAGATTATTAGCAATTTGGTTTTTAAATTACTAGTATTCTTTTAAACCTCTCCAGCTAAGCTAGTATGCTTGTGTTAGGAGTGGGTTCACATCAGTAGTGCAATGGGTGGGATTCGAACCCGCGACCTCTCGATCGCAATTCCAATGCCTTATCTACTGGGCTATCACTTAGTGGTTAGAGGTTTGAAGACCATTTGATAGGTTATTATAGTTCTAATGATGATGGCATTGCACCGACTGGGACAATGATTAAAAACATAGAAGACTGCACACACAAGAGCAAATTTCAAATATTTTGTTGATTTATGTTGACTAATGTATGAAAATGAACACACGTCGCGCACCTCTGGCTTTCGGAAGTTATATGACTTTTTGAAACTATGTGCGTATTGATTGACAATTATCGCCTGCTCCGTGCCTCGGAGAGCACGTTAAGCCGTCGGTCTCAGTTGCCATGAACATTTATGGCAGTCGTTATTGGGAAGTCAGTGCCCTCTAATATCCTGACACTGGTCTAGCCTTAGGGTATCGTTAGCCTTCGAGTTGCGGTGGTCAGATGGCAGTCGCTCCATGTAAAAACTGATACCTATCCAGTCAAATCCGGTTAGACTAGAAAGCTGACCCCAAGTGACTTGGGATTAATAAAGGCTAGGGAGAAGAAGATAATGTATGAAAATGAGGAGTAACGGAATATCTGAATAAAAATATGAACGTTTATTTTTACTTTGTGGAAAATTGTTTCCTTGTCATCGGCAATATAGTTGTTTAAACGAAATAGTGAACCCATCCTCTTTACAAAATGATACAGATGTGTAAGATCCCAAAATCTATTTTACACCTCAATGTAATTTTGAAACTGAGCTATAAGGTAGCCTAAGATGGCGGTAGATCAATATCCTACAAATATTGGAACTATGGCAATATGTAATGATATTTCGACGTTTGTTACTTAATAACGCGTAAACCTTTCAACAGATTTAGCTATAACTTGTCACATAGATTAATATATGAGATTGTTGACACAGTTTATATCCGTAGGATTCAAGGGGATCTTTGGCCACGTGCATCCAAAAAAATTATGCTTGTTTATCCACGGTCCATTTCTATTGTACTGATGTTTGAAACGTTCTTCAAGCTCAAGCAGCTTAGCTTTAAATAATATAGCAGCATAATCTAAATTATATGCAAATTAAAGTTTGCACTCCTTATGAAAAAAATGATTCACCAAATTGTTCTGTTTGTAATCAAATTGAGGATGTACAACACTTGCTGATGGATTGTGTCTGAAATAGAACTGAACGAGAGCGAGTTTTAAATGAATTTAAGTTAAATAGATTAGATATGACAGACTGCAATCTATATAGGCTGTACCGTCTTCAGAGGTTGCTAAAAAGATGTGTAATGTGATAGCAGTACTTAATTTGTAATTTTTTTTAACATGTACCTGTTTGTTTGGTATACTGAATAGCATTTATGTTAAAATAATTTAAGTTATGTTACAAGGTATGATGGGGTTAATATGTCTGGTTTAGACAAAAACCCCGAAAGAAATAATACATGGATAAAAAGTATATACAAATTACTTCGGTAAAAACCTATAAGTAAATTTCATAAACATGTGTTATTAAAGTCAGTAGCGCTTAACTAATCACAATCCTGCACTACATCGGTAGTTCAATGTGCTCATCTCTAAGTTATCACTACTTTATTATTAGATCGACATGATCACTGACCTGGAAACCCTTTCGCAGCACCAGCGATCTTAAACCTCGTAGACATTTCATCATTTTTAAATTTATACTTCTCTTCCAATAGCGCCTTTATATTGTCTTCATTTTCAAAATCTTTATGAATATCCTGACTGTTTATGCTAAACTTTTGCTTATTGTCATATATTATAGTTCGTTCACCATCTGAATGTGAGATAGGTTTCAAAGTTCTTTTAAACAAT
This sequence comes from Catocala sponsa, assembly GCA_963564715.1. NCBI lineage: Eukaryota > Metazoa > Arthropoda > Insecta > Lepidoptera > Erebidae > Catocala > Catocala sponsa. The sequence continues at coordinate 20,727,328 of OY751348.1, read as the reverse complement.
ACTATTGGCTGATCAGGATTGCTAGCTACTTCAAAGCTAATTAGAACTATATTTATAAAAATTTTTAATAAACGTTTGTTAATATTTTTCATCTTGGTTTCATCTTAATGTTTTATTTTTATTCCAACTTTTACTTTCTTGTCGTAATGAAATTCTTTGCTTTTCGATAACATATTTTATGTTTGTATTTTATGACTTACGTCGTAAAGGCAGATGAGATTTGTATATGTTTTATCCGCGAATAGGATTTCGTGTAACGTAGTCGACTCGGCTAAGTGCGGTAATTTTATTATTTCTTTCAATTACTAATATTGAAGAGGCCTGATCATATTATTCATCTTTTATAAATCTTACGTGCCTTCCCGATATAAATTTGCAATAAGTCTGTACTATGTTTATGTTTTTAATTTATTTATGTAATATGTAATTTAAATGACCTCTGTTTAAATATTTTAATACTTAACGTTTTAAAAAATTTTGTATATCAATAGATCAAAAATCACAGAATGAAATAGGTATATAACCTATATATTCAAATCATAGGGAGCCGAGTTTGATAAACTTAAGGCTAAACATCACTAGACTCCTTACACTTTTGTTCTCGTCTGGGGCCCAATCGTCTACAAGTGCTCCTGGCCATCTCCTGCCGCATCCAGTTTACGTGACAAAGTTTGTATAATTTAGGCAATCAACACACGGCACCACGCACTGCCCCTCCGCGCTGCCATCCGCGCGGAGAGGCAGTGCCTCACACACGGGACACCGCATAACCGCGCTGATCATCGTTGGTGCAGGACGTGTTGCAATTTAAAAATGATCAAATTGGTCATAACTGTGTTAAATCCATCCGCGCGGACAGGCGCGTAAACCACCTTACCGCGCGGTGCACCGCTACGAAATCTGCTTTACCGCCAACCCACTACGCGGCGGTGCGCGGTGCCGTGTGATAATCGCCTTATACAAAGCGAACTTTGCTGCCACAATCAGAACGACTAAAAGAACGCCCAATATTATATTTGTCACCATCTGATTATAGTGCAGCTGTTCTATATCAGCCGAATTTACGACACCCGCTGCGTTTTGCACAACAACTACCTGCTTTTTATTCTCTGTTTTGCCCATTTTTCCGAACAAATTGTGGGCTATCGTTAATGTCCGAGTTACGACACAATGGAATGTTCCATGCCATCTTTAAACGGAGCACGAAGCTAGAACGCGAAACCGAACCTTTTAAATGGCAGGGTCGCTATGTAAGGACGGGACTTATATAAAAGAGAGATGTGCACTGATTCAAGATAGGTTTATTCTTCGATCAAATATACCATAGATGCACATTCTCATACAAAAACCGCGTCAGTATGTGGCACTGACCAGTACTACTTACTTATAAGTGTCTGCATTTATTATGCAATCCAGGAAATAAACCGGAATAACCATTGAACGCCCACTGAGAAACATTTTGTAATAGTTTAGTTAAAACGCGTCAATGTAAAGCGTTCTAAGTGTGTTACTCCCGATACGCAAGCGTACTAAGTATATGGTACGGTCTCCACCGCAGTAGTGGTGTCGATTCGCTCTCGCTTACGGGCAGCGCACGCAAGAGTGAGTGGGACAGGTGCATAATATAGCGCATACGACTGATTTATGCACAGTTTTGTTGGGGCCGTTTTTCGAGCGACGATCGTGCATCTATGGTATATTTGATCGATGGGTTTATTACTGTCACTAATTTATAGTATACATTATTTATATTGGTTCAATCACTACATCACAAATTTCCTGATCGGTAAACGATTAGCGATGTTAAGTAACGTTGGGAGCGGTCAGTCTATAGATGGGTGACCGCTTAGTGGTATTTCATCTGAGCGTCTCCGTGCTTCGGAAGGCGCGTAAAAAGTCGGTCCCGGTTATTGTCAAATTGACAGCAGTCGTTAAGCCATGTCAGAGGCCTAGGGGAACAACTCTTGACAACAGGTTGGCCACTAACCACACGAAAAGAAAAAGAAGAAGATCACAAATTTAATTAGAGATCATTGACTGGCAACAAGGTAAAGAGTGTACACGATAATAGAATTTCTATCAAGTGAATTAATTACTTACCTAATCAACGAAGGCAATAAACATTTTAACGTTGTAAACATAATTGGGCCTGAGATGTATACGGTTATCTAAACCACATAAGAAAGCTTCTACCGCGGTCCATCCTAATCCTAATTCTAATCCTAACTATGCTATCCTAATCTTAATCCTAACTTCCTAACTAATATTATAAAAGCGAAAATGAGTTTGTTTGTTTGTTACATTTTCACGCCTAAACTACTGGACCGATCATCCCGAAATTTTGCATATACGTTGTCAGGTGTATGGACATAGGCTACCAGACATCCCGAAAAAAATTACTGTTTCCGAGGAAAGCAACAATAACGTTCTTATGATTATAGATGGCGCTACGTGTAGGATATTATAGGGCACTGACTTTAGAATCATGATTGAATTATATAATTACACGCAGAGTACGACCCGAATTGATTGTCAAATTCTCAATTAACGCGAGCGAAGCCGCGGCCAAAAGCTAATATTTTATATTTTGTATTTTGTGTCGTATAGAAATATGAGTGATATTTTTGTCCATTGTTTTAATATTTATATAGTTCCCGCGAGGTGCACTTTTTATGTGGATTGCCTCGTATGTTTATGTTTACTACCGATGGCGCGTTCCCAGATTCGGTTAAACGATCGGGTAGAGTTTGTCAGTCAGGTAATTCTGTAGCAGTGCGTATGGTAATTTGTCCGGTAGACCTACCTTACTTTCCTACGTGGGACCTGAAAAGATGGAGGATTATGGAGAACCTCAGACACAGGTTGCCTCACGATGTTTTTTTACCGGTACTGCGAGAGGAATTTAACTATTTAATAATACGTACCTACATTAATTTGAAATGTCTGAAGTACATGTCACGGAAGGAACTCGGGTCCTCTACGTGGCAGTCCAACGGTGTCCCAGTAGGCTAGTGGTATTATAAATTAAAATGTTTTTGTCTATGGATAAACTAATATTATAAAGCTGAAGAGTTTGTTTGTTTGTTTGAACGCACTCATCAAACCAGATTTGAAAAATTATTTTAGTGTTGGATAGCCTATTTATCGAGGAAGGATATAGGCTATATAACATCACGCTACGACCCACGGGGGCGACCCAGTAACCATAAACGCGGGTGAAATCGCGGGTACATCTAGTTATTTATATAATGTGGGGTAGCCTAGCATAACCACACAAACAGCCAATAGACAGTATTGATTATTTTTCCGTGTCATTACTATTTATGTACCAGGCAAACATGAGTAAAAGGTGTTCTTATTGATTTGTTTCGCATGGAACATTAATGAACTTGGGTCAAGATCTTACGATAATATGCCTATAACAATTCTGTGTTCCCAATTTGTACCCTTACAAAGGATGCTTACGAGGTAATTTTATGAATAAACAGGTGGAAATTGTAATCAGCCAGTTACTGTTCGCCTCGTAAAAATGTATGTATGTACATATTTCGGAACTCAAAGTTCGTAATTACTTGAATTAGGAAGATCTCTTTGGTTGACTGAGCTCCTGGTAATTTCAGCAAAATTACTAAGTATCTAAATAATTAGTAATTAAAAAAAAGGAAAATAATTATGTAGTTTTCTTTTCAGCTATAGGCAAGTTATCAAATGAAAAAATAAAGGTTTTTATGTATTACCTATGAGTAGAGCCCAGTAATATTTGGTGACGGTATGAATGAGCCGGCTCACCCGAGGGAATACCACCCACGTAAGAGTAATACCCGGTGACTAGAGTTTCGGAGTCCTCATACCTTCTACTTCTCCTACATACCACTTAGATTCCTTTCACTCAAATTTATTGCTATTCCTAGGGAGGGTGACGGGAGAATTGTAAGCCGAAAGATTACCGCTTACCGCTTGCTAGGCGAGATGCATGCCTGGATGCCGCATACGTCGTATTAAAAAAAAATCAACGGGTTGTACTCCGAGAGTGCCGGCAGAAGTGAAAACTTGAATATTAACGTTGTGCATTTTTTATATTTTGGAATGGTTAGGGAATAATTTTGCACGAATTGCTTTAATTATCAGTATAAAAGTACTATCATTTATGTGGTAAAATACAATATTAATTTATTGCGCTATCGTACACAAACATGACAATTCTCCCTCCGTCTTACGAATTTTCGATCAGGTCACGTGTCCTGACGCGAGTTTAACATTTTTTACCCATCACAAAAAAAGTGCACAAAGCCGCTAAAGAAGTTTTCACTTCAAAAATACAAGATCCTAAAGACAGATCTACATCATTGGAACAATGATGAGGTTTCTACTACTAGGAAAAAGCAATGTAAAAAAATGCCTACAAATTTTTGTATACTAAGTTTGATATTGCGAAAATTGCTATAACTTTTTTGGCAGGCGACGTTGAAGTCTTTTGTAGTGCTTCGGCGGGCACGTAAAAAGTCGGTCTCGGTTGTTGTCAAATTGACAGCAGCCGTTAAGCTATGTCAGAGGCCTACAGGCGGCTTGAACAACTCTTGACAACAGGTTGGCCACTAACCACACGGAAAGAAGAAGAAGGGGAACAGAAAAAGTCATAGGGTTCCACATCCAGAAAAAAAGGACTTTTACTAACATAACCTAACCTACGTATACGCAAGCGAATGCGCGGGCAAAATCTATGGGATTAAATATACTGACCACCAAAAATAGTAATTGCGCAGCAAAATATGCTTACTAAAATATATCATAACGAGCACATATACGCCTCAAATCACTGCATTCCGTCTCGGAAGGGTTAGGTTATGTTAGGTTCCTTCTTAAACCCACTCAAAAATAGTTTGATATCTTTAAATATATTTTGGAGTGCAATTAGTATTTTTGGTACGCATATTTTGCTGTGCAATTAGTATTTTTTTGTTGTGCAGTTAAATACTACCCAAAATCTATTAAAATATAGTTAACCTTATTTTTCATAATAATTAAACTACCACAAAAACTAAAATTCCTATTTTTAGTCTATGAATTACCGTCAGTGTCAAAGTTACTTTCATTAACTGTAGTTTCATATACTGGTAGTATTTTTTTAAGTTTTTGTAATGAGTATTTTGATATATCTAGTAATTGTGATCATATGACCAAGACGGTGCCCCTGGTGTTGGCTTACGCATTATTTATCAATGAACTTCACATTTTATTCTACTGTTAGTATCCTATTTATTTTTCCATGTGTTGACGGGTGTTTGACGGCGAGGCCATGGTGATCTGATCTTGGGTTCTACGTGTCACAATTTCTGTTAGTGAAAACCTAATTTACTTTTTGATATTACAAGGATTTATAATAAAAAGCATATAGCTCAGTGGGGAATCCAACAGACTGCAATGCAGAGGGTCTCGGGTTCGAAAATAATATGACTTTTCGAAATCATGTGCGTATCGATTGACAGTTAATCATCGCCTGCTCCGTGCCTCGGAGGGCACGTTAAGCCGTCGGTCCCGGCTGCCATGAACATCTATGGCAGTCGTTATTGGGAAGTCAGTGCCCTCTAATATCCTGACACTGGTCTAGCCTTAGGGTATCGTTAGCCTTCGGGTTGCGGAGGTCAGATGGCAGTCGCTCCGTGTAAAACTGATATCCAGTCGAATCCGGTTAGACTAGAAAGCCGACCCAAGTGACTTGGGAATAATAAAGGCTAAGGAGAAGAAGATTACAAGGATTTATAATTATAAGAATAGGCACTAATATTTATTGTGACTTATATAATTATATTGTTTTAATTATCAAAGGCCTATAACCAAGGCATCCTAACAGAAATGACCAATGGTGCCAAAACGTGGTCACTTCAAGTAGAGTTAGTTCATAAATTTAAATTCTATGGAAGAGCTATGGAACTAATTATGTTAGTGTTACATTGAGAGAGAATATCAGTAAAGTCTCACTGTCTAAAAAAGAGAGACTCATGTCCAACAGCGTAGTGTAAGCGCTCAAGTACACGATACCGACGCCGCGCCGACACCGCTCCGCCACCGCGTCTCTCAGCTGTGTAAACGTTCGCGACCGCGCCGCCGCCGCGCCGACACCGCACCGCCATTCGCCAGTGTTTAATTTTGCTTATTCCATTACGCAGCGTCCTACGTTACGTGCTCTTTGCAACTAGCAATGTATTACTAACAACTAGACATATAATAAATATAGTATATTAAAATCAAACGGCGGGGATGCGGTGGCGGTGACGGCGCAGTCGCGATCGTAAACATAGCATAGAGGCGCGGTGGCGGCACATCATCTATCATGTACAGGAGCCGTAAGAGGCCCTAGATTGATTTCCAAAATATGACACCAAGGATTATCTCTTAAAGAACATCAGATAATGTGCTTACAATATTTACTATTTGGTACTAAATAAATAAAGAAAAATATTTTATTGTTCCAGCTAGCGTTTTCTACAAAAAATACTTGCCGTCAAACCTGGTCTTCTTGTTAAGCGCATGTCTGATACTACGAAACTTGGAGTTCTTTCCAGCTAGCCTGTGGCAAAAATCACCAAAACTATGTTACGTATTAGAGGTAATACCTTAATTATAGTCTTGACAAAGTTATATACAAACCTTGTATTTCCCTGAAGGGTTAACATTTTTCTAAGGAACGTTTTGCCACCTAAGCTTTAAGTCCTACCTTATAAGAGCAAGCCTTTTTTACCAAGCAAATTTCTAGATTCAATGGTTTCACTAAAAATTACGCACCAGATTCTTATTTTATTTAGGTCCTTATACACAAAATTAGATGGAGACTGCATGCCTAAAAGGGACTCTACAATATGCCAATAATCAACGAGATGGATGTAAAAACCCAGGATTCAACCTGTTCGTCTTAAATGTAAAAGTAATGAAAAGAAATGACCCCTATATCTCGGGGGTCTTTTGACCCACAGGGCCCACAAGTTTAATCGGCATCCTTTTTCAATCAATCAATCAGTCGTATTTACGTTAATTTCCTTTACAGATTCCGGTCGCCATAATATGCATGGAAATACTGCTTTACTACATATGGAAGCCGATCCAAGTATACATAGCTTCGAATGCCGATGCTATTCTGGTACACCTGGTCGAAGATCGGGGTCTCGAGTGGTTTGTCTGCCACACCTGCTCCTGTGGCCAGGGCTCTATATTTACCGACGTGGCGCTTAAAGCCATCAGTTTTGCTGTACTGATGACAGTCTGCTACTTTAACAGGAATATATGATATTCAGTCATTCGCCATGTTCCTTATTCTTTAGGCGTCACCTCCACGGGCGAGTGTATCGCGACGATAGTCTCGCTGTGCCATCAAATTCAATAGTTTCACACACAGCGATTTCATCGCAGCGATACGAAAAGTGATATTGACGAGCAAAACGTCAACAAGTCGCCGCGTGTCCGCAATGACACGTTGCGGATACGCGGCGAGTTGTTGCTCTGTTGGCGCGCGGCGGTCCGTTGCGAGTCGTGACGATACCCCGGCGGAATAATCGCCTTACCGTGGAGATTACCTAACGATAAAAGGGCGGAATCGTCGCGATACACTCGCCCGTGGAGGAGGTGGCGCCTTAGTCTTAACGACATTTTCGGTCATTGTAAAATTGCAGGAGTCAGATAGTTACTGAACGCAGTCATGTCTATAATCGCTAAAAGGCTCGTAGAGGTTAAAGATTTAAAATCATGAAGTGTCCGCACTAAGAAGAGTGAGCTCACACATCATATTAACGTGATAGACAGCGATAGTGATTAATCTATACATATAATAAAATCGTAGGAAAGTCAAAACTGTAAATTGAATATTTTTTTAAAAGAATACTTGGGTCGTGATCTGCAATCGATATCGAAGCCAAAAATATAGTTTTTAGAATTTTTGTCTGTTTGTCCGTTTGTCTGTATGTATGTCCGGGCTAAACTCAAAAAGTACTTGGATTTACTTCAAATATTGCATGAATATTACTAACAGGTCGGGTCAACATATAGGCTACATATTATCACGCTATCACCTACGGGGGAGGAGCTGTCAATCTTTATTTTTCTTACGCATTCTGTGACAGCGTGTAATCTAACGACGCATATTTAAATGTTGTTTTTGAGTAAGCCATGCTATTATCTAGCTTTACGCTATAAAAACTACGCCATTTAAGTAACTTGGGAAGAGAAATATAGTTGGGTTCCGCGGCGACAAACAAGTTTTTAGTTAAAATCTACGCGGACAAAGTAACAGCAGGTAACAGCTAGTTTTCGATATAAGTGAGCGTGATAATATTGTATTAAATATAATATTATCACGCTCACTTATAACTCAGAAGTCAAGATTGTCAAGTAGGCACTGTGTGTCAGATCAATGCGTGGAGGTTTTATTACACCCACATTTTGACAGTTATTGTTTAAGGTTCCATGTAACAGGAAGCGGCAATCAAGTACAGTTCTAGACTTCCTGCTTTTACTGAGAATTGACTGATAAAAATATTCAATTAATCTTACGTATCGTTTTTGTTTTATTTATAAAATTTTCATTCATTCCACTTCTTAGATATTGTTAATATTCTAAAATAATTCAAATATCGATAGCGTGGAAGCGTGACGATGACGCGAATTCTATGATTTTTGTTCACCCAAGAAGTGCTCAACGCGCCTAAAGAAAAATTTAACATTTCCATAAGTCTTACAATATAAAAATCATCAAAATAAAAAGTACCTTATTCATATAAGTCGCAAGCTAACACTTACACACGTCAAATTTACACTTAAATTATAAATATACATTTATCTGTTGGCATGAACTCTTTTCCTCTCTTCCATATATCCCTTATGCTGGTGGGTTCAGCCATCTTGCCTTCTTTTCACTCCCACTTCGGTCTACCCTCGACATCGTCTTCAGATAGCTCGCAGTTCCCCATATAATAATAATAATAATATTCTACCACATACACACAACACCACCTAGACCAAACTAAGCAGAGCTTGTAATATGGGTACTAGACAATGGATAAACATACATATATATACCTTTTTTTTGTAAATACATACATATTATACATAGAAACACCCAGACCAAGACAAACATCCATGTTCATGCACACAAATGTTTGACTTGTGCGGCAATCGAATATCTTTTTGCAAGGCAACTTGCCACCTTGTTTTGTGCCGGGCTCTAGATCTACGACCAGGGGCGGAATGTTGCAGTGCCAAGTTATCTAAGTAGTTAGATGGACTTCTCTTACTAATACATACATACATAGATTCACGCCTGTTTCCCAGAGGGGTATTTATTTATTTATTTGGGAAAACAAACAGATACATACTATTCTTAAATCAAATAACTTACAAAAAAAGATGGTGGTAAGTATGTACCTCACAACGTTATCCACGTGTTAGTAAAATATTTGTTTTGAACCTAATTGCATGCGAGCAGAACTTTAACAACGTAAATATTGTAAGTCAAATACAGTAGGAACATATAACTAATAGAAATTACAAAAAAATCAATGTCAGTAAAAAATAAAATAATAGAAATGGTATAAAATAAAGATAATGAATTAAAAACAAAAACAAATTAATTCATTGTTACATTTAAATAAACACAGAAATCTAAATAATTAAAAACTAACAAATAAAGTATAATTTTTAAGTATTATAAGCAACATTCAATAATAATGACAAGAAAATAAAGAAACTAAAAAGTAAAACTGTAAAATTTCAACTAATAATAATATTTAATATAAAAATAATAATAATAATAATATTTCAATTACTGATCAAAATAATGTGTGTGAAAATTAATGATAGATTTAGTATAGGATAAAATAATTAATAACTTTTATTATTTTTTTTTTCTATTATTTTTAATGCTGCGTTTTTAAACGAGTTCCGCGATAGTGCAAACAGATCCAGATCTAGGAACACATCGTTATAATTTTGCGTTAAGCGACGTAAAGGTGCGCGCAGGCCCGCATTCGTACGACAAGTCGTATTCGCGAAAAGTGGTTTAACGCGCGCCTCTCGTCTAATTACAGTTCGTGGAACAATATAACATAATTTATTAATTAATTCCATGCAGTCATATCTACCAGAACACAGATCATAGAGAAGAGTGGCTTCTAGAAAGAGACGTCTAGACCTCAGATCCACCAGCACATTCATTGGCTCACGATCATTAGTATTGGCGACAGAACCATGGCGGCAGCGATATTGCAGTGAAAATTTACGTTGAACCCTCTCCAATCTGTCTGAGTATTTTTGGTAAAAGGGATTCCATATATGCACGGCGTATTCAAGCTGAGACCGTACCAAGGCTTTATACAAATGAATATATGTATAGGGGCGTCTAAAATCAACAGAGGCTCTCATAATAAATCCATACATACGAAAGGCCTTATTCACAATATTATCGATATGTTGCTCCAGGTGAAGTTTACTATCAAGTAGCACTCCAAGATCTCGTATAGCACTAACTTTTGAAAGGGCAGTATTGGCTAGTAAATAGGTGTTAACTAATGGGTTTTTGTTTTTCGTGAAGGTATTGGACATGCATTTGAGTATGCTTAGCTGTAGTTTATTAGCTTTACAGTAGTCAGTGAATCTATTTAAGTCTTCTTGTAGTTGGTTGCAATCATTCTGAGAACGAACAGTCTTGTAAACTTTAAGGTCGTCGGCATAGAGTAAGAATTTAGAGTGCGTGAAGCAACTAGCGACGTCATTTATAAAAGATACTACGGATTTCCATTTGCTACGATCCTGACACACTTCTCTGGCTTCATTCACTTTCATCACATTCCTCATACACGCTCGCCGGTTTAAGGAGCTCTTAACCTGGCCTTTCTCCGAAACGTCTCCGATCTGATCAAGAAACGTTCGCCTAGGTGTTCCCCTTGCGACTGTTCCATTCACACTAGCCTTAATAATATATCTGTTATTAATTAAATATAAGTATATAGGTATTCAATATTACTATTATATCTACATATGTATGTATCTAAAATCTCGTGTGACGGTGTTTGTGGCGCACTCCGAAACGGCTCAACCGATTTTTTTGATTTTTTCGTATATATTTGGTAAGTATGAGAATACGTCTTAAAGTATATTTCATACCGCCAGGTGAAAATAATTTATATGGCAGAACAACGTTTGTCGGGTTAGCTAGTTTTGTATAGGAATCACAAAGTTACATCTAGAATTAAACAGCAAATTTATCGCTCAAGACGTTGTTATAGTTGTCTTGGTCTGGGTGTTTCTATGTATAATACGTATGTATTTACAAAAAAAAAAAGTATATATGTATGTTTATTCATTGTCTAGTACCCATTGTACAAGCTCTGCTTGGTTTGGGCTAGATGGTGTTGTGTGTATGTGATAGAATATTATTATTATTATATTATTATAGTGATAAGTAACAAATATATATGTATAATAGATACGAAAGATTAATTGCATAATTGGCAAATAATTCCTTGAATGTGCTACATGCGAGAACCGGAGCGAGGTGACCACCTCATTAAATGCGCCATTGGTGCGATCAACTGGAGTCAAATCTGAAGTGCATCAAACGTTCTATCTGCCAATCTATATAGTCGAATGTACGGATCGACAGCTTATTAGTTTCGGGCACATGCCTCTAATTATAGGCTTTCTCTGCACAAATAATTAACTCTTTTCTTGTTCCGTGATATACAAACTAGAAAACAGTTGTTTGATAGGAAACATTATTAAAATTACCTCTCAAAAAAAATTTTCGTGCGTACCGTTCGCAGTATTGAAAAGGTGACAATTGAGTCAAAGTAATGTATATTAAAAAATAAATAAATAATACGTATGGGTGCTGACATATATTATTAACAGGTTCCATGTCTAATGAATAACATATTATATATACAAGAATTGTACAACGTCAGAAGAACATTGCCGAAATACTACGAACGCGCTTCGACTGCGTGTGTCAAACGCATGGATGTGTGCGTGTAGTGTTTGTTCATTAATTTAATGTATTTCTAATGCATATTTTATAAAAACATTAGGATTCGCCCCTCCTTTTCCATATAAACTTTAACTGTGCCAAATTTCATACTCCTCCATCGCTCAATTTTCGTAAAAAGGGGTACAAAGTGTTTGCTTCACGTATTATATGATAGCAATGGATTTTATATTGTGTCTATCAAGGGACAGTGTAAATGTTAAATATGAAATCGAATCAATGGAATGGCCGTTGCAGTGGGAAGAAAATTACCGCTGACAGTCAAATTTTGCCCAGAAATGGAACGCGCACTGTTAAAATAAATCTAAAGATATTTAATTTTTTTAATTCAATAAGAAATTTTGGCGTGTATAAAAAGTAAACTTATACCAATCATAAATACATATTATGCGACAAACTTCAACTTTACTTTACCTCCTTTGGACGCGATTGGATAATTCAACAATTTAAATTTTGAAAAATCTTTTATGGTTAAATAATTGTTCCAGAACCCGTAATGCGCAGCGCAACCGGATTCGAGCAGTCATTACAAACTAAACAGAATTTGCACTGTAGAGAAACTCTGCTCCTCCTTTAAAGCACAAGCTTGATAATACCTAGCAAAGCCATCCAATGTAATAGGATAACATAAACGCAGGCTACTCAATCGGGACTCCGGATGTTTGTCCAGTAACGCGACGCTCGAAAGAGCGCGTGTCAATTAGTTTTATGACCGTCATTCAAGCACTTTGTAAACAACTCTTATAGCTATTATATCCTGGTACTTTGTATTATAATGCCCAATATTGCCTGCAATAAACATGACAAGAATGGCATGTTTCGACCATTTTATCGGTCTGTAAATGGCTGTAGGAATTATCGAACGGCAAGATATACTTCATATCTTGCCGTTCGATAATATCAAAGTCAAAAGTTATTTATTCCTTGAGGCCACAATAATACTTACGTAAGTTACTGAAGCTACATTTGGGCTAGTTGTTAGGTTCAAGCAAAGCCTATGGAGATGAAATCTGCAAGAAACTCACGGCCACTCTTTTAAAATTATCTTTATTGACAGAATACAGTTTATCATCTCTTCTGATACAGCAGCGATAGCCTAGTGGGACACCGTTGAACTGCCACGCACAGGTACCAAGTTCGATCACTAGCACCTCTGACGGCTCTGATTTTTCGAAGTTATATGACGACGATAACCTGAGCATAGAACATTTTCAGTACGTAGGTCCGCATTTGCCTAGAATATTGTCTATGTTGTACAAACTATGTATAATGCATTATTTCCTTCCAAAAGAGTTAATGAGGACTGTTATAGTTGTGGCCATAGTGAAAAACAAGACTGGGCTCAGATAAGGAAAATTACAGGCCAATATTGCTGGCTACTATAAATATATATATATATATATATAAATTTATGAAACGCTAGATGCGTGCCGCGGTTACACCCATGTAAGTCCCAATATATTGCTGGCTACTATAAATATATAATATATAAATTTATTAAACGCTAGATGCATCCTGCGGTTACACCCATGTAAGTCCCAATGCCGTGGAAATATCGGGATAAAAAGTCTCCAGCTATTTACATACCAAGTTTTATCGAAATCGATTCAGTAGTTTTTGCGTGAAAGAGTAACAAACATCCATCCTTCCAACCATCCATCCATTTAACCAACCATCCAACCATCCAACCATTCAACCATCCATCCATTTAACCAACCATCCAACCATCCAACCATCCAACTATTCAACCATCCAACCATCCGTCTATCCTTACAAACTTTCACATTTATAATATTAGTAGAATGCTTTACTCCAGGAATCCAACCAGCCTTAGGGTCAGCGCCGACTGACGGAGTGGCGGCGAAGAGACTAATTCAGTAACAATTTAAATTCAACCTAAAGTGCTTCAGAATACGACTGTATTTGGTACAACGAAATAAAATGACGGCGAGCGACTCAAAGCGCGGTCACATTCACTACCGACACGACACGACAGTCATATTCACTATCGCTAAAAAACGCAAACAATAAGTATGTGCAGCCTTACTTAAAACAAAAACAGCTTGCGAACAAAAAGTATTGTTCATTGCCAACTGAAACGCGACAGATTAATTAAACAGTTAATTTACAAAAGCAATATTTTACGAATCAACTTTTTCCTTTCATTTCCCGGGTTGATTACCATTTTCTCGTTCACTCTCCCCCCTTGGCAATACATCGTGTCCCGGGCAATACTAATTAATTTCCCGGGCCGAAGTGTGTGGCGTTCTTTTACGTCGCTTGGCAACATCTGATGCCAATTTACATTTGAAATTAGGTTTTAATAAAATTGTTATGGACATAATGTAATAAGTGTTGCCCGTTAGGATTCTGTTGGTATTTTGCAATTTCTTCTTATTTTTTTAAATGTTACATTGGAACACACAATCAAAACTATTTTATTACAAAATTAATGTGTAACAGTAATAAAAAATAAAAGAAATTATAAATCGTTATATATATAATTCTACTGTACGTGTGTATTTAGTATTTCACTGAACTCCTAAACGGCTGGACCGATTTTGATGAAACTTTTTGTGTGTTGAACACACACAAAAAGTGGATTCTAGAATGGTTTAGATATGTTTTTTTTCGTGTGTACAGGACAACGTCTGCCGGGACAGCTAGTAGATTATAAATATCTGAGATGGTTTATCTTCGTACCGGCTTTATCGCTACCATATTATAAAACAAAGTCTTCCAGTGCGTCTGTCTGTCTGTTTGCGATGAACTCAAAAACTACAGAACGGATTTTCGGTTTTCACCAATAGGACAGAGTGATTCATGAGGAAGTATTTCGAGTATTTCGAGTAAACGGCCTCGATGGCGTAGTGGTTAGTGTAACCGACTGCCACGTCTGAGGTCGCGGGTTCGATTCCCGCACAAGTCAAACATTTGTGTGCATGAACATGGATGTTTGTCTTGGTCTGGGTGTTTCTATGTATAAAATGTATGTATTTACAAAAAAAAGTATAATTATATGTATGTTTATACATTGTCTAGTACCTACCCATAGTACAGTCAGCTTCTTATATAAAGTGACAGATAACATATCCAGATATATAGGAACTCCTAAAGTGATCAATTATATTAATACAACCAAAGTCTCCTAATTATGCAAATCACCCATCTTGCACAAATATATCGGAACATGGACATCGTCAAATATATGAGTTCATTCAAAGTGTCATAATCATAGTAACAAACACAGCGCCAATGGCTTCTAAGCATCCAAAGTATTCATAAATATGAAACATTATATGAAAATGAACTTTATCGCTATATATATTCGGTACCCTTTGGTATCGCCATAGACTGATGATTTCGACCGTAAAAATACTCTCTGCCATAATGAAGGAGATAAAGCATCGGTTGTTCCTTTCATTTTGAGTGTGACGTCATTGGCATGTGTTTTGTTTATTGTTCATGTCTGTAATTTAGAATTATTGTGAGGTGTACTTATTGCTAACTAGTTTTACTAGGCAAAATATACGAAATGAACCTTATTTGTCAAGAATAAGGCCGGGACTCCACCAAAGCGAGATGTGTGCGGTGTGCTGTTTGCTGTGCGAGTAGAGATTTTTTCGGCTCGGGGGACTCCACCAAAGCGGAGATGTGTGCGGTGTGCTGTGTGCGAGAAGAGATGTTTTCCAGCTCGGGCCGGCTCGGCCGGCGCGCGCGCGGGGCTCTGAGGGTTGCTAGCGGGCGAGAGGGGGGAGGGTGACATCGCTCACTGCACGCCGCACACATCTCTCGTCTCCACTGCGCGTCGCCCGCGCACAGCTCACATCTCCGCTTCCATCGCGCCATACAAATATTACACATCGCCGCGCAGCGATCTCCACTGAAGCTGAGCGGAGAGGAGATGTGTCAATAACACAATTCTATTGGTTGTTTAAAAAACATCTCCTCTCCGCTCGTCTCGTCTCCGCTTTGGTGAAGTCCCGGCCTAAAGATTAGATGTCAAAGAGTAGTATTAGTTTGCATATTTGTTTGCATTTAGAACGAATAACTTTTCCACCACGTAGTCCTGACCCAATAGAGAACTTGTGGGGTAAAATGATTCAACTATGGGATAATACTACGATAAGAAGTACTAAACACTTAAGGAGACACGTTGAAAGGAGACAGACTTTGTTATAATGCAGTGCAATCCATGCGTCAGCGACTTAGCGAGGTTATTATTATTGCTGAAGGTGGATATACACGCTTTTGATATTTTCTTGATATGTAAAATTTTATGATAATAAAAATCCATTTTAATTTAAGTCTTGTTATTTTAAGATTTATTATTTTACCCTGAAATTATGTAATTGATACGTAGGCACAGTAATACCTTAATATGTTAGTGTTGGCTTATATTATAATAAATTTTTTAGATCATATAATTCGTTGAATTTCATCTAATGATAAATGTTAATGAGATCGAAGATGTAGCTCGTTGGTCTAGTAACAGCGTATTCACTTGTGCCTTAGAGAAGGATATATATTTTACTATATAAAAAAAGTACTGACCTGGTATGATAATATTGTCTTATGTTTACGCGAATGTTATATACATTCAAATTAAACAAACTTTATACGGATTTTATCATTTTGTAGTCTGCTGTGTGTGAACGTTTACAACAGGGGACCAACGCCAACGACTGAGATTTGACAAACCACAGATGCTCGCTAAAGAACACCGATTCCTACCAAGGATGCTTCGCGAGGCTATAGAAATCAAAAAATATCCTAATTTCAATAGAGAAAATGGTTGAAATGTACCATTAGCTTGGGATCCAGTAATTCTAATAATCAAACTCAAGAAGAAGCAAACCACAGCTAGACTTCATGATACTTTAAGCTCATTCTGCGTAAATAGAAACACCAATGATTAAATTATGTTCGGGTACTTTGAAATAACTACACTGGAACATTGAGACAACTACCATCTTAGTCTCCCCGTGACCATGGCTGCTGAAAAGCAACCGAAACGTCGGGGAAAATGTAAAATTAAATGTAAATAGTTGTATCATTTAAATAGCTTAAATAGAAGTAAACAGTAACTAGTAAAAGTGTTTAACAATAGTAGTTTAAAGTTTCAAAATTATGTAATAATAGTGTTTTATAAAAAATAAACAACACGATAAAATCGGTATAAAGTCTGGTATGATAACTTCAACTGTATGACCCTTACTTGACAAAAAGTCAGTTATACCACCGACCTAAGTCCTAACAAAAGTTTTTAAATTTACCAGGACACACCTAGACGGTTAAAAGAGAAAATAATCAAGTAGTCAGTAATCAAAAAATTTGTAATGATATTACAACTTTTTAAAATTTGTCAAAGAATTGTCTATTTCACATCAATACTTTTCAGAGATAAATAGCTATGGCCCGGAATATTTAAAAGAGCACCTCAAATATATAGAGATAGAGTTCATTTTCATATAATGTTTCATATTTTTGAATACTTTGGATGCTTAGAAACCATTGGCGCTGTGTTTGTTACTATGATTATGACACTTTGAATGAACTCATATATTTGACGATGTGCATGTTCCGATATATTTGTGCAAGATGGGTGATTTGCATAATTAGGAGACTTTGGTTGTATTAATATAATTGATCACTTTAGGAGTTCCTATATATCTGGATATGTTATCTGTCACTTTATATAAGAAGCTGACTGTACAAGCTCTGCTTGGTTTGGGCTAGATGGTGTTGTGTGTATGTGATAGAATATTATATTATATTATATTTCGAGTACAATTTGTTAAGGTTTTGTACTATATGTGCGAAGCCAGGGCGGGCAGCCACTTTAACTATTAAGTGGTTACCTCGCCACTGTGCATTACTGTGGGTTCGATCCCCACTCGGGACCTAAAGAAAACTTGTGTGATTCACCAATGCGTAATGGTTGAAGTGGTCGGCTCACCGCTGCCACTGAAGGAGTGTTGTGGGTCCGAGGTGGGTCATACGAATTCGTGTGATCCACAAAACTCCGTAGGGACATTGCCTCATTGGCATGTTTCCACAGAATATACTCTGTGCTCTGAAGAGTTATTCCACCTTATCCCGCCCTCCCCTTTCCTATCCAGAACAACGCGTGCTGGGCTCAGATGCCATCCTTACACGGTAGAGTCGATTAGAGCGCATACCAACAAGTTTGGGTCCTCATACCTCTGCCGAACGACCAAGGCATGGAATTCTCTGCCAAGGCACGTGTTTCCTTCTTCCTTCAATCCTGGGTCCTTTAAGCGGGGCGTGAAAAAGCACCTTCTCAGGCTGTCAAAGTAGAGACCTCAACATCGCCTCGGCTACTATGAGGGCGGTGTGGAGGCCACTGCTCTTAGACCACACGACTGCTTACCATCAGGTGGAGTGTGGTCATTTTGACGAGCAAAATAAAGAAAATAAAAAAAAAGAGTTGCTCAGAGTCTGAGTGTTCCTCGTATCCGTTTCTTTAATGTTTGTCAAGTCTCCCGAAATATAGGAGTGTTTATTTTAAATGTGAAAACAAAATTTAAAACATCTACTTCGTTCTATTAAGTAAGATTTTTACCGATAATCCATTTTTTTTTAACCTGGGACTTAAACCCGGGCTTTGGTCATTGCAAACACCACACATCAATCACAAAGTCCCTCGCTTGACAAACATTAATTTTATTATAGTGCTGGTGTAGTCTCAAATAAAAAAACAAACGAAAGAAATATAATATACTAGCTTTTGCCTGCGGCTTCGCTCGCGTAAAAATGGATAAAGTTACGTACGTGACAGTACTTTTTAAAATAAAATATAGCCTATGTTACTCGGTGATACCTAATATAGCTCTCTAAAGGGGAAATAATTTTTAAATTGGTTTGTGTAGTTTTTGAGTTGCAAACAAACAAACAAAAAATCAAATCTTTCTTCTTTATAATATTAGTATAGATAGGTACGTTTTTATGTTTGTGTGACATTAACTTGAGGTTGACGAATGAATGCACACAAGCACTTAAGAGCAAACATGAGATGCACTCCGTACGAGTTCCTAATGAATATTTAGTAGGGGACGTAAACTTGGCAGTGGAAAAAGGTTCTATGGAATTTTGCACGGATGGAGCGGGCCGGCAGTCGTCTCTCGCCGCTACCGCCGCGTCAGGTGGTGTAGGTTCGAATCCCAAGCGGAAGAATTTTTTGGTTTATAAAGATGTAAGATGACTAATAAATTTCAAAGTCAAAAATCATTTATTCATTTAGGTCACAAAGTAAAACTTATGAACGTCGAAATATATAGATTAGTGAGTTTACTTAGTTACTGAAGCCACATTTAGATTTTTTTTAAATCGGTTATGTAGTTTTTGATTTAAATTGTTACAAACAAACTAATATACAAACACAAAATCAAATCTGTCCTCTTTACATATACTAGCGGTCGCCTAGTGCTCGAAATTCGACCAAAGTTTGCCTGTAAGATATTGCTTTTATATTATGTCATTATATATTGATATGTAACCATAGTTACGCGCTTCGATTGCGTGTGTCAAATGCATGGTTGTGTGCATGTAGTGTTTTTTCATTAATTTAATGTTTTTCTAATGCATATTTTATAAAAATATCAGGATTGGCCCCTCCTTCTCCATATAAACTTTAACTGTGCCAAATTTCATACTCCTCCGTCCGCGCCATTTTTGTAAAAAGGGGTACAAAGTTTTTGCTTTACGTATTAATATATGGATAATTCTGCTGTACGTGTGTGTCACTGAACTCCTCCTAAACGGCTGGACCGATTTTGATGAAACTTTTTGTGTGTGTTCAAGTGGCTTCAAGAATGGTGTAGATATGTTTTTTTTTTCTCTTGTGTCCAGGACAACGTCTGTCGGGACAGCTAGTATTAGTATAGATACCTCCCGCACTAGGAATAATTCCTGTACTGCGGGTGACTTTACAAACATTTAAACAACGGATACAAAGATAATCCTGACTCGGGACTACCATTTATGGATCACACAAATATTTGTCCTGTGTGGGATTCGAACCTGCAACACTCGTCGAGGTGGCAGTGGTGAGGATACCACTTAACCACTACGCCATCCATGCAGCCTACTTTACGTGGGTAGTCTGTAAGAGGGTAGTACCTCCCCGGTCGAGGCAGCTCATTCATGCTGAAACCAGCAAGGCTCTAATAGTACAGAAATAGAAAATCTCTATCTTTTGATTTAGAGTTCGAAAAATCTCTTATACAACAGCTTTGTCCGTCCGTCCGTCTGTTATACAACTTTCAACTCAAGACCCGTAAGAGCTAGAGAGTCGTAGTCAACGCCATTCGGCTCAGCATAGTCGATATACCCCTGAAATGACTATGAACTTTGACCTCTGACCTCAAGGTCACGTGGTAGCACGTGACCTTTGCTATTATATATATATATTATATATACTTGAACCATTGTTTCGAACTCTAAAATTTACGGCAATTAATTGCCGATTCTCACTTGTTTTCTCATGAAAAGCTAGAAGCTGTCAGTAGGTATAAAAAATATCTTAGTTTTCATTCATGACAAGATAGAAGATGCCAGTGTCTGAAAAGATAGCAACTGATTAAAATAGACAAGACATTGAAATTAAACTACTATATACGGATTTTATCGCGTTGTTTATTTGACACTGCTACAAAATTTTTTGAAAAACTGTTACACTACTATAATCACTATTAAACTTTACAAATTTTTAATCTAATTAAATTATTGAAACTATTAAAACTATTTATACTATTACTATACTATTATATATTATTATAGACAAGACAGATAAATTACGTCACCAGGTATCTTAGGATTTGCTCATCGTAACTTAATATTATAAATGCGAATGCGAATGTGAGTTTGTTTGTTTGTTACGCTTTCACGCCGTAACTACTCGACCGATCATCATTAAACTTCGCATATACATTGTCGGGGCAATAGAAAAGGACATAGAGTAATAGTATTTTTTCTTTGATCCAGGAAAAAGTACTGTAACTAATCTAACCTAATGTACATTTACACGAGCAAAGCCGCGGGCAAAATCTAGTCTAAATATAAAAAATCAAATCTTTTTACATAGAAATGACTAATAAATCATTAACAAGTCGAGACCCTTAGATATTATGACCTTAATTTTCTATTAGGTATAGCGTATACTTAATAGAAACTTAGTCTTGTTCACTTTTGAATGGGTAGTATTCAACTGCACAGCAAAAAAATACTAATTGCACAGCAAAATATAACTATCTATATATTAATACGTGAAGCAAAATCTTTGTAGCCCTTTTTACGAAAATTGCGCGGACGTAGGAGTATGAAATTTGGCACAGTTAAAGTTTATATGGAGAAGGAGGGGCGAATTTATATAAAATATGCATTAGAAGTACATTAAATTAATGAAAATATACTACACGCACACAACCATGCATTTGACACACGCAGTCGAAGCGCGTAACTATGGTTGCATATATATAATTACATAATTATCAGCAATATCTTACAGGCAAACTTTGGTCGAATTTCGAGCTCTAGGCGACCGCTAGTAATAATAATAATATCAGCCCTGTATTAAACTGTCTCACTGCTGGTCACGGGCCTATTCTCAGTGTGAGAAGGGTTAGGCCATAGCCCACCACGCTGGTCCAGTGCGGGTTAGCAGACTTCACATATCTTCGAGAACATTATGGAGAACTCTCAGACATGCAGGTTTCCTCACGATGCTTTCTTTCACCGTTAAAGCGATAGATAATTAACTATTTAATACGCATATAACTTCGAAAAGTCAGAGATGCGTGCCTTGGGTTCGAACTCGAGACCTCTGCGTGGCAATCCAAAAATATTAATTGCACAGCAAAATATATTTAAAGAGATCAAACTAAGTCGACGGAGCTCCGCTTAGCGAGGCTCCTATTTTTGGGTGGGTTTAAGAAGGAACCTAACATAACCTAACCCTTCCGAGACGGAATGCAGTGATTTGAAGCGTATCTTAGGTGCTCGTTATGCTGTGCAATATTTGCTGTGCAATTAGTATTTTTGATTGTCATTATATTTAATCCCCTTTTGAATATTAAAGATCATCTTCTTGAAAATTTTTCATAATACTTTCCCGAGTCGAACCGCAGACCTCATGCATAATGTGACATAGCAGTTGCATTCACCACCACTGTGCCACCATGGCAGTAAAATTTGACAAACGTAAGAGAAACAGATACAATCCGTCAATGCTACCAAGGTTGCAATAAAAAAAAACTAAATAGACGACGTCAATCAAACTACTTTCTAATAGAACCCATCAGACCTATATATGGGTCACTTATAACACATATAATTAAAAATCAACCCTATTCTTCACATTATACAGTTTATTTTTGATTGAATTAGATTCTAACTGAATTTTACCTCGTCCAGATCCCAATGTAATGTATCAAAAAACAACAAATTGTACTCTACTATAAGAAACATACAGCTTAAATTTGTTTGGGGGAATTGTGAGTGAATTTTCCCCTATCCAGCATCCAATGTTATACGACTAAGATGGGACGACCTGATCTAGGTGATAAAGTTGAAAGTGTGAGTGACAATTTCCATTGGTTGGATAATAGAAGCTTTTACGGTTAGTTTTGGTATTGCCACTGTGGAAATGTTACCCGAATTTGTGGAGATGTTTTATGTAGGATCTGGCGTAGCACTTTACATTTTACTATAAAAATTAGGCTAGTTTTATTAATAACTCGATTTTGGATGAAAGTACAGTACTTTTTTTTGGATGAAAGTACAGTACTTTTTTTTGGATGAAAGGTACACTATGCTTGCCCTTCAATTCTGTGCCTTTGACAACGTATATGCGAAATTTCATGATGTAGTAGTTAAAAGCGTAACAAACAAAGAAACTCAAATAGGTACATATTTATATTTTTTTTTGTAAAAGGCTTCTCCCCGCTCTTTGCTGGGCTCCGTCGACTTAGTTTGATTTCTTTAAAATATTTTAGTAAACATATTTTGCTGTGCAATTAGTATTTTTGGTGAAAGAAAGGCAAAAAATTGAGGAACAGTTAAATACTACCCATTTGTAAGTTGCGATAGCTTCATTAGGGCCATAAGAGCAGTCCGCAACTGAGGCCTGGACCTCACAATAATAATGTAATAATGACACATTGGCAAAACTAAATGTATGAAGTGAGTTAGTTTATTACATACCTAGACATTCATCAGAACTATTTGATGAAATTCACGTTCATACGTAGAATCAAATATAAAAGTAAAATAATTTCCAACGCAAAACATAACATTCTGATTGCCAGTTAATTGTTTATATTCAGCGTTCGTTAGACATTCGAAACTATGTTCGATTAAACAATATGCGGACAAATTTAATTTATTTTGTAGTGATGTTCAAAATGTTTCAATCAGTTACTGCGAGCTTGTTATTGTTTCACAATTGGAATGTAATGCGAGCTCAATCAGATGAAAATGTGCCTTTGCCTGTCGATTTAGATGAAGTCGCACCTATTTTCCGCGTGTTTGAGGATCCTAAAACATCTACTCACAAGCCCGCGAAGCCGTTATGTGGACCTGTGCGATTTCCAGACTTCAGCTGTGAAGACACCACCAAATTTCAAGAACCGCTAAATTTCACAAAAGACTATCGAGATACCAAGATTCAGTTCTCTATAGACACAAGTACCAGCAGAGTTCAGAATGCAGCTGTACGGGATAAGATTCAACAATCATCAACAAGTAAACATCTATTGGTGTCTCTACTGCAACCAAAATCTGTTCATTCTCAACCTACAACTTTACTGGTTTCGGAGACAGTCCCCATGGTTATCCGGTTTCTATTAAATTCGTCTGTTTTAAGTCCTAAAGCCTTAAAGTCTTCTGCAGATATTAAGATCATTTCTCCTCTACCTGTTTTCAACTCATTTAGACCAAGATCCCTTCAATTTCGAAACGCTTCTCCATCGCAAATGTTGGAGCAAATTACGCCAGCAAACCAACCGGTAAGAGCGAGAATCATCTCCAACCGAAATCTGTCTTTAAGATCAAGAGTTATATCGAAGCGGTATAATTATCACTCTTCGTCGGCTTCACGGACACCTGTGGCTGTGGTGGAGGGTGTTTTCGAACCTTGGTTTGCAGCAAGGTTCAGAGATGATGGGGAGAGTGTGAGAGAAAGGCAAGTTCACAGTACAGTAACCATGCCGCATTTTGCTGGAGGAATCGTTCCATCAGCTGTGACACCAGGCCTAGATGTACAAAAATGCGGCAATATCGCTGTTTGTATACTGCAGCGCTGGGATAAGCAGAGATTAAAGAAAATGTTAAAAACTAACTGAAGTAGATCTGAACAGTGTTTAAACTTAGATAAGTATATAGTTAAGCCGCATTTTTGTGGTAGTGTGTTAATATAAAATAGTTATAGATGCCTCTAGTACCTTAAGACTGCGCCGAGCGAACTGTGCCAAAACAGGCGGTCACAGTTAAGTGAATAAAATCAACACTTTTTGTTTAATACAAATATAAAATATACATTTACTTACCATAACAATGAATGTATTTACAATTACTCCATGTAAAAACTAAAATAATTAATATTTTCGCCTACAAAATTACGTAAATTTACATGAAAATGCAAAAACATAAGTTCGTGTTAGTGATTTTTAGATTATAACAGTAGAAATCTATCATATTTTACAGCATAAATGAAACCTAAATAGTTATGTTACAATTTATCCGTCCCAAATATTTAAGTTATTGGTTGACAATAAAGATACATATTTATCAAAAGATCACTTCAAATCCTCCATACAATTTTACTAAAGCGGCCGCGCGCCGATTTGAATATGCGCCGCACGAGCTCTATCATTATCTGTCTTACGCTCGGCGCAGTCTGAAAGTATTGGGTAGATTGTAGTTGGCTTACCTAGTGCATCTAGTTATAGCATACTTTATATAACAATGAAGTCTTCTTTAATTTAAGAGCGTAGCTCTAGTCGGTGGAGTGATCGCCACATGTGATACGACTCGACTTCCAATGTTTCCTTCAGTTATTGGACAAAGATACGTTTAGAAGACTAAACGTATCCTTTTCTCTCCTGCCTACAATATTTTATTCATAATATTGTTTAAAAAATTCATCGTGTCGTATGAAGCGGTCAGGTAACTTTAGAATTTAGTAAGTATCGATCATGAAATATTCATCCAGTAAATATTATGTAATAATTATACTCGTATCTATACTAATGTTATAAAGAGGTTAAATTTTTGTTAGTTTGGATGTAGGAGATAATCGCCAGAACTATATATACATAATATGGATTAATGTACCTTTCGCCGTTTGAAAGTTACATTATTCCCGATGGACAAAGGTTGAAACATGTTCAACTCGGGCGAAATCGAGGCGGGCTGCTAGTTTGGAATAAATCCATTGACAAAATTAAGATCTTTTTAATACATACACATAGCCTCAAAGCTATGTCGTTAAATGAGTAAGTTATAAAAATCTTTTTTATACTATAGCTTGTATGATCCTTTACCTGTATGCAAAACTTTTTTTCCTTATATAACTAAAGTGGCAAGCAAGCATACGGCCCACCTGATGGTAAGTGGTCACTGTAGCCTATGGACGCCTGCAACACCAGAGGCATCACTTGAGCTTTGCCCACTCCTAAGGAAAGGAAGTGGGAAGGAGAAGAAGCGGGAAGGGGGCAAGGAGGTGATTGGGCCTGTTTAACATTTTGTTTAAACTTAGAAAATCTCATACCAGAAGACAGGTGAAATATGAAACCTGCATAAAGATTGAATAGGATTTAAATAACTGTGTGGCCTTTAAACCGATTTTTTGTAACTTATAATGAGCTAGACTTGTCTGCCTAAAGGCCCATCTGATATGAGCATAATAAACGTTTATAGGCTTTTAATATTACAAACATAAATATTTCTTTCAAAATGATATTTATTCGCTCTTTTAAATGCTCATACAAAATGATCGAAGATTTTCTGTCACTGTATTTTATTGTGACAAAAACCTTTTTAAATATAGCTTAAGACCATATTTTGTCCTCGGCACACAGGGCTAAAATGTTGCATAAAACACTGCCGCCAGCTTGCCAATAAAACCGAGGATCGCAGCGCCGCGACCCAGATACAAGGGAACAGTGTGCATCTTTATATATAGGTATCTCTATATATCTTCTGCACGTGTGCATATCTCTGGACTCCTAGTAAAAGGCTGGACCGTTTTACGATATTTATTATCTTTAATAGTATATTTTGGATTTTCAATTGGATCCGGTAAGTGGCGCTCCGATCGAGTATTATAATTTTTATTTTTGCCATCATCTGAACAGGACGATTTCCTTCGGATCTCTTTTCTCCCTGGCCTTTATTATTCCCAAGTCACTTGGGGTCAACTTTCTAGTCTAACCGGATTTCAGTTTTTCACGGAGCGACTGCCATCTGACCTCCGCAACCCGAAGGCTAACGATACCCTAAGGCTAGACCAGTGTCAGGATATTAAAGGGCACTGACTTTCCAATAACGACAGCCATAGATGTTCATGGCAGCCGACACCGACGGCTTAACGTGCTCTCCGAGGCACGGATCAGGCGATAATTGTCAATCAATACGCACATAATTTCGAAAAGTCATATAACTTCCGAAAGTCAGAGGTGCGCAACGTGGGTTCGAACCCGAGACCCTCTGCATTGCAGTCTTTTGGTCTTCCTTGATTTCCGTTGGATCTGCTAGTATTTATTTATTGTTGAGCAATAAATATTACTTTATATCGTCGTACAGGATATTGTTTTATAGCTTTAGGTTATTTCTAAATATTACTGTAAACAACCTCTTCAAACTAGGATTGATTTTGTGAAACTTTGTATACGCCCAGTCTCACACTTACAGGAAGGGATCACCTGAAGTCCTGAATGTCAACCAAACCGAACATTACCAAAATTCCACTGAAATAAATATATCACAGCTAATAATGCTTTAATGGTGTTGAACATTTGAGGCTGGTAGCCCGATACAAACTGTTGCTGGGCAGGCGGCATGAGCCCAGTCTGCCCGCCCACCGCTCACATCGAAACTTAGGCGGAGTTACATAGAGCTGTTACTACAACCTTTTGAGAATTACTTCTACGCGTACGTCGGGAATATTTACCTCAAAATTTTTCTTCCTATATTTAATAAAGCTGAGAATTTGTTTGTTTGTTTGAACGCGTTAATCTCAGGTACTACTGGTTCGATTTGAAAAATTATTTAAATGTTGAATAGCCTATTTATCGAGGAAGGCTATAGGCTATATAACATCACGCTACGAGCCACGGGTGCTGCGCAGTAACGATAAACGCGGGACAAACCGCGGGAACATCTAGTTACTATATATGATAGAAATGATTCTATTCGTGTAAGATTACGTTAATAATGATTGTAATGTTACGTAATATATTAGTATTAATGATAACTTAAATATTACGTGAGAATATCTTTTGTATATTTTATTCTGCGTTTTTACTGCTTAGGTGGCAAGTCAATGGCCTGCCTGATGGTAAATTGTGACTAAGACTAACAGACACTTCCCAGGTATCATTATTTATTACAAACCTTTTAATCTTTATATATATATAATTCTACTGTACGTGTGTATGTCACTGAACTCCTCCTAAACGGCTGGACCGATTTTGATGAAACTTTTTGTGTGTGTTCAAGTGGATTCGAGAATGGTCTAAACATGTATTTTTTTTTCTCTTGTGTACAGGACAACGTCTGTCGGGACAGCTAGTATATGTATAAAACAAAAAGTATATATGTATGTTTATCCATTGTCTAGTACCCATAGTACAAGCTCTGCTTAGTTTGGGCTAGATGGTGTTGTGTGTATGTATGTGGTAGAATATTATTATATAAACGCATAGCAGCCAACATAAGGTTAGTAGTGATCTTACTGATTCTACTCACGTCGTAGTACATTTTCAATCCCGCTAACTCTATATACTAAGGGTACATAACAAGGATGGTTTGGTAAGAATCTTCTGTAAAAATTGGTTGTCTGTAAAGTCGATTTACGGACGATAGTTTAACGTGACAACGTCATAACAAATCATTGATGAAAACGTTACAATGAGCGTAACGGGACAATGAGCGTAACGGGACAATAAGCGTGACGGGACAATGAGTCATCCTTTTTCATGCGTGCAGCCGGCGTTCATCGATTTATTGGACGTCGTCACGTCAAAAAAAGGAGGTATTTCCAACATTTAGTTGCTCTAGTTTGAGCGAAATCCTTAATTTATCCTACTCCTCACGCACCTCTTTTAATTGTCATTA
The DNA here is from genome assembly GCA_963564715.1 of Catocala sponsa. Taxonomy (NCBI): domain Eukaryota; kingdom Metazoa; phylum Arthropoda; class Insecta; order Lepidoptera; family Erebidae; genus Catocala; species Catocala sponsa. The sequence goes on along the minus strand of OY751348.1, from coordinate 20,698,944 downwards.
TTATTCATTAAATTAATTAACCTGGATTATAAAGATAGCAGACAATTTTGTTCAATCGCTCGTGAAAAAAAGGTATAACATTATCACTAACATAATTAGAAAATGATATACCTAACAATTTGGTAAAATTACAATCAAAATATATTAACACGTATGAACGTCAAGGATGCACTAACTTAACTAGGTATACTATGAATATACACTTACAGGTAATAAGTTAAAACTTAACTATGAATACCCTCTTTTATATCTAACTTTACAAATATTTTATTTCAGAACTTAATATAGGTACTCAGCAATTCTTTTTTATTTTACACATATACTTAAATCGTATCAAGAATAACTTTTAAATCAATATCCCAAATCTGTCACGCATAATTTCAAAGCAAAATTCCAAACGAAATAAATCATTCGACTATACATATCAACATCTCTAGACAGCGCCGAACCACCCTTACCAACCAACAGGCGACAGTGTTCCCCGGACTGTGCGGCCGCACGCACGCGTCTCACCGCCCCGGCCCCCGCGGGAAATGCACAGGTACCAACAACAATTTATTCAACACACAAACAAACACCCAACACCGACTATTTACTTAGTACATCGATTGAAAAGTACCAGGCGCACATACAATAAAAGTGTTACTAAGTGTTGATCATGATGAAAGCGTGTCGTTAAGATGAATTGTGCTAAGCTCTGCGTTCCTAGTGATTTCATTTTTTGGTGTGATGGTTCTTAATTTTCTCAGACGAGAGCGGAAGATACGTTTCTCTTTCTTGTAAAAAAAGTACGGACTGAAATGAGATGATAGCTTAAAAAATTGAAGATGTTTTTACAAATGATTATCCATTTTATTTTTAAATGAAAATGATGAAAAGTAAGATTTTTCCTTTATTATTATTACTCCGTGATTCTAGGTAACTAAATTCTACACATTAAAGGAATTAAGTACAGGTGTCTGACCACTGGTATAAATTGTTTCAGTATTTAAATGCCTTTCAAATATTTATAACTACAATTAATGAAGGAAATTCTGCACACGATTCCAAAAGACATTTCCTTATAATTTCTGTGTGCAACTCAATAAAACATATATTTAATACGGTAACTAAAGTGATAAAAATATCAGTAGAATAAATCCTGCTAAAAAAATAAAGTGAAATACGGTTGTCCTTAAAAAGGACGGTTATAACTCATGTTCTGAACACCGTCCTTCTTTGAGGACGGTGGCTAGATCACCGTGACGTGTCATTACTATTATTTACGTGATGTGTCTCGTTCGACCTCCACACATGCCGTTCATCTCGCGTTACGTATTAGACTATTAATTTATAGACTAGTCTATAAACATTCACATTTTACTATTGTATTTTATGGGTTTGTCCATTCTGATAACTGTGAGTAAACAACATACTATGTCTGTACTATGATATTTGTATAGGTACAATATGATACAGAACTAGTGAACCTTAATGATTTAAATATTGGATCGTGTTATCATTTTTGTTGCTTTTAATCTGTCAAATTTATAATACCAGACATAATTAAAATTTTATTGTGACTGGCCACCGGTGTGCCGCCGCGGTTTGGAATGTTAATTGGTAATTATTACAAAATAAATTACATAAAACTGATTGTACGGATGGTGATGTGATTAAAGCGTTCTCCTTGGCATTGCCGCTACGTTAAATAGTGAGGATTTGATCTTAAACGGTAGAAATCATACATCAATAAATCATTGTTTCAAGTCAGAAGGCAAATTCTCGTGAGAAAATATTTTAATACAGGGTTCCGATCTAGTCTAATAACATCAAATCTGGACTGAAATGCAATTTATGTTCACATTTGTTATTTATTTTAATTTAGGAGTTTTTTTTAAGTGGTATCTTCTTTAGGCGCGTTGAGCACTTCTTAGGTGAACAAAAATCATAGAACTCGCGTCATCCTCACGCTACGTCATCGTCACGCTTCCACGCTTTCCATTTTTGAATTATTTTAGAATATTAACAACATCTCAGAAATGGTGCGTCCTACGCAAAAAATAACGAATTTTTGACCACCTTAATAACTCCTAAGAGAGTAATTATGTTAGAGGAATCCGACCCGCCCCTTTTTTTTGTTTATAAAGAAGTGTTTATGATCAAGGATTAAAGTTTTCACTTCTATCGGCAGTCCTCAAAGACAGCCCCAATTTTTTTTGATATATACTATTTTTATTGATACTATTTGTGATATTTATGACTATGGGAACTATATTTTAAACAGTTTTATTACGAAAATTGTCTGTTTCGGTGTAGACACTTGGACTTCAGTGCAACAGTTTAAAAGGCTTTAAATTAATATCGTACCATGGTGTTATATAACACAGAACTGTAACGACCATGGAAGTAACATAAAGCAGCTATGCGCGTATTGCAATGTTTATCAAATCAAATCGTTTCATTTGTGAAACATAGATGGTTGAGGTACAAGTTAATAATAATAATTATAATAATATTCTATCACATACACACAGCACCATCTAGCCCAAACTAAGCAGAGCTTGTACTATGGATACTAGACAATGGATAAACATATATATACACTTCTTTTTTGTAAATACATACATATTATACATAGAAACACCCAGACCAAGACAAATATCCATGTTCATGCACACAAATGTTTGACTTGTGCGGGAATCGAACCCGCGACCTCAGATGTGGCAGTCGGTTACACTAACCACTACGCCATCTAGCTGTCATAATAATTATATAACAATGTGATACATTATGTTTGGTCTTCTAGGGCATACTAATTTGATTAAATAGTTGAAATTAAACTACTATATACGGATTTTATCGCGTTGTTTATTTGACACTTTATTACAAAATGTTGAAAACTGTTACACTACTATTACTACTAAACTTTACTAATTTTTAAGCTAATTACACAAATATAAATAGTATAATAGTATAAATAGTTTTAATAGTTTCAATAATTTAATTAGCTTAAAAATTAGTAAAGTTTAGTAGTAATAGTAGTGTAACAGTTTTCAAAATTTTGTAATAAAGTGTCAAATAAACAACGCGATAAAATCCGTATATAGTAGTTTAATTTCAATGAATAACATTCGCGTAAACAAAAGACAATATTGATTAAATAGATTATGATTACTATTAATTATACATAACATATTTCTTGAATGTTTAAATTATCATCTATATCCTTAGTTCCCAAAGTGGTCCAGGTGCACCCCCAGGGGTCCACGGGAGACTCGACGAGGTTCCACGTTGACGTTACAAAAAAATGGGGGTTCATAATTCGTAAGCGAGGGTTCACGAAAATTTATTTGCTTTCGATAGTGAAGAACTAAAAGTTAGCTTGACTTCACCTATGAATGTAGGCAGATATTTTAAGAAGCTTAGCGACTATTACTTGTAATAACTTGCATATTCCGTATTTAATACCAGTGGTCCTACGATTTTCCGGTATTCTTTACTAAAAAACCCGCCTACCGCGATAGGTTCAGCCCCGAGAAATTATAAAAAAAGGTGTTGCTTGGTTGTTCTTCACCAATATAAATACGAATGCCAAGGAATATGGTAGAAATGTAGCTGCAGGGGGTCTACCGGCACCAGCAGAATTTTGAAAGTGGTCTATGAGAAAAACGTCAGGAACCTCCTATATAAATAAATATCAATATCCACATGTACGACGGAGCATCACATAAGAAAGGTTCGAAAGACTGGGCTGTTTTTTATTTGTTGTGTTTGTTGTTTTAGCACAAGATTTGTGTTAACAAAAATTTGCGACAAATCCGCGGGCAATGTAGAAAATTCAAATGGTATTTTTATAGAGAAAAATTATTGACGTTTTGATATTGAATTTAATTACGTGAAACGTATTTTTCTATAGATTGACAGGACGACGACTGTGGAGTCAGCTAGTGATAAAACAAAATTATCAAATAAACATCATTTTTCAGTTTATCACATAAATATAATTCAGACAACACAAGCATGCAATTATTATACTTATTATAAACGAAATAAAGTACAAATTAGAATAGCAGCATAAACAATGACGTTTCAACTTTAATAAAAATGTCACCGCAATCAGTGTTGCGAAATATACATTCCAAATACAGCAAAACTGACTAAACGTTTTGTTGTTGATATTGAAAGTATTTGCATTCATTTTTTTTGGACATATCGAGTTTTGCGATGATTGCCTGCCAGCACTAGTTCCTATATATATACAGGTTGTTCGGTAATTAATGGATAACCTTGAAATTTCTTACAGTAGAACTGATGGCCGTTCAGAAAAAAAAATATATACGCCTTTATTATTCCCAAGTCACTTGGGGTCGGCTTTCTAGTCTAACCGGATTTGACTGGATATCAGTTCTTACACGGAACGACTGCCGTCTGACCTCCACAACCCGAAGGCTAACGATACCCTAAAGCTAGACCAGTCTCAGGATATTAGAGGGCACTGACTTCCCAATATCGACTGCCATAGACGTTCATGGCAGCCGGGACCGACGGCTTAACGTGCTCTCCGAGGCACGGAGCAGGCGATAAATATTATCAATCAATTATTGTCAAACTCACATAATTTCGACCTTAACATGTTAAGCGTCACGTGTATATGTCATTACACACCCTAGTGCAACTCTCACAGACCAGTTATATACCTGGAGTAGTCAACTTCAGAGGCCAGTGTATTAGGTAGCCCTGACCCTCACACATCGTTTGGTGTATTTAGGGTAGAGTTGCACTAAAAAAAAAAAAAAAAAAGGGTGTATAATGACATGTGATATACGTGGCGCTTAACGTGTTAACTATTACAATTATTATGTAAGTGTATGAAACTGTATGGCTGTAACACCTTGTTAATCTGAGTTGTAAAATACTGAAATTATATTTAACTGACGATTTAAAAGAGTGGCCGTGAGTTTCTTGCAGGTTTCTTTTCATAGGCTCAACCCTTTGCCTGAACCTAGCAACTAACCTAAATGCAGCTTCAGTAACTTAGTAAACTCACTAACCTATATATTTTGACGTTCATGAGTGTTACTTTGTGACGTAAATGAATAAATGATTTTTGACTTTAGCTTTGACTTTGTACTACCTCTTTCTCACTGCTTGATATTCGCCTAATATTAGCACAGTTGATTATAATAATTCATGTATAAATAAAGTAATAACATAAAATTTATTACAATACGTTACAAAAAATGACTTTTCAAAAGTTTGTTATCGAGATCAAATTAAACCTGTCTTAAAATATCAATTCATGAGATAATCAGATAGAGGCTTCGAACTTATACCATCAACATCAACGTTAAATCCTCATGAACTTAAAAGAAAATCTGGCGGCCTCGATGGTGTAGTGGTTAGTGTAACCGACTGTCATGCCTGAGGTCGCGGGTTCGATTCCCACACAAGTCAAATATTTGATGCTTGAACATAGATGTTTGTCTTGGTCTGGGTGTTTCTGTGTATAATATGTATGTATTTACAAAAAAAGTATATATGTACCTATGTTTATCCATTGCCTATTACAAGCTTAGTTTGGGCTGGATGCTGTTGTGTGTATGTGGTAGAAAATTATTATTATTATATTATAGAAAAAGAAAATATAAAGAGGCACGCGTTAGAAAGAGATGTAGAAGTTAAACCATTTTATTCTGTCATTTTTACACCCACGTTTTAAAACGTTTAAGATAAAATAATATCACATATTAACTGCCTCTGTAAAGGCGATTGTTACAACGATATTCATCTTTTATAAAATTTACGTTGCACGATGTGTTCACGATTCAACTTTCATTATTTCAACTAGATTTTCCCCACGGCTTCGCTCGCGTAAATGTGAGGTTAGTAATGGTACTTTTTTCTGGATGAAAGGCACCCTATGTTCCGTTCTGTTCCCCTGACAACGTGTATGCGAAATTTCATGATGATCAGTCGTGTATTTGAAGCGTGAAAGCGTAACAAACAAACAAACGCACAATCGCATTTATAATAAATATGACTATCTGAAACCATTTCACGAAAAAAATCGGTACATTAATTTCTCCAAAAATATAATTCTAATAAAAAAAATATGGTCGGGGTTATTCTATATCACCAGTAGAATGCGTGGTTAAGAGGAATTATACGATTTCAAAATCAGCCTGTATATACTATAGTTGTGCGCAGTTGAAATACGAATGTTTTGTAATGTGACATAAACAAAACATGGCATGTAATTATGGAAGTTTACGAGTTCAAAAGGCCATTTCTGCCAATTATTTATTGCTGAATCGAATAAGCCGGCTCGCTCGGGGAATTATCACCTAGTCAGACAAATCGCTTCAACTGAGAACAGTATACATATGTAGCACTTGACGCTGTGGCAATGGTCGACTGCACGCATGGTGTAGTGGCTTAAGTAGTCGTCTCGCCGCTGCCAGTGCACCGAGTGTTGTGGGTTCGAATCCCACACGGGACAAAAAATTGTGTGATCACAAATGGTTTTCCGAGTCTAAATGTTATATGTGTTCGTTGTTTGTATGTTAGAATAGAATATTTTTATTTGCATAAAATGTAGGTACATAAGTTGGAATATTATATAATTGGAGCCATAATTACATTCTGTCAAACTGTGACATGCAAATCTTAATTAAAATCAAAAACACATTAACATCATAAATTATTCTTAATTTGTAAATTATGGCTAGACTAATAATTGTTATATACACATGCGCATATTTTACGCTTTTACTACAATTTACATTTATTTTCGACAACCATCAAAGTAATCTTTTATTGAGTAAAAGGATTTATCAATTAGCCAGTGTTTGAATTTCTTGCAAAATTTGTGAGTAGGCATTTGCTTGTAACTACTAGGTAACAAATTAAAAATTCGCCCACACATTACTAAACTACTTTTTAAGTACATAGCCGTGCTAGGTACCTTATGCACTACAATTCTGTCAGGATGCCTGGTGTTACGAGGGTATAAGTCTCTTGTTCTTTTAAACAAGTTAGGGTGTTGCACAACAAATTTAGCTGTCTCTAGTATATACATACAGGGTAGAGTGAGTATGCGAGATCATTCTGTTACATACCCCCTTATGTATGGGACCTCCGTAGAGTAGATATGACTCAGCATAGATATCATATACCCCGGTAGGTGGCAGAGTCGTGAGAAACAGGCAGTCTTCTTTTAGCACTAACTTTGACCACTCGCCTTTTTCCATTATTTTGTGTTCCAATAGAATTTATCGTAATTTTGTATTTGGGTCAATATAGTGTCGAAATTATAAATTAGTTTTTTTTAAGACTCATCATAAGTGCCGTGTAACAGTTCGTAAAGTCCACCGTGATACAGGAATGATTGCTTATGCGGGCGATAAAAAAATAGTGAGACGAGCTCTTAAGCCACCAGGCCTTCATTGCAGTCTGTCATTTGAAGTTTAACGTCTGGTATTGCAAGTGATCATGGGCTTTTCAAGCCCCTTACAATAGCGGGTACGCTTTGCCACCACAGTTCCAAAGTTAAAAATTATGAAACACTTTGTCGTGTAACTAGCGAGCTGCCCGATACGGATAGTACAAAACCATAATAAATTATACACCTAAACCTGCCCCATGAATCACTCTGTCTATCGACGAAAACTGCATGAAAATCCGTTCAGTAGTTTTTGAGTTTAGCGCGGATAGACAGACAGACGCGGTGAGGGTGTTTGTTTTATAATATGTAGTAATAGTAATGTCACCATTGCGAAGGGGCGAAGACTACTTAATCTTAAACTTAGCCTACGGCAATACGGATATGATACTGCTTATTACACAGGGCGAAGAGCATGGAGCACGAAAATATGACTCAGTCAAAGAAAACCCACTTTGTCCCTTTCTCAGAATGTCACTTTCGCAAAATGTCCCTTGTTTCCAATTCCTTGGTAAAATGTGAAAAATGGCTAGGTACGAATGAGATTTATGTACAAAGGGTTCCATAGTAATATATTATTTAGATAGGTATCACAAAATCTACAATAAAGGACATACGTTATACAGTTTGCTACGTTTATTTATTTTGCCAACTGTTTTATACTTGTTTATTTATTTATTTAGGCATATTTACAGGGTAAACACAGACATTCACATAAAATTAACAATTACCAAAGTGTGTGTGCTACCCCAATTACAAATATGCACAGCAAAGGCAAATCAAAATAAAAAAGAAATCAAAAATAAATTTATTCAAGTTACAAGGTAACACTTATGAATGTCAAAGTTACACTATTTTTTTTTTTATTTGAGTCCAGAGAACCAGCGATCCCGTTTCGATGGTCCGCTCTTCTTCGTGGCTTGCGAACGAATGCCCCTTGACTGTCCTCTAACTTCTAAATTTAAACATCGGCCCACCAAACGATCCCGCTCACGTGATTCATCGACGACATGGCGTTCTCCGTTCTCGCTCGTACAATAAAGTCAATTGTGTGTCTTAATATCGCTAAATTATCGTAGTCTCCGACAAGTACATATATTCAATACCCGGTAAAGGGCAATAAGATCACATCCTATAACGTTACATTTGAAAACATACATATTCGTGTAATAGGTAATGTGTACTTACTTATGTTTTGAAAATAAATACTTACTTACTTACCTAGTCCAATGGTAATTATACGTCTCTGCTTATGCGATTAACAGACGGCACCGCGCACCGCCGCGGTAGGCGATGAAGCGGTTCTCATGTCGCATTGGCCTCTAATAAATCAGTTGAAGCCTAACACACGTACACCGCCGTCCGCGCGGAGGAGCAGCGCCTCACACACGGGACGCCGCATAACCGCGCGTGTCATCATTGGTGCAGAACGTGTTGCAATTTAAAAATGATCAAACTGGTCGAAACCGAGTTAAATCCATCCGCGCGGAAAGACGCGTAAGCCGCCTTACCGCGCGGTGCACCGCTATGAAATCCGCTTTACCGCCACCGCCCTCCGCGGCGGTGCGCGGTGCCGTGATAATCGCCTTACCATTTTAGTGATATATAGATCTCTATATATGTCTATCTATGTGTGAATGATTGAAGCCGTAACACTAGACGGCTTAAAAGCGGCCGCTGGCCAGTTAAGACACGGGGCTTTAACCGGAAACTCAATACTGAACATCAACAATTTTTAAATTTTACTTTTGTTTTCAGCCAATATCCTTTTACATTGACGAACCGTTGCGTTATTTGTTAAATTGGTTTGGTAGCTTAAAGTAATCATTGTACACATCTATACTAACATATATAGATAGAGAGCCTTGATATATTTGACTAGAGTTTGACCGTGGCTTCGCTCGCGAAAATGTAGGTCAGGTTAATTTAGTAACAGTACATTTTTTTTGAGCAGCGATAGCTCAGTGGGTTGACCAACAGACTGCAATGCAGAGGGTTTCAAGTTCGAACCCACGTCGCGCACCTCTGACTTTCGGAAGTTATATGACTTTTTTTTTTTGAGTAGTAGAGCCTCGCTGATTTCAGCATGAATGGGCCGGCTCGACCGGGGAAGGACTACCCTCTCACAGAATATCGACGTGGAATAGCAGTAGTCCTACTGTTGTATTTCGTTCGGTGAGTGAGAGTACCGGAGGCCCAATCACCCCCTTTCCCCCATCCCGCTCCCTTTCCTAAAGGGTCGGCAACGCGCAAGTGATGCCTCTGGTGTTGCAGGCGTCCATAGGCTACGGTGACCACTTGCAATCAGGTGGGCCGTATGCTTGTTTGCCACCTTAGTTGTATAAAAAAAAACATTTCGAAATTATGTGCGTACTAGTTTTTACCCGCGGCTTTGCTCGCGTAAATGTAGGTTAGGTTAGGTTTGCAACGGTTATTTTTTCTGGATGAAAGGTAACCTATGTCTTATTCTGTACCCCTGACAACGTGTATGCACAATTTCATGTTGATCGGTTGAGTAGTTAAGGCGTGAAAGCTTAACAAACAAACAAACTCATTTTTGCATTTATAATATTAGTTAGGACTAGTTAGGATTGATTAACAATTATCGCGTGCTCCGTGCCTCGGAGAGCACGTTAAGCCGTCGGTCCCGGCTGCCATGAACATCTATGGCAGTCGTTATTGGGAGAGATAAAAGATCCCACTGGGTCGAAGTGTCGCCTCATAAGATAAGATAAGATGACATGTTTCTAGACGAAAGGTACCCATGTCCTTTTCTGATCCCCTGACATTGTGTATGCGAAAATTTTATAGTGATCGGTTCAGTAGTTGAGGCGTGAAAGCGTAACAAACAAACTAACTAACATTCGCATTTATAATTAACTAGACGTTCCCGCGGTTTCACCCGAGTTTATCGTTACTGCGCCGCTCCCGTGGGTCGTAGCTTGATGTTATATACATATATCGAACCGGTAGTTCCTGAGATTAGCGCGTTCAAACCAACAAACAAACAAACTCTTCAGCTTTATAATATTAGTATAGATAGCTGACCCGCGCAACTTCGTCTGCGTCGCATAAGAGAGAGAGTGGGTCGTAGGCACCTATAATACAATTTTAAAGGAGCTGAAACTTTCTTTGTTAAATCCACGAACCACATAAGAACCATTGAACAAAATTTTATAAATATACCTACAGTGCTAATTTAAAATCACGCAGAATAAACCAGGACAAACATCATTTGTAAGTCTGTAATGGGTAATTATTTTGCCGCGATGTTATTTTAAAACTGCGATATCTCCTAAGATATTCATTGAAATCGAATGATGTAAAGGGCAATTTTGTTTTAAATTAAATACTTGTGATGAATAACATATTTATTTGGATAAGGATAAGGATTAATATCATGTTTATAAAAATACCTTCGCAAATAATGCATTATTTTAGAACAAATTTGGTTAACATAAAAAAGATTATAGTGAGCCAACCTTAAAAGATAGACATATGCTGTCGCGGACTTTTTTTTTGTACTTTTTAAGGGGAACAATTCTGTCATACATGATTTTTGCGAGACTTGAACTATTTATGCAGCGCACGCAGCAGAAGCTCTCAAAAGGAAAAAAAGCCCTCCGATTTTTAAACATTCTTCATTGGTGCTCAGCTCCTTTTGATCTTAGCGTGATGATATATAGCCTATAGCATTTCTCGATAAATGGGCTATCTAACACTGAAAGAATTTTTCAAATCGGACCAGTAGTTCCTGAGATTAGCGCGTTCAAGCAAACAAACAAACAAATAAACAAACAAACAAACAGACTCTTCAGCTTTATAATATTAGTATAGATTTCTAAGTCAGGTAGTTATTGGATATTTATATTAGGAAAATCGTAACCTATCGTATGTTTATATTTTTGTAATAAAAAAAGATATGCACTTTAACAAAAAAATAAATTGGGGTAGTCCTTGGGGACTGCCGATAGAAGTTAAAACTTTAATCCTGGATCATAAGCACTTCGGGGCGGGTCGGAGTCCTGAACTCTCTTAGAAGTTATTAAGGGGGTCTAAATTTCATTGTTATTTGCGTAGGACGCACCATTTCTGAGATATTGTTAATATTCTAAAATAAGCGTGGAAGTGACGATGACGCGAGTTCTATGATTTTTGTTCAGCCAAGAAGTGTTCAACGCGCCTAAAGAAGATTACACTTCAAAAATTTATTCGTAGCCGATAAACAATCGGTTTTAAGCGTTAAGATTAGTAAAATAAGGTTTAAAGTGGCGCGCACTTGGTCGCTTGTATGTCGGCCTCGATGGCGTAGTGGTTAGTGTAACCGACTGCCACGCCTGAGGTTGCGGGTTCGATTGCCGCACAAGTCAAACATTTGTGCGCATGAACATGGATGTTTGTCTCGGTCTGGGTGTTTCTATGTATAATATGTATTTATTTACAAAAAAAAGTATATATGTATGTTTATCCATTGCCAAGTACCCATAGTACAAGCTCTGCTTAGTTTGGGCTAGATGGTGTATGTATGTGATAAAATATTATATTATACTAGTTTTTGCGCGCGGCTCCGCCCGCGTGGTACCTACATCAATAAAAAGTAGCCTATATCCTTCTCCAGGTTTGAAACAATATCTGTACCAAATTTCATCTAAATCGGTAAATCGGTTGAGTGGTTTAGCCGTGAAAAGGTAACAGACAGACAGAGTTACTTTCGAATTTATAATATTAGTAAGGATTATTATAGAACAAATGCAGGGTACAAATGTAGCGACTCGTATGCGAGGCACTGTTAAAGGGCAAGGTAATGTTAGCACAGCGACTGTCAATAAGCTTGTTATATCACAAAAGCCTTGTCTTCTGTAAAGTCAGAAAATACAGCTTGTAAAATGAGGGCGTAAGACACATCCGCCTATATGATTACACGGGCATGTATGTATCTATGACAATACTGTACTAGGGATAAACCGCATCAATGTTTGCAGTAACTTTACAAGTATGCGGATAACTTCGTATCACTGTTGATACAAGGGTAAGAAACTAAAGAGATTATTCTCTAGCAGCGCCTTAAACGAGTACTAAGCACCACACGCTTGAATAAAGCGATTATCTTATCTTATGTGGGGGCCAGTCAGTGCAGGCCGGCGACACTTCGACCCAGTGGGATCTTTTGTGTCGACACTCTCCCAATAACGACTGCCATAGATGTTCATGGCAGCTGGGACCAACGGCTTAACGTGCTCTCCGAGGCACGGAGCAGGCAATAAATGTCAATCAATACGCACATAATTTTGAAAAGTCATATAACTTCCGAAAGTCAGAGGTGCGCGACGTGGTTTTGAACCCGAGACCCTCTGCATTACAGTCTGTCGGTCTCCCCGCTGAGCTATCGCTGCTCTACTATCTCATACTACCAGACGAACTGCTAGCTCATCTACTACCAAGAGTAATGAGAACAATAGCTGAAATATCTGGCAAATACAGTACGAATAGTCTTGAATTATTGCGTCTTGTAAAAGATCTACCGTTCGCAGAGCTGGTAACTTTGTTAATGTAACTTTTGACACTTGTACGTGTTACTTTGCGACCTACATGAATAAATTATCCCAAATGTTACAAAACTAAGTTTGATTCTTAGGTATTTCTTTATAATTTGACTACTGAATATTTCACGCTTGACTTGGCATTGAGGACTACCTTTCTTATCTACATTTCTTATTTCTTTGTCCATATTACATGCTAGACAAAATATTCAACTAACTGCCGAATAAATTAAATTATTTATATTCCACCTATACTAATATTTTGTCTCACACCTGTTATTAGCTCTTAGGCCAGATTGTTTAGTTTTTATATAAATGTGTATCAAATTATATGTTTCGCCTAAAAGCTGTTGGTGTGCCAATATATAAATAAATAAATAAATTATAAAGAGGAAAGATTAGATTTTTTGTTTGTAAGGATTTAACTCAAAAACTACTCAAGCGATTTTTAGCTAAAGAATTTGTTTGTTTGAACGAGCTAATCTCAGGAACTACTGGTTCGATTAGAAAAAATATTTTATTGTTGGATAGCCTATTTATCGAGGAAGGCTATAGGCTATATAACATCATGCTACAACCCACGGGGGCGGCGCAGTAATGATAAACGCAGGTGAAACGCCGGGAACATTTAGTTGGTTAATATTTCTCCGTTTCTTCGCTTCGCAGCCTCGCTCCGCTTCAATGGACAGGCAGCCTTCGAGTAGGCCGAGGTATATAGAACTCACATCTTGTCAGCTATTTCTTATGTCAATGCTATTAAATTTTAGACAGAATGTACATATTAAGTGGGAGCTAAAAACACAGCTGGCGAAATGAGGATGTAGGTACTTAAGGGCATAGGCGTGAGACTCTGTATGTGTAATTGATATTAAACTGCAGTTTATTTGCAAATACTACATTCATACAATTTTGAAAACTTTTAAACTATTGTTACTATTGGAATTTACTAATCATAAATTATTAAATTAATAAATTGATTGCCCGTCGTTTCGACCGACTTGCATCGATCGTGGTCACGGGTTGACTGATGTGAGCTCAGCGGCTCCTTCGTGAGTGCGGGGTTCGGCAACTACGCACTCACAGTCAACACCCGTTATCTAGCATCTATGTATATATTAATACGTGAAGCAAAAACTGCACCTACTCCTTTTTACGAAAATTTCGCGAACGGAGGAGTATGAAATTTAGCACAGTTAAAGTTTATATGGAGAAGGAGGGGCGAATCCTAATATTTTATAAAATATGCATTAAAATACATTAAATTAATGGAAAACACTACACGCACACAACCATGCATTTGACACACGCAGTCGTACTATTCTTCGTAACTATGGTTACATATATCAATATAATTTGTTTGACAAAGATAGGTAAATTAACCTGTAAGTATAGATCGAAATCTAAATGAAATGTGATTATAAGGATATAGGGTTCTAGACAATAAAACCTCAGTAACTATCAAACTGCCTGAACCTAGCAACTAACTTAAATGTAGCTTCATACATACATACATAGATTCACGCCTGTTTCCCAGAGGGGTAGGCAGAGACTACGGATTTCCATTTGCTACGATCCTGACACACTGCTCTGGCTTCATTCACTTTCATCACATTCCTCATACACGCCCGTCGGTTCAAGGAGCTCTTAACCTGGCCTTTGTCCAGAACGCCTCCGATCTGATCGAGAAACGTTCGCCTACGTCTTCCTCTTGCGACTGTTCCATTCACACTAGCCTTATAAACTTTCTTAGTAACTTAGTAAACTCACTAACCTATATACTTTGACGTTCATAAGTGTTACTTTGTAACCTAAATGAATAAATTATTTTTGACTTGACTTGACTTAAAATTTAAATCAATTATGCTCGCATTTCGACCACTTGGCGACCGCTATTTATATTAAGTATTATTATATTAAGTATTTTTATATTAAAGTAATTTTATATTAAGTATGTGAACAAATCGCGATAGTCTAAAAACTTTTATTATTAAATTATTTAGATTCACACTTTGCTCGACATTTCAGTCATTTTTCAGCAGCAATAATCATGTGAGTTGTTATAAATGAAAAAGTGGGTTTGCTGGTATGTCTTTCTTCCTCAGATACGAAGCAACGGTTCCACGTGATTTTGGATATAGATTACAGCCATATAGAGATTAAGGTTACAACTTGCCTCAAAAATGTACGGATGCTGTAGGATTGATCTTTAGAGCAAATAGAGCAAAATCTCGGTTAAAACTTTGACTCTTATAAGGTATGTGGCGTGTTCATATTTGACACTATGGCTGGTTCAAGAAGTATTTGAAAAATCTCCCGTGACACAGAATTTAATCTGAGACTGCATGGCTGGATGGCATTGTGGTTTAAGTGGTTGATTAGCCACTGCATCAAGTGTTGTGGGTTCGATCTCCACACGGGACAAAAAATTGTGTGATTTATAAATGTTTGTTTCGAGTCTGGGTGTCTTTGTGTCCGTTGTTTGAATGTTTGTAAAGTCCCCGCGACATAAGATTATAGGTAGACCTATTCATTTGTACTTTGAATGAAATTAACAGAGTAGTACTAGCGATTATATGCTATTATAATTAAATTAAATAAGTGTACTGTATAATTACTAAGTTATATTATGTATTGAAATTAAACAACTATATACGGATTTTATCGCGTTGTTTATTTAACACTATTACAAAATTTTTTGAAAAACTGTTACACTACTATAATCACTATTAAACTTTACAAATTTTTAAGCTAATTAAATTATTGAAACTATTAAATTATTGAAACTATTAAATTATATTAATAGTTTCAATAATTTAATTAGCTTAATAGTAATTATATTAATAGTCTCAATAATTTAATTAAATAATAATTTAATTAGCTTAAAAATTTGTAAAGTTTAATAGTGATTATAGTAGTGTAACAGTTTTTCAAAAAATTTTGTAATAGTGTTAAATAAACAACGCGATAAAATCCGTATATAGTTGTTTAATTTCAATGAATAACATTCGCGTAAACAGAAGACAATATTATATTATGTAATATTGTCGTCGTTGGCTGTACTGTCGCATTAGGTTTTTTCCTGTAAAGATTGTATAAGTTTAAATCCTTATCCTTACTAATATTATAAATGCGAAAGTAACTCTGTCTGTCGGTCTGTCTGTCTGTCTGTCTGTTACCTTTTCACGCTCAAACCGCTGAACCGATTTAGATGAAATTTGGAATGGAGATAGCCTGAGGCCCTGGGAAGGACATAGGCTATATAACATCATGCTACAGCTCACGGGAGCGGCCCAGTAACCACCATTATCACTGACGCGGGTGAGATCGCGGGCACAGCTAGTAAATAAATAAAAAAAAGTTTTCTATTAAATATAATGATTTTATCAAATTTTGCAGCGTCACCTTAATCAGAATATTCACTAAACTACACACTACACTTGAAAATATGACCACAGGTACATATAGGTTAAACTGTAAAATGTATGTAAACAAAATCTTCTAAAGCGCTATAAATTATATCATTTTTCCTTCAGCGAGATTGCGAACGTACTGTACGAGTTGTGGGAGGATGTTAATATCCCTTTGTATTACTGACATCCTAGTACAAGCGTTTAATTGTACATAGCATCACGGCTGCACGTCCCAAAGGGTAGGCAGCCTTGTTCTGATAGCACGTAATAGGGACATATTGCCGCATATGAGGTTATTCTCATAGCAATTGATTACACCACTCTACCGATAGTAATGATATTTTCAGTATTTAGCATATACGAGTATTAAATAAGTAAAATAGTTCTTTGATATAGCAATATCTATAGGTAATATTGTCTTCTGTTTACGATAATGTTATTCATTGAAATTAAACTGCTATATACGGATTGTATCGCGTTGTTTATTTGACATTTTATTACATAATTTAGAAACTGCTGTGTGAACACTTTCTCCGACGTTTCGGTTGCTTTTCAGCATCGTGACCATGGCTGCTGAAAAGCAACCGAAACGTCGGAGAAAGTGTGAACATAAATATAAATAGTTTTAATAGTTTCAATAATTTAATTAGCTTAAAAATTAGTAAAGTTTAATAATAATAGTAGTGTAACAGTTTTCAAAATTTTATAATAAAGTGTCAAATAAACAACGCGACAAAATCCGTATATAGTAGTTTAATTTCAATGATTAGCAATATCTATGTATTATGAATGTGGGTATTAAAATATTTAAAGAAAAGGTTTTCAACAAATCTATAGCTGTCGCACTGAGCCCAAACAAAATCTAAATGTGATTGATATGAATCCCAGATATATAAACGTGAGTTTAAGTGACTTTTTGGTCGTTTCGCACGAACGTGTCTGCACGAATTAGGTACGCACAACAACACTTTTTAAAATTATTATTTAAATTTCTTTAAGTGTGTCAGGATCGTAGCAAATGGAAGTCCGTAGTCACTACCTATCCCTCTGGGAAACAGGCGTGAATCTATGTATTATTTTAAGTGCCGATACGCACACATCCATATAATATGAGTGCAAAACGAACCGATCTGAAAAAGAAAGAGTGCGGATCGACACTTAAAAAGATATGAATTTTATAAAATGTCATTTCGCACAATTCGTGCAAACAGATTCGTGCGAAATGGCCAATAAGCTGACTACATATCGATGTGTGTAGCACACTTATGTATTACCGATGCGTAAAATTGGATTCGAATGATATCCCAATGTCTCAACAACAACGTATAAAGTGAGCTCACCTTAGAGAGCTCTCTGCGTCCGTAAACGAGGACAGGAGGTATCATTGTAGCATTGAGCATGAAAATATACGCATCACATCTTAACTAATATTATAAATGCTAATGTGAGTTTGTTTGTTACGCTTTCACGCATTAATTACTCGACCGATCCGATCCAAAAAAAATTGTGAGCCGTCACGGGACGTCTGGCAGATGTGAAACATCGAAATTATTTTGTACAAGTAATATGCATAAAAGAACAGATTACGACTGGAACTAATATGGCATAATGTAAATAACTAAGTATAAATTAAAATTTAAAATCCCGCGACACAAAATAATAAAAATAGTAATCAGCCATTTTGCGGTGGCGGCCATCTTGGATTTAAAAATTTATCATAGTGTATAGCATTCTACTAGTCAAGTTCTTTCATTTGATACCCATATTAAGGGGGTTGTGAAAAATATTTAATCTGCTATTTTGTGGCGGCGGCCATGTTGGACCGATTTTCATCAAACATAGCTAAGAACACTCCCGACTAATTCACATTTTAAACAAAAAAAACTAAGTCAAAATCGGTTCATCCGTTCGGGAGCTACGATGCCAGAGACAGGCACACACACACACACACACACAGACACGTCAAACTTACAACACCCCATCGGTTTTGCGTCGGGAGTTAAATACTATCATATAGCGTGGCGACGCATCGCCACGGCATGCGATCAATCCAGCAATCGGTTTTACGTGCGGCTATAGATGTTTAACATCAATAAAGGCACCTGGAAATTGAAATGCTCGTCCTCAGACCGCAAACATACCTGTACCTAAACTTATGTCACTGGTCCAACGACGCAGTCGAATGTAACTAAATTAGCTAATTAACTGACTCTATTACCGGCCGTCCGCTTTCCCCAAAAAAGGACGGCTTCTTTCTTAAATACCCTATTTTACCCATAAAAGTTGGGAGAAGACAGTCATTATTGTGAACCTTTTAGTAAAACGGTGTACAGTAAGTACATCGTTTAACAAAATGATTGCCATTGGTACAATAATTTGAATTGTAAAAAAGGTTTTGTAATAGAGATCATTTGGTTGCATTATCAAATCTAATTTCTGCTAATGTTTACATATAAAAAAATTCCTTCCGTATTTTTGGCTTATACATATCATAAAATTAAAATTACTCAATGTCTATAGCTACATTTGATATATTAAAACATGTCTTACGTCTTTATAAGAGCTTATAGAAGTCAAAACGATATTTTTAAATGGGTAGTATTTACCTGCACACCAAAAAAATACTAATTGCACACCAAAATATATTTAAAGAGATCAAACTAAGTCGACGGAGACTCCTATTTTTGGGTGGGTTTGAGAAGGAACCTAACATAACTTAACCCTTCCGAGACGGAATGTGGTGATTTGAGGCGTATTAGGTGCTCGTTATGATATTTTTTAGTAAGCATATTTTGCTGCGCAATTAGTATTTTTGATGGTCATTATATTTAATACCTTTTTAAATGTTGGTAAATCGGTATATTGTACATGCATCACGCATAAGCTACTGAACGGAATTAAATGCAATTTTTACAGTTGTATGGTTAAAGGTTCAACTTACAATCTAGTGCATGTTATTTTGCAATATCACTTACATACTTAACCTTTTCACCGCCACAGCATAAAAGTAGCGTCGTGCCCCCTACGCCAGGCGATGATTAATGTAGTTTTAAATAATAGGTAAGAGGAACACAACAAACATATTTTTGTATGTTTATTTTGAACTGTAAACTAGTCGTATTTTCGACGTGCCATGCCGTCGGGGGCGTCGTGAGCACGGTTTAATTTGACGTGAATGGACGTCCGTGGCGATCAAAAGGTTAATGGAATAAGCGTCTTTTATATTTTCTCACAACGCGCAACGTCCTTAATAAGTACTTTTTATACATTGTGTTTTCCTGTCAGAAATTTCTCAGTACCACTAGCTCACAGAGGCTCAGCCCGCCTACCGTGGTTCAGTTCCGAGAATATCATAAAAAAAGGTCAGTACGTGGAGATTTGATAAATTTTTTTACTTGTTTATCTGCAGGGCGTCCACCGGAACCAGCTAAATTTTGAAAGTGGTCTATGAGAAAACAAGTCTGGGAACCTCTGATCTAAATATTTAAACCGTAGTATATCTAGATATGCTGTAGATTTCTTAAAACATGGATTAAGTTTAGATATTGTGGGATAAGAATACTAATGAAGTAGAGCGGAATAGTCTGGCGTGACAAGAGGCCGTTTGGGAACGTGCTTTCATCTTACAGCAGATCGCAGCAAAATGGCCTTGTGATGTGTTACTGTAGTGTAGGGTTTAGAGATGTGCTGCAGTCAACGGAAATAAAACAAAGAAGTATTTTACTGGAATTACGTACGACGTAATTTTTACCAAAATTAACGATGAAGGAAGAACATCGTGAGGAAACCTGCATGTCCGAGAGTCTGTCTGCATAATGTACTCTTTAATCCTTGATCATAAACACTTCTTTATAAACCAAATTATAAGCAAAAAAAATTCAAAAATGGAAAGTGTGGAAGCGTGACGATGACGCGAGTTCCATGATTTTTGTTCACCCAAGAAGTGCTCAACACGCCTAAAGAAGTTTTCACTTCAAAAAAAAAGCGCCGTGTCGGGTTCTAGTTCCTGATACTCTCTTGGTAGTTATTAAGGGGGTCAAAATTTCGTTATTTTCGCATAGCACGCACCATTTCTGATATATTGTTAATATTCTAAAATAATTCAAAAACGGAAAGCGTGGAAGCGTGATGATGACGCGAGTTCTATGATTTTTGTTCACCCAAGCAGTGCTCAACGCGCCTAAAGAAGTTTTCACTTCAAAAATAAACTTAGCAAACATAACGTACAGGCATTCGAAACGTTTTATTTTCGTATCATAAAATGTCCAAGGTCTTTCTCGGGTTTCTTCAGCTATCTGTGTTAAAAATGTCCTCCTACTAATATTAAAATTTGGAGATGTTTAGGTATCTGTTCCTCAATCACGCCTAAATCTTAGAACGGTCTTAATGACACACAGATAGACAATGTCATGAGTTAATACGTAGGATTTATGCCGTGTAGATTAGTATCGTGTAAATCACGGTATACGTGCCCGATGGATACATGGGGCGAGAGTACATACTTTATTGTAACACTGAGATGACATTCAAGGTCATGGCAATATTATTGATATATGATATGATAATATATTTGCAAAGATATAATAAAGAAAGAAAATAAAAAAAAATTAACAAAAAAGAAACCCGACTTCAGATAAGAATATTCTAAAACTTAAAATGCACTAAAAAGTTAATAAATAATTGCATATTCTTGTGAATAATTAAATTATTGTTATTTTTGGAGTCGGTGTCAGCCACCCGCGCCGCGTGCTGCGTCTATGTGTGTAATTGTGCATGCCAATGTTATGTTATGATTATAGTAAGACATCTCATGTTTAATTAGTTATAAACCTACCTTGGCTGACACCGACTCCAATAATAACAATAATTTAATTATTTACAAGAATATGCAATTATTTATTAACTTTTTAGTGCATTTAAAGTTTTAGAATATTCTTATTTGAAGTCGGTTTTATTTTTTGTTAAATTTTTTTTTATTTCTCGGTTTTTAGTGAACCTTGCCAAATATGAGAACATCATCAATGTAGCCAAATACGCATTATTCAGTATAACTCGAAAACGAATGGTCAAATCTTGATCAAAATTAAATGGGACCGCACGGGAAGCACCAGCTTTCAAATAAAAAAGAATCATCAAAATCGGTTCACCCAGTCGAAAGTAACGAAGTAACAAACATAAAAAAAAATATTAAAACAATACAGACGAATTGAATAACTCCTTCTTTTTTTGAAGTCGGTAAAAAATAAGCAACACTAGATAGTTCCCAACTCGTATTGGCTTGTTTTAATACGAACATTTTATACCTATATTATTGCAAATAAACTGA
Source organism: Catocala sponsa (assembly GCA_963564715.1). Classification (NCBI taxonomy): domain Eukaryota; kingdom Metazoa; phylum Arthropoda; class Insecta; order Lepidoptera; family Erebidae; genus Catocala; species Catocala sponsa. Next base: position 20,677,245 of record OY751348.1, on the reverse strand, counting down.
TTTGATTTTATTTTATTTTATTTTCTTCTAAAGTCATCTGTCACATTCCAGATAACCTCCATATCACGGTAAAAATTACAAACGTTTAAATTTGAACTGTAGGCTATCTAGATTTGGAACACATATGTATATTATACTAGATGTTCCTGCGGTTTTACCCGCGTTTATCTTTACTGCGCCGCCACCGTGGATCATAGCGTGATGTTATTATAGCCTACAGCCTTCCTCGATAAATGGGCTATCCAACACTAAAAGAATTTTAAATTCGAAACAGTAGTTCCTGAGATTAGCGCGTTCAAACAAACAAACTCTTCAGCTTTATAATATTAGTATAGATTGTTCCCGTTTTTATAACATTTATCATTGCTGCTTTGCTCCTATTGGTCGTAGCGTGATGTTTTATAACCTATAGCCTTCCTCGATAAATAGGCTATCCAACACTAAAAGAATTTTAAATTCGAAACAGTAGTTCCTGAGATTAGCGCGTTCAAACAAACAAACTCTTCAGCTTTATAATATTAGTATAGATTGTTCCCGTTTTTGTAACATTTATCATTGCTGCTTTGCTCCTATTGGTCGTAGCGTGATGTTATATAACCTATAGCCTTCCTCGATAAATAGGCTATCCAACACTAAAAGAATTTTAAATTCGAAACAGTAGTTCCTGAGATTAGCGCGTTCAAACAAACAAACTCTTCAGCTTTATAATATTAGTATAGAATTGTGGTCTACTGAATGTTTGTTTCACGTGGGGTTAGACTTAGAACCTACAACTCACACATAATGACAATTTACTAACATCTGTAGCGTAGTGACCACTTTAAGTCGCCATCAATGCAAAATAGTCAAACCTTCATTATCATCATGCTGTGTATACTGAGTTAGATTCAATATTTTATTTTATTTTTAATTTTTCTTTATTTGGAACAACAAACAATTCCACAGTAGATAATACATAGTAGGTATATGAAGTAATCTTAAACTAAAAACTGCGTAATCGACTACGTTATTCACAGAATACATAGTACGGTACATGTAAATAGCCGTACAAACTTGCTTAGATTAAACACATAAATAAAATAAAATCATAAAAGGAATAGTAAAAATAATGTTTAAAACAACGAAACTTCTACAAAACAAAAGAAAATAAAAGTCGATACTTTATACCACATACAATAATAATAATAATGATAAATTTTTATTCAATAAATAAATAAAAGTCATTACAAAACACATTACAGGCTACTTATTGTATTAAATACACATTAAAAGTATATTTAATCTAAAGGAAAGCATTTTATAATTTAAAAATTGGACACAAAATGTCTTGTTTATAAAGTCTGTTTTTACATTTTATTACCTGAACTAGGTCAGAGACCTGTATTTCAGGCTGTTTCTAATATTACATTGTTATTCTATTATTAATAAAGTAAGAGTCTACAAAAAACATTTAACATTTATACATGTACTGCAAACATATATAGGTAGTTAAGTATAACTACAATTAAAATATTTATAAACAATAACAATTATAAATACACACAATACAAATAATATTTTGCTTATTAGCTTAATACAGATGTATTAGGTTTTTTCTCTTTGGTTGTTTTTAAAACAAGTTTGCGAAACTGTCCAGGTGACATGGAAAACAAGTCTAAGTCCAAAAAGTACTTATTATTATTGGTTGTGAAGCGTCGCCGTCGCAGCGGAGCTCGTAGGCCCGCGTTAGTACAACATCTGCTTATAGCAAACAAGGGCTGTATACGTGCAGCACGCCTATAAGCTGTCCTAGGAACTAAGTAACGTATTATGTTACATATATCCGAGCAATCATAGCAAATCTAATAACCAGTAGAACTTTTAACCATATTCTAAGCGACAAATTATCGGCCACGATAACTCTGTCTAATGTACATACATACATACATAGATTCACGCCTGTTTCCCAGAGGGGTAGGCAGAGACTACGGATTTCCATTTGCTACGATCTTGACACACTTCTCTGGCTTCATTCACTTTCATCACATTCCTCATACACGCCCGTCGGTTCAAGGAGCTCTTAACCTGGCCTTTATCCAGAACGCCTCCGATCTGATCGAGAAACGTTCGCCTAGGTTTTCCTCTTGCGACTGTTCCATTTACACTAGCCTTATAAACTTTCTTAGTCAGTCTTTCCTCGTCCATTCTTTCTACATGTCCGAACCAGCTTAACATACCCTTTTCTATTCTTGTAACTATATCCACTCTCTAATCACACTATTTCTTATTCTATCTTTCAGAGTCACACCACATATGCTTCTCAACGCTCTCATTTCTACAGCATTTATTCTGCTCTCATGCTTCTTTTGCCTTCTGTCTAATGTGTTCAGACTAAAAGCCTTTCAGCGCTTCGGTAACGAGATACCACAGAGTCACGAACAATAAAATTCTATCTCAACATTCACGTCTTTTACCGAATACTAACGTACATGAAAACGATTGTTTTAACCATTACTCGGTAAATTGTAGAACATATGTTGTAAAGGTGAGTTTAGATTGGTTGAGCAAAGAGCAAAAGGTCGATCAATTGTAGTGTACATATTTGTTTAGCATCGCTCTTGTGGTTGAGAAGTATTGTACTTACTTTACTATCGACGTGATCCTACTCCTAACATACGAATTTAGTTTAAAAGGATAGGTTAACTGAGAAATTATTGGCACGGGCCTCTTTTCAGTCTCAGAAGGGTTAGGCCATAGTCCACCACGCTGGCCAAGTGCCAGTCGGCAGACTTGCCATATCTTTGAGAACATCATGAAGAACTGTCAGGCATACAATTTTCCTCACGATGTTTTACTTCACCGTTAAAGCAAGTGATAATTAACTATTTATTACGCACATAACTTCGAAAAGTCACGTCTGACCATAAATTATCATGTCCTTAAGTATGCACAATGTTTTACCAGTCAGACTGTATATTTACTCTAAGGACTAACCGTTTTTCAATCTGTCTGTTTCGGATTTAATCTGTTATCTTTATCCTCGAGCAAGCTGCTCATTTTTCAAAGAGCATTCGTTCAGTGTACACATAGCTTTATGTTCTGGGAACTGTGATTCGAAGTGACACCTGTCGTATTGATCGCAAAGTGGAGGAGTGGAAGAATATAAATATAAACATCTATGCTTTAAACCTATTTCTATAATAGAAATAGAAATACCCGATTCAAAGAGCCCGATTATCTACGAAACGAGTCGAGGTTGTATGCGGTAAAACTTTAGTTCAACAGTATTATTTTCTTAGTAGATTTTATCCATGGCTTAACTCACCTATATGTAGGTTAGGTCAATTATGTATTATGTAGGTTAATTATGTCAGCAAAATAAAAAATAAAAGCAATAAAAAAAAAAAATGGAGCACTCTTTGGGGACTGCCGATAGAAGTGAAAACTTTAATCCTTGATCAACACTTCTTTATAAATAAAAAAAGGGTCGGATCGGACTCCTGATACTCTCTTAGTGGTCATTTAGGGGGTCAAAATTTCATTATTTTTCGCTTAGGACGCACCATTTCTGAGATATTATTAATATTCTAAAATAATTCAAAAATGGAAAAGGTGGAAGCGTGACGATGACAAAGTGCGCAAAGCGCCTAAAGAAGTTTTCACTTAAAAAAAAAAATAGGAAAATAATAAAAGTATTATGTTTGAACACAAAATTTGAATCCAAACGATGCTTAGGTTAGATTAGTAACAGTACTATTTTCTCAATGAAAGGTACCCCCCTATATCCTTATCTGTTCCCCCGACAAAGTTCATGATGGTAGGTCGAGTAAATGAGGCATGAAACCGTAACCAAGAGCAGCGATAGCTCAGTAAGGAGACCAACAGACTGCAATGCAGAGGGTCTCGTGTTCGAACCCACATCGCGTACCTCTGACTTTCGGACGTTATATCACTTTTCGAAATTATGTGCGTATTGATTGACAATTATCGCCTCTTCCGTGCCTCGGAAAGCACGTTAAGCCGTTGGTCCCGGCTGCCATGAACATCTATGGCAGTCGTTATTGGGAGAGTGTCGACACAAAAGATCCCACTGGGTCGAAGTGTCGCCGGTCTGCACTGACTGGCCCCCACATAAGATAAGATAAGATAACTGTAACAAACTCACATTCGCATTAATAATATTAGTTAGAATGTGGAAGGCAGGACTACAATTTCTAGCTAAACAAATAAATAAAATTGAAGTGTCTGTTTGTAATGTTAAAATAACAGCTTTTATCTAATGCATATGAAAGGATATAAGGTACCTATACGAAAACATCTATTTTTTTAATTTTTGTCTGTCTGTTTGTTCCGGCTAATCTCCGAAACGGCTGAACCGATTTTGACGGGACTTTCACTGGCAGATAGCTGATGTTATAAGGAGTAACATAGGCTACTTTGATTTTAGAAAAAAATAGGACTCCGCGGAGACATACACATTTTAGTTAAAATCTACGCGGACAAAGTCGCAAGTAACAGCTAGTATAAAATAAGATTACTTTGTGCCAGCGGCTTTGTCCACGGCAACGCGTACGCATTTCTATACGTACACGTATAGGACTCTTCTCCCTAGCCTTTATTATTCCCAAGTCACTTGGGGTCGACTTTACTATACGTATAGGAATGTGCGGAAGTAATCTATACTAATATTATAAAGCTGAAGAGTTTGTTTGTTTGTTTGAACGCGCTAATCTCAGGAACTACTAGTTCGATTTGAAAAATTTATTTTAGTGTTGGATAGCTTATTAATCGAGAAAGGCTATAGGCTATATAATATCACGCTACGACCCACGGGGGTGGCGCAGTAACGATAAACGCGCGTGAAACCGCGGAAACATCTAATCAGTTGATATGTTTGAAATCTTTGAAATTAAACTACTATATACGGATTTTATCGCGTTTTTTATTTGATAATACTTAGTCTCCCCGTGACTATGGCTGCTGAAAAGCAACCAAAATGTCGGGGAAAGTGTAAACATAAATATAAATAATTTTAATAGTTGCAATAATTTAATTAGTTTAAACATTAGTAAAGTTTAATAGTAATAGCAGTGTAACAGTTTCGAAATTATGTAATAAAGTGTCAAATAAACAACGCGATAAAATCCGTATATAGTAGTTTAATTTCAATGAATAAGATTCGCGTAAACAGAAGACAATATTATGTTTGACGTCTGTTACTTATATTTTTGTTAATCTGCCTTTCAGTAACCGGCGTAAACAATTGGGTACTTAGTGTTATTAGAAGTTCCTATCATGAAGATATTGAAATAATACACAGTAATAATCCGTGTCCATTTTAGTTAAATATTGCTTGCTGTGTACTATATTTGCGAGAGTTCTAGCACACAAATAGTTTCACAGCTGGCCTATTTTGATAGTTGGAAAACGGTCAATATTTGTTCTCCTAGTCAGTCCTAGTGTTTCAAATGTATGATGTAGCTGCATTGTTCATCTGTGTCAATGTTCCTACATTTAGTTCACAGAGAATACATTTATTCATGCCTGTAATCACTCTTAGGGTGTAAGCAGAGACGTTTTTCTTTTCTCTCTTTATTTATGGGCTTTATCGCTTAGCGATAACGTCGCCCAGTAAAAAATCACAATTATTACACAGCTCTAAAATAAAAAAATTAAAAATTACAATTTATGAAGTCCTAATTTAGCGAGCTGATACAACATAACGGCCTTGTCAGATAGTGGCTGAGCTAAAATGCTGTTACATAAACCGATGTCATACAATTTTCTCGACTGCTACTGCTCTCCTTATACTTTCGTTCCGGACACATTCCATCAGAACATGTTGTATATCCTCAATTACCCCACATTCATTACAATTGGGAGATGTTAACTTCTTCATGAGAAATCCAAATTTGTTTGATGGAATATGTCCAGAACGGAGTCTTAAAGCCATCACTGTTGTATTTCTGTCGAGACACATGTCGTCAATGATGACTTTGTTATGAAGATGCGGTTGGATGGTCTTATACCAGATGCCTTTCTCAACTGACCGTCTTTCAAATTCTTGCCACACATCATTACACTGTTTTTTCAATAATTTTATGTAGTCTGAGTATAATGGTGTTACACAAATAGAACACCATCAAGTATACTTTGCTTAGCCAATAAGTCAACAGTCTCATAGTGTTCAATATGGACATGGGAAGGTATCCATTGTAAAATTACAGTTCTTGATTGTGATTTAAGCTTAGCCATGACATCCAATATTGTATAGGCTATCGGTGTCCCTCGCACGGACGAGATACACCGAGCCAAATGTAATAACGAACTCTTGGAGTCTATTAGTATGACGAACTTGTTAAAATTGACGGAATTTATATAGAAAAGTGCTTCCGCTATGACAATTAGTTCGACGTGCATTACTGATATATTGGAGTCTATACTAAGCTTGATAGAAGTCTTTAATTGTAGATCAAAAACAGCAGCACCTCTACTAACTAAAACTTGGTAAAAATCGTGGTATTGTTCATTTAAAATAATTTACACAAATATGTTGAAGACCATGAGAATTATATTGTCGCTTCGATTTAGAAATAGTTGGTATATCGTGCCTAGTATTATTGCGTATATCGCTATTGCTAATCCACATATCAAGTGAGAACATTTCGAGAACATCGACTGAATGCATAGGCAAAGATTTAAAATTATTATACATATTAAGTAATAAAGGTTTTTCCGAATACTCCAATAACGAGATTGCTCATGACTATCGAATGACTCAAATAAACTTGAAATTTTAGTTTCTATGAATGATTTAGCCTTAAGAATATATTTACCACCTAGATATCTTATGCGAACATACAGAGGAGCCAAGCTCAACTCTTTTTCCATAACATGGATGGGAGTGTTCCTAATAAAGCCACCGATTACTCTAAGGGCTTGGGATTGTATTCTGTCCAGCTTCACTAGGTTGCGCTTGTAACTGCAGTCATACAAAAAGGAAGCGTAATCTAATCGACTGAGGATTAAAGCAATATATAAGCGGCGTAAATGTTTGGGATGAACACCCCAACCAGTACCACTCGATATTTTTAAAATATTAATAAATTTTGACGACCTTTGTACTGTCTCAAAAATATTTTTTCCCCATCTGAGTGACTGATCCCACCAAATCCGCAGATATTTCACATTACAAACTACCTTTAAAGGGTAATGATTAATAGTTAAATTAACAGATCGTCTACCAATCCCTTTTTTAAAAATACAAACAATCGATTTCGTAGGTGATACTTCTAGGCCCAAGTTAGTCACTAACTTTGTAAAATGATTTATAGCAATTTGTAACTCATTAGCGATAACAGACATGTTTTTACCTGACTTGAATAGGACAAAATCATCAGCATATTGAGATATATTAACATTTCTGATTGTACAGCAAATATTAAAAGTAGCGACATTAAACAGTAATGGCGATAAAGGATCCCCTTGGGCTAAGCCACGTCCAGTCGTTATTTATTGAAATTTTGAGGAATCTTTCATGTAAAAAAGACCATAAGTAAGTACATATTTTATTGCCAACTTCTAGTTTATCTAATATTTGCAGTAACACACTAATATCTACATTATTATACGCGTTGGCTAAATCGATAAAACAGCCGATCGTTGTTAAATCCTTCGAATATCCCATATGTATAGTGGTCACTAAATGAGTTAGGTTATCGACGCAACACCTGGATTTGCGGAAACCTACTGTATTGTCAGAAAATATGTCTTAGTTTTCTAAATACCACTCTAAACGCTTGCTTAAAATACAACGAAAGATTTTGCAGAGACATGAAATTAATGATATAGGCCTCAGTGAAGATGTCAGTCCTGGTTCACGGCCGGGTTTAGGAATGGGTATAACCCGAATGTTTCTCCACTGTGCCAGGATAAAGCCATTATTAAAAATATTATTATATAATGTGAGTAATACTGACTTCCCAATAGCTGATAGATATTTTATCATTGAAAACGATATCTCGTCGCATCCAGTAGCCGTGTCTTTGGATTTTATAGAATTTTCTAACTCTTGTATTGTGATGGCTGAATCAAGTTTTGTATTTTGTGACAGAAAATTCGGTTTCGGAGGTGAGACAAAGTCGGGTGTTAATTCATTAAGTAAACTCTGAGCTGTATCCGAATGAATGAATTGATGGTTATAGCTACAACCTTTTATCCATCTCATTTTATTCCATACGTCGCCAACAGACGAAGGATAATCAATAGATGAGCAGAATTTTTGCCACGACTCACATTTTGCCTTTCGAATCAAACGTTGAGAGTTACGAATTTTATTTCATAGTCTATCATAATTGTACGGTGTAGGATTGTGCCGAAACTCGGCCAATGCTAAACGTCGTTCTGCGACCGCTTTTGATAAATTTGGATTCCAGAAACATTTTGGTTTAAATTTTTTTCTTATTTGTTGAGGAATATTAATAAAATGTATATGGGCATATGCGGCTGCTTGCAAGGTATTTTCGAAAACATTATAAAACAATTGGAGGTCTTGTGGGAATACAGAACTCGATAGTGTAACCTCAACTGTCGAGGAATATTTGCTCCAGTCACTTAATTTAAAATTCCTTTTTTTAACCGACCGTCCAAAAGCGCTTATCTGCAAAACTAATTTAATGATGAGGTGGTCACTGCCAAGAGACTCATTTGACACTTGCCATCGTTATTATAAGGCCAGATCTGACGTAACAAACGATATGTCAGGCGAAGATTGTTGCACTACATTAACCATACGTATACGTGTTGCGTTCCCATCATTTAACAATACAAAATTATGATCTAACATGGAGTCTAATATTTGCGAACCACGCTGATCAGTTTTGTAAGACCAACTAACATGATGTCCGTTAAAATCGCCCAATAATAAAGATTTATGGTTAAACAGGGAGAAAATAGAATCCCAATCATTTTGTGTAGTACGAACCGTTGAAGGGCAGTATAATGAGACAATATTCTCGATATGCTGACAATTAAATATTTTTATACATACTAATTTCTATACCCGCATTAATATTATTGATACGAAAAAGTTGTGCTTTTATCGAGTGGTGTTGCAATAGCCACCCCTCCATAACCGTCATAACGATCTAATCGAAAAATATTATAACCGTTCAATCCAAAGTTACTGTCCGTTTCAAGCCAGGTTTCGCTAAGGACTGCAATATGAATATTTTCTTGATTCAAATATGTATCTAATAGTAACGACTTTGGTTTAACACTTTGTGCGTTCCATTGTATAATATTTAATCTATGGAGCGAGGCTGCGAATTATATTACTTAACAAAGATCCATCAGCTAAATGACTTACCACTAAAGATACTTTTTTTTTCGTGGGGGAATGCTTTGACGCATACCTCTCCGCGGGGCGACGGAGAGGTTATGTCGGGCTCACCGGGGAAAAGATACCCCGGTAATACCGACAAACCTACCACGGTGTTCCTCGACATGACCATAGACGGCGAGGCCGCGCGAATCACTTTCACATTCAATCGTGACCCCGCCATGGTTTCGGCCCGCCGTGTGAAACGGCAGGCCACTACACAAAATATTTCCTCCACCGGCCCCCTGGAGGGACAAAGACACTACACTGAGGCGCACGTGGGAACACGCACGCCGCCTCTCGGACCTGGTGCTGAACGGATGGCGGGCAGGCCCACAAAGCCCACCACCCCCAGGTCAAAACTCAGGGTGGCTGGAGGTCGTCTCGCGCCCTCCGGCGCCCGGCTCGGCGGTTGGGGAGAGGGTTTAAACGCTCCCTCTCCCGCTCCGCCGCCTCCTTGATGGAAATCACTTCCTCACAAAAGGAGGCGACGGCATTCCACGACCTCTCACTCCGAACCATAGACTGAACTACGGCCGGGAGCGAGAGGGCAACCAATCCGACTGCCGCGATCAACTCACGGCGCTGCGATGAGCAGGCGGGGCAATCAGCCAAAGTGTGCAGCGCCGTGTCCACAACAACATCGCGGCAGTCGCCGCAGTGATGACATCCGGGCGTCGCCTGCCGGCCTATGCGACACAGGAACTGGCCGAAACAACCGTGGCCAGTCATTACCTGTGTCAGCCGGAAGGTGAGGGCGCCATGCCGCCTTTCCAGCCACTCCTCAAAAACGGGACTTACCGCCACGATCGTGGCGTGCCCGACTAAAGATACTACCCAGTCTATTAATATCTTAAAACAACATTGAATTGTAACCTCTAATGAATTCTCCTTCAAACATGCTTCCTTCATTTTGTTAAAAAAATATGTGAAAGATAAATCTAATTTGCGTTTGTCGCGCTTATCTCTTGATGAGTCATGCGGCACCGACGATGACGGGCGATCGTCGATATACGCGTACATTGACGAGTTTGTTATATCGGAGTCCCAGTCCATATCGTTAGACTTTTTGTTCGATTGACGACGTTCTTTGGTTCGCGATGATCTTTTTTGAGAATGTGGAGTTTTACTGGCGGATCTCGGTGGTTTCTCATAACTGGAAGGATTGTTAGTTGGTGCTGCTGGATCGGTGTTAATGTCCTGCTTTTGATGAGACTTTTGCTGCATACATGTTGTCTCAGGCCTATTGTTTACAGAACTATCTGCGTTGCTAATAGTTTGTGATGCAGGTGTCGGTGATCGTGGGACATACAACGTGAGTGCCTTACGTTACGTACAATTAAAGTCAGTCATCAACTCCCGAATCTTTTTTTCCTTCATGTAGGCAGGACAACTTTTATCTAGCGCCAAATGTTTTTTAGAACAATTAACACATCGGAATTCATGTAAGTCACAATTCTCGTGGTTTTGTCCGCATTTGGGGCAAGTGATCTTTTTAGAGGGACACAACTTGGGACCATGGCCAAATCTCCAACACTTTGAACATTGTGTTACAGGGAACACGTACTTTTCAACCTTAACCCTCATACCAAAGATATATAAATATGGAGGCATCCTCGCACCTTTAAAGTTTACGCGAATCGCTTCACTCGCCACCCAGTCACTGGTATTTTTATCACTATCTCGTCGCCTTCGATTAAGTCTTGTCGCGGATACTATATCGACATCACACGATACATTTAGCAAAAAATCTTCAATGGAAATGTCTAACTCGATATTTCTAACTAAGCCGTATGACAGCCCAACTTCATCCGCTTTTTGACATCGCCATCCCATTTCTATAAATGCTTCACACGACATAAATTTGTTAGCAGATGTTTCCCCATCAAATGAAATCAGTAGCTTGTACGGGTTAACGTATTTAACTCACGATATACCCGATATGTTGTTGGTCTTTAACAATTTTGCGAACGCAAATTGTTTCGGAAACACTTTTTCACATGTTACTCGTACCTCTTGTTTTTCCGGAGGGTTCTCGTAGGACTCCTCAGTACCCTTTTTTGCTGTTTGGTAACAGTCGTCCAGCATCCCGATGAATCATCTTCTCTAACTCTTTTTTTTCCTTGTGTATTGTCATCTTCCTGCATACTTTCTCTCTCAATTTGTGTTAATACCTCTCTAACTGTATTGTCTAATAGCATATCGTCACCTTCCAACATTATATCATTTATAATAATAAAATAATTCTAATACGCGAACACCTGGCCCGGCCGACGGCGAGCGGCGGCCGGTCCTTGCGAGTAGTAAACAAAAGTTAAAACCTGTTTGAAGCGTTAATTGTACACACAACCTATCAATTGGATGCGCAAATCAACACTGAAGCAGAGACTTACTACACCTAGTTTCGGTAGCTATTTTAATAAATTTATAACAGTTGTAAAACGTAAATTATATTCGAAAGGTTAAACTAATATTATAAAGCTGAAGAGATTGTTTGTTTGAACGCGCTAATCTCAGGAACTACTAATTCGATTTGAAAAATTCTTTTAGTGTTGGATAGCCTATTTATCGAGGAAGCCTATAGGCTATATAACATCACACTATGTCCCACGGGTGCGGCGCAGTAACGATAAACGCGGGTGAAACCGCGCGAACATCTAGTATTAGTATAAATGGAGGCGATATTTCTTTAGAACGGTTATACGTAAAAAATATTTCAGCATACAGCTTAAAAACTCGTATCGCAAAAATAAAATAAAATTATGTATCAGCGTTATACACGCAAGAGAAACTTCTTTGGATTTGATAGACTTTTTACCCCACTATAGAGCCAAAAGGAAGGGTTCAAGCGGTCTATGTTTGTATATAGGATAGTTAGAAACCGTTGGACTGCCATGCAAAGGTCTCAAGTTCGATCCCAAGGCACGTACCTCTGGTTTTTCGAAAATAATATGTGCACATTAAATAAATATTTTTATCAAGTAAAAGATCGTAAAAAATCTTGCATGGCTGAGATTGCTCCATACTTAATGTTCTCAAAGACATGCAAAGTCTCTATTATTTTGTGAATAATATTCTTTTCTTTGGCCTAAATAGAATTCTACTAAGTGATGTTGGACGCCATTTTTGTTTTGCAGTTGATTTTATTCTGAAAGGTCTTGCTGGACTAGTACTAATTCCTGTGTCGCGGGGACTTTATAAACATTCAAACAACGGACACAAAGAACACAAAGACTCTGAACAAAAATTTTTTGACCTTATGTTTTTTTGACCACATGTTTTTTTGACCACATGTTTTTTGTCTCGTATAGGATTCGAACCCACAACACTCAACATAGTTGTAAGGCGTTTATTTAAACCACTACGCCATCCGTACAGATTCAGCAGACGATTTACTACCGGCCTATCTCGAAGATATTTTTTTATATACAACTGTTTCTAAAATACGATAAGCTTTGAGGCTTCGCTGTAATACTTACCATTTCTTTAAGGCGAAACAACAAGCGCTTTCATTTACATAATGGGGTTCTCTCGTATCTTTGAATCTCGTATAGGTCTTCCGTCAAGAAGTTCTCACCAGCAACACGAGTCTTACTGTGCACAGTTTTTTTTATACTACTAAAATTGCAAACGAGCATACGGCCCACCTGATGGTAAGTGGTCACCGTAGCCTGTGGACGCCTGCAACACCAGAGGCATCACTTGCGCGTTGCCGTTAACACCACGAAACGTGACGCCCGTACTCATTGACACTCATTGTGTATCAATCCTTAAAGAGCGGTCATAAGGTCTAAAATTGCGATGCGCCCGCAATGATCGAAAGCGCTTAGAAATTGTTTGTTAAAATCTTAAAATATTATTAAAAAATGATTGGTTTTAGTTATGGAAATAATGAGCTAGCAAATTACTAATATTGATGTTACGAATATATTTGAGTAATTCCTAAGCATAATGATAGTGTAACTTCCTTGTAATTTCAAAAATAGTAATTTTTCACAGGTGTTTTCGAAAAGAATTATGATCGAGCCAAAATCACAATATCGTGTTTTTGAGCTAGGAAATTCTAGTTAAAGACATCAATTTACCTATATCAAAATTCTAGATTAATTGGTCTTCACATAGTCCTATACTATTCGATGAAAGTTAGTGCATTTTTTCAGTGTATCCTCTTAAATTAGCTCGGTGGTGTAGCGGTATTGTATGCGATTACTGTGCATGAAGGTTCGGTTTCGATGGTCGGCAGTGTTATAGGTTTTTCTGACAAGAAATGTCACAACAACTCAGTTGCAGCACAAAGACTTGAACCTATTGCCATCTACATATGTCTGATAGCCGTCTATCAGACATAGACGGCTATCAGATTGCTGTCTATGTGTGTAAAAACATGATGTGTTTCCGTAACCATTTTATCCGACCAATCCCAAATAAGTTTCGTTACAAAAACGAAAATGAAGCTCACCTTTGACACAAAGCAAATAGGTAAAACAAATTTTAACTTTTCGGTGGTTTAACTAAAGATTAAAAATATGCAAATTATCCCTTTAACAATCAACTAATTTGTCGTATCATCTCAAAGGAGATGAAAAATTGTATCAAAGCATTCTTGGTTTGGTGCAAAAGCCTTTGTGGCCGCTCAAGTGTAGAGTCACCGCGTGGCAGTTTAAAAAGTGAGGACAATAATATCGGTGAATCTGTTTAATTTAAAGTTATAAGTAATTTTTTATCACAATATTTCAACGTCAAAAATATTTATTTTCATAAAATGGTATATGACATTTCTTAAGGACGTCAATTAAATTTTTTTTTTATAATAAAATACAAAAGGAAATAAATTAAACAGTCCGAGGAGTAGAGTCCTTATGAGAAGAAGCTGGCAAGAAACTCATGGCCACTCTTTTTAATCGCCAATTAACGTTACAATATTTCACTAATATATTTACAAATAGCCTTTGGGTGAGAGCAGTGTAATCCCAAGCATTTTTGTCTTATATATATAGTCCACCACGAGTCTATAGACAAGCTATTGTTGCCAATGGCATCACAATTCAATGGCATCAAGTGTATATGAGGATCTTGCAGGTATCTTAAAAAGGCTCAGCTTTTAGCATTACAACTATCTCAAATATATCTGTACATAGTTACAAACTAATATACTTTGAAATGCATAAGTGCTATTTTGTTAGCTAAACGTATAAATGTTTTTTATTTTTTTAAGTGGAAACTTCTTTAGCGGCGTTGTGCACTTTTTTGTGATGGGTAAAAAATGTTAAACTTGCGTCAGGACACGTGACCTGATCGAAAATTCGTAAGACGGAGGGAGAATTGTCACGTTTGTGTACGATAGCGCAATAAATGAATATTGTATTTTACCACATAAATGATAGTACTTTTATACTGATAATTGAAGCAATTCATGCAAAATTATTCCCTAACCATTCCAAAATATCAAAAATGCACAACGTTAATATTCAAGTTTTCACTTCTGCCGGCACTCCCGGAGTGCAAAACGTTGTTTTTTTTATTTTGTCACAAGTGTCGATATAAGTAGGTAGGATATAATGTTACTCAGCGGATTGACGATAATCAATGTTGGTGGTTCAAAGAGACCAGTCAGCATTTATCGCCGAGCTGTCGATCATGTGTTCGTGCACTTGATCTATATGTATAGAAAAAAGGGCGTTTTTTTTTTAAATGTCGAAATTATTATAAATAATTACTATTTCCTTTACTTTTGCAATGTTAACTTCAGTTGAAAACGTTGATGGCCTACCAGAGCGAGACAAATCTTCCATCACATCTCAACCGCTTTTAAACGCTTTTTTTAATAATAATAATCTTTATTTTCTCAAATAATACAAACATATTACACGTTTCAATTCCGATACAGTTTAGACATTGTTGTTGTAGTTTTCTAAAAAGTACTGATACTGGTCCCCCAAACTAGGCAAGTGCCTGTATTATGGGGGCCAGTGTTCAGCCCTAGAAATGATGCAGTTTAATACAAACTTTTTTATTTTGCATATTTGATGATGATATTACTCTAATTTCGGTATAATATAGATTTCAATATTGTAAGATTATTAATAAATGATTACCTAATTAGAATTGCTTTTACCTTTGCTTGATTAGCTTTGTACCACACATAAGTACGTGTTTTTGATAAAGTCGATTCACTGTAAGCCGTCTGTAACATTTTCAGTGACTCCGAACACGAAATTTCATTGGCGATGCAAAATTTAAGACAAACTCTTTGTTCGATGTTTTTGTCCATTATGAAATACGCAATACACACTAGATATGATCTAACTAAAAACAGCACTATATTTAATCTAACTAACAGATGCAACTCAAACTCCGCGCCAAGATGGAAAACAGATGTACCAATCTAACAACAAAAAACAATCGAGAAATTGACGTTGGAACCATAAACAAATCACCCATTCCCGATACTTTTTTGACTGAATGTATAATAATTAAAATGTCCCGCCACACTTGTTTGCGTGGTAGCATTAAGCCCTGAGGCCTGTTTGTTGTGTGGAGCCCCGAATGGCTCAGTTCTCAGACGCTCAGCAAATAAGGTGTTATATAATATTTCTCATGTTAAATTGTCTGTTTGAACGTAGAGCTGAATTTTATGTTGTGTTCTTTTAATTTTTTGTTGGATTTTGCGGCACATGTGTTAGGTAAATTGGATTTTTGGAGTTGAATATGTGTGTGGTGCACGGTTTTTGGATGTTTTTATAGACTGTTGTTAATTCTTTAGCTCTTAGATATTAGGTATAGACGACTGTAACTAGATAATCTATACTAATATTATAAAGCTGAAGATTTTGTTTATTTGTTTGTTTGAACGCGCTAATCTCAGGAACTACTGTTTCGAATTGAACAATTATTTTAGTGTTGGATAGCTATTTATCAAGGAAGACTATAGACTACATAACATCATGCTACGACCCACGGGGGCCGCGCAGTAACCATAAACGCGAGTGAAACCGCGGGCACATCTAGTATAATAATATGAGCTTTTTCATGCTCTACGCTCTACGCTGTGTATATTTAATCATTGAATGGCAGTAGCAACCGTATTTATAATACGCAATCAATTAAAATTATTCAATACTAGATGTGCCTGCGGTTTCACTCGGGCTTATGGTTACTACGCTGCTCCCGTGAGCCGTAGCGTGATGTTATATAGCCTATAGCCTTCCTCGATAAATACGTGTTATCAAGTACTCAATAGTCTCACACGGTTGTGACGTATATTGTTTTAATTATGTTATAATTGCATATTTACGTTTGATTATTTATATAATTAATAATTATCATTGTTATTTGTTACTGTACTAATTTTACACCTTAAAATGTAATTATTCGATATTTAATTCTCCATTTGATACATTGTGTTATCAAGTACTCAATAGTCGCACACGGTTGTGACGTATTATATTGTTTTAATTGTTATGTTATAATTGCATATTTACATTTGATTATTTCTATAATTAATAATTATCATTCTTATTTGTTACTGTAATAATTTTGCACCTTAAAATGTAATTAATCGATATTTAACTCTCCATTTGATACATTGATAAAAATACATAAATAAGGTAGGAGATTAACAAATATTCATTCTCGTTACAACTGTTTGTTAGAGTGTTACTCTGTTGAAATATATACGGGTTGTGTAAAAAATATCTCGGCGTTTCATTGAGCAAGAACCACGACTGCGTAATATAGGCTATCAAACACTAAAATAATTTTTCAATTCGAACCCGTAGTTCCTGAGATTTGCGCGTTCAAACAAACAAACAAACTCTTCAAATAATATTAGTATAGATCAAAGTTTAATACATTCCAATATACGTTGTAGTTACAAATAATACTATTTTTTGAGATTCGAATAATTCGAAGTGTATCGATAATCTTCCATCGATATACCTATTTTGTAATAATAAAATGTTTTTGTTCCTGTTCATATTAACTAACAGGTTAGTATCTACATTTTTGGTATACATATATTTAATAGCAATATATGGCCTCGATGACGTAGTGGCTAGTGTAACCGACTACCACGTCTGAGGTTGCGGGTTCGATTCCCGCGCAAGTCAAACATTTGTGTGCATGAACATGGATGTTTGTCTTGGTCTGGGTGTTTCTATGTATCTATGTACTTATAAACAAAAAGTATCGGTATATGTATGTTTATCCATTGTCTAGTACCCATAGTACAAGCTCTGCTTAGTTTGGGCTAGATGGTGTTGTATGTATGTGATAGAATATTATATTATTATTATATTATATAACATTATATATTTCGCCCAGAAAGCAGCTCGCTAACTGCGTTGTCGGAGGCAGCCATCAGATCCTCCTTCGTTCAAGTTGTTGGGCACGCAGGGAACGATGTAAGGTGGGACATCGTTTGTCTTGCACCACACGCGCAAGCCAGATCGGTATCGTCTGAGGGTTTCCACCTAAACATGTTTTCTTTGCATTGACCGACATGGGTACGGAGTCTATTTAGCGACTTCCAGACCAACCATGGCAATTGATGTTTTTTTTTATATACAACTAAGGTGACAAACAAGCATACGGTCCACCTGATGGTAAGTGGTCACCGTAGCCTATGAACGCCTGCAACACTAGAGGTATCACTTGCGCTTTGCCGACCCTTTAGGAAAGGACGTGGGAAGGAAAGGGAGCGAGATGGGGAGAGGGGGTGATTGGGCCACCGGTACTCTCACTCACCGAATGAAACACAACAGTAGGACTACTGCTATTCCACGTCGATATTCTGTGAGAGGGTAGTCCTTTCCCGGTCGAGCCGGCCCATTCATGCTGAAATCAGCGAGGCTCTACTACTCAAAAAATGTCCAGATGGAAGGCTCTCAGCCGGTGACACGAAAGGAGTAGAGAGACAAACTCTGACTAAATCCAAACATAACAATCAAAGATGTAAAAACACACATACATAAACTTAACCTATTATTATTTGACCACCAAAACTTTGAAGATAAGAAATTGGAACAACTAATTTATATTCTTGCGTCGCATATAAAAATATATGTAGATAGTTTTCGTAGAGGTGATAATTTTGTATTTTTATTGCGTGACGTCATTGTATGGTCAGCATTTAGTCTTCCAATCCTTACATATATAACTAGCTCATGCATGTGGCAGTGTGTAGCAGCAATAGCTTAGTGGAAGACCGGTGTCACATAGAGGTCTCGAGTTCAATCCCAAGACGTGCATCTCTGACTTTTCGAACTTATGTGCGTATACAATAGTTAATTATCGCTCACATTGACGGTGAAGGAAAACGTCGTGAGGAAACCTGCATATCTGAGAGTTCTCCATAATGTTCTCGAAGATATGTGAAGTCTGCCAACCCGCAGTGGGCCAGCGTGGTGGGCTGTGGCTAGCCTAGAATGGCTAGCATAAAGAAACTGTCCGTCAGTAGTGGGACTGTTGAATACATGGCTGATATTATTACCTATATGCTTGTAGTAAGTATATCAGTACTGCAAGCATATATCAGTAAGATAGCGATAGCTCAGCGGGGAGAACAACAGACTGCAATGCAGAGGGTCTCGGATTCGAACCCACGTCGCGCACGCCTGACTTTCAGAAGTTATATGACTTTTCGAAATTATGTGCGTATTGATTGACAATTATCGCCTGCTCCGTGCCTCGGAGAGCACGTTAAGCCGTCGGTCCCGGCTGCCATGAACATCTATGGCAGTCGTTATTGGGATGACATTGCCCTCTAATATCCTGACACTGGTATAGTCTTAGGGTATCGTTAGCCTTCGGGTTGTGGACGTCAGAAGGCAGCCGCTCCGTGTAAAAACTGATATCCTGTCAAATCCGGTTAGACTAGAAAGCCGACCCCAAGTGTCTTGGGAATAATAAAGGCTAGGGAGAAGACTTAGCTATTGTAAATATGTATAAATAAATAAATCGTTAGAAAACACTACGCAACTACCAAGGCATTTAAACTTGTCACCATATGCACTTAATTATTTAATCCCTTGAAGCACATTCTGCTACCCATTATACGAAGTATGAGCGAAGTTTGGAAGCGTCTAATGGTCGCACTCAGTAAAGTTGTTTATCATCCGTTTTCCGCACAAGACATATAATCCAAAGTATTTAACATAACACAAGTTTGTTGGAGCTAAGGCTGACATATGTTTTTTTTTAAACTACTAAGGTGGCAAATAATCATACAGCCCACCTGATGGTAAGTGGTCACTCTAGCCTATGGACGCCTGCAACACCAGAGGCATCTCTTGCGCGTTGCCGATCCTTTAGGAAAGGAAGTGGGAAGGAGAAGGAGCGGGATGGGGGAAAGGGGGTGATTAGGCCTCCGGCACTCCCACTCACCGAACGAAACACAACAGTAGGAATACTACTATTTCACGTCGATATTCTGTGAGAGGGTAGTCCTTCCCCGGTCGAGCCGGCCCACTCATGCTGAAATCAGCGAGGCTCTACTACTCGTAGATAGAGCATTCACTTGTAACAGAACTTCGAGCATTCGCCGTTTTTAAATTGTCGAACTAAACAACGAACAGAGTAAAACTTAGAGACAAACATGACTGCACGGATAGCGTAGTGGTTTAAGTGATTGCCTCGCCGCTGCCACTGCGCCGAGAGTTGTGGGTTCGAATCCCACGCGGGACAAAAATTTGTGTGATCCACAAATGGTTGTTCCTAGTCTGGGTGTTCTTTGTGTCCGTTGTTTGAATGTTTGTAAAGTCCCCGCGAGACAGGAATTGTTTCTAGCGCGAAAGTTGCCATTTTAAGAAAAATAACTTGAGAGGTGTCAAGGGACACCCGGATGGAACGAAGTTCCTTTCGATTAATTAGTGAAGGAATTGTAATAAAATTTTATTTTTTGTTAAGTTATAATAATATTTTTTTTTATTAACAAATATAATGTAATATAAACTTAATCAGTAGGCTCAATTTTAGTAATAATTGGCTTGTGGACATTAACAATACATACATATTAAGAAATAACCTTAAACTTACAACTATAGCAAAAAGTGTTACAAAAAGTGTTGTTACAACTTTTGGTCTTAATTTTTTTCGTCTAGCCCCCTTTCGCAACGCGCGATAAGGAACTTCGTTCCAAAAAACCTACTAATATTTTTACGATCATTTTAGCGGACGCTGGAGCGTCCGCTAAAATTTTATTTATATAAAATTTAAATTCATCAAAAAAATATTCTTCACGAACAATGACAGAATGGCTCGGTTCGGCAAAAAGCTCGTAGCAAATTTACTGTCCTTGGCTAGAATGCTCACTAGAACACTCGCTAGAATGCTTGCTAAGGGAGGTGCTCATTAGTGCGTTGCGTTGCGTTGTCGCAACGTATCAACGCATTGTACATAATATTCTATTCTATTCTATCACATACACACAACACCATCTAGCCCAAACTAAGCAGAGATTGTACTATGGGTACTAGATAAAGGATAAACATACATATATATATATTTTTTGTAAATACGTTCATATTATACACAGAAACACCCAGACCAAGACAAACATCCATGTCCATGCACACAAATGGTTGACTTGTGCAGGAATCGAACCCGCGACCTCAGGCGTGGCAGTCGGTTACACTAACCACTACGCCATCGAGGCCACCGTATTTTTCTGTATTGTAACATTCGCTAGAATGTTTATTAAAAATGAATGTTCAAGTTTATCAGCACCTTAACTTAACGCACACGACACATAAATCATAACTTGTAACACATTTTTCGCTATATTTTTTTCTGAAGATAGGGAAATGCGAACAGTTTTTTGGGTTCCAGCTGCCTCTTATTACGCATTTAATACGCATTTTAGATGTCACACTCGTATAGGAGTGGCATCTGGAGGCGTATTGTAATACGTAGAGGACTGTTTATTCTCGAAAGTGTAGGCAAAAGTGATTTACAACCATATTTAGTTAAATCTATATATTTGTCGGAGAGTAGGACGGCCGACTCGCGTTTGATATGATGAAGCAACAAAATATAGGCGTGGTATTATTCTTTGTACGTATACTAATGATAGGCAAATACAAGAGAAATAAAACAATAAAGGTTTATTGTAATTATCTCTGATTTGATCCGTAACGCAGCGACTTCATCCACCGAATGTGCCCGCGCACGAGTATCCGGCGCTTATATAACGTCAATATGACACTGACAGTTATAACTGTCACTTCAACTGACACATTGGCTCTATGGCGACCTCACTCAAGCTTACGCTTGTCGTTCCGAAACAAACCAATAGATTGCGCTTTATTCAATTCCAATTACAGAAATAAATTACATCCCAATGATTATTTTCTTGATGCTCCGACATATTAATCATCATCATCATCATCAGGCTATAATAGTCCAATTCGACCATAATTGATTTAAATTTTAAGTATGATAGTATTAAAGTTTTATTGTCTTTATATACGCTTATAATCACATTTAATTTAATTTCACCAAGGCTACTTAATTTTAAATTGACTATCTTTTTCAAACAAATTATTATTTACTTATACTCTTTCATTGACGATATTCCTAAGCTTGCTACTTTGTTTTTTTTCCTTTATTACATAAAAATAAGGTATGTAACCATAGTTACAAAGAATTGTACGACAGCCGAACAATGCCGAAATACTACGAACGCGATTCGACTGCGTGTGTCAAATGTATGGTTATGTGCGTGTAGTATTTTTTAATTAATTTAATGGAATACATTGCACAACATAATGCATATTTTATAAAAATATTAGGATTCGCCCCTCCTTCTCCATATAAACTTTAACTGTGCCAAATTTCATACTCCTCCGTTCGGGCAATTTTCGTAAAAAGGGGTAGAAAGATTTTGCTTCACGTATTATTATATAGATGAATAACATTCATGTAAACGTAAGACAATATTATTTACGAAATAAGACAAGTATAAACAATGGCTTATTGTTGTAAACATCTGTAGTCCACTAGTGTAAACAATATAATCCGTATCTAGTTATCGTATTTAACGCAAAATGGTCTTAGCAGCCTGACAGAGGTTCATTGTGGTCAGAGCGGAATGGCAGGGGACAAACCGCGCACAGTTCGCTAATTACATAGCTCGATCGATCCAACCTAAACCCATTTAACTCTGCTCCTATAAATCTTTAAACTTTCAATTCCAATTATTGAAATTAATCTGCCTTAGTGACGAAGTGGATGACGTCACGGACTCGATTTATATTTTTTTTTTTTTTATTTTTTTTTATTAATCAAAGGTAAGTTACATTTTATCTTATGACTAGTGAACTCGCCAAACGTATTCGTTTAACGGCGAGAAGCGCTCTTAAATTAATAACCCACCAAGATAGGATACATAATTATCAAAATTATCCGATATATAAAATGTGCAAAATATACATGTGAGTAAGTTTATAAAATCTATGTTAAATGTGTTACTTTACTGCTCGTCACAGTCATCGAGCAAAGAATCTTTAATTCTTTTTTTTAACAAGTATGTGCTTAATTTAGGGTTTTGTCTTAATATATCTAAACTATTAAATACTAGTGGTACTATATACTTATTTGTTCTCTCTCCATAATAATTTATTATTTTTGGTTTAACTAGATTATCATCTCTCACTCTTTTAGTATTGTATCTATTTGTAACAAACACTTTGTACTGGTCACTATAATAATATTCCAAACCTATTAAATACTTTATTTGTTTATGTATTGGTAATATTTTACAGATGCTAAATAACTTTTCATAATCTTTCTTACACATATCCTTCTCCTTCTTTGTTACAATATATTTAAGCAGTCTTATTTGTAATGGTTTTATATCATTTAAATAAGTAGTAAATGTTCTACCATACACAATAAGTCCGTAGTTTATTAATGCGTGAGCAAGTGCGTAATATACTATTAATAGTGTGTGCTTATTTACTACTCTATTTAATTGATAAAACTTTCCTAAGACAGACCTTAATCTATTACAAATATCAGATACATGTATTCTCCAGTTGAAATGCTTATCTATATTCAGACCTAAATATTTAAATTGTTCTACATACTCTAGCGATACACAAGTACAATCAGCCTTATTATTATGCAAACAATCATATGAATGTCCTTTTATTGCTATATCCGACACATTTACAAATTTCGCCAGTCTATTGTAAGGCGAGTATATATGCGTGCATTTTGTTTTTTTCAAATTTAGAATTATGCCATTATCATGGGCCCATTTTGTGATGTTTTCAAAATCTTCTTGAACGGAGTTTTGTACTTCTATGATGTCTTTTGAAGCGTAGACTAGACACATATCATCTGCATACATATATACTCGGCACTTACTTACAACATTAGACACGCTGTTGACGTGCATGACATACCCTACAGGTCCAAAAACTGAGCCGGTTGGCACCCCCATACTCATCACCGCCTCTTCACCTGACACACCGTTAATTACTGTGCAGATTTTCCGATTAGATAAATAAGTTTTAAACCAACTATTCATAGGACCGCGTATTCCGCATTCATCCATTGACTGTAAAAGTATACTATGATCGAGGGTATCGAAGGCTTTTTTATAATCAATAAATAAAGCTATAATTTGTTTTCCACAATCTAGGCTCTCATTAATGTAATCGGAGAAAGACGTCAGAGCTGACACGGTACTCCTACCCTTCCTGAACCCGTGCTGTGTGTCTGAGAGCACGTTATGGCATTCTAGGAACTTACTTATTTTTCCAACAATAATTTTTTCTACGATTTTATCTATGACTGACAGTATGGCTATAGGTCTATAGTTTACATATTCTAGATGACTTCCAGATTTATAAATTGGACGAATCATTGCATATTTTAATTGATCAGGATATATATTTTTAGATATACACATATTAATAAAGTTGGCCATTACTGGACTAATTTCTTTCCGTAAGTATTTAATGTCTTTAACTCGTATTTTATCCAAGCCTGGTGCTTTTTCACAAGACAATATGTTGATAGTTTTTTCAACTTCCATGGAACACACTTTTACGTACCTAAAGCTTACATCACATGGTTTCACATAGTTCTCCCTTTGAAAAAAGTTAGTGTTACATATATGCTTAATATTTAAAATCTCCTGAGTAAAAGTTTTTGTGAAGTTTGTACATATTTGCTCAATACTCTCAACTTTGCCTAAATATTTTAATATAGTACCATCCAAACTATTTTTATTTTTACCTATCCAAGAGTTTATGTTTTCCCAAATTTTTCTAAGATTCCCATCACATTTTTTAATTTCTGATTGTCTATAGTTATTTTTAGCATTAATTATTAATTTGTTCACTTTATTTCTGAATGTAGTATATTCCAAACGCTTATTCATACTGCTTGGTTCTCCTTTCCATACCCTAAACAAATGATTTCTACGCAATAACATTGAATACAAACTATTGTCTATCCACGGTTGTCTTCTTCTTTTATTATATAATTTTACTTCTATAGTACTGTCCTTATAAAACTGATCGAACACTGCACATAAAGTTATAAATAATATTAAAGGACATGTTATATTAAGTAGCTGTTTCCAATCATATGAATCAAACTTTTGTTTAATAATTCTATCGCAAATAATTTTTCGCGTACTATTATTACCTGTGGCACTGTTGTCACCAGCGCGGCCGCATGCGCTGTCCCTGTCTCGCAGCTCGAGCGATATTCCAACGGCGTGATGGTCCGAAATATGCGTCTCCAGTACATACGCTGCCGCATTGTTTTCTCTGCGTCCCGCTCGCACCCACACGTGGTCCAAGCATGTTGTCTCTGTTTGCCCGTTCACTATCGCTTCGCGAGTAGCTTCTGTTCGCGGAATTGCACACTGGAGGCCGTATCCACACAGGGTGTTTTCATATTTCGTCGTTATCGGGTTTACCGTATTGTTTAGGGTATTTATGTTTGTGTCACCTATCACTATAATATTTTCGGATTTAGGGATTGATTTTATGATGGTCTCTAGTTCATGTATGAACAATAATTTATTTTTCTGTGGCGGTCGATATACTGCGATAATATGGGTGATATTTCTTTTTCCAAAACTCAGTTCACCATGTAGCATTTCTAGAGAATCTGTGATATTTCCACGAACATCAAAGCATAGTCCATCTTTGGCATATATTAATATACCTCCTCCTTTCTTTGTTTCCCTTGATAGTAAATATTCATTGTATCCATTTATATGGTAAAAGCATAGTTCTTCCTTCTTAATGTTTGTTTCACTTAAAATTAATATATCTGTTTGGTTCTTGTTTCCTTCTAACAGTACTAATAGCTCATTAAAATGACTCCGTATTGATCGAATATTCTGATATAAAATATTGGTATATCCTTTCTTCTTCATCAGATCTTCAGTTAACGTTGTTATATCGTAAAATCTTCTGTATTTAATAGTATCAAATATTATATTATTATTATCTGTAAAATCGAATGTTGATGTTTAAAAGCAAGTAGTGTGTACGCGCCGCACTATTTGCGCGTGTTTATGGAATGTTATTGGAATCATCGAACTTATCTAAATCTTTTTCTGACTTTATGTTAAATATTCTTTTTTCCTCATTGTTCTTTTTAACCAATATATTGCCGTTTTGAATCCATATATATTGAAAGCCCTTTGGTTTCAATTTATTTTTTACAATCCATAATAATTGGCGTTTAAACTTCGGCAGAGCTTCGTTTATGTATATTTGTTTGTCGTTTCCGTTGTGGTATACTTTATTATTAGTAATTTTGCTGCCCTTTTTCGCCGCAAGCCATCTGTTCCGGCTAGTTTTCGAACGAAGAGTGACTAGCACGGTCTTGGGTCTCGAATCCTCAGAATTTTGTTGACCCACCCTCGTAGCGTCTTCGATATCGTCTGGATTTAAGCTGAGCTGCTGGGCCAAGTTCTGAACTACTCCTATTACATTCTCATTCCTTTGTTCTTCTAGTCCATGCACTTCAATATATCTTTCTTTTTCTTTCACCTCCAATTCTTGCACTCTTTCTTCCAAAGCTTTGTTGTATTTTTCTAGGTAAGGTCAATGTGGGTAAGACCGTCTAGGGTAAAAGACCGTCTCGTGGCAATAACTTCTGTGTTTAAAAAGCGCGCGCCATAAGTCTTTGTAGATAAAACAGTATTTATCGTGGTCGTCCGATCTAAATACCATAGATGTCGCTAGCATCACTTGTTTGGAATATGCGAGCCCGCCATTTTTTTTCACTATTTTGCGAGTTAGACGGCGGTGTGCAGTAATTGATATTGTTTAAAAAAAAGTGGTAAATTGGACTAATTTTGACAGTTTCGCTGATCACGTAAGTAGTTTAATGTTTAATTAATATATAAGTGGGATTGAATTAAGGAATATCGCTTTAGTTTCGTATTTGTACCGGTGTGAAATTTCTAACCTTAAAATTAAATAGCTGGGAAAGACCGTCTACCTATGAAAGGGAAGTCCGTCATATGCCGGTCTTGCCCTTATTCCAGATATTGTCAACCTTTATAACAGATTGTATTTTATACAAATCGTATCTCACCATACAATATTTTTGTATTGCATTCTGATGGTTTTTATCTTTTAGTCTATTATTATTATTTTACTATTTGAACTATATTTAGAGAATTAGAGAGAATTACTACGCGCTCTTACGTTGGCTATAAAAGATTTATAGTGATTTTTTTTTCAGAATGTGTTAAGTACTGAGAATGCCTGATTTTTTGGAAATTGACCGATTTTTAAGAAGACAAGATTTTGTTTCACTATCCCAAAAAAAGTGGCCATGGATAATTACTCACTTCATACTTGCAAATCATTGTCATAACTGTAACTACGAACCGGATCTGCATTTGCCACGTCATTTTCTAATTCATGAAAACATTATCCAAGATTTGTTAAATTTTAACTTTTTTTGGTGCCGAGGCTGCTACCAATTTGCCATTTATGACCATTATCCTGACGACGAGTGTGACTACTGCTAAATAAAAAAAATTGACTAGCTTAGCTTATCATCATGGTTAGCAATTATAGAAGAAAAACGACAAGAGCAGCATATTCGAAGGAAAATCTAAAAGCTGCAGTTGAATTAGTCAGAAATGGGTCTTTAAGTGGATATATGGCTGCAAAAAAATACGGAATCCCTAGAATGACCATAATGGATCATGTCTGTAATAGGAGAACTAAATCAAATACTTTAGGTAGAAGCACTGTACTGTCGGAAGAAGTAGAAAATAAATTGGCTATATCTCTACACCTTATGGAAAAACATGGTTTTGGATTAACCAAAGCGGAAGTATTGGACACGGTAGCAGAGTATGTAAACAAGAACAAAATTTTGACCGCATTTAAAAATGGCAAGCCAGGTAGTTCCTGGTTCACTGGTTTCAAAAAACGGCATAACCTTTCAGTCAAAAAACCTCAAGCTGTTGAATACTCCAGAAAAAAAGCAATAGATCCGTTTATCGTATTTCCGTATTTCAAATTAGTCGAGGAGACATTAAAAAAACTGAAGCTATCAGAAAAACCATCCGCGATATGGAATATGGATGAGACCAGCTTTTCCAAGGACCCTGCAAAAACTAGAATTGTAGGAGTCAAAGGGCACGCCGCAATTCGAGTAATTTCTTCGACAGGAAAAGAAAATACCACAGTGTTACTAGGAGCAAATGCACAAGGAGATAAACTACCGCCGCTAATAATATACAAAGGAAAACACATGTGGGACACATGGGTGTCCCCTGACGCTTACCCTGGCACAACTTATGCAGCTACTAAAAATGGGTGGATGGAGAGTGATGTTTTTGAAACTTATTTCAAGAAATCTTTCTTGCCCGCAATTGGGGAAGAACGTCCAGTTCTGCTCATTTACGATGGCCACGCGACCCACGTCGGATTAAATATAATAGAGGAAGCTCGAAAAGCCAATGTAACTATACTGAAACTACCGGCACATACTAGTCACGTCTTACAGCCGCTTGACTTGGCAGTAATGAAACCATTTAAAGATCGTTGGGATCAATTACTTGTACAATGGCAGCGGTTGAATGTTGGAGCAACATTGTCAAAAAGAGAATTCTCGAGGCTTATTGGATTAATTTGGTCTCAAATCGATAAACAAGTTGTAATCAATGGTTTCCGCAAAGCCGGAATTTTCCCTTTCAATCCCGAAGTTGTTGAAGAGAAGCTTTATGACTCGTTGCAACTTAAACAATGGAAAGATCTTCGGAGCGAGTACCAAAATAACATCGACGAAACTACTTTAGAAGAACATCCTATTCATGAGGATGAAAGGTGCACACCGAGAACTTTACTCTCATTAGCCCTTGATTGCGTTACAAGAGAATGTCGTAAAGCAACCCATGAAGGATATGATGACAACAGTATTTTTACATTTGCGATGAAAGTTTACGTAAACCTGACGAACTAAAGACTGATATTAGACTGCATAGTAATAAACCCTCCAGTTATAATTTACCTGAATCAATTAAATAATGTGTTTCAAATGATACTAAAAAGATTCAAATATTGGAGGACAGAATCGTTTCTTTTGAAGAACTTCTTTTAATGAAGATTAAAACTGGAAACAACGCAAAACTTAAGCGACACAAATTAGGGCCTGGAGCTGAAATAATAACACATGATGAAGTTGTTAAGCGTAAGACAGCGGAGGAAAAAATAAAAAATCTGAAAAAAGAACCTAAGACTATTAAAATAAAAAAATAAAAAAGCACTAATTCATTGGAACCCATACCTGGTCGGTCAGGTATTACAAAAAAATATTCTAATAAAAAGCCACTACAGACAAAATCCATATCAAAAAAAGGTAAAGGTATTGGTAAAAAGAGTTATATCAAGGAAGAAGATCGCAACACAACAACCAGAACTAGAAACAAAAAGCGAGTTGCAGTGGCTTCAGAAGACTCTACTAGTGTATCAGATTGTATAAGTATTTACAGTGATTCAGACATTTGTAACAGCGAAGAATCTTTAAACTTAACTCCAGATGAGATGGCAATACCGAAAAATTATAGCGAAGAAAGACAAAAAGAAGGTATAAAAGTTGATTGCGAAATTGAAAAAAATAATTTTGAGAACAAAGAAAAAGACGAAACTATTTTTGACACAGAAATTGGTTATGCTATGAATGATAAGGTACTGGTACGATACTATTCTCGAAAGAAATGGACGTACTATGTAGGCTTTATACATAGAAGGATTTAAACCTGGTCACGACGACGATGAAGTATATTACACAATAAGGTTCTATAAGACTGTGAAAAAACCTTTAAAGTTTATTCTAACAAAAAAAATTTACCGTGATGATGTGCCAAGCATACATATTTAAAAAAAAATTATGCTTAGTGCTGATCCAGGCAATCCAAAATACTCGGTGTTGTGTAACAACGAAGACATGATATATTTTAGTTAAGTGATTATATTAGTTAAAATTAAGTGTAGAAAAGTCCTACTCATGCGTGCCATAATAATACTTAATTAATTGTTTCTATACTGAGATGAGTGAGATGCAGGGTTTTAATAGTGAATGTTAAGCTAATTTGTGCACATACTTACTTCAAAAGTAAGCACTTTCACCGTTGTATTTTTATGTGATTTATGTATGTTCCTACTCATTTTGTTTTTTTTATTATTTTATGTATATTTGCTAAGGTAAAGTTAATTGTTATTTTAAAGAGGAAGTATGTTATTATTGAATTTAAAAAAAATTGTGGTTTCATAAACCCAGTAAACATTCCGAGCTTTGTTTTTTACGAGTGACATTTTTCGATTATGTTGGTAAAAGTAATTTGTGTAATTATTGTTTTATAGATATGTATGCACTACAAATGCATAAATATTGTGATTTTTGCTCATTTGTGAAACACAAGGAGTTTGTTCAAAACATTTTTTATGATTAAGTATACCTAATTTGAAATTTCATACCAAGGTAGTGTCAAATTTTGATTAGGTTAAGGTATATTGTGAAACTCAAAGACTAAGTTAATTATGAAAACTAATTGGAGACTGAGTAAAGTGATCTCTTTTTTTACATTAAGTTTCTTGTGAACAATAAAGATATTTGATTTTGTAATTGATGTTTAATTATTTTAAAATGATAAAAAGAATGTTTAGAACCTCTGACACAAAAAATATGCCGGTCTTGCCTTAAAAAAATATAAAGCGTCATATCTTTGTAATTTCAGCTTTATTCACAAGGTTTAATAGTGTAAATTTAAATGGCTCTTTCGATTTTCCGTTTAAAACTGTTTTCATGCTTAAGATTTATGGTTAGTATCACGATTATTCACTACTGGACGGACTTGCCTCACACTGCACGGAAAGACCGTCTACTGGCCCAGATTTTTAAAAACGACCGTATTTCCAAAGATTATGGCACTTATTTCCATGTTTAATATGTTATATTATGTCAAGTAAATTTTCTATCATATCCGATCACACAAGTCGACCTGCAATGAATATCTTCTTCAATATATACAGTCAAACTCAAACTTTAGAAATGTATGCCGGTCTTACCCACATTGACCTTATACATTTTTTTGTTCTAGGTTCTTAATTTTTTTCTCTGATTCTTGCTTATAATCTACGAGCTTTTGGTACATTTCCGCATAGAATTCCACATTCATAGTAAGATCTTCTAGTTTCTTTTCGACGTTGTAAAGTACCTCAATTTTTTTGTTTATTTCCAGTAATATTTTTTCACACGATGTATCCATGGGGCTCATGTTTATCATTGGCGTTTGGTCTGACTGGACAGGGCTACTCCACTTATCTTGGCAGTCATCACACGTCGCAGTTTGTAAGAACTGCTTGTTGTTCTGCACACATTTTTTGTGATAAACAGTTCCGCATGTACCTTTACACTTTAGCACATCGTCTTTCGTCACTGACACGAAGAGTTTGCATTTTTTGCACTGCACCATTTTGAATAAAGAAAAAGTATCTATTGTAGGTTTTAAAAATATTTTAATCGCACGAGTGTTTACAAGCGTCCGTTCGCAGAGCGCGCGCGCACGGAACTGAAGTTCGTGAAGGTTTTCGTAGCAGAACAGAATCTGGGATTGTGCCTAGCAGACGGTAATAGGTTCGCCCCTTAATATGTGGGAAGTGAAACTGTACATGCTGAAATGTGGGTATATTACACCCGCGTATAAGCTACCGGAGGCATAAAAACAATTAAATTTAAAACAATTTAGAAAAAGCTAAATAATTTGTTGTATGAAAAATATTACTACACTGTCAAGGACTTTCTAAATGACACGTTTTGTTAACTTTATTAATTATTTAAGATAAGATTTAGTTTTGTTGCTATAAATAAAGATAAAAATAAAGATCAGTTTATTTGTATAAAACATGAGTACATTTACATAAATGCATGATGTTATAGTACATTAGCGGCTCATCATGTTTTACCCTTAGGGTATACAAATATTCAAATTATATTACTAAAATAATTTATTTGACGCATATAAAAATTTTAAATGTACTTTAGATTTGTTTTGATTAATTATTCGATTTATTTTTGTGTTAGTGTTTTGATCAATTTAATTTTCGTACGCCGATTGTATTGGCAAGACACAGCTATGCCTTATACTTCCATTTATTTTTGTAAGATCTTTTTATAAACCTGTGTTTAACAAATAAAAATAATTTAAATTTAAATTAGAATAAGAAATAGTGTGATTAGAGAGAGATGCGGCATGAAAGTGGATATAGTTACAAGAATAGAAAAGGGTATGTTAAGCTGGTTTGGACATGTAGAAGGAATGGACGAGGTAAGACTGACTAAGAAAGTTTATAAGGCTAGTGTGAATGGAACAGTCGCAAGAGGAAAACCTAGGCGAACGTTTCTCGACCAGATCGGAGGCGTTCTGGACAAAGGCCAGATCAAGAGCTCCTTGAACCGACGGGCGCGTATGAGGAATGTGATGAAAGTGACTGAAGCCAGAGAAGTGTGTCAGGATCGTAACAAATGGAAATCCGTAGTCTCTGCCTACCCCTCTGGGAAACAGGCATGAATCTATGTATGTATGTAAATTTAAATTCAGAGATATCGACGTTAGACTATGAAATTAATATAACTAATAGGAAAATACAAGTAAAATGTGTTTATGTAAAGTTATGTTAATGCTTAAAATGTTCATATCGGTAGACTATTTTTGATACCGGTATAACACATAGACACAATGCCTAGTTCCCTACGGCGTAGCAAAAGTCTACGGATTTCTAACAGCTACGATCCTTGCATACTATTCTTGCTTTATTTACTTTTATTACACACTGCATATAAGCTTGTTGTCTTTGGACACTCTTAACCTGATCTTTCCAGAATGTAATTTTTCCTGTCAGAGATTACGTAACGGAATTTTAACATAATTATAGTATGAATATTATTGTTTTTTCGTCATTAGTCTCTTAGAAGTTTAGAACATCTGCAACCAGATAAGTAAAGTATGGACCATGCAAGCCATTATAATATATATCAAGAGTTTATCTAAAAAGTCACGCTTGCTAAACCGAGGATGAATTCCAATCCTACTAATATTACTAACGTGAAAGTTTGTGTAGATGTTTGTTAATCAATCACACGTAAATCATTCAAACGTTATTGATATAACTTGGCAAACAGATAGACTAGTCTACTATTGACTAGATAAACACATAAAATAACTACTTTTCATCCAAATGTGCGCTTCCACAGCATTCGAGCGAAGGCAAGGATAGAACCTAGTAACAAATTAACAAATAAACAAAATTTTAACAAAAAAGAAAACCGACTTCAAAGAAGAATATTCTAAAACTTGCAAAATGCACTAAAACATTAATAAATAATGTACAAGAGTACGTAAATTAATATATATATTTAAGAATCTACGTAATATAGCCGACTACACATTAATAAAACAGGTATATTTAGCTTTGTGTCAATCCATACTAACATATTGCATTACTTCCTGGGGTGGGGCTGCAAAGTCAATTTTACTCCCTTTAGAACGTGCTCAAAGAGCAATTTTAAAGGTAGCCACCTTTCGCCCGTTTTTATTTCCAACACATCAGCTTTATACGACATGTGAGGTACTAACTGTCCGACAATTATTTATTCTACACACGATACTGAAACAGCACACTGAACTACCTTTTATCCCTACACCTTCAGATAAGAGAAACAAATACCTGGTTTGTAACAAATCTCAAACTAGGCATGCATTTGTAAACAGATGTTATATATTCTTGTGTCCATTTTTGTATAATAATTTTAATAAGTTGCTAAGTATATACAGCGTCAGTAATAACAATTGTAATGTTATGATAACAGAATATTTAGGTAAACTCAATTATGCAGACACAGAGAATTTGTTACAAATATTAAAATGATGTAATTATACTTTCGGTAGCTAAGCATTTTATTGTATGACACAGTTGCTTGTACGTGTACAGGCAGTTTTAGCTTAAGTTTATATTTAGTTACATTATTGTTCAAATAGATATTTAAATAAATTTCCACTTTAAAATAGATAGACATGTGATCGCCTGAAACACAGGTTTAACCTAGTTCAGGCAAGTAGCTTATAATAATTTAAAGATGTTTAATTATCCTTTCTTGAAATAATAGATTACTATAATTATTATTTTGGTTATAAACTAGTTTATTAAGGCATTGAATTATTGTTAGATATTAAGATTTAATTTGAAGTTGATTTAAGTCCACTAATGTACTCTTTTTTTAGCCGAATAAATTTTATTATTATTATTATAATTGCATATTCTTGTGAATAACTAAATTATTGTTGTTATTGGAGTCGGTGTCAGCCAAGGTAGGTTTGTAACTAATTAAACATGAGATGTCTTACTATAATCATAACATAACATTGGCATGCACAATTACACACATAGACGCAGCACGCGGCGCGGGCGGCTGACACCGACTCCAAAAATAACAATAATTTAATTATTCACAAGAATATGCAATTATTTATTAACCTTTTAGTGCATTTTGCAAGTTTTAGAATATTCTTCTTTGAAGTCGGTTTTCTTTTTGGTTAAAATTTTGTTTATTTCTCGGTTTTTAGTGAACCTTGCCAAAAACAAGTACATCATCAATGTAGCCAAATACGCATTATTAAGGATAACTCGGAAACGCATAGTCAAATCTTGATTAAAATGAAATGGGACCACACGGGAAGCACCAGCTTTCAAATAATAAGAGAATCATCAAAATCGGTTCACTCAGTCGAAAGATATGAGGTAACAAACAAAAAAAAACAGACGAATTGAGAACCTACTCCTTTTTTTGAAGTCGGTTAAAAAGAAAACCGACTTCAACTAGACAATAACTAGACAAGTAAAAAAATTTAATTCATCATTTTGTGGTGGCGGCCGTCTTGGATTTGAAATTTATCATAGTGTATAGTATTCTACTAGTCAAGCCCTTTCATTTGATACCCACATTGTGGGAGATGTGAAAAATATGTAATCCGCCATTTTGTTGCGGCGGCCATGTTGGACTGATTTTCATCAAAGCTAAGAACAATCCCGACTAATCCACCTTTCAAAAAAAAAAAACAAAATCAAAATCGGTTTATCCGTTCGGGAGCTATGATGCCACAGACAGACACACATACAGACACGTCAAACACATAACACCCGTCGTTTTTGCGTCGGGGCTTAATAGAATGAGAACATCATCAATGTAATCGAAGTCTACCAAATACGCATTATTAAGGATAACTCAAAACTACTGTTCAGATCTTGATCAAGTTTTAATGGGACCACATGGGAAGGACCTCTTTCCTATTGTTCCCTGTCAGGAAGACGCTTTCAAATAAAATAAAATCCTCAAAATTGGTTTACTTAGGAAAAAGTTCTGAGGTAACACATAAAAAAACCAGTCGAATTGAGAACCTTTTTTGATATCGGTTAAAAAATAATACATTCTCTTAAAGGTCAATTAAAATACTAAAATAATTAATAAACATAGATTTAGAAACGTAAAACTAGAACGGATTTATTTACAAAACGGTAACAATAGTTCTTTATAACGATTGAAGGTCACTGGTCAATCAGTAAAACCACTGAACGCTTTGAAGGGTGGTTAGTTCTTGATTTAGAAACAATCTCGAGTGCTGCCTGTTCAGGAAGCAATTTAATCTGTTGGTCAGTTAATTAAGTATTGTGAAGCTAAACCATTTCCAATCGTGTGTTCATGACTTATTAGCTTTTCGTGTCAGAAAAATACGGATAAAAGCGCGGAGTCAGCAAAAAAGTTTTATTCACTTTTGGTGAACATTGTCGGCTGTGTAACGTATTTTATAAGTAGGTCATCATTTTAATTACTACTTACCACTATTCTCTTAGTGATAAATCAGATAGATTTTTCCGATGAACGAGAGAGCTGTTTTTTAATAGATGTTTCGTGTACGGTTTTTTATTTAAGGCTAACTGCTTTTCTTAGGCAGGACTTATGCTTGATTGTATAAAACATGTATTGAAGTAAGTTCTATGCGACATAAACGAACTTGGGCGAGGTTTAGGAGCTGATAAATATTTAATAGCAGAAGGATTTGTAAATACATAATTTAAAAAAAAACAACTGTTTGCACTCCGGGAGTGCCGGCAGAAGTGAAAACTTGAATATTAACGTTGTGCATTTTTGATATTTTGGAATGGTTAGGGAATAATTTTGCGCGAATTGCTTTAATTATCAGTATAAAAGTACTATCATTTATGTGGTAAAATACAATATTCATTTATTGCGCTATCGTACACAAACATGACAATTCTCCCTCCATCTTACGAATTTTCGATCAGGTCACGTGTCCTGACGCGAGATTGACAATTCTCCCTCCGTCTTACGAATTTTCCATCAGGTCGTGTCCTGACGCGAGATTAACATTTTTTACCCATCACAAAAAAGTCCACAACGCCGCTAAAGAAGTTTTCACTTCAAAAAAATCTTTACTCTGCAATGGAATATACCAATAGGCCAAATAAAAACTGAGGTAATTTGTGATCTCTAGTGATAACTTACGCTGAAGGACCACAAACCAAGCAATCAAACATTATCTTACTAGTTTACTTCCTCTGAAATTCTGAGGCCCTGGTTAATATAATTCTATTTACCTTTGAAAATGTCTGTTTAGTTAAAAACTTCGATCGCATGCTACTGATAACTTACTTATGAAGGGAGATCACAAACCAAGCAATCAAAGATTATCTGACAAGTGTACATCCTTTCCAATTCTGAGGCCCTGGTTGATATTATTTTCATTTGCTCGGCAATGTCTGTTTCGCAGAAAAGCTTTTAAAATATAAGTGGAACTTGCAGCTAAGAGCCGCTAAGAGGTTTCATAATATATTTAACTCTTAGCGTTAATGCATCAGAGGTCTTAAGTGACTAGCAAATACTTTATGTGTCTATCCTAGGGTTTCCCTAGTTTAGGCTCCTGTCCACCCCTCATAATACGCTACTTGTTATATTTACTTTGCTAACTTACTTACCTAGTTGAAATATCACACTTGTGCGAAATTGTAAAATTATGGTTGGTGGAAAAAAAAAAAATACATAAATAAATAAACTATCAGATAATTAAGGAGAGATAGAATACAAAAGTAATGCAAATCAATTGGTTCAAATACATTAAATTTGTTGTATGACAATTACATGTCTTGTCTCTTTTTTTATTTGACTGCTCGGATGGCGTAGTGGTTTAAGTGGTCGCCTCGCTACTGCCGCCGCGCCGTGTATTGTGGGTTCGATTCCCACACAAGACAAAAATTTGAAATGGTTGTTTCGAGTCTGGGTGTTCTTTGTGTCCGTTGTTTGAATGTTTGTAAAGTCCCCCGCGAGACAGCAATTATTTTTAGAGCGGGAGTTGTCCTTTAAAATAAAAAACGAGTTATTGGGTTTCTCATCAACATCCATTTAGTAAAACAGCCCGTAATTTTGCTTCATTGCCCGGTATATGACCATAAACTCGCCTACTAATACGTGGGTCCTTAACCCATAGCTGGCTATTATTGTGAATGTAATACTCTGCCTATCGTTTAATTTATATATGTGTGAGATTATGCATGCATAATATATATTCCGACAGACTTAACTGCTTTCTTGGTTCTAAAAATTCAATTCCATAGGAACGCTGCTCTCCTAGTACATTTTACGATTATGATCTCAGAAACGTTTCACAATTTTGCTCTTCGCAACTGTCCCACAGGAAACGTGCATTTTGTCGGGATAGAAAGTCACTAACTTTATAAGTCGCACTTGGGCTATAAACTCCAAAGAAGTAAGTCCAAGCAGTAAAGTAACATAAAATAATTATTATAAATTATATTATTATTAAGAACAAACGCCCCTGCATGCCCCAGCGGTTCCTCCATACAAACACATTCTTCTGTTTTCTCCCTAAATAACGATACTAGAGCAAAAAATGTATTTTGATATAACTTTTTCTATATTTTTATTTTATTTGTCATAATTTATAGTACAATTATTATAAGTATTATTAAATTATATTATAATTATAAAAACTTAAACCTAGAATTAAAAAATAATACTAACGTTTTAAAACATACATAAAAACTATAATAATATCAGCCATTTATTAAATTGTGCCGGGCTCTGGGCACGGGCCTGTTCTCAGTGTGAAAAGGGTTAGGCCTTAGTCCACCACGCTGCCCCAGTGCGGATTGGCATTTACATATCTTTAAGAGCATTATGGAGAACTCTTAGACATAAAGGTTTCCTCACGATATTTTCCTTCACCGTTAGAGCAAGCGATAATTAACTATTTAATACGCAAATAACTTCGAAAAGTCAGAGATGCGCGCCTTGGGATCAAACTCGAGACCTTTGCGGGGCAGTCCAATTGTCTCCCTCTAGGATATTGCTGCATCCAAAAAACTAACGGAACTAATAAAATAACCATACAAGACATAGCCAAAATAGTCCTCATTATTAAGAAGGATTATAAAAAAAATTGGGGTAGTCTGTGGGGACTGCCGATAGAAGTGAAAGCTTTAGTCTTTGATCATAAACACTTCCATATAAACAAAAAAAAAAGAGTAGTTTCGGATTCCCGATACTTTCTTCAAAATTTCGTTATTTTTTGCGTAGGACGCACTATTTCTGAGATATTTTTATAATTCTAAAATAATTCAAAAATGGAAAGCTTGTAAGCGTGACGATGAAGAAGCGTGACGATGACGCGAGTTCTATGTTTTGTTCACTCAAGAAGTGCTCAACGCGCCTAAAGAAGTTTTCACTTCAAAAATATATGAATAAGGAAATAGGGTAATACGAGATGATGATGTTAGGTATCATTAGTCCGAGCTGTAGTTATCTCCTTTGCACATTAATGTTTCGTTCAGGCCCAGCGAGACAGCAACATTGCTGTCGAAAACAGATGTATCTAATTTATTATTTTTCGAAATTGAGATATTTACGTATTAAGAAACAGTAAAAAAGACTCATCTGCCAATATTTTTTGTAAAAATATTATCAGATACGTCTTTTTTGCTTACAACGGCAGAAAAGGCATCGGTTAAAAAAAAAATATTGTTGCTGGTATTTGATTATTGTTTACAACGTTCAAACCTATACTAAAAACTTACTTACTCTAAGAACCTATATAATATAACAAACCAATTCGCCACTATCCTAACTTCCTAACTAATATTATGAAAGCGAAAATGAGTTTGTTTGTTTGTTTGTTACCTTTTCACGCCTAAACCACTGAACCGATCACCCTGAAATTTTGCACATACGTTAACAGGTGTACAGAAACGGACATAGGCTACCTTTCATCGCGAAAAAATTACTGTTTCTGAGCAAAACAACAATAACGTTCTTATGATAACAGATGGCGCCACGTGTCTTTCGAATCATGATTGAGTTATATTATTACAAGCAGAATACGACCCGAATTGATTGTCAAATTCTAAATTAACGCGAGCGAAGGCGCTGAGAAAAGCTAGTTATACTATAAATTTCACTTTTCGCTTCTAGGACTCTGAACTTAGTCGTTCGAAGTATGGCTGACTGCGTTGTGCACCGACGTGTAACGATGCTCAATCCTGTAGGCTGGCTACATAGTTTACTCTTTAAGTACGGTTCGGACCTTCGAACCTAAAAATACAGTTGATCCTTTGCTCTGTAGCAGTGCGAAAGAAGGACAAACTAACGAACACACTTTTGCATTTATGGTATTACTAGCTGTGCCCGCGGTCTCAGCCGCGTCATTGGTATTTGTGGTTACTGCGCTGCTTCCGTGAGCCGTAGCGTGATGTTATATAGCCTCTGTCCTTCCCAGGGTCTCAGGCTATCTTCATTCCAAATTTCATCTAAATCGGTTCAGTGGATTGAGCGTGAAAAGGTAACAGACAGGCAGACAGACAGACCAACAGACAGAGTTACTTTCGCATTTATAATATTAGTAAGGAAGTAAGGACTAGTAAGGACTAGACTTTGCCCGCCTTTGCTCGCGTAAATGACGGTTAGCTTAAGCTAATGACAGTACTTTTTTCAGGATGAAAGGTACCATATGACATTTTCTGTTCCTGTATGCAAAATTTCATGATGACCCGTCGAGTAGTTAAGGCGTAACCGTAACAAACAAACAAACAAACTTAAATTCACATTTATAATATTAAGTTAGAATTTATCACAAAGAAAGTAAGGATACATTTGACACGGTGTATACCATATAACATTCATCCATTTGCAATTTCGCGTTAACGTACATTTCGTCAATAAACTTGTAGCCCTCGGGAACATTACATTTTTTCTGGATGAAAAGTACACTATGTCCTTTTCTGTAGTCCTGACAATCTGTATGCTAAATTTCATGAAGATCAGTCGAGTAGTTAAGGCTGAAGACGTAACAAATAAACTAACATTCGCATTTATAATATTATATAAGGTCTGTCCGTGACGCTTACTGATAAATTCAATAGACGTCAATTTTTATTGCGTTGTCGCCTATAAATCGCTTTCTGGGTCTTTAACTAACAAATTACTAGATAAGTGTTGCCCATTGATTGTACTGATAGTACACATACACACACACACACACACACACATGCACACACGTGCACACATATTAAGTGCCTAAGAAACGTAAACGTCGATTTTTATGTGTGACCTGTAGTAAATTGATAGAATTACACTAGACGCAAACTGTAAGCTTTACAAATCTATTTTAAGTAATAAAAAACAGCCGAACACTGTCTCTTATAATACAGGTCCTATTCTAGTTTAAGAGACAGGGTTTCAAGATAATTGTATACAGATTTCAGTCTTCATAATTGTTATTTTAATCCTTTTTATTGTAGCTCCACTAGCATTTAACTATAAGCATGTGTATCTGTAACTTTTGAATGAATAAAGATTATTATATATTTATATTTTTTTATTTATTCCATAATAGGCAATTTAACGATTGTCGGCCTCGTTGGCGTAGTGGTTAGTGTAACCGACTGCCACGCCTGAGGTCGCAGGTTTGATTACCGCACAAGTCAAACATTTGTGTGCATGAACATGGATGTTTGTCTTGGTCTGGGTGTTTCTATGTATAATATGTAGGTATTTACAAAAAAAATGGTTGTCTGTAAAGTCGGTTTACGGACGATAGTTTAACCTGACAACGTCATAACAAAATTTCTTTCCCGTAACTTTACAATGGCGTAACGGGACAATGAGCGTAACGGGACAATGAGTCATCCTTTTTCGTGCGTGCAGCCAGCGTTCATCGTTTTATTAGACGTTGTCACGTCAAAAAAAAGTATAAATGTATGTTTATCCATTGTCTAGTACCCATACTACAAGCTCTGCTTAGTTTGGGCTAGACGGTGTTGTGTGTATGTAGTAGAATATTATTATTATAAAAAATTCTTAGCATGAGCTAACAAATGAGTAGATAATGGATGACCATTGATTTTATTGATGGTATACTGATGACGTCATATGATATATTAATTATTGGAAAAGGCACGTATTTACGCAATTACACAGCCATTTCTAGATAGACTTTATTGTTCATATTCCGATATATAAAGCAGCAGAGAAATAATTCATTATTTATTTGTTTCAGGTATGTTCGAAAACAAATCTGTGGAATACAACCTCTATAAACGTAAATCTCTTATTTAATTTGAAGCTATTAATTTATACACCATCATTTTGGCGCATTTCCAAAGCGTGAGCGCCCTTTTATTAAATAGTTCGTTTTCGCTATCTATGACGTAAAAGATTCCACAATCCGCTAGCTTCAAGTACCAGGCTCTCAGTCAGTATAGAAGATAAGTGGTTGTAATATACTAGAAGGCCGGAAGCTTCGACACTTCTTGAGATATTTTTCAAAGACTTTCAATTCAATTAAGAGGTTGTTCTCTTTAACTTTATAGCCGCCTGGTACAATATAATCAAAGATAATTTTTCTCTTGGGAACATCGTTCAGTGTTTCAACTGGGCAAGTAATAAGCGTAGTAAGTAAGAGAAAGACAAAAATTTTTCTTATTTGTGAAACACTTGAGGAAAATACGTGCAATGTGTTATTGTGTCGATTAACTATGAGTTTTATTATAAAAAAATGCTTTGTGCAAAATAAGTAAATAAGTCAACAAGGTTTAATAATAAATTTATGCTATGTGTGTGACGTATGGATGAACATACTGGCAGAGCGAAATAACAATATTTTTTTTTTTTTTTTTTTGCTCGTCAAAATGACCACACTCCACCTGATGGTAAGCAGTCGTGTGGTATAAGAGCAGTGGCCTCCACATCGCCCCCACAGTAGCCGAGGCGATGTTGAGGTCTCTACTTTGACGGCCTGAGAAGATGCTTTTTCACGCCCCGCTTAAAGAACCCAGGATTGAAGGAAGAAGGAAACACGTGCCTTGGCAGAGAATTCCATGCCTTGGTCGTTCGGCAGAGATATGAGGACCCAAACTTTTTGGTACGCGCTCTAATCGACTCTACCGTGTAAGGATGGCATCTGAGCCCAGCACGCGTTGTTCTGGATAGGAAAGGGGAGGGCGGGATAAGGTGGAATAACTCTTCAGAGCACTCCCCGTGGTATATTCTGTAGAAACATGCCAATGAGGCAATGTCTCTACGGAGTTGCAGAGGTTCCAGTGAACTCGTGACCTCTGGATCTCCGATGATACGGACAGCCCGCCGCTGTAACCGGTCGAGAGCGTCCAGCAAGTACTGCGCGGAGCCATCCCAAAGATGAGAACAGTACTCCACGCAAGGGCGCACTTGTGCCTTATACAATAGGCACAGTTGCCCAGGCGTGAAGAACCGCCTCACCCTGTTCAGAACTCCGAGTTTTCGCGAAGCTTGCTTAATGGCGCTCTCGATATAGGTTTTCTGGTTAAGGGAGCGGCAAAGATCCATACCTAAGATGGAGAGACTGTCACGTATCACCAGTGGAGTGTTCTTCAGAGAAGGGAGGGGAAGGAACGGAGACTTTTTTGTTGAAAACGCGCATGCCTGGGTCTTCTTGGCGTTGAACTCGACCAAGTTCTTGGCACCCCATTCATAGATGCGGTCCAAGGTCCGGTCAAGTTCAACGACAAGATTCTGCCTTTTCCCCTCAACCTCAGCCTGTTTGGCCCCAGGATGTCCGAGATATCGCCCATGCACGGTACTGTCGTCCGCATAACAATGTATGTTGCCGAGATTCAACATATCATTGATATGCAGAAGAAAGAGCGTAGGGGATAAGACAGAACCCTGAGGCACTCCTGCATTGACCTGCATAAATTTGGAAGCGCGACCGTCGCAAAGGACCCGAATACGACGCTTCTGCAGGAAACTTGCAATCCAGGTGCACAGTTGAGGGGGCAAGCCATAGGCCGGCAGCTTGGAAAGAAGAGACCGGTGCCAGACTCTGTCGAAAGCTTTGGCTATGTCAAGGCTGATAGCCAAAGACTCGCCGTGCTTGTCCATAGCCTCACCCCAGAGGTGCGTGACGAACGCTAGAAGATCACCCGTTGATCGTTTAGACCGAAAGCCGTATTGGCGATCATTGATCAACGATTGATCTTCCAGGTAGCGGACAATTTGGGTGTTTATAATCCGCTCGAACACCTTGGAAAGTA
This sequence comes from Catocala sponsa, assembly GCA_963564715.1. Taxonomy (NCBI): domain Eukaryota; kingdom Metazoa; phylum Arthropoda; class Insecta; order Lepidoptera; family Erebidae; genus Catocala; species Catocala sponsa. The sequence continues at coordinate 20,633,736 of OY751348.1, read as the reverse complement.
CCGAGGTGATAGCTATGGGTCGATAGTTGCTTGGCTCGGAACGGTCCCCCTTTTTGGGAATCGGTTGAACGTTCGCTTCCTTCCAAGCCTCAGGCACAATGCCTGCGACGTAAGACGTCCGGTATAGGCGCGTAAGTGTGGGAGACAACACCGCTGCTCATTTTTTAAGAACCACAGCTGGGATGCCGTCAGGTCCACTGGCTTTCCGAACATCGAGAGACTGCAGTATCGCACGAACGGTTCGTTGCCTGATACATATATCAGGCATGGTGTAGCCGCAGTTGGCAATGTTAGGCGGCTGCGAACCGCAGTCATCGATTCGGGAGTTGGCCGCAAAGAGATTTGTAAGCAGATCTGCTTTCTCCTGCGGCCGATGAGCCAGTGATCCATTCGGATACCTCAGAGGGGGCAGCATGGTCTGGCAGAAGTTGGACTGCACGGCTTTGGCCAGGCGCCAATAGCTACGACTGCCCGTAGGATGCGCCATTAGTTCCTGGCCGAACCGTGCGACGCGCTGGGCATCCGCTCTTAAGTATGCCCTCTTGCAGACCTTTGTGGCTTGGTTGAACGCTGCCTTCAGGTGATCCACGTTAGGGTCGTGGAGAGTGCGAGCCCTGGTCCAAGCGCGATACGCTGTCTGTTTGCGTTCAACAGCATCGGCGCATTCACGCCCGAACCAGGGCCTTTTCCTGCCGCCGCTCGTGACATCACTGTATGGAATATAATATTCCATACCCAGGATGATTTCACCAGCGACAGCAGTAGCGCTCTCTGATGGATCCCTGTTCTCAAAGCAGCGTTGAGCCCAAGGGATGGATGCGAAGTATTCCCGCATTCCATCCCAGTCTGCTGACGAGTAGTGCCACAGTCGTCGTCTTGCCTCCTCGGGTCGTGGGGACGTAACAACAACAGCTGTGGCACAAACCAGACAGTGGTCTGAGGTGCCCAAAGGAGCACGAATCGACACACTGTACCGGTTCGGGTTACTCGTCAGCAGCAGATCGAGCAGAGAGGGCGCCTGACCTGCAATATCTGGTATCCGGGTGGGCTGGAGTACCAGTTGAGACAGGTCATGCGTGAGAGCGAACGCATGGGCAGTTCGTCCCGCGTGGTCTGTTTTGGGAGAACCCAACCAAGTCTCATGGTGGGCATTGAAATCTCCCAAGAACACCAACTCAGCGTTCGGAAACCGCTCCTGCGCGTCGTCTGCCGCCTGACTCAGGTAATCGAAGAGTCGAGTTGTCTCAGCGTCTCCTGAATGGGATCGGTAGAGGCACATGTAGATTTGGCTGAAAGAGCCATGATCTACGTGTACCCAAAGGACAGAGAAGGAAGGGTCCTCTAGACATTGTAGACGGCGACAGCAAATATCCGCCCTAACAAATAAGCATACCCCGGCTTTCGCGAGGAAACACTCCTCTAGCACGTAGCCGGGATATTGCAGGTAGTTCGTGTCTGTAGGACGGCGTATTTGTGTCTCCGTTAGAAAAAGCATTGCCGGCCGAGCCGTCTCCAGGTGGTGATGGACGGCATTAAGGTTAGCGTGGAGTCCTCTGATGTTAATAAACTCCACGACACAGGAAGCAGCAGTGGGGTTACGGCGATTGGCTGCTGTTGAACGACAATGCTTTGTTCGTACTGCCATAGAGTGAAAGGAAGGGGAAGCGTGAAAAAAAGAGGCGGCTATTCTCGCAGCAAAGTGGGGCAAGGCGGAGAGCAAGTTTTGTCATATAATTGTATGGTATGGCGATAGCCGATCCGACGAACGGAAGGACCCCCGTACCCTCCCGAAAGTGGTCGCCGGGACCCACCCTCCGGTCACCATCCGGCACGACGAGCCACCTCGAGATTATGCGCGGCATGATAAGGCAGCCAACCTAGTTGGTTAGACTCGGTTGGGCCTCTGGACTATACCGCGGGCGGCCAGCAGAGCACCGTTTCTACGGCTCTCCCTGGCCGCCGGGTCGACTCGCGCCACCCACACAATGACTCTACGGATGCTCTGCAGGTCCCTCATAAGCTGCGAGAATCGTCACCTCATGCTTAGGCCTCCGGCGCTCTCATTCACCGAACGAAACACAGCAGTGAAACACTGTTGTTTCACGTCGATTTTCTGTGAGAGGGTAGTACTTCCCCGGTCGAGCCGGCCCATTCCTGCTGTAACCAGTTTGGCTCTACTACTCTGTCTACCTAGAAATATAAGGTATATACATACCTCGCACTGATTTGAACTGAAATGAACTGATTTGAAATGAACCAACAAAAATCCTAGCTTTTACTTTTAAATCATTTTACACTAGCCTTTGTCCGCGGCTTCGCGCCCGTAAAAGTGTACTTTTTTAAATAATATAGCGTATATCACTAGGTGAAAATATAGCTTTGAAATGGCGAAATAATTTTAAAAATCGGTTGATGAGTTTTTAATTTAAATCATTACAAACAAAGAAACAAACAAAAGAAATAAGGGCAGTCTTTGGTGACTGCCGATAGAAGTGAAAACTTTAATCCTTGATCATAAACACTTCTTTATAAACAAAAAAAAAGAAAAAAAAGGGGCGTGTCGGATTCCTGATACTCTCTTAGGGTTACTAAGGGGGTCAAAATTTCATTATTTTTTGCGTAGGACGCACCATTTCTGAGATATTGTTAATATTCTAAAATAATTCAAAAATGGAAAGCGTTCGGTGACGATGACGCGAGTTCCATGATTTTTGTTCACCCAAGAAGTGCTCAACGCGCCTAAAGAAGTTTTCACTTTAAAAATACTATTCTCGAGGGATAGTAAAATTCAAATAACCAACATTTACGCGAGCGGAGCCGCGGACAAATCTAGTAGGTTTATATTTTGCGTAGAAGTCTATCTATATATTAATACGTGAAGCGAAAACGTTGGATCCCTTTTTACGAAAATTGGGTGGACGGAGGAGTATGAAATTTCGCACACTTATAGTTTATACAGAGAAGAAATGACGAATGCTAATATTTTTTAAAAATTATGCGTAAAAATACATTATTTTCAATAAATAACACGTTACATACACTACTATTCATTACCGTGTATTTAATACACACATGCGTAGATATTCTTTTGTTTATTTGGAATTATATGGTCAAATCGAGTCTGTATTTGTTTTTGGTATTATTTGTCTATAGCCTTACTGAATGTCAAATATAGTTATGGATAATAAATTAATTTACGACAATTTGTAGATATACATAATATATTAAAATAATATACTGTATACTAATACGTGAAGGGTAAACTATGCACTCCTTTTTTACGAAAGTTTATTGTTGAAATCTGTGGTCCAATTGAGAATAGGTATCTGTCTTTAATATTTTGTGTCTATAGTCTTACTGAATGTCAAGTATAACCATAGGTAATAAATTAATTTTATAGATATAATTATAACCTATTTCATTTTTAAAATCTATGATCATATCGAGAATATCTATATACGTGAAGCAAAAACTTTGTACCCCTTTTTACGAAAATTGCGCGGACGGAGGAGTATGAAATTTGGCACATTTAAAGTTTATATGGAGAAGGAGGGGCGAATCCTAATATTTTTATAAAATATGCATTAGAAATACATTAAATTAATGAAAAAACACTACACGCACACAACCATGCATTTGACACACGCAGTCGAAGCGCGTAACTATGGTTACATATGTAATTATCAATATATAATGACATATATCAGCAATATCTTACAGGCAAACTTTGGTCGAATTACGAGCACAAGGCAACCGCTAGTTTAAACAAATGTAAAATTTGAGTAGTAGAGCCTCGCTGATTTCAGCATGAATGTGCCGGCTCGACCGGGGAAGGACTACCCTCTCACAGAATATCGACGTGAAATAGCAGTATTCCTACTGTTGTGTTTCGTTCGGTGAGTGAGAATGCCGGAGGCCCCATCACCCTCTTTCCCGCTCCTTTTTTTTCCCACTTCTTTATTTCTTCTTTTAGGAAACTAAAGGGTCGCCAACGCACCAATGATGCCTCTGGTGTGTCAGGCGTCCATAGGCTCCGGTGACCACTTACCATCAGGTGGGCCGTATGCTCGTTTGCCAAATTAATTGTATAAAAAAAATAAACGGTGATACCAACCTGCTCTACTACACCCTGAAGCAGAATATACTCATATCTCTATTAAAATCTCGTCATGTTATGCTATATTCAACATAAAGTAAAGCGAAGCATATTTTCACATTTATAACAATTTCATGTCTGCCGCGCGCGGCGTCAAACCGTGGCTAACGAAAATAATATTTGAAATGCACGTAAATAAATTTAATACGGTATTAACATTATTTAATTGCATGAAATTATTATTTGCAATGGTTTTCCTAAATCCTATAGATCTTTCCTTACATACCCTTATTAAAAATTCATGTGGTTTAGAAATTAATCTATACTAATATTATAAAGATTAGATTATATTTTTGAAGTGTGTACGGTTTCGTATGATAAATGAAAGATAACTGATTTGATGGAATAAAAATAATTATATTGAATTATAGGAATTACACAGATTTACAATGATAGTGATCGATACGCGGCGAAAGAGTAAATTGTGCGATAGATCGCCCGGAAAGCTGTTTGCAACTACTATTGATATATTGTTGGTGTATTAATTTATATGTAATATTATGTGTTTCGCTGCGCGTCGATGTCAGCATAAAACTGAAACTATTAATATGTACGGGTTTGCTCGTACAAAGTGAAAACTCCTTTAGGCACGTTGAGCACTTCTTGGGTGAGCAAAAATCATGGAACTCGCGTCATCGTCACCAAACGCTTTCCATTTTTGAATTATTTTTGGTTTATAAAGAAGTGTATGATCAAGAATTATAGTTTTCACTTCTATTGGCAGTCCCCAAAGACTGCCCTAATTTTTTAACTTTGTATGTATGTTTGTAAAGATTTGTGACTGCACGGTTACCTTAGTGGTTTGTGGTCGCCCCGCCACTGACGTCGCGTCAAGTGTTATGGGCTCGATTCCCACACGGGACAAAATCTAGCATTTTTTTTTCATTTATTTCGGGCTGCATAGGCCCATAGATAAATACCTTAACCTAAATTTACATATTATATAATTTTATAATACATACATACAACACCATCTAGCCCAAACTAAGCAGAGCTTGTACTATGGGTACTAGACAATGGATATACATACATATATACTTTTTTTAATTGATTTATAAATACATACATATAATACCTACATAGAAACACCCAGACCAAGACAAACATGCACCTAAATGTTTGACTTGTGCGGGAATGAACCCGTGATCTCAGGCGTGGCAGTCGGTTACATTAACCACTACGCCATCGAGGCCGATTTGATGTTAGTAAATACACCTTAATACTATGTTAGTAAAACCTCACTTCGCACACTTAATACTAGTGCGCTCGGTACTTGTCCGCGAAGGCGACGGAATACCACGTCTTGCGGCCAAAAGCTTTCGTCCGACACCTTGTGCAGGTAGCAGTCGGGTACGCGCACGACGAACGCTTTAAAGTTGACGTTGCGGCGCGACTCCAGCAGCTGCACTCTCGGGACGTACTTCAGCTTTTGGCACACGTACTTCGCGATGTCCTCCGCCTCAGTGGTGTAGTGCAGGCGCGAGATGTACTCCGGCGTGTTCGGGGACGCGGCACGCACCTTCAGGTTAAGGTCCACAAGTGCCTTGCCACATCCGTTCTTAATGTTTCGCGACCGGCGCTTCCTCCGTTGCGCCGTCACGATACTATCCTCGGTAGCCCGGTTCGTTGTTTTTGTAGGCAAGGGCTTAGCAGGGGCGCTCGCAGTGACCGTGGGATCAGCTGTTCTTACGATTCGCGCAGCAGAGCGGGGAGGAGCTGCGGGTGCGGAAGTGGGGCTGCGTGATGCGCTTGCGGCGCATAACGCAGGCTCAGCAGTCGGCGCCGGCGACAAAATCGCTGACGCATAACTCGTCGCCGATGTGTTGAGACATGCACCTCGACGCATGTTCACATTGTTTACACGCGTCGGTGACCCAGTTATTGGCACAGACTTGCGCAACGCTTCTAGTTCGATGCGCAAATCTGCAACAGTGACCTCCGATGCACGCAATTTCATCTGCACTTCTGCTAAACTTGCCTTTAAAAAGACGATGTCTTTTAGCTAGTGACGTCGACGTGATCGAAAGGGACGGGAGGTAACTTGTATAAGTCTCTCGCCACAAATGTCGGCACGTCATCTGGATCGGTCTCCTTAAGCAGCGTTATGACGTCCTGCAGACTCTTCCTTGTCCCGTCACGTCGACGAGACACCATCTGGTCGCTCTTGTTCAGCAACCGGAACACCAGCTGCTTAGCAGCTGCAATCTCTTCCTCGCTAAAGTTCGACGCGCAGATCTGGATGACGGACACCTCGTCCATCACGTCCAGCTTCTGCTGCATGAACGCCAGCAGTTCATTTGCCACGAGTGTGTCACTCATGGTATCATAAATAACGAGCGTCGGCTCGCGCCGCGCCTCACAATAATAATATTAATTATTATATTCGCTGCACACGTCCGCCTCAGAGCGTAGTACATGTATATGATCCACAAATGGTTTTTCCAAGTCTGGGTGTTTTTTATATCCGTTGTTGAAATACTTGTAAAGTTCTCCACAACACAGAAATTATTCATATAAGTAGCTTAGGGAGTTGAATTTAAAAAAAAATCCCAAAGGCTACTCAACTTATTATAAAAAGTCAACGGGTTGCACTCCGGGAGTGCCGGCAGAAGTGAAAACTTGAATATTAACATTGTGCATTTTTGATATTTTGGAATGGTTAGGGAATAATTTTGCACGAATTGCTTTAATTATCAGTATAAAAGTACTATCATTTATGTGGTAAAATACAATATTCATTTATCGCTATCGTACACAAACATGACAATTCTCCATCCGTCTTACGAATTTTCGATCAGGTCACGTGTCCTAACGCGAGATTAACATATTTTACCCATCACAAAAAAGTGCACAACGCCGCTAAAGAAGTTTTCACTTCAAAATACACCGTTAGAAAGCTATATAATCACCGAGTAACATTGGCAATACTTTATTTAAAACCAAGTACTATTACTTAGCCTAATCTGCATTATGGCGAGCAAAGCTGTGGACAAAAGCTTAATATCTTCTTGAACGTCTAGAGGAAATACGTAAAAAATAATTAAAAATTCATTGTGCAAACAATACACAAACGGACAAATGTATGTGCGCTCGACACTTGACTCATTAACGAGTCAAGTGTGCAATGGACATACATTTGCCGTTTTTTTTTATGACTCATTTTTGCGGACAGCCCATGTCCGCTCGACAGTTGAGGGGATATATAGGTATTATTTACAAACATTGCGTTTGTAAATTTCTGAAGGGACGGGCAGTGTTCTATAAAATCCCAGATTTCGGCAGCTATATTTGAAGTCTGACGTAAGTGCGCAGTTATAACCATCAACCGTCTATTTTCAAACTCCAAAGTTGCTACTGAAAGATTTCAAAGAAAAAAGCTTAATAATATTTTGTCAATCCTGGTAAATTCGGGACCACGTTTGGACGCAAACCTAAGCGTACACTTATGCAATGGGACTAATGAGGCAATTTATGGGTGTGTCTAATATCGCACATCGTATTCAGATGGTCATATATTTGTTTAGTTGCTCAATACTCATCGTTAAGTGTAAACTGGTATATGGCAAGCGATAATAAATCTATATCGATAATTATTTATGATAAAATATCGCAAGAATCGAAAACAATCAGTTTGATTATAATATGTATGTCGATTTATTAGTAATAATTTGTTCGAATAATCGAATGAAGATTCGATGGTACTCTGTTTAGTTGTTCGATTTGTTGTGTTGTTAATCTTGTTGATAAAATTAATCTAAACTAATTTTATAAAGCTGAAGAGTTTGTTTGTTTGTTTGTTTGAAAGCGCTAATCTCAGGAACTATTGGTTCGATTTGAAAAATTATTTTAGTGTTGGATAGCCTATTTATCGAGGAAGGCTATAGGCTACATAACATCACGCTACGACCCACGGGGGCGGCGCAATAACGATAAACGCGGGTGAAACCGCGGGAACATCTAGTCTTTTAATCGTAATAAATAATTTACTCGTCGATACTTTTACGTAATACCAAAAGCCATTTTTCTCTTTATACCACTTACAGCATGTCTTTAGTATGATATGGTAGCTTTATTCACGACTGTACTTTTTTTACATAAAGACTATGTTGGAAAGACAATTTACTAAAAAATATATATGTCTTGCCTTAAAAACCCGAAAGGTGTCGCCAAACTAGTACCGCGTAGCTAGTTTTTTTAGATCGGATATTAAAAGATATTAATTTCCTGTCGACCGTCGTACAGCAAAACGAAATCTCTTTAATCATAAAAAATATCGGATCCTATGTAATATTTATACTTATAATAATGCCCTATCTAGATGTTATAATTTCTACTCGAGGGCTGCTCTAATGAAGACTAAGTAAGTAGATAGTTTGTTGGAAAACTTGTTACGCCCGAGTAAATTCATTTCTTCATCATTTCTGCTGTGTAAAGCTTGTGGAATGAGGGACAGTAAGTTGTGCCAGCGATCCGCTGCGGTAGTCAAAGGATAGTTTCATTTTATTAACGACTGACGTAACCTTGGCAATAAATCTCTTTGATTGAAGTATGTCTTGGTTTGGATGGACGCGCTACAGTAAATAAAACTTTAGAATTATTGATGGTACAGAAGTAATTTTATCTAGGTGCCTGCAAGACGAGATATTATTTCATCTTATTCTCAAGCTGGATGATCTATTTCTATAGGCAGTGCTTGACAATAATTCTGTACTAATTTCCATATGGTGATATGCTCGTACCATCAACTGCTAATTAGCTACAAAACATTGTTTAAAATGTGTTAACATTTACAGCTATTGTATACATTCAGTAATATTTATTGCAGCATCAAAGTTATGATCGCAAAAGTTCAACATCTTTTAAACCCCACAATTTCCGGGTCACAGAGTAACATAAAGGAAAAAAGTATATAAATAGAAAAAATCGAGGCGAGCGGTTAGGCCCGTATATTTTCTAACTATAAATAAGCTCCCGAAAAGGTTTTGGAAAGCGCCGGTAGAGTTACACCTCTTCTAAGTTTATAGCTTCCTGGTACTTTGAGTAGCGGTAGCTTGGTATACATTATTTGGAAAAGGATTTATTGTTTGGAGAATATAGGAACACGGTACGTTCTTTCTAATTCAGTTAGGATATAGACTAATTTCTATATGTACATATAATCACAATTCTTTAAAAATGACTTATTCCTAAAATATTATAAAACAAAGAAAAAGAAAACTAAAACTCTCTAATAGGCGTCATAAAATTCCTCCGCATCACAGTCGACCGGTAGTGTGCCCAGAAGACTGGCAGCATTGCCACGTTGAATGGCAATGCTTATTCTTTCTGCAAAATAAAGCCCAGCCCTCTGGTCACGGGAAGCGTCGACTAACCTTTTTGCTATGTCTCTATAGAGCGCACGAGCACTGGGACCCCATGACCCTAGCGTTTCGACCCCAAACGGCTCAAAAACATAATCCCCAACCAGGTTTTTGTATTTGCGCCGTTTGAGAGTCTCCGCAGATGCAGCAGCAGCACCAGCACAACCCGCCGTGCTGGGAAGATGTGATGGCGCAAGGGTGTCGACACACGTTGCGTCCCACACCAAGGGCCTACCCATCTTCCAAGGCATCAATGACATACCGTCCGGTCTCTTCCCATCGTCACGTGCCAAGCCATTAGGTTCGAGATGAGCTGGCACGCCGGCGGTGACAAGAGCACGACGGATAATGTCGTTAAGATTGGCGTGCCGCGAAAAACGACCGGCACTCCTGCTACATGATAGGCCATGGTGGCCAAGGCCATCGACGGCTTCCCCACAGTGACATCGATGCGGAGAAACACATGGAGCACCTAAACGAAGGCAAGAAGCGATGCGGAACGTTGTATCGTCCAACATAGTGCCTATGTTGGACGAAGGGAGTGCTTGGAGCCAAAGACCCGATTCCCACTCCCCCACAGCCAATAAACGGGCACGCTCAGCAACATTAAGAGATGTGTTTATGAGATGTTCTCTCACCATGTTGCAGAGCGGCCCATCCCACCGACTCTGAGAGAATAGATCGGATGGCAAATCAGAGCTTGGACAGATCATTTTCCAAGCGTTTACTGCGTCGGACTTGCACGACACTTCAGAATTAACCAGTGTGGGAGCTAAAATTTTCCTGGTCAATTCTTCAGTGCAGTGGACCGAAGACAGGAACGCCGGTAAACTGACATCACTAATTTTGCGAACGCCGAGGCCACCCAAGCGAACTGGTAGGGTTGCCTGGAGCCACACTCGGTCGTTCATGGCCAAATTTAAAATTTTACTAATTGTTAAGTTTCAAATACATCTTACAAAATATACATACATACATACATAGATTCCCACCTGTTTCCCAAAAGTAGTGGGCACAGACTTTTTTCCATTTGCTACGTTCCTGACACACTTCTCTGGCTTAATTCACTTTCAAAATATGAATTGTATTTTAGTAATACGGTATTTTTTTATTACTTTAGGAATACGACATAGGCGTGATGCTAACTGATTCATATTGTAAGATGACGGGAGAGAGACATGGCTTAACAATTTAATTACATCAGCCCTGTTTACCTTTGCAATTTATCCTCCTGCTGAGCACGAGTTGTCTGTCAGTATGAGAAGGGTTAACAGAAAGGGTCATTACGTTACCCTAGTGCAGAATTTGCACATCTTCAAGAACATTACTAAGCACATTCAGACACGCAGGTTTCCTCACAATATTTTCCTTCGTTGTAAATACGCGCGCTAAGTTATGCTCATAGCTTTGAAAAATTGGGTTTGCGTGTTGTGATATCGGACACGAGACTTCCACGTGGCAGTCGAATAGTTGCAAGTAGCTATTGAGATTCCAAATTCCTGGTGACAATGTTTCAGTAGATTTTTTATACGTCTACGGATGTCAGAAAAATGAGAGAAAAGGATAATCCCTACTTCCATTATTCATATTGCTAATAATCCTAACTTCCTAACTAATATTATAAATGCGAAAATGAGTTTGTTTGTTTGTTTGTTACGCTTTCACGCCTTAACTACTCAACCTATCAACATGAAATTTTGCATACACTTTGTCAGGGGTACAGAATAGGGTAGGAATAGGACTGCAAACCTAACCTAACCTAACCTACATTTACGCGAGCGAAGCCGCAGGTGAAATCTAGTAATATTATAAAAGCGAAAATGAGTTTGTTTGTTACCTTTTCACGCCTAAACCACTGAACCGATCATCCTGAAATTTTGCATATATATTGACAGGTGTACAGAAACGGATATAGGCTACCTATCATCCCGAAAAAAAATACTGTTCCCGAGGAAAACAATAATAACGTTCTTATGATAATAGATGGCGCTACGTGTCTTTCGAATCATGATTGAATTATATTATTACAACCAGAGTACAACCCGAATTGATTGTCAAATTCTAAATTAACGCGAGCGAAGCCGCGGGCAAAAGCTAGTATTTGTATAAAAGATAATTGACTTGCTTTGAACTAAGCGGAATAAAGGCACTACGTTCAATAACCTGCAGTCATGTTTCAGCTTGCGCCTAAATGAGGCTATTCGAATACAATTTCAAATTCTCCCTTCAATCTTTTCAATTTATCCTGCCAATCACAGCGCACATTAGACTGCTACCCTCAATCAGTTATAATTGATGTTACTAGGAGCTCAGAATGGACGTGGAGGTTTAATTCTATTAGGCGTATTTGGAAAGAGTGAGCATAATAGATTGATTAGTGCGTCAATGTGAGCGGTACTAATGTGTGCAATGGATTCTTTATTAGCAAGATTATTGAATTTAACATAGTAGTTTGTGTCATTCGAATATTAAGGGGGTGTTTTATGGGCTTTAAGGTCAAGTTTCTACACATTTACTGTAATTACATTAGGATCAGTTTATTGCTATGTACCGGGCACAATTCTGAACTGTGTTTTTCCGCTGAGTTCTACGGAACAAAAATTGAATTTTCCCTTAAATTGACTTACAGCATAAAATGTATAAATGACAGGCAGAGTTATCTAAAGAGGTTACTCAACTTCGGTGTTGATAAGTTATGTGACTCCAATACCCACCTTTTTTTCATAGTACGGACAATCTATGTTTACTATGTTTTAACATATGCTTTAAAGACTTTACAAAAGTCTTATTTTCAGGCTAACGGTTTTTATTCAACTCTTTTAGACTTTTCTACCAACCCAAAATATGTATAGCCTCGCCGAGTGATGTTCAGCTTATAATATGAATGTTTATGCTGCCTCCGTGGCACAGCGGTAGTGAATGCGACTGTTGTGCATGAGGCCTCGGGTTCGAATCCCGGGTCAGGCCAACAAAATGATATTCGGTTTTTCTGTTTAGAAATCTCAATACGAGCCCGGAGTTAGGAAATTGGCAGTATTAGACACCCCGTGCCTCGGTGCGCACGTAAAGCCGTTGGTCCTGCGCCTGATCTCTCTCCGGTCGTGTCGGATTGCCGTCCCATCGGATCATGAGAGTTAAGGAACAGAGAGTGCACTTGTGTTTGCGCACACACTTGTGCACAATAATATCTCCTGCGCTGATGGCCAGTCTCCGTTAAGATTGGCCGCCGTGACCGAAATTCGGTCTGGAGGACATTATTATTCATTATAATGACCAAGTAATCCTCGTTATAAAACCTGCACATTATAAAAGTAACTTTATATTTACCTACTACTATTAAACTTACCTCAAAAGAAACGTTACCTTACGTTTCGTTGTTGCTTGACTAAATATTGTTCCAACTTTGAATAGAACATGGCGTGACGTCACTATACATAATTAATAGCGTACAAGTTTCACTCCTAACATGCCATGTGCTCCTAGTAGCAATAAATAGCGTACGGCCGTTTGTAGTCAATAATTTAGTACAAAGACTAGGCCAAACATGACACGTCACCTGAGTATTTTTAACGTCTTCACATATAATTTGAACACATGGATAGCAGAATAGTTGGAGTGATTATCCACTACCACTGATTGTAAAACCTAGGCGAAGGTTTCTCGATCAGATCGGAGGTGTTCTGGATAAATGCCAGGTTAAGAGCACCTTGAACCGACGGGCATGTTTGAAGAATGTGATGAAAGTGAATGAAGCCAGAGAAGTGTGTCAGGATCGTAGCAAATGGAAATCCGTAGTCTCTGCCTACCCCTCTGGGAAACAGGCGTGAATCTATGTATGTATGTATGATTGTAACGGGTTCAATGCTGACAAAATTTGTGTGTCCACTATACTTAGTTTGAATGAACCTGGGTGTTTTTGCATCCGTAGTTTAAAACTTATCAATTTTCGATTGTGTATCCAACACCTAGAACAAACACACTGATGCAAACCCACTTAAATTCACTACAGCCTTTTTTGGCAAAACTGGCAATGACCTGGTCAAATAGTAGTAAACTTATTAAAAAATATTATTTGGCTAGTGTGAATGTCCTTTAAGATCCATAAGTGAGATACCATCAAATTGGATTGATGTGGTTTTAAGCAGTTCCGAGTAGCGAAATTGTTGGTTGTAGGCGAAGTTGACCGATGACCACTGATAAGCCTAAAAATAGTTCTCTCTATAATTTACTATCATAAATTATAGAGAGAACTATTTTTCCTGTTACTTACTTATTTTTGAACATTTGCTACAAAATTCAGTTCATTTCATTTGAAATTAGACATATAGGTATGTTGGGACACATGAAAACATTAATTATGTAATTAATTAATTTATTTATTTAAGAACAACCAACAAAGCATACACTAAAACATTGTAATGATACATACACAGAAATCCATTATATAGTGCTGCCTCAATTATAGACTGCCACGACATGCATTAACAAAAAATATAATAGTTATAATCAAAGTTATAATCTATGCTCGTGTGTAAAAAAACAAATAAAAGATGAAAAACTGATATGACTAATTACATTCAATAAACGTGCAAACAAAATATAATGGCGTCAAAATAACAAAACTAATGTCAAATTAAAAGAAACTGATGCACTATGCTTACAAATAAATAATAATAAAAAGGAAATTAAATTTAAAATATTGATTATTAATTATTATAAAATTACAATAACAATATGATCACCTTTCTGGACGTTAAGTTATCACTTGACATACAATGCGAACATGACATCTATATCTTTATTTGTTACGCTTCCATGCCTTAACTAGTCAACCGATCATCATGAATTTTCACATACAGATTGTCAGGGGAACAAAACAAGAACATAGGACAGGTAACAAAAAGTGAGCAAAGAACAAGTATTACTATTTGTGCACTGTATTTAGATCGCATGAAAAAGTGTCCATACTAAAAAGAGTGAGCTCACACATAAGATAGAGAACAATAGTCTACGATTTTCAATATGAGTAAGCGTGAAAATACTCGACCATGCCTACAAATATAAATAGCCACGTGGATTACAGTTCATCTGCATTCTCATTTACGTGGATAACAGTACGCTCCACATCTCAAATTAATAAACTTGTGGCTTAGATATCAGCCCAAGTAATCAAACTGTGAAAACTGCATTATAAAATTACGTAGTTACATGCAATTTTCGTGAAAATTTGATTGCTTTCACAGTGGTTATTGCGCGAACCACAAACAAACAAGCAAAGTCTAAAATAGTTTCAGATAGAGACACCCTTAATTAGTTGTACTGAATATTTCAAATAGTTTAATAGGATCTCAATAGTTTCAACAAACCACAATTAAAAGGTAGTGTATTTAAATTAACCGCAATTTAATCAGTGAAAAGTAGTTTCATTTTTTAATCTTATAGTGGTATAGTTCTAGTCTTGTCATAAATGTGGCGGGCTGGATGCTAGTTCCTGATACCCTCTCATGGGTTATTAAGGGGGTCAATATTTCGTTATTTTTTGCGTGGGACGCACCATTTCTGAGATATTGTTAATATTAAAAATAATCAACGAGTTGCACTCCGGGAGTGCCCGGCAGAAGTGAAAACTTGAATATTAACGTTGTGCATTTTTGATATTTTGGAATGGTTAGGGAATAATTTTGCACAAATTGCTTTAATTATCAGTATAAAAGTACTATCATTTATGTGGTAAAATACAATATTCATTTATTGCGCATCGTACACAAACATGACAATTCTCCCTCCGTCTTACGAATTTTCGATCAGGTCATGTGTCCTGACGCGAGTTTGACAATTCTCCCTCCGTCTTACGAATTTTCGATCAGGTCACGTGTCCTGACGCGAGTTTGACAATTCTCCCTCCGTCTTATGAATTTTCGATCAGATCACGTGTCCTGACGAGACTTTAACATTTTTTACCCATCACAAAAAATGTGCACAACGCCGCTAAAGAAATTTTTTACTTAAAAAAAATTAAAGCGTGGAAGCGTGTCGATGACGTGAGATCCATGATTTTTGTTCACCCAAGAACTTTTCACTTCAAAATTAATAACAAAGTAACCATTGTATATATTATAGCAGTAAAAATAGACATAGTAATAATAAATCATAATTAACCATTACTTAGTAAAGCACACCAATAAAAAATTTATAAACCATGAAACAATCATGTTTATGGTGCATAATTACATTCAAATTAAGTATGCATTTATGCACACGTACACTTAATATGAATTTATGCATCATCAATTTTATTATTTCAGCCATATGGTTTCCAAAGTAAGATAGTAAAACTACAAAACTTCTTTAATCTTGGGCATTGCATCGGAATTGAATACTCCAACTAAGTCCAAACACTTATGATTTCCATTTTCTATACAACAGAACAGACAACCGCTGGGGTAAGCGTGTTCTTGAGTGGAGACCGCGACTCGGCAAACGTAGTGTAGGACGCCCTCCGACCAGGTGGGATGACGATTTGCGAAAGACTGCAGGCAGATGCTGGATGCGGCAAGCTGAAGACAGGGCGCTATGGCGCTCTTTGGGGGAGGGCTATGTCCAGCAGTGGACTATCATAGCCTGATGATGATGATGATGATGATGATACTTATTCCATTATGCAATAGAAAACTTTATTGGCTGTCTATATCTTGGTTCGCCAGTCAACATGGATTACTTACGCTCAAGGTTACTTTGCAATATCTTTCTTCGAAAATAAATCAAATCTACCGCCTGATGCGTGTTTCGCTTGTACCTGAGTCATTTTTAAGACAACTTGGCAACAAATTGGTAAAATTGTTTGCTCAAACTTTGGTGCCAAAATGTCTAAAATTTTAAATTGGTGTAAAGTTGTTCCAGCGTTTAAATTAAAATTTGCTTGGCAGCTACACAAGTACTAGGAGTGCATAGCCGCGAAGAGTTGTAATTGTGAATCTGCATAATAGAAAGCTCTCTCTAATTACAGTCTAATGGAGTATGACAACAAAAGGTTTTACTTGAATTTGCGTTTTGGCTAGAGAACTACTGAGTATTATAAACTAAAATATTATGTTCTCCAACGAATTTAGCACTTTAAGCTAGATTTAATTTTTTTTCTTATAAATCAAAACAGCTACTGGCACGCTCTCAAAATAAATAAAAAATTGGGGCAGTCTTTGGGGACTGCCGATAGAAGTGAAAACTTTAATCCTTGATCATAAACATTTTTATATAACAAAATATAAAAAATGGGGTGGGTCGGATTCCTGATACTCTTACGAGAGTATCAGGATTATTGAGGGGGTCAAAATTTAAATTTTGCGTAAGACGCACCATTTCTAAAATAATTAAAAAATGGAAAGCGTGGAAGCGTGACGATGACGCGAGTTCTATGATTTTTGTTTACCAAGATAGAAAAATGTAACTATTTTATTACCTTACACCGTGGCTGCACACCCGTGGCATACTGCTATTCAAAGACTTGACAGATTGGAAGTACCAAAATTAGGTCTTGGAAAAAAACAGGCACTTTATATGTAAGTAGCTAAAAGCAACTACAAGCACATGTTGTTCTGTGCAGAACACACTGCCACGATATCACATGCTCCAGACAGATTCATTATCAAAAAATCTTGCCTAAAACATACATAAAACTTATTACCAAAATCCCTTGCAAAAAAGACACTAAAACAAGAAAACTTTCCATCCAAAATTCTGACTGAAAAAGTTATATAAATTTGACTTTATTAGTGTAAAAAGATACGGACTCTCGTTTTATGAAAAAGCTTAAAAAGTTTCAGTTTGGGGATAGGTTTGAAGTACCAGGGGTTCAGAAAATATTAGGATATATAAGGTATGTAGCGCTTGTGATTACGTCACAATTGTGTTGACTAATGACACTGTTAGTCGCTATTATTAACCATTAATGGCTACGTGTTCATAATTTGCATATAACATTGCTGTATTTAGAAATTAATTAATTAGTTTATTGTAATCTAGCTTTTGTGTTCGGTCGTGTACTATATAAGCTCGCGGTTTCATTTACATTGTGCTACATCTTTGACTTTTATGGGCGGAATTAGAACAAACGTGGCGTAGATTTTGGATTAAAATTCATGCTACTCATATGACCTTACTTTTGCGCGAATGCTATAAACTAAAATTTAGCTTACCTTACACAGATTTTTAACCGACTTCAAAAAAGGAGGAGGTTCTCAATTCGACTGTATTTTTTACAGTTGTAGTACTATTCACTTATCTAAATTAAAATTAAAGTGTCTCGTATTAAAATATACATCGTACACTAGAGTAGTAGAGCCTCGCTGATTTCAGCATGAATGGGCCGGCTCGACCGGGGAAGGACTACCCTCTCACAGAACATCGACGTGCAATAGCAGTATTCCCACTGTTGTGTTTCGTGTGGTGAGTGAGAATGCCGGAAGTCCAATCACCCTCTTTCCCCCTTCCCGCCCCTTCTCCTTCCCACTTCCTTTTTTCCTAAAGGGTCGGCAACGCACAAGTGATGCCTATGGTATTGCAAGCGTCCATAGGCCACTTACCATCAGGTGGGCCATATGCTTGGTTGCCACCTTAGTTGTATAAAAAAAAGAAACCTTGTATACTATCATAATCGATATTGTCACAATATTGTTTCTAGTCATACGTTATACCGATTATAGGCCAGAAAGAGTAAATAGACAACGGCTTATGTTCCAGACTCTATGCTAGTTTCTTGGCAGAAAAACCTAATAACATTTTGTATGACTCCAGAATCAAACCCGAGGCTCACAGGAGTGACATTCACTACCGCTACGCCACAGAGGTATCGTCACCTATATTAATGTAAGGGTGTTATTTAAATGGTTAGCATAGTATTGGTATTTTTGTGAACAGAAAAATATAATCTGTGAGCAGAAATAGCTAATTGATCAGCAACTCATGGCCAGCTAACATTTCATTTCCTATTTTTGGGTGGGTTTAAGAAGGAACCTAACATAACCTAACCCTTCCGAGACGGAATGCAGTGATTTGAGGCGTATAAGTGCTCGTTATGATATATTTTAGTAAGCATATTTTGCTGCGCAATTACTATTTTTGCTGGTCATTATATTTAATCCCTTAATGTAACTATCAATAGTTACAAGACAAAGATCTGAGAGGCACAAAGTATACTATATAATTATCGAGACAAGCAAAGAAACTAATTATCGCAGACTTCGGCCTTGGAACATTACGTAACAGCCGACGAAAGTACCTCGGGCTGTGGAAGGATTGGGGAGAGGGCCATAACGCCGGTACGCCAATCTGAACATATTAATCTGAACTAATAACATAAATCAGTGTGAGTAACCTGTTTTTCCACCTTGATGTCCTAATTAAGGGAATAAGAAAGTATTGGGTTGAAAATTAATAAATATATATATAAAAAAGGGGCTTTATTTTTTTTTATATTTATTCGCGCTTGAAATGCCTTTGGCGCGGGGACTTTACAAACAACGGACACAAATAATACCCAGACTCGGAACAACTATTTGTGGATCACCATTATTTTATCTAAAATCAAAAATAAATTTATTCAAGTTAGGTTACAAGGTAACACTTATGAATGTCAAAGTTACACTACATTTTTTCTGTGAATT
This sequence comes from Catocala sponsa, assembly GCA_963564715.1. Lineage (NCBI taxonomy): Eukaryota > Metazoa > Arthropoda > Insecta > Lepidoptera > Erebidae > Catocala > Catocala sponsa. The sequence continues at coordinate 20,614,561 of OY751348.1, read as the reverse complement.
TACATTTACTGCCACGTTCAGCAAAGCAAGGGTGTAGGGCTCATGAGAAGAACGGGCAAGACACTCATGGCCACTCCTTTTAATCGCCAAGTTTACAATAAAATGTTGTTTACAAATCATAACTGTAAGGTGCTGCAACCATTTCTCCATGAATTACTACTAAACATACTCAAGCATTTAATAAAATTTGATGGTAGCCTTTAAAGCAGCAGTATGGTAAACAGGAGCATCCACTTACATGTACATAAATAATCAAGACAAGGCATGATTGTAGTCCGTAGTTTAATTTAAATAAAAATGTAGTAAGTAAATTATCGAATTCCAAAACCAAGGTCGACCAGTCACCACAAGTAGCACCCGTTCACGAGTACAACGCATGAGCCAGCCATCGCCCCCCTCGCCATATTGAAGGGCAGGGAACGACCCGGTCCATGACGCCACCACAAGCAATGACATTTGAGTGAGCATGACGGTCCTTGGCATGCGAACTCAGAATAAGACTCAAAAGAAAACTTTACGTAACTGTCCATGATCACGAGTTGTCTTCATTGCACATTCTTCTTGATTAAAATACGACTGAGTGTAACAACAATGTAAATTCTAGCTTCAACAAGGTGTAACATAACAAAACAAAAAAAAAAATATATATATATATATATATATATATATGTATAAACCTATATAACAAAAAAATAAATAGTGTTAGTATTTATTGAAATTAAACTACTATATACGGATTTTGCACATGTTCACACACAGCAGGGGACCAACCACTACCTGAGATTTGACAAACCACAGATGCTCGCTAAAGAACACCGATTTCTACCAAGGATGCTTCGCGAGGCTATTGAAATCAAGAAACATCCTAATTTTAATAGAGAAGATGGTTGGAGTGTACCACCAGCTTGGGATCCAGTAATTCAAATAGTCAAACCCAAGAAGAAGCAAACCACAGCTAGACTTCATGATACTTTGAGCTCATTCTGCGTAAATAGAAACACCCATGATTAAATTATGTTCGGGTACTTTGAAATAACTACACTAGAACATTGAGACAACTACCATCTTAGTCTCCCCGTGACCATGGCTGCTGAAAAGCAACCGAAACGTCGGGGAAAGTGTAAAAATAAATCTAAATAGTATAATAGTATAGTAATAGTATAAATAGTTTTAATAGTTTCAATAATTTAATTAGCTTAAAAAAATTTGTAAAGTTTAATAGTAATTATAGCAGTGTAACAGTTTTTCAAAAAAATTTGTAACAGTGTCAAATAAACAACGCGATAAAATCCGTATATAGTAGTTTAATTTCAATGAATAACATTCGCGTAAACAGAAGACAATATAGTGTTAGTATTTGTCATTTAACATCCTGTGATTTGATGCAAATATTAGTGCCATGGATGTTTGTCATTCAAATGATTATCTATATTATAATATGCTTAAGAAATTAAGCAAGTTTTAATTCCGTATGGGAATCGAACCCATAACACTCAGCGCAGAACCAGCAGCATTGTGACCACTTACGCCGCTAACGCTATCCGTGCAATAATTATAATAAGAATTCGTTTCACGCAACACAAAGATGTAAGAAGTATATAAAGGTTCCAAATATGTATAACAAGTAACATTTCATATTTTACTTAATTATCAAATAAATTATATTAATTGATTAAAGTATACCCTTAGAATATAGATGTCGTCTCCTTGCCTTATCTGCCGGGCGAGTCTCGCGCACTGGAGACGTGCAAACTACTGATTAGGAATTCATTTCGCAGTTTATTCCAATACTAGATGTGCCCGCTGTTTCACCCGCGTTTATAGTTACTGCGCCGCTCCCGCGGGTTGTAGCGTGATGTTATATAACCTATAGCCTTCCTCGATAAATAGACTATCCAACAATAAAATAATTTTTCAAATCGAACCCGTAGTTCCTGAGATTAGCGCGTTCAAACAAACAGTTCACCTTTATAATATTAGTATAAATTGAATAATTATCAGCTCTGTATGTAAACCTTTCCACTACCGGATACGGGCTTCTTGTCTGTGTGAGAAGGTTAGACTATAGTCTAGCACGCTGGCCCAGTGCTGGTTGGCAGACTTCACGTCTTCCAGAACATTATGGAGAACTTTCAGACATGTAAGTTTCCACACGATGTTTTCCTTTATCGTTAAAGCCAGCGATATTTCATACACACGTATCTTCAGTATTTCGATCTTGAGACACTAGGCTATCGCTGTTTCGATCCAATATATATGGTAAGATTTTTCTTTGCGATCTATGATTGTTTTGAAATGAAAACTTCTTTAGGCTCGTTGAGCATTTCTTGGGTGAACAAAAATCATAGAATTCGCGTCATCGTCACGCTTCCACGCTTTCCATTTTTGAATTATTTTAGAATAATTCAGAAATGGTGCGTCCTATACAAAAAATATAATTTTGACCTCCTTAGTAACCCTAAGAGAGCATCAGGAACTAGCATCCGACACGCCCATTCGTTTTTTGGTTTAAGAAGTCTTTATGATCAAGGATTAAAGATTTCCCTCCTATCGGCAGTCACCAAAGACTGCCCTATTTTTGTTTTATTTAGTACATTTAGAGTAAGATAAATCGTGTTCTTAAATATCTTCCTCGTTTAACCAATCATACCGTGGAATAACAAATAAAAGCAAAATAAGGTATTTAGAATTCCAATCACGTACGCATAAACGTGATTTAAATTCTCAATAGCTTATTTGACTTAATGAGTAAGAAGACGATAAGATATCGTTCTTCATTGAACAGTAATTAAATGTTATGTACGAATTTTCGTTGGTACTGGCGCTTAGTTAGTTTTGCGTGCGATTGGTACACCACCAACCACCACCACCACCACCACCACCAGCGAGGCGCCACCAGTCTCTTGCCCGAGTGTTGATGGAGGCAGAGTGTTATTGAGCGTCTCTGCTAAGAAAGTTTCAATAACAGATTCGGATTTGATACAGGCCTGTTAGACAGCAATGTGTTCGCATCTTATTAAGCGGACAAAAAAATTGCCGAAGCTAAAAATTTACGGAATGTGTTGGTGTTATATGTACTTCTGACTTGACAATTATCGCGTGCTCCGTGCCTCGGAGAGCACGTTAAGCCGTCGGTCCCGGCTGCCATGAACATCTATGGCAGTCGTTATTGGGAAGTCAGTGCCCTCTAATATCTTGACACCGGTCTAGCCTTAGGGTATCGTTAGCCTTCGGGTTGCGGAGGTCAGATGGCAGTCGCTCCATGTAAAAACTAATATCCAGTCAATTCCGGTTAGACTAGAAAACCGACCTCAAGTGACTTGGGAATAATAAAGGCTAAGGAGAAGATATGTACTTCTGCTTATACTACTACTATACTATGACTGCACGGATGGCGTAGTGGTTTAAAGGTTCGCCTCGCCACTGGCACTGCGCCGAGTGTTGTGGGTTCGAATCCCACACGGGACAGAACTTTGTGTGCTCCACAAATGGTTGTTCCGAGTCTGAGTGTCCTTTGTGTTCGTTGTTTAAATGTTTGTAAAGTCCCCGCGACACAGTAAATAATCCTATTGTAGAAGATGTCAAAAAAAAGAAAAATAATAATATGTCTACTATACTTTATGTTTTAAAAAAAATTGGGGTAGTCTTTGGGGACTGCCGATAGAAATGAAAACTTTAATCCTTGATCATAAACACATCATAATAAAACAAAAAAAAATTATGGGCGGGTAGGATGCTAGTTCCTAATACTCTCTTAACGGTTATTAAAGGGGTCACAATTTCGTTATTTTTTGCGTAGGACGTTAGGAAGCACCATTTCTGAGATATTGTTAATATTCTAAAAAAAAATAATAAACCGTGGAAGCGTGACGATGACGCCGAGTTCCATGATTTTTGTTCACCCAAGAAGTGCTCAACGCGTCTAAAGAAGTTTTCACTTCAAACAAGCAGCCATTTCAAAAGCCCAATACTGCGACCAAGTCAATGTATATCCACAACAAAAGCTACTCATCTCAAAGTCACAAGACAAAGCTGATATGCTATTTATCAGGTACCGTACCGTCCCTTCGCATTAATATCCCTTAACGAAGAGCGTGTCACACGGAGCTATAGCAGCGGTACAAAGCGACTGTCGACTGTCACAATGTCTGATTACACGACTCCTCATACAGACCAATACTAAGGTACATAGCGTCATATGTTACGTAAGCAATGACAACAGGATATAAGCAGAAGTTCCACTTCATCTATATACGTGAAGCAAAAACTTTGTACCCCTTTTTACGAAAATTGCGCGGACGGAGGAGTATGAAATTTGGCACAGTTAAAGTTTATATGGAGAAGGAGGGGCGAATCCTAATATTTTTATAAAATATGCATTAAAAATACATTAAATTAATGAAAAAACACTACACGCACACAACCATGCATTTGACACACGCAGTCGAATCGCGTTCGTAGTATTTCGGCATTGTTTGTCTGACGTCGTACAATTCTTTGTAACTATGGTTACCTATACCTTATTTATATGTAATAAAGAAAAACAGCAAACAAAGTAGCAAGCTTAGGAATTTTGGTTGACTTTTGACCATTAGACGACCGCTAGTCTATATATTAATACTTGAAGCAAAAATGTTGTACCCCTTTTTATAAAAATTGCGAGGACGGAGGAGTATGAAATTTGGCACAGTTATAGTTTATATGGAGAAGGAGGGGCGAATCGTAATATTTTTATAAAATATGCATTAGAAATACATTAAATTAATGAACAAACACTACACGCACACAACCATGCATTTGACACACGCAGTTGAAGCGCGTTACTATGGTTACATATATCAATATATAATGACATATATCGGCAATACCTTACAGGCAAACTTTGGTCGAATTTCGAGCACTAGGCGACCGCTAGTTATTTTAAAAAGACAACTTACGGTCTAAGAATAATTTATGTGTCGCGGGGGACTTTACAAACATTCAAACACAGGCACGAGGAATATCCAAATTTGCAACAACTATTTGTGGACCACACAATTTTTTGACCCGTGTGACCCACTAGGCGCGGCGGCAGTGTTGAGCCGGCCACTTAAACCACTACGCCATTTGTGCATGTATCTATACTTAGCAGGACCCTAGTATACACTGCTAGTATACATACATAGACCGATGCTAGTTTCCTGGAGTGGTAGGTAGGGACTACTGATTTTTATTTGCTACTAGCTTTTGCGCAGGAATTCGTACGCAGGAAATTTGATAGTGAAACATATAGTAGTAACCTATCTATGGTTTTTCTTTCTTAATATTTCTGCACGCACTAAATACGGCGGCATATCTTAATTAGAAATACACCATACTCAATTTCGAGCAGTAGTTTTTGCGTGATACGTGTTTAAACATCCAGATAGTAGGAAAAAAATCCTGTCTTCTATAGCTGTTATAAAAACCTCTCACATACATTTTCTTAAGACTGCGCCTGCGCGAAATGTGCAAAAACAGGCGGTCACAATTAAGTTAATAAAATCAACACTTTTTGTTTAATACAAATATTAAATATACATTTACCATAATAATGAATGTATTTACAACTAGTTTTCACCCGCGGCTTCGCTCGCGTAAATGTAGGTTAGGTTAGGTTTGCAACAGTTCTTTTTTCTGGATGAAAGGTACCCTATGTCCTATTCTGTACCCCTGAAAACGTGTATGCAAAATTTCATGTTGATCGGTTGAGTAGTTAAGGCGTGAAAGCGTAACAAACAAACAAACTCATTTTCACATTTATAATATTAAGTAAGTAAGTAAGGATTACTTCGTGTAAAATACTTAAAATAATTAATATTTTCGCCTACAAAATTACATAAATTAGCATTACGTGTTACGTGATTTTTAGAATTTAACAGAAGAAATCTATTCTATTTTACAGCTTAAACGAAACATAAATAGTTATATTACAATTTGTCTGTCCCAAATATTTAAGTTACCTATTGGTTGATAATAAAGATACATATTTATCAAAAAAGCACTTCAAATCCTCCATACAATTTTACTATGGCGGCCGCGCGCCGATTTGAGTATGCGCCGCACGAGTTCTGTCATTACCTGTCTTACGCTCGGCGCAGTCTTAAATATCTCCCATAAACATCGACAATTTTTTATATGCGTAGAGGATCTTTGTATATCTACCTTATTTCATCCACGCTTAATGATGTTCTTCATGCACATTCGAATAGGTAAGGCTCTATAAGCCTGGTCTTTCTTTAAATGGTTTGATGTTCTTATCTGGTCAATGAAGAACCTAGATGTTAGTTAATTACTTGTTTTTCAAGTCATAGTTACTTCAACCGATGGAATGTAGAAGTGAATCCAATAAAAAATTTAAGCTGAGCGGCTTTAACTTCTCTTTTAATGTTGTGTGACTGTAAGTAAATCTTGTGACCTGCGATCAAAAATCAAAAAACGATAAAATCCTTTTAAATGCGGTAGAAGGGTTGAGAAAGTCACGCGTACACACTTTTCTCAGAGCCAATTCTAGAATATTAATTGCTTCTTTATTAACCAATTAATAACGATGCTGTTTTCACAGAAAGTTTTCTTTCGAACACTCTTTGTGGTTGCGTATAAAATAAAGTGAAAAGGCAAACACAGGCACTCATTTTGCCACACTCTGAAAAGAGTAACCCCTTCAAGAAGTCTGAACGTCTGCGTATAAATTCTCAACATACCACTGATGACGTAAGCACACACACAAGTTGTTCTTCTGCCAAACACTTACATCGTGTGATGATGTTATACTTACTGATGTTGATAAATATCTCCACTGGTATTGTCTTCAACGCTAGTTGCGGAGGCAGGCCCGACTATCCAGCGAATGGGCATGCCCACAAAATAATCTCGATTCACAGAAAGCCCGCTCTGACTTTAAAGGTAAAGATATGATATTATATCTCACTTTAGCTTTTGCGTTTGATTTCAATGGCTGGGGAAAAGTAAAAATTAGGAAGGAAATTTCTTTTTTACGATGTGGGTATCTAAAAATCGGAGATGTTCTTTTCAAAAAGTTTTTATATTCTATATACGTGTGTTACCTTTGTCTTGATTGCGCAGCGGTAGGGAATATGATGCTGTGCATGGGGTCTTGGGTTCCATTCACGGGTCAGGCAGTGTTATATGTTATTCTATTTCAGTCCTGTATATAAAGGTCCAGTGCTGGGTACTGAACTCTTCTCGGTGGGAGAAGAGTAAGGCCAGAATAAGGTCCACCACGCTGGCCCAGTGCGAGTGTGCAAACTTCACATACATACATACATAGATTCACGCCTGTTTCCCAGAGGGGTAGGCAGAGACTACGGATTTCCATTTGATCCTGGCACACTTCTCTGGCTTCATTCACTTTCATCGCATTCCTCATACACGCTCGACGGTTTAAGGTGCTCTTAACCTGGCCTTTGTCCAGAACGTCTCCAATCTGATCGAGAAACGTTCGCCTAGATCTTCCTCTTGCGACTGTTTCATTCACAATAGCCTTATAAACTTTCTTAGTCAGTCTTTTCTCGTCCATTCTTTCTACATGCCCAAACCAGCTTAAAATACCTTCACATATCATCGAGAACATTATGGAGAACTCTGAAGCATTCAGGTTTCCGCACGATGTTTTCCTACCATTTCAAGGATATGCATTTCGCTAATAAATACACCCAGCCTTGCAGGCTACAATAAATGGTAACCATCAGTTCAGCCGTAACCACTAATGGGTCTTTAGAAATGTCCGTACAATTAAAAATACGTTAACGTAATACTTTGAACTCGTTTACCGGACTACTGTTGGAAATGCTCTTTCTTTCTTTCTTATAAGCAATACTGGTATCAGTTTAAACCGCTTTTAAGTTGATTTTACCAAAACATTACTAGACTATGAAATTGGATCGGATTGGGCCTCCAACACTCTTACTCACCGAACGAAACACAACAGTAGGAATACTGGTATTTTCCGTCGATATTCTATGAGCGGGTAATCCTTCCCCGGTCGAGCCGGCCCATTCATGCTGAAATCAGCGAGGTAAGCTTAGTAGCTTAGTCGAACACTATAAGAATTTTTCAAATCGAATGTACTAATATTATAAAGCTAAAGAGTTTGTTTGCTTGTTTGTTTGACGCTAATCTCAGGATCTACTGGTTCGATTTGAAAAATTCTTATAGTGTTTGATAGCCTATTTACTGAGGAAGGCTATAGACACGAGCCACGAGTGCGATGCAGTAACGATAAACGCGAGTGAAACCGCGCGAACATCTAGTTATGAATTAAAATCCTCCGCCGCGTCTGTTTGTTTGTTTCAGTTTCAGTTATTTATTTCATAAACAAATATACATTTGTGTCGAAATATTTGAATACACACATAAATACATTACTATCGTGATTACACTTTACCAAATGTATAAATCAATTTCCATTCATTAAAATAATAATACTCTAACGAAAATACATAATGTCAAATCATCTGAATTATTGTAAGTCAAAATACTATTAATGATATATTAAATTATTGCAATACATTATAAAATTAATCATTACCAATTATAATTTATTTTTATCCTTATAAAATTCGTCAATACTGTAATAACACTTCTGAATTAATAATGTCTTGAGTTTATTTATAAATATGTTCACATTCACAATATTCTTTAATTCTTGTGATGAACTCAAACACTCCTGAACGGATTTCACGAGGAAGGTTTGGCTGTACCATTTGGTAAGGTTACCCGTGCGTAGCCGGGGCGGGATGCAAGTTAGAAATGTATTATAATTTATCCCTTATTTTACATAGCAAAGATCATTACGTATTCGAAAGGAATAAAGGTACTTAACCTGAATGTCTAATACTTAGTTCTCTTTCAGAATAACTAATAATGTAACAATATTGACAATGGATGTCGGAACAAGACGGGATCGTTAATATTCTAGTCTCTGACAGCGTTTTAAGTAAACATGACGATGACAAACAATAATATACCCTAAAGTTATGATGTTATAGTTGAAATTCCAACAAGATGAATTTGCAGTTACGTTTTTGTGATTAGTTTTGATATATCTATCAAAATGTTGTCTAGCAGGACATCGTTATACTGCCTCGCAGGGCTTCAAGTTTAATACCAAGGCTCGAACTTTCGACATTGCTCAGTGGCGTAGAGGTAATTTCACATTAATTACCTCACGTGTATATTTATATACCTATGCATGTTTATGGCGATTATCACACGACACCGCGAACCGTCGCGGACGGCGGTGACGGTAAAGCGGAAGAGCACCGCTCGACCGCGCGGTGTTAGGCATCAACGGATTTAGTAGAGGCCAATGCGACTTGTGATCCGCTTCACCGCCTACCGCGGCGGTGCGCGGTGCCGTGTGTTAATCGCCTTACATCCACTCTTGGACATAAACGTCCATCGCGATCGATGTTCCACCGCTAGCTCGCAAGGACTCCAGTCATGTAAACTAGGACAACTGTCTATTTAGAAACCTGGCAGACGACTCGCTGTCCTTGTTCAATGCTTAATAACACTATTATCTACTGACTTTCAGTTTGACGTAAAACTCTACGCATAAAACTATATAACTACATGACTACTACATCTATACTTTAATATGAGATTAAATATAATGACCACCAAAAATAATAATTGCGCAGCAAAATATGCTTACTAAAATATATCATAACGAGCACCTATACGCCTCAAATCACTGCATTCCGTCTCGGAAGGGTTAGGTTATGTTAGGTTCCTTCTTAAACCCACCCAAAAACAGGAGCCCCGCGAAGCGCGGCTCCGTCGACTTATTTTGATTTCTTTAAATATATTTTGCTGTGCAATTTGGTGATCATTTACTATTTTTGACCGTTATATCCAACCAACGCTGAACGTAACCAAGCTTAACCAGACTATTCAAAACTTAAATTTTGTTATGACAGTCTTATTTTGTTTGAAAGCTTTTTTCTATTTTCGCATTTATGATAACTGGATTGGTTGAGAGGTTAAAAGAGCAAAGAGCAACAATGAATCTACTTCAATCACCTTGTAATACGCGAAGACAAAAGGTTCTCTTATATTATTTGATGCAGAACGAAACGAAACATGTATTCAGTTACCGAAATGAAACTTTCCCATCTGTTGTACATTACTAGATGTGCCCGCGGTTTCACCCGCGTTGTTGATTATTGCGCCGCTCCCGTGGGTCGTAGCCTGATGTTATAGCCTTCCTCAACAAATAAGCTATCCAACACTAAAATAATTTTTCAATTCTGAACAGTAGTTCCTGAGATTAGCGCGTTCAAACAAACAAACACTTCAGCTTTATAATATTAGTATAGATAGCAATTTGTTGTTCCATTTATATCGTAACTTATAACTCGTTATGGTACTTTAGTTTTTCGTTGCCAGATCAGTTCTAATGTGCTGGCAATACAATTGAAAACATTAACAAGCTCTCGCTCAGTCAAATTAAAAAATCATTTACTTATTGATAACAAGATTTTGCCCGCGGCCTCATCATCATCATCATCAGGCTACAATAGTCCACTGCTGGACATAGCCCTCCCCCAAAGAGCGCCATAGCGCCCTGTCTTCAGCTTGCCGCATCCAGCATCTGCCTGCAGTCTTTCGCAGATCGTCATCCCACCTGGTCGGAGGGCGTCCTACACTACGTTTGCCGAGTCGCGGGCTCCACTCAAGAGCACGCTTACCCAGCGGCTGCCGGTTCTTCGCGCGATATGGCCAGCGCACGGCCTCGCTCGCGGTAATATACATTTTATCATTAAACTTGTATCAGTGTTCGGTAATTTTTTCATACACAGCAGTTGTATTACCTGTCATTGCACCACTGAGACAATCTCTAGACTTTACTTATAACAAATTTCGTGAAGAAACTTATATAGATTATAGAAGATGATATATTGCGTAATAAAACTACGATCTATAAAAAATACATGTGATATTCAGTACATTTTTTACGAGCACGAATTGTGCTAAAATGATAACTACGCAATAAAAACATCTCGAGATTAAAGTTGTCAGTAATCTTATGTCTCCCCCAAATGGTTTGAGAAAGTTTAGTTTTAGTTGTTATATACTTGTCGACCTCGATGGTTAGTGTAACCGATTGCCACGCCTGAGGTCGCGGGTTCGATTACCGCACAAGTCAAACATTTGTGTGCATAAACATGGATTTTTGTCTTGGTTGTCTTGGTCTGAGTGTTTCTATGTATGATATGTGCATATTTACAAAAAAAATGTATTTAAGTATTTTTATCCATTATTTAGTACCGATAGTACAAGCTCTGCTTAGTTAGGTGTTGTGTGTATGTGATAGAATATTATATTATATATAGATTATAGGAGATGATGCAGTGCGCAATAAAACTACGATCTATAAAAAATATATGTGATATTCAGTACATTTTTTACGAGCACAAATTGTGCTAAAATGATAACTACGCAGTAAAAACATTGCCAGTAATCTTGTTTCTCACCCAAATGGTTTGGGAAGGTTTATTTTTAGTTGTTATAGATCTGTACACCCTTGAAGATTCAATTATATTTTTTTTTTTTGCCTTTTCCCATACCTCGACTCTGACTCACTCGGGAAAAGACGTAACGTCTCTGTCCTACTGACTAAACCTATGACGGTGTTTCTTGACGTTACTAGGGAAGGCAGGGCCGCGCAAGTCGTACTCACAAGTGAATTGCAACCCCGCCGAAAAGATTCAATTATTTACTTCTAGCTTTTGCCCGCGGCTTCGCTCGCGTTAATTTAGAATTTGACAATCAATTCGGGTTGTACTCTGCTTGTAACAATATGATTATAATAATATAATTCAATCATGATTCGAAAGACACGTGGCGCCATCTATTATCATAAGAACGTTGTTATTGTTTTCCTCGGGAACAGTAATTTTTTTCGGGATGAAAGGTAATCTATGTCCATTTCTGTACACTTGACAACGTATATGCAACATTTCAGGATGATCGGTTCAGTGGTTTAGGCGTGAAAAAGTAACAAACAAACAAACAAACTCATCTTCGCTTTTATAATATTAGTTAGGAATAGTTAGGAATTAGGATTAGGACGTCTTAACTAACTGCTAACCATGAAATATTGTCTTACGTTTACGCTACTGGTACATTGAAATGAAATTACTTTACACCGATTTTTATGCGATTTATTTTGCTACATTTTAAAACTATAAAGCATTATAATAATGTCTTCTGTTTACGCGAATGTTATTCATTAAAATTAAACTACTATATACGGATTTTAACGCGTTGTTTATTTGACATTTTATTACATAATTTTGAAAAACTGTTATACTACTATTACTATTAAACTTTACTAATTTTTAAGCTTAGTAAAGTTTAATAGTAATAGTAGTGTAACAGTTTTTCAAAATTATGTAATAAAGTGTCAAATAAACAACGCGTTACAATCCGTATATAGTAGTTTAATATAAAGCATTAAATAGGAGCGATAGCCTCGTGGGAGACCTGCCACGCAGAGGTCTCGAGTTCGATCCCAAGGTTCGCATCTCTGACCTTTCGAAGTTATGTGCGTATTAAATAGTTAATTATCGCTCACTTTAACGGTGAAGGAAAACATCGTGAGGGAATCTGCGCACCTGAGAGTTCTCCATAATGTTCTCGAAGATATGTGAAGTCTGCTGACCCGCACTGGGCCAGCGTGGTGGAGTATGCCCTAACCCTTTTCATAATGATCCCGTGTCCAGGTTTATTAAAAACTGATATTATATTGTATTTTATAAATTTATATTTACCCTTTCAGTGTGCGTGTTAATAAAAATTAAATAGTAACCTACGATTTCGTTCGCGTTGTATAAAGTAAACTTTCTTCTCCATGGTCTACGCCAGATCAATTTTGCTATTCAGTTCTTAATGGGTTTAAATATATTTATTTCTCAAAAGAACTACAGTTCACTTATATGAGATTTATACATTCTCTTACAAACTATTATATATTGGCATGCATTGTAACTAAATGTATATAAACATATTGTAGGTATTTGTAAATATATAGCAGGTAATACAAGTAATTCATTCATGTTTCAAACTGTTACAATCTATCAATTACATTCTGTAGTACAATGTGCTGTGCGTAGTAAGTACATACATATTTGAATCGAGTGAGTGCGTGATATGTATGGCGCGCGTGCGCGTGTGTGGGTGTTATTACAATATAATTACTCCTAGTATTCCGTAATATAGTTACACGAGTTACAGATGGTCTTGTTGTTGTTGAGAACGTAGTAAGACAAAGTTAGCTTCTAAATATTAACGTGCAATTAATGATTAGATTATATCAGTATTTTTTATATTACGGTCACAATGCGTGTTAATAAATGTTACAACAGATACGTACATACTTTTGATTTATGAACTCCTACTAGACTGAACTTGCAATTTGTACCGCTGAAGCAAGACACAGTAATTATATCCTAAATGTATAAAATCAAAAGACGAACAAGAAGCTACAGCTGACATAAAACATTAAAAGAAGATTTCACCAGAGTTATTCGCTTAAAATTTCATTCCCCGCCATTATTCCGTTTCCAAAACTTCGTGATGATAAGTAGTCTCTTTAAGTAAAGGAAATGGCGGTATTATGAAACGTTACGTAACTAAGCCTGCCAACTTTCGGCCAGCGTTGTAAAATAAGCACTCTCCTACTCTACCACACCACACGAGACGTTAAACTGAAGACATTTTGACAACAATAAACATTAAAACGCTCGGTTCGTTTATACGCCATACGGTGCGTTGAACGCATTGCGATTTTATTACACTAGATAAATCCGGCTACGCTTCGCTGTGTTTCAGTCTGATATTAAATATTACAGTTTCTTTAAGAAAATGGAGATAAAAAGTACATAAAAACATTTTTATTTAGATAAACAATGTTGTGTAAACATTGCAACTCAATCTATCAACTACTTTTTGAGTTTTGCGTACACAAACACAAGAAAGCCGAATTTTTGTATATAAAGGTAAAGCAATTACTTCGCTTTGGTTTTTGTGTTAATCGTAGCATGAGACGCGTGTTATCTTGAGCGAGCAGACGCGGCAAATGGAGTGCGTTTGCCGCATGCGTCTCACGCCTCGTTTTACGGATAAACGAACCAAGCGCTTTTTAAAAGCACGGTGCGGACATAGAGATTGTTGGGTCACTGTAAAGTTTAATTGACGGTTGGGAGAAATGTTATTGAGTCCTTCTAAAGTGTTGTGCTCGATGGCAAAGTAGATACTACTTTTGAGTTTTCTCCTTTATTTTAGTACTAACTTTTGCCCGCGGCTTCGCTCGCGTTAATTTAGAATTTGATAATCAATTCGGGTTGTACTCTGCTTGTAATAATATAATTCAATCATGATTCAAAAGACACGTGTCGCCATCTATTATATTATCATAAGAACGTTATTGTTGTTTTCTTCGAGAACAGTAATTTTTTTCGGGATGAAAGGTCCGTTTCTGTACACCTGACAATGTATATGCAAAATTTCAGAATGATCGGTTCAGTGGTTAAGGCGTGAAAAAGTAACAAACAAACAAACTCATTTTCGCTTTTATAATATTAAGTTAGGATTGAGTAATTTCATTTTCTTACATTAATTAAGCTGGTCTTAAACTTTTGGCCTGCTGTGTATGGCATAATGACTGCAACACCTGGTACATAAATGAGTTATAAAATAATGAAATTATAGTTTGATGGCGATTTCAAAGAGTGGCCTTGAGTTTATTGCAGGTTCTCATAGGCTCAACCTTTTGCCTGAACCTTGCAACTAACATAAAAGTAAATTCAGTAGATAATATAGTAAACTCATTATCCTCTTTGACGTTCATAAGTGTTACTTTGTGACCTAAATGAACAAATGATTTTTGACTTTGACTTTGAGTCTAAGTAGGTATAGTCAATCTTCATGACGTCGTCGGGAGACGACTTGTATAGACTGCACTATTGGCCTGTCTAGTACTAGTAATTCGAATGGCTGTCTCGTACAAAGTGACAGTTATGTTTTGCTTTCAATAGAAGTGCCGCCAACGTGCGAACAATAAAACTATTTAACAATTTTTGACGTTATTGCAAATGGCTGTTGTTGGAAAATGTTTTATATCGGAATTTAAACTATTTAGCGTAATTTTAATATAAATTTGTTGACTGTTTCAATGCGAAGGTTATATTATTTATATACTTACTTTTTTACTTTTTTGCATTTATATTTTTGATATGTTAAAATATTAAACTATTTAAACCACGATAAGATCAATATCATCATCTCAGCCGAAATACGTCTACTGCTGAATATAGGCCTCCCCTAAGTGTCGCGTCAAAATGTTGGATGCAGACGGTCCAAAATCGTTCTGTGTGGTAGATCAGTATACAGTAGGTAGCTAAATGTCTGATGCTACTATAAAGAAAAAAGTAAAAAGCAACCGAAACATCGGGGATATTCGACACTTATGTAAATCTTAACTAATATTATATGCGAATGTAAGTTTGTTTGTTACGCTTTCATGCCTTAACTACTCGACCGGACATGAAATTTAGTATACACGTAGTCAGGGGTACAGAAAAGGACATAGGGTATCTTACATGACTGCCCCTGACTACATGTACGAGTATGCGAAATTTTATGATCATGATCGATCGTATAGTTATGGCATGAAAGCGTAACAAACAAATTCAGAATAGTAGAGCCTCGCTGATTTCAGCAGGAATGGGCCGGCTCGACTGGGGAAGGACTACCCTCTCACAGAATATCGACGTGAAATAGCAGTATTCCTACTGTTCTGTTTCGTTCGGTAAGTGAGAGTGCCGGAGGCTCAATCACCCGCACCCCTTTCCCGCTCCTTCTCCTTCCCACTTCCTTTCTTAAAGGGTCGGCACCGCGCAGGTGATGGCTCTGATGTTGCAGGCGTCCATAGGCTACGGTGACCACTTACCATCAGGTGGGCCGTATACATGTTTGCCACTCTAGTTGTATAAAAAAAAATTAAAAAAGACATTGACATTTATAATATTAGGATCTACAAAGATGTCATGTTGGCATTGTGTGTCGAATGACAACTCGATGATCCACAAAGGTAACAATTTTTGAAAGTAATGGCCTATTTATGATTTAAATCTTTGCATATTAACTTAATGATAAAACACGCATTTTCGTTCTGATTTCATTTGCCGTGAGTTTTCGTATTGAACTCATCGTGTATTTTGGGACCCATTTATCCTCATGACACCGTAAAATTTTTTGCGTGATCCCAATACGATGTCACTTGACGACACAGAAGAAGATTAATCGCCATTATTATTCAAACTGTTTCAGTTTTGCTTTACAAATACGATTTATTTTAAGCATTTGAGAGAGTATTATTAAATGGCTTTTTATAGTTACTCACATATGGTAGCATCTATCTCCTAAAATGACCTGCTCTTTCGAACCAGCAAAACCATTATTCACCTGTTCCACATACTGACTTTACCCACGTCTCGGGGCGCCAAACTTGTTCCTGTCAAAAACTTTGCCATTGCCCGACTAGGTGTACCGCAGGGAGATGGATTTGGACCATAGCTTCAATACAAGTAAAACTGTTACTAGCGATGTCCAGTTTATCTGTTCGACTTTTTCCAATATTCTTGTCTTTATTGTAGTAGAGTAGTAGCAATGTATACATGGCGCTTCTTATCTATACTAATATTATAAAGCTGAAGAGTTTGTTTGTTTGAACGCGCTAATCTCAGGAACTACGGGTTCGATTTGAAAAATTATTTTAGTGTTGGATAGCCTATTTATCGAGAAAGGCTATTAGGCTATATAACATCACGCTAGAACCCACGGGGGCGGCGCAGTAACGATAAACTTAGGGGAAACCGCGGGAATATCTATTTTAAATAACTTAGTAAATTAGCTAGGGCCCTTTTTTGATGTTGGCAGCATGAAAAGATTTTCAAACAGTAGCTCTTTGTAAATGGCTTAATCGCTATGAATGTAGTATAGAACACAAGGTCGAAATTAGTAATCAATTTATTATTTCGAAACAGGTTGTCCATTTTACGATTTATTAATAAATCGAAGAATACTTCTAATAATACAATATTGAATCTACATCCATGGTTACTAGCGTAATACTGAAACTTCAATATCAAATTCGTACGCAGCTGGGGTAGGAACCTTCTTTAAATTTAAAGTTTATACATCAGAGATCGTAGCGGCGATCTTATTATGATAGACCGACGATTTAGTAATAATCCATTCAGAGCCAGCAGTAAGGATTCCTAGTTATATCAGGACTTTGCCATGCACCATTTCCATCACGATAACACAGTAAGGACAGCCGTAGGACTCCAATACCGGGAGCGAAAAGGGCACGTATCGTTTGTTTGCGTACTAAAGTTCGTTATTTTACAACATTGCTGACCACAGAAATAAATAGTAGTAGAATGGTAAAGAGGGCGTGGCGCGCGTGCCAAGCTATTGCACTATAGTGCATATGCTTCTAAACGCATTCGCATTACGCAACGCGTCTCCCGTTCGCGCGCTGCGGAGGTAAAAAAACATTAAATTCGTTACAAATATGGCATATTGTGCAGTTTCCAATTGTAAAAATAAAAGTGATGCAATAAATATGGAAAAAGGAGGCATTTCATATCACCAGTAAGTATTTAAATTGAGTAAAAGTTAAGATTATTGAGATTCAAAATAAGTGTTCTACTTTTACCATGTTTGTCTAATAAGAACATCATCGTTCATTTCTTCGTTATGTTAAATATCCATTGCTTGAATTATGCGATACTTGTTCACATAAATATGAAACCCACACGCAATGTACGTCGAGATAAGCGATATTCACAAGAAGCCAAAAACAATAACAACTCAGGGGCGTCGGGTCAAATAAATAGTTGTGATTGGTCAGCGATTGCGCTAGTGATTGACGTTCGGTTTATGGTGACGTCTTAAATTTATCGATAAATAAAATGAATATTAATTCGAAGGACACTCTTTAATTAATTATTATGTCAATATCAATACGTTTGTTAATATTAATCAACTGTTTCTTTGATCTGTAAGTTTAGTCTAATGGTAGTGTGTATACGATTGCTGATTAAGTCAGGCAGAATAATGTTGTTAAGAATTTTTTTATAATTAACAATTTATTTAAACGAACGTTTATTAGTACCCTACACCCTTGCTTTGCTAAACGTGGCAGTAAATGTAAATTCACAGACAGAATTTAGCGTAACTTTGACATTCATAAGTGTTACTTTGTAACCTAACTTGAATAAATTTATTTTTGATATAATAATATACATTATATAAAGTATATTCTATAATATAGTCAAAAGTTTTGTAAGGTTTCAATACAGATTTTTGACTAAATAAATACGTTTTATTTAAATATCATTATACTTTAATCAAAGTTTACATAGTACCTAATATGTTATCATCACTATTCATAATAAAACATTTTACATAAAAACAATAACATAATTTCATCTTCCACAGCTCTCAACATATCGATAATAATTCCATAGGGTCCACTCACTATTTATACGTCACTGTAGGCGGGGCTTGCCGAAATGTGGCACGCGCGAAATGTACGCGAAGACGTGACATTCACTATTCTACTACTATTTATTTCTGTGTTGCTGACATTCGTAGCTTTCATCAGGATACCCTCGCACGTTATACAGAACGCCGATTCCATGTTAAACTGAATATTAATCGCCTAGGGTAAACCCTATTATAAACATATTTTATATAATATTTTTATAATTATATCTATCGTTAAGACTAAATAATGCAATTAGCATTCATCCCAAATTGACGCAGATAAGATGCGTATCTAATTGGACATTTAATTGTACCTGTGCAACTGTGTCCTTCGTACGTGAGCTACCGTAAGATTGACGTGGGACTATCGGGATTGACGGCTTGTTACGAAATTATAGGATACTAGCTTTTGCACACGGCTTCGCTCCCGTAATAGTAAACCTACTTTTACGCGAGTGAAGTCGAATGACTGCTGGTAAAACAATAAATAAATTATAAAATTTAAAAAAACCTTCTGTTACTAACAGAACCCAACCTAACTTAGGTTAGATTTTTTAATTTATTTATAGGTTTACTAGCAGTCGTTACACTAAAACATTCATTACAAAACAGAACATAGTATTATGCGTAATCTAAGTGCATATCTTATGTAGGTAAACACCACTTGCATATAATTTAGGAAATAACTATTGATAAAAGTTATCCAAATATCGGTGAAACAAAACTAATAATTTACAAAACTTATACATAGTACCTATCTCTGAATAGGACATTAATTAGAAGATGGTTAACCGATAGTAAGATTAAATATAGCCTATGTTACTCGGCGATAATATAGATTTTTAATGAGGCAAGAGTTTTTAAAATTGGTTGAGTCATTTTTGAATTAAATTGTTACAAACAAACAAACGAAAAAAAATTGGGCCAGTCTTTGGGGACTGCCGATAGAAGTGAAAACTTTAATCTTTAATCATAAAAACTTCTTGATAATCAAAAAAAAGAGGACGGGTTGGATTCCTGATTCTCTCTTCGACGTCATTAAGGGGGTCAAAATTTCATTATTTTTTGCGTAGGACGCATCATTTCTGAGATATTGTTAATATTCTAAAATAATTCAAAAATGGAAAGCGTGGAAGCGTGACGATGACACAAGTTCTATGATTTTTGTTCACCTAAGAAGTGCTCAACGCGCCTAAAGAAGGTTTCACTTCAAATATCTAATTATTCCTCTTTATAATATTACTATAGAAATTAATATCTGATTCATATCTTTAAATATTCCAGGTAATTAAATCAGCACCGAACCTGTACACACGTAGGTATGCTTGATATTTGGTATTATTTGTCTAGTTCTAATACTTTTATTTTATTGGTAACGTGCGTTAGGCCGGGACTCCACCAAAGCGGAGACGAGACGAGCGGAGAGATGTTTTTTAAACAACCACTAGAATTGTGTTATTGACACATCTCTCCGCTCAGCTTCAGTGGAGACCGCTGTGCGGAGATGTGTAATATTTGTATGGCGCGATGGAAGCGGAGATGTGAGCTGTGCGCAGACGACGCGCAGTGGAGACGAGAGATGTGAGCGGCGTGCAGTGAGCGATGTCACCCTCCCTCCTCTCGCCCGCCAGCAACCCGCAGAGCCCCGCGCGCGCGCCGGCCGGCCATCTTGCTTGCTGAAAAACATATCTTCTCGCACAGCACACAGCACACCGCACACATCTCTGCTTTGGTGGAGCCCGGCCTTAACCAAAAATCATCCGATAAAAAGTATCCTTGTGTGTCTCATATTTCACGGCAGTGCTCATAAAAACTACGTGACGGCCTTATGTGAGGTTCTGACCTTTGTAGGACAAATATACGTGACTAGCTCACCCGCGCTACTTCGCCTGCTTTACATAAGAGAATTTGCCCCGTTTTGCAACATTTTTCATTTATGCTGTGCTCCTATTGGTCGTAGCGCAATGTTATATAGCTAGCCGTCCTCGATAAAAAGGCTATCCAACACTGAAAGAATTTTTCAATTCGAACCAGAAGTTTTTTTTTAATCTTTATTTATTATAAGGGATTTTTGTACAAAATAATGACAATGTCAATCTTATCGTACCTTATTCTAAAACAGAAACAACTACAACAACAATAGCATAGGCTAATCTTAATAGCTATCTACTAATCACAATCAGTAGTTCATGAGATTAGCGCGTTCAAACAAACAAACAAATTCTTTAGCTTTTTAATATTAGTATAGATTAGAAAGCTAGAATCAGCGAGTAACATAGACTATATTTTATTTACTTTTACTGTTTCTAAGATAACCTGACCTACTTTTACGCGAGCGAAGCCACAAGCTAAAGCTAGTACCTTATAATGAAATAACTGTAAGTAAGTATCGCAGGTGCGTTATTTAATTTTCCGCCATGCGCGGCATTTTTCATTCGGTGAATGCACGGTATGCACATAACGGAATTACACGGCACGTACTCGTATTCAGTACGCGATACTAATACTTATCGAAACATCTCCAGTATTCATAGAAATGGTAAAACGGTATGCTTTAAATTGACTTATAGTATTATATGGTAATACTGTCTTACATTTATGCCGATTGTACATACATACATAGATTCACGCCTGTTTCCCAGAGGGGTAGGCATAGACTATAGATTTCCATTTGCTACGATCCTGACACACTTCTCTGGCTTCATCCACTTTCATCACATTCCTCATACACGCCCGTCGGTTCAAGGTGCTCTTAACCTGTCCTTTAACGTCTCCGATATGATCAAGAAACGTTCGCCTAGGTCTTCCCCTTGCGACTGTTCCATTCACACTAGCCTTATAAACTTTCTTATTCAGTCTTTCCTCGCCCATTCTTTCTACTTGTCCAAACCAACTTAACATAAGCAATAAATGTATAAAAAAAAAAAATACCCTTTTCTATTCTTGTCACTATATCCACTTTCATGCCGCATCTCTCTCTAATCACACTATTCCTTATTCTATCTTTCAGAGCCCTTTCTTCTTTCATCTTTCAGATCTATGCCGATTGTAATACATAGAAATGGGTTTTTAAAGTCGTAGTCATAAATCTTATATTTATTAATTTCCAAAAAATTTATTATTTACTTGGACAAGTCAATTAACTAATATAAAATGGCTTATGTTTAACTTATCACCAGATATAGTAAAATATAACAGTCAAAAATAAATAGTAAATGATCACCAAATTGCACAGCAAAATATATTTAAAGAGATCAAAATAAGTCGACGGAGCCTCGCTTCGTGGGGCTCCTATGTTTGGGTGGGTTTAAGAAGGAACCTAACATAACCTAACTCTTCCGAGACGGAATGCAGTGATTTGAGGCGTATAGGTGCTCGTTATGATATATTTTAGTAAGCATATTTTGCTGCGCAATTACTATTTTTGGTGGTCATTATATTATTGTATATATTTTATATGGGATTAAATATAAAATATATACAATTAGATTAATATAAACGGATTTTATTGCGATTTATTTGAAAACATTACATTTAATTCCACCATCATTGCTCATCACGTTCATTCGTCATCATTCGCCTTCCCGTGACCATGATTGCCAAAAAATATGCCGAAGATGGAGATGGAGATGGAGATGGAGATGGATGGCATAATAGTTTAAGTGGTCGCCTCGCCACTGGGACTGCACCGAGTGTTGTGGGTTCGAATCCCACACGGGACAAAAATTTGTGTGATATACAAATTTTTGTCTCGAGGCAGTGTTCTTAGGCGATTAACACACGGCACCGCGCACCGCCGCGGTAGGCGGTGAAGCGGATCTCATGTCGCATTGGCCTCTACTAAATCCGTTGGTGCCTAACACACGTACACCGCCCGACCGCGCGGTCGAGCGTCGAGGTCTGTTTTAAGCACTATAATCGATATATAATTTGAAAGCTAACTCTGTTCTCTTGACAACGTGTATGGGAAATTTCTTGATGATCAGTGGGGCATTTAAGGCGTGAAACCTTAACAAACAAACTCACATTTGCATTTATAATAGTTAAGAATCTTCTTCTCCCTAGCCTTTATTATTCCCAGGTCACTTGGGGTCGGCTTTCTAGTCTAACCGGATTTGACTGGATATCAGTTTTTACACGGAGCGACTGCCACCTGACCTCCGCAACCCGAAGGCTAACGATACCCTAAGGCTAGACCAGTATCAGGATATTAAAGGGCACTGACTTTCCAATAACGACTGCCAAAGATGTTCATGGCAGCCGGGACCGACGGCTTAACGTGCTCTCCGAGGCACGGAGCAGACGATAATAATTATTGTCAATCAATACGCACATAATTTCTAAAAGTCATATAACTTCCGAAAGTCAGAGGTGCGGGACGTGGGTTCAAACCCGAGACCCTCTGCATTGCAGACTGTTGTCAACAAATAGTCAACAAAATAAATAAATTTCCCGAGCGCTATGATATGTCCTTCTTCAAACGAGGTTTAAAGAGAGTTCTTCTTTCACGGTAGGCAGCGGCTTTGCTGTGTCTTGACATTGCTGAAATCCATGAGCAGCGGTTACCACTTTCCATCAGGTGGGCCACTTGCTCGTCTGCCACCAAAGGAAATAAAAAAAATAAAAAAAAATATCTAAATACATGGTACTATTTACATATATTACTCTTTATTAAAGAAGTGTATTTTTATGGAGTGAGCATATAAGCTACATTTTCTTTCAGCATGTAAGCTCATTTATATTTACGTATTTGTGAAGCAAACGAGTCTTCGCTACGAGTATTCCATTACATATGTATTGATTGCATCCATTTCACCTCGGAGTGATGAATAGAGCTGGAAAAACAACTAAAACGTAAAATAAAATTTCTGTAACGTTAGATGTGTTACCCTAGTGAGAGACCGTTGGACTGCCTCGCAGTAGATTTCACATTTTACACTAGGAAAAACTCCTGTCTGGCTAGATACTTTACTAATAAATAAAAGTTTAAAAAACGCTTTAAAAAGTAGAAAATAATTTAATAATTTTAATGTAAAAAAGCGTGGGGTAGGGGTTATCCAAAATATATTAGAAAGCACCCCACGCTTTTTTACATTAAAATTATTTTCTACTTTTAAAGCGTTTTTTTAGTTTTAGAAGTGAAAACTTCTTTAGGCGCGTTGAGCACTTCTTGGGTGAACAAAAATCATAGAACTCGCGTCATCGTCACGCTTCGTCGTCGTCACGCTTCGTCATTGTCACGCTTCCACGCTTTCCATTTTTGAATTATTTTACAATATTAACAATAGCTCAGAAATGGTGCGTCCTACGCAAAAAATAACAAAATTTTGACCCCCTTACTGGCCCCTAAGAGAGTATCAGGAATCCGACCGAGCGGGGATTTTTTCAAGAGGTTTTCTTTCTCTATCCCCGCATGTCACATCCACGTGTCCTCTGCTAATCAGAGGAACACGTGGAGAGAACCTCAAACGTGGGCCTTGCGATAACCCCGAGACAAAATGCCTCGGGTTCCCTATGCGTGTCAGAGTATTAGCCACGAGTAATAAAGGACATTATTACACGAGTTGACCGAGTTGTAACAATGTCTGTTGTTCCATCCCACGAGAAGTGTAGGAGGCGGGTTCTCTGACCACACACCCCTTTGAGGCGCTCATAGCCAGTTGCACTCACTGATCGGTAAACGATTAGCGAGATTAAGCAACGTTGTGTGCGGTCAGTCTATAGATGGGTGACCGCTTAGTGGTATTTCATCTGAGCGTCTCCGTGCTTCGGAGGGTCAAATTGACAGCAGTCGTTAAGCCATGTCAGAGGCCTACGGGCGGCTTGAACAACTCTTGACAACAGGTTGGCCACTAACCACACGAAAAGAAAGAATAAGACCTCTTTGTTACTAACCTAACCTAAATTTATGCAAGCGAAACCGCGGGCAAAATCTAGCTTTTATATATATCCAAAGTAATAAACGTGAAAACTAACTGTATATATCTTCCGCTTAAAGCTCACAATCTTCTTTTATATGATATACAAAGTCAAAACTCTTTTACTTGTCTCAGTTATTGTCGTTTTATCTTTATTTTAAGGTAATAAAAACTTTTTATAGCAACCTCTCGCACATTCTAAGGCGGGTAAGTTTGGGAAAGAGCGATATGTTACGATTGTTTAGAAGGTTCCAATATGGTGGTATTTGTTTATTGGATATCTGCGTGCGAATTTCAAGGTCCAGACAAAACTAATAATGAAAATGACGTAACAAATAGTACAATTTGTAAACAATATTAACTACGCAGATATTGATTTAATATAATTATATTTTTTTTAGACTTATGTTTAACTTATCACCAGATATAGTAAAATATAACAGTCAAAAATAGTAAATGATCACCAAATTGCACAGCACAATATATTTAAAGAGATCAAAATAAGTCTCCTATGTTTGGGTGGGTTTAAGAAGGAACCTAACATAACCTAATCCTTCCGAGATGGAATGCAATGATTTGAGGCGTATAGATACTCGTTATGATATATTTTAGTAAGCATATTTTGCTGCGCAATTACTATTTTTGGTGGTCATTATATTTAATCCCTTTTAATAATTATTAGACTGCATAGATGGCGTAGTAGTTTAAGTGGTTGCCTCGCCACTGCCATTACGCCGAGAGCTGTGGGTTCGAATCCCACACAGGACAAAATACTGTGTGATCCACAAATGATCGTAAGTATCTTCTTGAACGTCTAGGGGAAATACGTAAAAATTAAAAATTCATTGTGCATACAATACACAAACGGACAAATGTATGTGCGCTACACTTGACTCATTAACGAGTCAAGTGTGCAGCGGACATACATTAGACGTTTTTTTTATTTTTATTTTTGTTGACTCATTTTTGCGGACAGCGTATGTCCGCTCGAAAGTTGACGGGGTATTAGATAATATTTTGAAGATTTGTGACTTTATTACTAGGTGCCATGGTTGTAATTAGGTTGAACTTAAAACTTTTTTAAACTTTTCTCTCCGTTGGTTAGTAAACAAATGTAGCTGTATACGTACTGTCACGTGGACAGCATTTAGCTTTGATTTTGTACGTGACCCGATATCTAGTTGCTATTGTTGATCGAAGATTTAAAAATATCGCAGCGGTAGGGAGTTCAGCATGAGGTATCGGGTTGGATTTTCTGACGCCATAACTAACCATGTTTATGATATAGCTTTCCCTCTTCACCCACCTTTTAGTTTTATAAAAGAAGACCCCTGTAGCGTCAAAGACCTTTGGGGATCAGTTACTTATATGCAGGTCTTCTTTGCCGAATCTATGGATACAGTTCTCATTGTTGCGGTTCTGGGTAGGCTTTGTTATAGGGTTTCTTTCAAGAAATTATCCGTAGAAGCACGGAGTCTGCAACTGCCAGTAGACAACAATACCCTTCTGCCCATCCATTGGGGGATATAATCATAAGCCTTTGTTTGTATAACATTCAAACAATATAGTAAAACAATCTCTTTCTAAACACCAAAACGCGATACCAAAATAAAAGCTGTCTATTATTAAGCGTAGGTTGTCTGGATCAATTTAATTTTCTCTCGCTATTTCCCACCCCAGTCGACGGATATTGAATGTCTACAGTGTGTTTGTGACTAACGTTTGAATAACTCCTAGGGTTACTGACAGCCTGGTATCTACTCTTTACATTAATAAGGAATTGTTTACGTTCCGATAAATTTTACTAAAAGTGTTCACTATTTTACAAAGTCATTTTGCTTATTGGGTAGGCAGTGATGTATTACAGAGATATTTTAGCATCACACCCTCTTAAGCCGGAGTATAAGACAGAGATATACTTCACTTACTAGGTTTAGGTCATCCATTGATGTAAAAAAATTATGGTATCTATAAACATAAACATTAATCCTAACTAATATTAAAAATGCGAACGTGAGTTTGTTTGTTCCGCTTTCACGGCGTATCTAGTCGACCGGTCATCATGCAATTTGGTATCTATAATATTAATACGTGAAGCAAAAACTTTGTACGCCTTTTTACGAAAATTGCGCGAAGGGAGGAGTATGAGATTCGGTACAGTGAAAGTTTATATGGAGAAGGAGGGGCAAATCCTAATATTTTTATAAAATATGCATTAGAAATACATTAAATTAATGAAAAAACACTAAACGCACACAACCATGCATTTGACACACGCAGTCAAATCGCGTTCGTAGTATTTCGACATTGTTCGTTTGACGTCTTACAATTCTTTGTAACTATGGTTACCTATACCTTATTTATAATTATGTAATAGAGAAAACAGAAAACAAAGTAGCTAGCTTAGGAATTTTGGTCGAATTTTGACCACTAGGCGAGTTATTGTAAATGCGAATGTGAGTTTGTTTGTTTGTTACGCTTGCACGCCTTAACTACTCGACCGATCATCATGTAATTTCGCATACACGTTGTCAGGGGAACAGAAAAGGACATAGAGTACCTTTCATCTAAAAAAAAAGTACTGTCATTAAATTAACCGAACCTACATTTACGCGAGCGAATTCGCGGCCAAATTCTAGTCATTTGTGAGTTCTGAATGCCTAGTAATCTAAAAAATCAATGCCGGTGTACTCAATTAGTAACGAACAAAATCCGAACGAAAATTCACTCTAAACATCCTTTCTCGAACATTCTAATTTGGTTACTATACCTTAGTTATTTTTCTAAACTTAATACGAAATAATAAGCAGTCTGTTATTATATTACCATCGAGTTTATAGGTCAATTTATATTTTCCTTCGCTATTGCCCGACGATACTAAACGTATATCGAATGCTAAGTGTGGTATCATAAGAGTATTTGCATAGAGCATATTTGAATTGCGAACGCCACGACTTTCTGCTGCCCTGGTACGTGGATTGATATACAAGTTGGTCCTTGAAAGGGGATTGGAAAACTTTGGATGGAAAGGTATCGTCGTAAATATATAAAAAGGGATAAAACCAGAAATATTTGAAGAAAGAAGTAAGGAAGGAAGGAAAACATACCGTGTTTTTTGTAACCTATATATTCGTTTGGTGTTTTTATTAATGTTGGCCATTCGGATAAAATTATACAACGAATGTTATTTCGAACGACGAAATTGTTTATTCGAACTTATCGTTTGCGGAGGAATATTATGACGCTTTTTAAATCTGTTCCTTCTTTTTTCTCTTAAGTTAAAATTTCTTTTAAATAATTTGTTTTTATATATTATGTTAATTATGTATTTGGTAAAATAACTTATAGTTTCGTTTGCCCATGGCAAAAGGTTTCTGACTACTTTCATATTTTTTAGTACTAGGTATCTACCCGTGATATTTTTTTACTATTACTTCTGCAGTATCCCTGTGCCACGGGGGTCTTGACACACCTACAATTAACGAAAACAAAGAAATCTCAGACTTAGACAATTATTTATAGCTCATATGATAATTTTATTGTATTGTTTAGGATTCAAACCCACAACACTTAGTGAAAAAGCAGCGGCGAGGCGATCACATGCCCGCTGCGCCACTCACGCAGTCAGTCATATTAGTCATGCCTCACGGTTTCACCACCTACGTTAAATTGTGCTTAGGATTACAATTTAATTTCCGTGACATGTTTTATTACTTTAGATAAATGGGCTATAGGGACAATAAATGCATATGAGGTTGATAATTTCGCAGATGAGCGCGGCTAACATTGAAACTTTTCGTCTTTATAATATGAACTTAGATTATGTATTTATTTTAATTTTTGAGTATCTAAATAAAGTATACTTAAGTATACTAATTACTTCGTGGAGAACATGTAAAACTATAGACATGTTTTAAGAAAACCAGTACCGTAAGGTTGTATGACTTTAACCCTGACGGGTGACATTGGCCCCTAATTAGAAAAAGTTTGAAGTTCCCACCAGACCACTATCATACTTTTTGCCGAAAAAATACACATGGAAACCAATAGATAGCACTATAAACTGTCAGTAAAACAGATTCTTCCAATTAAACAGCTTTTTCCAATTAAGGGCCAATGTCACCAAGTGTGCAAATCTATACTATTATATTATAAAGCTGAAGAGTTTGTTTGTTTGAACGCGCTAATCTCAGGAACTACTGGTTCGATTTGAAAAAATCTTTTAATATTGGATAGCCTATTTATTGAGGAAGGCTATAGGCTACATAACATCACTACGACCCACGGGGGCGGCGTAATAATCCTAAACGCGGGTGAAACAGCGGGCACATCTAGTATTATATATTTAGGTACATGCAACATCAAAATCAGAATTGACCATTAAAAGTGTTAAATCCTTACTAATATTATAAATGCGAAAGTAACTCTGTCTGTCGGTCTGTCTGTCTGTTACCTTTTCACGCTCAATCCGCTGAACCAATTTAGATGAAATTTGGAATGAAGATAGCCTGAAACCCTGGGAAGGACATAGGCTATATAACACCACGCTACGGCTCACGGGAGCGGCGCAGTAACCACAAATACCAATGACGCGGGTGAGACCGAGGGCACAGCTAGTAATAAATATAACCATTGTAATATAGTTACAAATAACAAACATTTATTTATTTATTTATTTGATTGTTATTTGCTCTTTTTTGTAAAACTAGATTCTGCCCGCTACTTCGCTTGCATAAATGTAGGTTAGGTTATTAATAGTACTTTTTCTGGACGAAAGGTACCTTATGTCCTTTTCTGTTCCCCTGACAACGTGTATGTGAAATTTCATGATGATCGGTCGAGTAGTTAAAGCGTGAAAGCGTAACAAACAAACAAACAAACTAATATTAGTTAGGTTTACAGAAAAAAAAACTAATACAATATCTATTACTAGCACTAAAAGTTGATTACAAATATATACTAATACTAGCTGTGCCCGCGGTCCCACCCGTGTCATTGGGATTTGTGCTTACTGCGCCTCTCCCGTGAGCCGTAGCGTGATGTTATATAGCCTATGTCCTTCCCAGGGTCTCAGGCTATCTCCATTCCAAATTTCATCTAAATCGGTTTAGCGGATTGAGCGTTAAAAGGTAACAGACAGACAGACAGACCGGCAGACAGAGTTACTTTCGCATTTATAATATTAGTATGGATAATGTACAAAATCGAATATAGACAACTACCCTATTAGAAGAAAGGATACCGTTATATTCTATCTCTTTATAAAGACTCTAAACATTTCGAGATCCACGACACACTCCATTTTATTTAACAGCCTTAAAAATAAAATCGGCGACAGTAAAGCAATACAATATCACATTTCGTTCATCGGCGCGTTACTAAACGGATTTCAAACAAAATTACTTTTTCTTTAGGTTATCCAGTAACGTGCAAGGAATTTATAAACAGCCAATTGTTATTTAAACACAATGTTGTGATCGAAACGGGGATTGTTATAGACTTAAGACAAACTTTTTGTTTCGCAGACTAATAACGATCAGTGAAGTTGTCCGTGATCCCGTCACAGAATAAATAAGACAAGGTAAAACGTGCAGAATGTGCACTTGTTTGTTCTTAAATAATACGTTTTTTAAACCTTAATGATTAATATTTTTATTGAAGTGAAAACTTCTTTAGGCGCGTTGAGCACTTCTTGGGTGAACAAAAATCATAGAACTCGCGTCATCGTCACCGAACGCTTTCAATTTTTGAATTATTTTTGGTTTATAAAAAAGTGTTTATGATCAAGAATTAAAGTTTTCACTTCTATCGGCAGTCCCCAAAGACTGCCCGAATTTTTTTTATTTAACTGCACGGATGGCGTAGTGGTTTAAGTGGTCGCCTCGCCACTGCCACTGCGCTGAGTGTTGTGGGTTCGAATCCCACACGGGACAGAACTTTATGTGATCTGCAAATGGTTGTTCCGAGTCTATGTGTTCTTTCTGTCCGTTGTTTGAATGTTTGTAAAGTCCCCCGCGACACAGGAATTATTTCTAGAGCGGGAGTTACGAAGATACGATACAGAATACAGATACGAAGAGAACTCACACTGAATGTGGGGTGTTCTGTCTCACATAAATCGTAAAAGATTCGAACCCACCACACTCGGCCTAGAGGCATTAGCCAAGCAGCCATTTAAACCACTACATCATTCGTGCAGTTGATAGTGACGGTAAGCTATCGTCGTAGTCTATGGAAATTCGCAGTACCAGCGGCATTAAAAAAAATGTCTTGTTAACCGTTTGAAAATAGAATCTGCTGTGTTGCCAATTTAGGGAGTTATTAGCCATAGTGGGCATCTGATAGCACAGCGCACAACTGCTAAGAAGCCTTGTAACCATACTCACAGTAGGAACAGAGCAACGTTGAGAAAGTTGTTGACACTTGCCGCAAACACATCACAGAGTAGATAATGTTTCCTGCAGAAGTTACACTCATTTGTTCTTCAACAGTTTATGGTTAGTAGTAGTTAGTAGTGTGTGTACAAGCTAAACTGTACCTAATCGCAATACATGAAGTTTGTTTTTGCTCTGTGTCTTCCCACCCCAGTCCTATACAGTATACCACCTACAGAGCATAGGCTACCTTACAGCCTCGTCTTATAAATACTTGTCAACATAACTTTTTAAATTTAACTTTGACATTCTTAAACGTAGGTTGCGACTTGAGTGATTTGTACTTAAAATCTAAGCGACATAAGCATAACGGTATATCTTTATATTGTTATAAAAGTTCAGACAATAAAAGCCTCTACTGGGGTATTATTACGGCTTAAAGTTGTCTGAGTGCGAATCAACGCCTACGTCTGCGTCCACTGGCAGAATGGCTTGTACAAGAAGCTTAGAAGCCGGCTTTCATACACTTACTAGGAGATTTTCTAAGATTTAATTCGTTTTAAACAGAAGACAGAGCAATACCTGCAACCTTTTTTATTATACATCTTAGTTGGCAAACAAGCATGCGGTCCACCTGATGGTAAGTGGTCACCGTAGTCTATGGACGCCTGCAACACCAGAGGCAATACTTGCACGTTGCCGACCCTTTAGGAAAGGAAATGGGGAGGACAAGGAGCGGGAAGGGTGAAAGGGGGTGATTGGGCCTCCGGCACTATCACTCACCGAACGAAACACAACAGTAGGAATACTGCTATTTCACGTCGATATTCTGTGAGAGGGTAGTCCTTCCTCGGTCGAGCCGGCCCATTCATGCTGAAATCAGCGAGGTTCTACTACGCTTAAAGCTACGCTAAATGGAAAAATATTGACTTGTAACTTGGTGTGCAGACCCCTTGGGGTCATACCTCGGTCGAGTTTGAATATGGGCCCTGTGTCCCTGTCTGTGTCCCTGACAACGTGTATACGAAATGTCATGACGATCGGACGAGTAGTTGAGCCGTGAAAGTGTAACAAACAAACCCACTTTCGCATTTATAATGGGATTAAATATAATGACCACCAAAAATAGTAATTGCGCAGAAAAATATGCTTACTAAAATATATCATAACGAGCACCTATACGCCTCAAATCACTGCTTTCCGTCTCGGAAGAGTTAGGTTATGTTAGGTTCCTTCTTAAACCCACCCAAAAATAGGAGCCCCGCGAAGCAGAGCTCCGTCGACTTATTTTGATCTCTTTAAATATATTTGCTGTGCAATTTGGTGATCATTTACTATTTTTGACTGTTATATTTTACTATATCTGGTGATAAGTTAAACATAAGCCATTTATAATTTCAAGTTTAATGTTTTTAGTGAGAATTTGATTTTATTTTGACTGCCACTAGTCCTCCGCATCGAAGGAGTTGTACATAGTGCGGATATGTCTTTAAAATTTGTTTACTTTTCAATTTAAAAAAGAAATTGTTTTATTTGCATGAAATTCATAAGTGCTTTCAGTTGTATGTAAGAAGTACTTATTAATTATATGACTAATAGACAGTGGGTTTTGGTGAAGCTGCATTCTGTATCATGTAACATTGAATGTCGTTGTTAAAATGTTCCGTGATAGAGATACTCTATTTTTCTTTATCTTTATCAGCTGTAAAATTCTAACTCACCGTGAAACGCGCTTCGCAATATCAAAGGGTGCTACTAGAGTTACCAAAGTATGAAGACTTGGAATTTTACCATAGTGATTTCAAACACTACCAAAAGTTTATTTCATTATTTACATAAACAAAGCAACAATCATAATTTACAACTTAACTAATATTAACAAACCTAACCACTTATAAATTTAAAAAATGAAAAGTAACAAAATATGGGACTGTAAAATTTAATAAAAAGAAATGGCTGGTTCAGGCAGCGTCGTAAAATTCCTCAGCATCGCTGTCGACCGGGAATGTGCCCAGAAGACTGTCAGCATTGCCACGTTGAATAGCAATGCTGATTCTTTAAGCCAAAAAAAGTCCAGCCTTCTGGTCACGCGAAGCGTCGATTAGCCGCTTAGATATATCTCTAAAAAGCGCATTTACAGCATAGTAGCTGTTCTATCCAAGAAGATCATAACATTTTGACGACAATTAAGAATGAAATAGGAAAGATGTGTTGCCACCTTATAACACTTCGTAGAGACATTGCGTCCCTTAGCGTATTCTATCGCCTCTATCATGGCGAATGCTCCGAGTTATTTGACCTCATCCCACCTTCCTCTATCCTTTTGAAAACCACACGTGCCGGTCTTCGTAACCACGGATGGACGGTTAGTACAATTCTGTCTCGCACCAAACGGTTCAGCAATTCCTTCTTATGCCGTGGAATAGTCTTCCGGCACATGTGTTCCCTCCCTTCTATGACATTGGGTCCTTCAAACGTAGTGTGAAGAAGCATCTGGTCAGACCGGCTTGACACTGGCGACGGCTAGAAGACATCTATCTTCTCATCTTCTCCTCGTCGTCACTGTCTCTAGCCTGTAATTGGGCTTTTCATCAGATCCGTAACAAACAATTTGGCGTGTCACTATAAAAAAAAAATGACGACTTTATAAAAATCATCGTGAATGAAAGGCATTCATTGACCAAATAAAAGAAAAGGCGAAGGATATAATTATCTTATAAGGAGGTGAAGTTCTTGGCTGGAAATCGAGAAAGATGGTGTATACTTCACCAACAAGAGCTGTTGGGGATGCGTTCGGGAATGTTTAAAATACTAGAATATGTTAAAGTAAGAAATATCAGTTTATTGGTATATAAAAGTTTATAGATCACTGTTCATAAAACTGTTCTTAACTAAATCCGGCTCGAAGAACCAAAATGTTGGGGGTGCGTTCGGGAATGTTTAAAATACTAGATGTTAAAGTAAGAAATATCAGTTTATTGAAGTGAAACTTCTTTATCGACGTATGGGAGAAATTTTGTAGCAGTGTAAAAAAAAATCGTCACGTTTTTCGGTTACGCGCCATGTTGCTTTTATATCAAAGTTTAGTATAGTGACGTAAAGAATATAATGTAATATATTTATAATAATAACAACAATATATTAGTTTTGAAGTTTGGTTTGAAATAAGAATAACAATATATTAATTTGAAAGTGATAAAATAAAAAGACTTATTCAAATTTAAGTGAATTTACAAGAAAAGTGAGAGTGATTATATATTTCGTTTTATAAATTCAACACGTATGAGCATGATTTTAATATTTATTTGAGGTTAACCTCACTTTTTGATTGTAAGTATCAGTGAATGTATATAAATCTGTTAAAATTAGCAAGTATTAATAAATATGACTGTAAATCTAGTGAACATTATTAATTCTAAAAACAATAAAAAATATAAATTAAATAATAATTTAAAAATAAAACAAAACACGATTAGAAAATAAAAATATGTATACGTACATCTTTTTTAATTATTCGTTTTTAATGATTTATTTATTCATTTTTAATTTTATAAAATCGTTGCACTTCTACAAGATTAACTGTCATCATATAATTGTATTACTTTGAAAAGATAATTCCAATTATTTATTCATAACTTGTGTAATTGATTAAGTCATTAAATATCTGCTTTGAATTATTTTTATTAAGTTATGAAATAAATATTAATATTAAAGTTAGTTAAATAATTTTTGTTAACTAATTAACTAATTAATGTCGTAAAGAAGTTTCACTTCTTACCTGTGTACTCTGGTACACACACACATTTTTTGGTATATAAAAGTTTACACTAAAAAGATCACTGTTCATAAAACTGTTCTACATGTTAATGTTAAAATGTTAGGTAATGTTGTGAATGCACCCGGTCGCGACGGTTCCGAAAAGTACACTGATTGATGTTAATGAATTAAGTAATATAATGCGTCGCCGGCCGGGCACCGTTTACGTGTTCGATGACAGCATTAAATCGAACAAGAGCAAAGCTCTTAAGTATAAAGAAAGAAGAAAGCCATTCTATGCCGTAAAGTAGATCTCAATACCTTAGCCATCCATAACTTTGGTTTCATACATACACTACAAGCACAGTCTAATACTACAAGTATTTTCAAACATCATTTTGGCAATCAACTGAATACGATCAATATGAATCAATTTTCGAGCAGAAAAAACCTCCACAATACCGTGCTTCACCCAATAATTCAATCAGGGATCCCCCAATCGGCAGTTGCGCATTCAAGCTTAAGTTACAACGAGTATTAATGACTTCACCATGAACGAAAACTCATTAGTAGATATGTTTTTCCATTGACGTCATATCCACAGCTTACTGATCGAATATCAAGTGCAGACCACTAATATCACCGATCGTTAATCATCATGTAATTTCGCATACACGTTGTCAGGGGAACAGAAAAGGACATAGAGTACCTTTCATCTAAAAAAAAAGTACTGTCATTAAATTAACCGAACCTACATTTACGCGAGCGAATTCGCGGCCAAATTCTAGTCATTTGTGAGTTCTGAATGCCTAGTAATCTAAAAAATCAATGCCGGTGTACTCAATTAGTAACGAACAAAATCCGAACGAAAATTCACTCTAAACATCCTTTCTCGAACATTCTAATTTGGTTACTATACCTTAGTTATTTTTCTAAACTTAATACGAAATAATAAGCAGTCTGTTATTATATTACCATCGAGTTTATAGGTCAATTTATATTTTCCTTCGCTATTGCCCGACGATACTAAACGTATATCGAATGCTAAGTGTGGTATCATAAGAGTATTTGCATAGAGCATATTTGAATTGCGAACGCCACGACTTTCTGCTGCCCTGGTACGTGGATTGATATACAAGTTGGTCCTTGAAAGGGATTGGAAAACTTTGGATGGAAAGGTATCGTCGTAAATATATAAAAAGGGATAAAACCAGAAATATTTGAAGAAAGAAGTAAGGAAGGAAGGAAAACATACCGTGTTTTTTGTAACCTATATATTCGTTTGGTGTTTTTATTAATGTTGGCCATTCGGATAAAATTATACAACGAATGTTATTTCGAACGAAGAAATTGTTTATTCGAA
The DNA here is from genome assembly GCA_963564715.1 of Catocala sponsa. Lineage (NCBI taxonomy): Eukaryota > Metazoa > Arthropoda > Insecta > Lepidoptera > Erebidae > Catocala > Catocala sponsa. The sequence goes on along the minus strand of OY751348.1, from coordinate 20,578,547 downwards.
CTTATCGTTTGCGGAGGAATATTATGACGCTTTTTAAATCTGTTCCTTCTTTTTTCTCTTAAGTTAAAATTTCTTTTAAATAATTTGTTTTTATATATTATGTTAATTATGTATTTGGTAAAATAACTTATAGTTTCGTTTGCCCATGGCAAAAGGTTTCTGACTACTTTCATATTTTTTAGTACTAGGTATCTACCCGTGATATTTTTTTACTATTACTTCTGCAGTATCCCTGTGCCACGGGGGTCTTGACACACCTACAATTAACGAAAACAAAGAAATCTCAGACTTAGACAATTATTTATAGCTCATATGATAATTTTATTGTATTGTTTAGGATTCAAACCCACAACACTTAGTGAAAAAGCAGCGGCGAGGCGATCACATGCCCGCTGCGCCACTCACGCAGTCAGTCATATTAGTCATGCCTCACGGTTTCACCACCTACGTTAAATTGTGCTTAGGATTACAATTTCATTTCCGTGACATGTTTTATTACTTTAGATAAATGGGCTATAGGGACAATAAATGCATATGAGGTTGATAATTTCGCAGATGAGCGCGGCTAACATTGAAACTTTTCGTCTTTATAATATGAACTTAGATTATGTATTTATTTTAATTTTTGAGTATCTAAATAAAGTATACTTAAGTATACTAATTACTTCGTGGAGAACATGTAAAACTATAGACATGTTTTAAGAAAACCAGTACCGTAAGGTTGTATGACTTTAACCCTGACGGGTGACATTGGCCCCTAATTAGAAAAAGTTTGAAGTTCCCACCAGACCACTATCATACTTTTTGCCGAAAAAATACACATGGAAACCAATAGATAGCACTATAAACTGTCAGTAAAACAGATTCTTCCAATTAAACAGCTTTTTCCAATTAAGGGCCAATGTCACCAAGTGTGCAAATCTATACTATTATATTATAAAGCTGAAGAGTTTGTTTGTTTGAACGCGCTAATCTCAGGAACTACTGGTTCGATTTGAAAAAATCTTTTAATATTGGATAGCCTATTTATTGAGGAAGGCTATAGGCTACATAACATCACTACGACCCACGGGGGCGGCGTAATAATCCTAAACGCGGGTGAAACAGCGGGCACATCTAGTATTATATATTTAGGTACATGCAACATCAAAATCAGAATTGACCATTAAAAGTGTTAAATCCTTACTAATATTATAAATGCGAAAGTAACTCTGTCTGTCGGTCTGTCTGTCTGTTACCTTTTCACGCTCAATCCGCTGAACCAATTTAGATGAAATTTGGAATGAAGATAGCCTGAAACCCTGGGAAGGACATAGGCTATATAACACCACGCTACGGCTCACGGGAGCGGCGCAGTAACCACAAATACCAATGACGCGGGTGAGACCGAGGGCACAGCTAGTAATAAATATAACCATTGTAATATAGTTACAAATAACAAACATTTATTTATTTATTTATTTGATTGTTATTTGCTCTTTTTTGTAAAACTAGATTCTGCCCGCTACTTCGCTTGCATAAATGTAGGTTAGGTTATTAATAGTACTTTTTCTGGACGAAAGGTACCTTATGTCCTTTTCTGTTCCCCTGACAACGTGTATGTGAAATTTCATGATGATCGGTCGAGTAGTTAAAGCGTGAAAGCGTAACAAACAAACAAACAAACTAATATTAGTTAGGTTTACAGAAAAAAAAACTAATACAATATCTATTACTAGCACTAAAAGTTGATTACAAATATATACTAATACTAGCTGTGCCCGCGGTCTCACCCGTGTCATTGGGATTTGTGCTTACTGCGCCTCTCCCGTGAGCCGTAGCGTGATGTTATATAGCCTATGTCCTTCCCAGGGTCTCAGGCTATCTCCATTCCAAATTTCATCTAAATCGGTTTAGCGGATTGAGCGTTAAAAGGTAACAGACAGACAGACAGACCGGCAGACAGAGTTACTTTCGCATTTATAATATTAGTATGGATAATGTACAAAATCGAATATAGACAACTACCCTATTAGAAGAAAGGATACCGTTATATTCTATCTCTTTATAAAGACTCTAAACATTTCGAGATCCACGACACACTCCATTTTATTTAACAGCCTTAAAAATAAAATCGGCGACAGTAAAGCAATACAATATCACATTTCGTTCATCGGCGCGTTACTAAACGGATTTCAAACAAAATTACTTTTTCTTTAGGTTATCCAGTAACGTGCAAGGAATTTATAAACAGCCAATTGTTATTTAAACACAATGTTGTGATCGAAACGGGGATTGTTATAGACTTAAGACAAACTTTTTGTTTCGCAGACTAATAACGATCAGTGAAGTTGTCCGTGATCCCGTCACAGAATAAATAAGACAAGGTAAAACGTGCAGAATGTGCACTTGTTTGTTCTTAAATAATACGTTTTTTAAACCTTAATGATTAATATTTTTATTGAAGTGAAAACTTCTTTAGGCGCGTTGAGCACTTCTTGGGTGAACAAAAATCATAGAACTCGCGTCATCGTCACCGAACGCTTTCAATTTTTGAATTATTTTTGGTTTATAAAAAAGTGTTTATGATCAAGAATTAAAGTTTTCACTTCTATCGGCAGTCCCCAAAGACTGCCCGAATTTTTTTTATTTAACTGCACGGATGGCGTAGTGGTTTAAGTGGTCGCCTCGCCACTGCCACTGCGCTGAGTGTTGTGGGTTCGAATCCCACACGGGACAGAACTTTATGTGATCTGCAAATGGTTGTTCCGAGTCTATGTGTTCTTTCTGTCCGTTGTTTGAATGTTTGTAAAGTCCCCCGCGACACAGGAATTATTTCTAGAGCGGGAGTTACGAAGATACGATACAGAATACAGATACGAAGAGAACTCACACTGAATGTGGGGTGTTCTGTCTCACATAAATCGTAAAAGATTCGAACCCACCACACTCGGCCTAGAGGCATTAGCCAAGCAGCCATTTAAACCACTACATCATTCGTGCAGTTGATAGTGACGGTAAGCTATCGTCGTAGTCTATGGAAATTCGCAGTACCAGCGGCATTAAAAAAAATGTCTTGTTAACCGTTTGAAAATAGAATCTGCTGTGTTGCCAATTTAGGGAGTTATTAGCCATAGTGGGCATCTGATAGCACAGCGCACAACTGCTAAGAAGCCTTGTAACCATACTCACAGTAGGAACAGAGCAACGTTGAGAAAGTTGTTGACACTTGCCGCAAACACATCACAGAGTAGATAATGTTTCCTGCAGAAGTTACACTCATTTGTTCTTCAACAGTTTATGGTTAGTAGTAGTTAGTAGTGTGTGTACAAGCTAAACTGTACCTAATCGCAATACATGAAGTTTGTTTTTGCTCTGTGTCTTCCCACCCCAGTCCTATACAGTATACCACCTACAGAGCATAGGCTACCTTACAGCCTCGTCTTATAAATACTTGTCAACATAACTTTTTAAATTTAACTTTGACATTCTTAAACGTAGGTTGCGACTTGAGTGATTTGTACTTAAAATCTAAGCGACATAAGCATAACGGTATATCTTTATATTGTTATAAAAGTTCAGACAATAAAAGCCTCTACTGGGGTATTATTACGGCTTAAAGTTGTCTGAGTGCGAATCAACGCCTACGTCTGCGTCCACTGGCAGAATGGCTTGTACAAGAAGCTTAGAAGCCGGCTTTCATACACTTACTAGGAGATTTTCTAAGATTTAATTCGTTTTAAACAGAAGACAGAGCAATACCTGCAACCTTTTTTATTATACATCTTAGTTGGCAAACAAGCATGCGGTCCACCTGATGGTAAGTGGTCACCGTAGTCTATGGACGCCTGCAACACCAGAGGCAATACTTGCACGTTGCCGACCCTTTAGGAAAGGAAATGGGGAGGACAAGGAGCGGGAAGGGTGAAAGGGGGTGATTGGGCCTCCGGCACTATCACTCACCGAACGAAACACAACAGTAGGAATACTGCTATTTCACGTCGATATTCTGTGAGAGGGTAGTCCTTCCTCGGTCGAGCCGGCCCATTCATGCTGAAATCAGCGAGGTTCTACTACGCTTAAAGCTACGCTAAATGGAAAAATATTGACTTGTAACTTGGTGTGCAGACCCCTTGGGGTCATACCTCGGTCGAGTTTGAATATGGGCCCTGTGTCCCTGTCTGTGTCCCTGACAACGTGTATACGAAATGCCATGACGATCGGACGAGTAGTTGAGCCGTGAAAGTGTAACAAACAAACCCACTTTCGCATTTATAATGGGATTAAATATAATGACCACCAAAAATAGTAATTGCGCAGAAAAATATGCTTACTAAAATATATCATAACGAGCACCTATACGCCTCAAATCACTGCTTTCCGTCTCGGAAGAGTTAGGTTATGTTAGGTTCCTTCTTAAACCCACCCAAAAATAGGAGCCCCGCGAAGCAGAGCTCCGTCGACTTATTTTGATCTCTTTAAATATATTTGCTGTGCAATTTGGTGATCATTTACTATTTTTGACTGTTATATTTTACTATATCTGGTGATAAGTTAAACATAAGCCATTTATAATTTCAAGTTTAATGTTTTTAGTGAGAATTTGATTTTATTTTGACTGCCACTAGTCCTCCGCATCGAAGGAGTTGTACATAGTGCGGATATGTCTTTAAAATTTGTTTACTTTTCAATTTAAAAAAGAAATTGTTTTATTTGCATGAAATTCATAAGTGCTTTCAGTTGTATGTAAGAAGTACTTATTAATTATATGACTAATAGACAGTGGGTTTTGGTGAAGCTGCATTCTGTATCATGTAACATTGAATGTCGTTGTTAAAATGTTCCGTGATAGAGATACTCTATTTTTCTTTATCTTTATCAGCTGTAAAATTCTAACTCACCGTGAAACGCGCTTCGCAATATCAAAGGGTGCTACTAGAGTTACCAAAGTATGAAGACTTGGAATTTTACCATAGTGATTTCAAACACTACCAAAAGTTTATTTCATTATTTACATAAACAAAGCAACAATCATAATTTACAACTTAACTAATATTAACAAACCTAACCACTTATAAATTTAAAAAATGAAAAGTAACAAAATATGGGACTGTAAAATTTAATAAAAAGAAATGGCTGGTTCAGGCAGCGTCGTAAAATTCCTCAGCATCGCTGTCGACCGGGAATGTGCCCAGAAGACTGTCAGCATTGCCACGTTGAATAGCAATGCTGATTCTTTAAGCCAAAAAAAGTCCAGCCTTCTGGTCACGCGAAGCGTCGATTAGCCGCTTAGATATATCTCTAAAAAGCGCATTTACAGCATAGTAGCTGTTCTATCCAAGAAGATCATAACATTTTGACGACAATTAAGAATGAAATAGGAAAGATGTGTTGCCACCTTATAACACTTCGTAGAGACATTGCGTCCCTTAGCGTATTCTATCGCCTCTATCATGGCGAATGCTCCGAGTTATTTGACCTCATCCCACCTTCCTCTATCCTTTTGAAAACCACACGTGCCGGTCTTCGTAACCACGGATGGACGGTTAGTACAATTCTGTCTCGCACCAAACGGTTCAGCAATTCCTTCTTATGCCGTGGAATAGTCTTCCGGCACATGTGTTCCCTCCCTTCTATGACATTGGGTCCTTCAAACGTAGTGTGAAGAAGCATCTGGTCAGACCGGCTTGACACTGGCGACGGCTAGAAGACATCTATCTTCTCATCTTCTCCTCGTCGTCACTGTCTCTAGCCTGTAATTGGGCTTTTCATCAGATCCGTAACAAACAATTTGGCGTGTCACTATAAAAAAAAAATGACGACTTTATAAAAATCATCGTGAATGAAAGGCATTCATTGACCAAATAAAAGAAAAGGCGAAGGATATAATTATCTTATAAGGAGGTGAAGTTCTTGGCTGGAAATCGAGAAAGATGGTGTATACTTCACCAACAAGAGCTGTTGGGGATGCGTTCGGGAATGTTTAAAATACTAGAATATGTTAAAGTAAGAAATATCAGTTTATTGGTATATAAAAGTTTATAGATCACTGTTCATAAAACTGTTCTTAACTAAATCCGGCTCGAAGAACCAAAATGTTGGGGGTGCGTTCGGGAATGTTTAAAATACTAGATGTTAAAGTAAGAAATATCAGTTTATTGAAGTGAAACTTCTTTATCGACGTATGGGAGAAATTTTGTAGCAGTGTAAAAAAAAATCGTCACGTTTTTCGGTTACGCGCCATGTTGCTTTTATATCAAAGTTTAGTATAGTGACGTAAAGAATATAATGTAATATATTTATAATAATAACAACAATATATTAGTTTTGAAGTTTGGTTTGAAATAAGAATAACAATATATTAATTTGAAAGTGATAAAATAAAAAGACTTATTCAAATTTAAGTGAATTTACAAGAAAAGTGAGAGTGATTATATATTTCGTTTTATAAATTCAACACGTATGAGCATGATTTTAATATTTATTTGAGGTTAACCTCACTTTTTGATTGTAAGTATCAGTGAATGTATATAAATCTGTTAAAATTAGCAAGTATTAATAAATATGACTGTAAATCTAGTGAACATTATTAATTCTAAAAACAATAAAAAATATAAATTAAATAATAATTTAAAAATAAAACAAAACACGATTAGAAAATAAAAATATGTATACGTACATCTTTTTTAATTATTCGTTTTTAATGATTTATTTATTCATTTTTAATTTTATAAAATCGTTGCACTTCTACAAGATTAACTGTCATCATATAATTGTATTACTTTGAAAAGATAATTCCAATTATTTATTCATAACTTGTGTAATTGATTAAGTCATTAAATATCTGCTTTGAATTATTTTTATTAAGTTATGAAATAAATATTAATATTAAAGTTAGTTAAATAATTTTTGTTAACTAATTAACTAATTAATGTCGTAAAGAAGTTTCACTTCTTACCTGTGTACTCTGGTACACACACACATTTTTTGGTATATAAAAGTTTACACTAAAAAGATCACTGTTCATAAAACTGTTCTACATGTTAATGTTAAAATGTTAGGTAATGTTGTGAATGCACCCGGTCGCGACGGTTCCGAAAAGTACACTGATTGATGTTAATGAATTAAGTAATATAATGCGTCGCCGGCCGGGCACCGTTTACGTGTTCGATGACAGCATTAAATCGAACAAGAGCAAAGCTCTTAAGTATAAAGAAAGAAGAAAGCCATTCTATGCCGTAAAGTAGATCTCAATACCTTAGCCATCCATAACTTTGGTTTCATACATACACTACAAGCACAGTCTAATACTACAAGTATTTTCATACATCATTTTGGCAATCAACTGAATACGATCAATATGAATCAATTTTCGAGCAGAAAAAACCTCCACAATACCGTGCTTCACCCAATAATTCAATCAGGGATCCCCCAATCGGCAGTTGCGCATTCAAGCTTAAGTTACAACGAGTATTAATGACTTCACCATGAACGAAAACTCATTAGTAGATATGTTTTTCCATTGACGTCATATCCACAGCTTACTGATCGAATATCAAGTGCAGACCACTAATTGCACCGATCGTTAATCATTATAATATATCGGGATTTGCTCGTGGATTCGCTCACATAAATATATGGAGGTTAGGTTAGTAAAACTACTGTTTTCTGGATGAAAGGTACCCTTATGTCTTTTTCTGTTCCGCTGACAACTTTTATGCGAAATTTCATGATGATTGGTCGAGTAGTTAAGGCGTGAAAGCGTAACAAATAAACAAACTCACAATTGCATTTATTATATTAGTTAGGATTGTCACACTAGTTATAATTAACATTTAAACGACGGACACAAATAAGGGAAACAAATATTTATATCACACAATATTTTGTTCCGTAGGTGGATCAAACAACACTCAGCGCAGCGGCAGTAGCAAGGCGAATACTTAGGGTCAGCGCCGACGGACGGAGTGTCGGCGAAGAGACTAATTCAGTAACAATTTAAATTCAACCTAAATTGCTTCAGAATACGACTGTATTTGGTACAACGAAATAAAATGACCGCGCTTTGAGTCGCTCGCCGTCATTTTATTTCGTTGTACCAAATACAGTCGTATTCTGAAGCAGTTTAGGTTGAATTTAAATTGTTACTGAATTAGTCTCTTCGCCGCCTCTCCATCCGTCGGCGCTGACCCTTAGGCTTATAGATGAATTCGTCCATCAGCGTCATCAGCAAAGCTTTCATCATAATCACTTAATATAGTTAAACTGACAGATTAAAATGGCGTACAAACATAATACATTGTATTTCGGTTTATAAGTGTACGTAATTATCGCTCGATTTAACGGTGAAGGAAAAAATCGTGAGGAAACCTGCATGTCTGAGATTTTTCCATTATATTCAGGCAGACTTCATATATCTTCAAAAATATTATGGAGAACTCTTTTACAAATGAAATGAAATGAGAGAACTCTCAGACGTTTTCGTCACGATATTTTTCTTAACCATTTTTCGTTATATTATACTATGTATATATTAGCAAAGCATATACCGGACTAACCCTATTTTAAAACCCTAGGTGTGCTACTGTTCTGATAAATCTAAAGATTTAAATCCTATAATCCATTATTTTTAAGTTCGATAATCCTCGTTTATTAAAGCACAAAATACACATTAGCACTACGTCACAGTACAGTTATGTTATGTCTAAACCCTTTTTTCTCAAAGTGGTCCAAGTGGACCCCTAGGGGTCCACGCGAGACCCGACGGGGGTCTACGTTGGCGTGACAAAAAAATGGAAGTTCACAATTCGTAAGCACTTTAAGCACAGGGTCCACTAAAAATTATTTGCTTTCGATAGTGAAGAACTAAAATGGTGGTTTGACTTCACCTATCAATATAGGCAGATAATATTTTAAGAAGCTCAGCGACTGTTACTTGTAAAAACTTGCATATCCCATAATCAGTAACAGTGGTCTCGAACATACCGACTTTTCGGTAGAGAATTACTAAAAAAAGGTCAGTCCGCCTACTGGTAGGTTCAGTCCCGAGGATGTCAAAAAAAAGGGTCAGCCCGTAGAGATTTGATCAAATTTTTTAATTACATAAACTTGAGGGGTCCACCGGAACTAGCTAAATTTTGAAAGTGGTCTATAAGAAAGAAAGTCTGGGAACCTCTGGTCTAAACAAACACCTACAACAGTTTACATCGTGGGCTGTCACCGAACTGTTATTATAGATTATTTGTCTCTGTAACGATAATACACCACACACTAATCCATCGAAGTATTTGAAACGGCTCGTAAAAGTTTACAGGCAAACATGCGTCAGTGTATACTGCTTTAATTACTGCTGTCATTACGTCTTTGTCATTACTGTAATGAAATGTGGCGCGGCATTTATTTGGTAAACAAGCATACAGTCTACCTAAATATAATTGTAACCGATTGAAAGTATGTATAGAAGACTTGTTAAATTTGTATTAAGTTCTTAATTTATGTTTAATTTTTATTCTTTATAATTCTGTACAGAAAATGTTGTGTACATCTATAATAGATATACATATAAGTTTTTATTTTCAGCTTCTTATGTAAACCGATTTTGTATATGTAATATGTATATTGTTGATGTACCTTAAAATAAATAAATAGGACTGTACAGATGGCGTTGTGGTTTAAGTTTTTGACATTCATAAGGCGATTATTACACGGCACCGCGCAACGCCGCGGAGGGCGGTGTCGGTAAAGCGGATTTCATAACGGTGCCCCGCGCGGTAAGGCGGTTTACGGGGCTGTACGCGCGGATAGATTTAACGCGGTTTTGACCAGCTTGATCATTTTTTAAATTGCAACACGTCCTGAACCAACGATGATCCGCGCGGTTATGCGGCGTCCCGTGTGTGAGGCGCCGCCCCTCCGCGCGGACGGCAGCGTGGAAGGGTGGTGGCGGTGAGAGCACCGCTCGACCGCACGGTCGGGCGGTGTACGTGTGTTAGGCATCAACGGTTTTAGTAGAGGCCAATGCGACATGAGATCCGCTTCACCGCCTGCCGCGGCGGTGCGCGGTGCCGAGTGTTAATCGCCTATATATTACTTTGTGACCTAAATTAATAAATTATTTTTGACTTTGACTTTGATTGTAAGTGGTCGCCTCGCCTGCCACTGCGCCGAGTGTTGAGGGTTCGAATCCCACACGGGACAAAAAATTGTGTGATCTACAAATGGTTGTTCCGAGTCTGAGTGTTCTTTGTGTCCGTTGTTTGAATGTTTGTAAAGTCCCGCGACACAGGAATTATTCCTAGTACGGCAGTTCTCTTTTTCAAATCAAATCAAATCTATATCTATACAAATATAATTTTTTAAAAATTGGTTTGTCATGAATAAACTCCAAAATGACAGGACCGACTTGAAATTATTTTACAGTCCGCCGCAACACAAGAATTATGACTAGTGCTGAAGTCGACCTTAAAAAAATGTAATTTTAACCGATTACAAGTATCTATAGAAGCGACTTGCCGGGGTTTATTAAATAAGTCGTAAGATGAAATAATGTTCTTTGTAGTGTCCTATGCAACACAGAGCTTATAGCGGTCTATCAACTACAATTTTAAATCCTATACTGCGCCGCCGGGAACTTTGTATCGCGCATCGCGCCATGCAAAAATCTAATAAAACTTTTCATAACTGGGGAATTGAGGGCCTATATTAGTTTTAATCCGTCTATCGGCGGCCAAATACAATATTTATATCATCATATCTGGTTATAGTTGAGCTAAGAGATTAATAGGTATAAAGGCATTATTTAGAAATAGAAAAAGACATTATATTTGTAGATTACTACAAATATAATGTCTTTCTTAATATAAAGTAAAGGATTTCTCTTGCCATATATTTCTTCGCATTTTTGCCTGTGTGACTTGAGACTGACTATGAGAATGTATCTATTCTAATATTATAAAGTTGAAGAGTTTGTTTGGTTGAACGCGCTAATCTCAGGAAGTACTAGTTCGAATTGGATTTTTTTTGTGTTAGCTAGCTTATTTATAGAAGAAGGCTATAGGCTGTATAACATCACGCTACGACCCACGGGGGCAGCGCAGTAACCATAAACGCGAGTGAAACCGCGGGCACAGCTAGTACGGGAAAAACCATGTTCTGTATTCTATGTGCCAAGTTTGACCCAAATCCGTTTAGCTGCTTATACATTATTAAGTAACGAGCTCTTTGCGTCTTCACAAACTTTGAGATTTATAATATAGGTAGGCTTAAAACGACTCAATTAAACACTGTGTGAAAGAGAGCACACCTATGTTCATGAGCGGTTGGCTTTTACATTAGATGACTAGTAGAGCCTCGCTGATTTCAGCATGAATGTGCCGGCTCGACCGGGGAAGGACTACCCTCTCAAAGAATATCGACGTGAAATATCAGTATTCCTACTGTTGTGTTTCCTTTGATAAGTGAGAGGGCCGGAGGCCCAATCACCCTCTTTTCCCCTTCCCGCTCCTTCTGCTTCCCACTTCCTTTTTTTCCTAAGGGGTCGGCAACGCGCAAGTGATGCCTCTGGTGTTGCAGGCGTCCATAGGCTACGGTGACCACTTACCATCAGGTGCCGTATGCTTGTTTGCCACGTTAGTAGCAGATTTTTTTTTAAAAAAGATGAGTCTGCCTGACATCTGCCACCAGACGTAATAAAAAAACAACTACTTTTATATAACACTAGCTTTTGCTCGTTGCTTCGCTTGTGTAAAAGAACGTTTTATAATAGCTATAGCTTTCTAATAGAGAAATATTTTTTTAAACCGTTTTTAATTAAATCTTTACAAACTAACAAAAACTCAAATCTTTTCTCTTTATAACTTTAGTATAGGTATTCTCGTAGATATAGACTAGTATAGATATACATATGTTACGTTGATAGAATATAACAAAAAAAAAAGAAGGAACGGCTTCTTGGTTGTTTCACACGAATTGTGTGAAACGACAAAATTAAAAAATAATATGTTATTTGTTGATTCGCAGACATCCATATAATTAAGTGCGAAACGAACCGATCAGTAAAAGAAGGTGTGCGAATCAACACCTAAAACTATATTATTTTTAACCGCCGCGCCCGACGCAAAAACGACGGAGTGTTATAAGTTTGACGTGTCTGTGTGTATGTGTGTCTGTCTGTGGAATCGTAGCTCACGAACGGATGAACCGATTTGGATTTTCTTTTTTTGTTTGAAATGTGAATTAGTCGGGAGTGTTCTTAGCTATGTTTAATGAAAATCTTTCCAAGATGGCCGCCGCCACAAAATGGGGGATTACATATTTTTTCACAACTCTTTTAATACGGGTATGAACACTATGATAAATTTCAAATCCAAGATGGCCGCCACCGCAAAATGTCGATTTACTATTTTTATTATTTTGTTTCGAGGGCTTTTTAAACTTTTAATTTATTGAAACGTGTCGTGTCGCACAATTCTTGCGAACAGATTCGTGCGAAAACCAATAGGCTAAAAAGCAATGTCCTTTTACGCACATCCTAGTACGAACCGGTACTAGGAGATCATCCTACGTAAGGAGCTAATTCTGTAACAAAAGTGGCATCGTATCGATCCTACTAAACGTTGTATTATTAATTCAACGACAGCGACCCGGCCGGACCACGGCAACCTTTTCAATAAACAGGATAATACAAGACATATTGACTTGGTACGCGCAAACCCGGAATAGATTTATTGCCTCAATATTTGATAGGAAAATTTGTAAAGGAAAAAGGTTGTAAATCTATGTATATACTTTCGAAAGGGTTAGCAATTAGAACGTATTTTCGTCTTGTGTAAGATATATATTTAGAACATAATTATTATGTTCTAAATATCAATTGCCAGTCAGTGCAGACCGGCGCCACTTCGACCCAGTGGGATCTTTTGTGTCGACACTCTCCCAATAACGACTGCCATAGATGTTCATGGCAGCCGGGACCGACGGCTTAACGTGCTTTCCGAGGCACGGAGCAGGCGATAATTGTCAATCAATACGCACATAATTTCGAAAAGTCATTTATCTTCCGAAAGTCAGAGGTGCGCGACGTGGGTTCGAACCCGAGACCGTCTGCATTGCAGTCTGTTGGTCTCCCCACTGAGCTATCGCTGTTCATATTGTGTTATTGTTGTAACACTAGCTTTTGCCCGCAGCTTCGCCCGGGAAAATCAAATCGTGAACAAGATGAAAGGTACCACCGTACCTACCGTAAGACCAACGGCTTTACGTGCATTCTGAGGCACGGGGGTATCTAATACCGCCAACTTCCTAACTCCGGGCTCGTATTGAGATTTCTAAACAGAAAAACCCAATATCATTTTGTTGGCCAGACCCGGGATTCGAACCCGAGACCAGCAGTCGCATTTACTACCGCTGCGCCACGGAGGCAATTACGTTTACTAAGTTACTGAAGCTACATTTAGGTTGGTTGCCTAATTCGAAGGTACATATATACATACATAGATTCACGCCTGTTTCCCAGAGGGGTAGGCAGAGACTACGGATTTCCATTTCCATTTTAATTCGAAGGTATCGATCAAATACACCATAGATGCACGATCGTCGCTCGAAAAACGGCCCCAACAATGTGCATAAATCAGTCGTATGCGCCATATTATGCACCTGTCCCACTCACTCTTGCGTGCGCTGCCCGTAAGCGAGAGCGAATCGACACCACTACTACGGTGGAGACCGTACCATATACTTAGTACGCTTGCGTATCGCGAGTAACACACTTATGACGCTTTACATTGACGCGTTTTAACTAAACTATTACAAAATGTTTCTCAGTGGGCGTTCAATGGTTATTCCGGTTTATTTCCTGGATTGCATAATAAATGCAGACACTTATAAGTAAGTAGTACTGGTCAGTGCCACATATTGACGCGGTTTTTGTATGAGAATGTGCATCTATGATATATTAAATTTGATCGAAGTTCGAAGGTATCAGTATAATACCTATGTATATACGTTTGTAGCGTAGCTGTATTACAGGTACCGTACCGAAGCGTTCGCAGGCTTCACAGGAGCTTAAAGCAGGATTAAATTTAATTTACCCCTTATCGAACAATTTGCTTGTAGCTTAAGGCGGGATTACATCCGTTTAATATAGGTACTCGTTATTCGGATATAATGTGATTAGAACTTAATGCTGGTCGCTCATTCGATGTTAACCAGCACATATTGAATGGTTGTATTGAATTTTGCGATTCTAGATTGAAATCCTAAGTAATATTATAAAAGCGAAAATGAGTTTGTTTGTTTGTTACCTTTTCACGCCTAAACCACAGAACCGATCATCCTGAAATTTTGCATATACGTTGTCAGGTGTACAGAAACGGAAATAGGCTACCTATCATCCCGAAAAAAATTACTGTTACCGAGTAAAACAACAATAACGTTCTTATGATAATAGATGGCGCCACGTGTCTTTCGAATCATGACTGAATTATATTATTATAAGCAGAGTACAACCCGAATTGATTGTCAAATTCTAAATTAACGCCAGCGAAGCCGCGGGCAAAAGCTGGTAAGATAATACAGGGAAGATATTTTATATCTACTTATATTAATATTAAAAGAAAGATCGATTTAAAGAAATAGGCATATACTTACTGTTGCGTCGCAATATACATATGTTTGCTAACATTATGTATATTAAACATAATATTCACTTATATAAGTGAATATATATAAATGTGAATATATAATAAGAACTAGTTTTCACCCGAGGCTTCGCTCGCGTAAATGTAGGTTAGGTTAGGTTTGCAACAGTTCTTTTTTCTGGATGAAAGGTACCCTATGTCCTACTCTGTACCCCTGACAACGTGTATGCAAAATTTCATGTTGATCGCTTGAGTAGTTAAGATCTGAAAGGTTAACAAACAAACAAACTCATTTTCGCATTTATAATATTAGTTAGGATTCGGATAGTGATATTCATAACGTAAACACTAAAAATATGTAAGCAGCGATAACTCAATAGGGAGACTAACAGACTGCAATGCAGAGGGTCTCGGGTTCGAACCCACGTCGCGCACCTCTGACTCTCGGAAGTTATATGACTTTTCGAAATTATGTGCGTATTGATTGACAATTATCGACTGCTCCGTGCCTCGGAGAGCACGTTAAGACGTTACTGGGAAGTTAGTGCCCTCTAATATCCTGACACTGGTCTAGCCTTAGAGTATCGTTAGCCTTCGTGTTGCGGAGGTCAGGTGGCAGCCGCTCCGTGTAAAAACTGATATCCAGTTAAATCCGGTTAGACTAGAAAGCCGACCCCAAGTGACTTGGGAATAATAAAGGCTAGGGGAAGATAATTGTATTAGCACTGTCGGTATTTCAACACATAGCACTAACGACGTCTACACAGTGATTATCTAAGTCACTGCAGACGCTTAGACTTGCTGATGACTAGATTCCAAGATGTAGACAAAAGTACCCATCTTTACTTTACAAACATTTAAACAGCGGACACAACGAACATACAGACACAGAACAACCATTTGTGGATCACACTAATTTTTGTCCCGTGTGGGATTCATACTCGGCGCAATGGTAGCGGCGAAGCAACCACTAACACGGTCATCCGCGCAATCCTAAAAACAGAACTAAAATATGATATGATAAATATAAAACTTATCACATTAAATGCACACTGTTATGCAGTTCATGGAGGATATTAAATCATAACTTGCCGCACTGTCAGTGTGCTAAACTTATGCAAATTTGGGGCGAAATTATTTAAATATGAATATCATCATTACTTGTAAATGGGTATGTAGGATCTCGGAACACGTATTTAATTATTATAATCCTATCCTAGCTAATATCCTAACTAATATTTTAAAAGCGAAAATGAGTTTGTATGTTTGTTACCTTTTCACGCCTAAACCACTGAACCGATCATCCTGAAATTTTTCATATACGTTGTCACGTGTACAGAAACGAACATAGACTACCTTTCATCCCGAAAAAAATTACTGTTCCCGAGGAAAACAATAATAACGTTCTTATGATAATAGATGGCGCCACGTGTCCTTCGAATCATGATTGAATTATATTACAAGCAAAGTACAACCCGAATTGATTGTCAGATTCTAAATTATCGCGAGCGAAGGCGCGGGCAAAAGCTAGTTATAATATAATATATCACAGTAAATGTAACGCTCTGAGGCGGACGTGTGCAGCGAATATAATAATTAATATTATTATTGTGAGGCGCGGCGCGAGCCGACGCTCGTTATTTGTGTTACCATGAGTGACACACTCGTGGCAAATGAACTGCTGGCGTTCATGCAGCAGAAGCTGGACGTGATGGACGAGGTGTCCGTCATCCAGATCTGCGCGTCGAACTTTAGCGAGGAAGAGATTGCAGCTGCTAAGCAGCTGGTGTTCCGGTTGCTGAACAAGAGCGACCAGATGGTGTCTCGTCGACGTGACGGGACAAGAAAGAGTCTGCAGGACGTCATAACGCTTAAGGAGACCGATCCAGATGACGTGCCGACATTTGTGGCGAGAGACTTATACAAGTTACCTCCCGTCACTTTCGATCACGTCGACGTCACTAGCCTTTTAAAAGACATCATCTTTTTAAAGGCAAGTTTGGCAGAAGTGCAGATGAAGTTGAGTGCATCGGAGGTCACTGTTGCAGATTTGCGCATCGAACTAGAGGCGTTGCGCAAGTCTGTGCCAATAACTGGGTCACCGATGCGTGTAAACAATGTGAACATGCGTCGAGGTGCATGTCTCAACACATCGGCGACGAGTTATGCGTCAGCGATTTTGTCGCCGGCGCCGACTGCTGAGCCTGCTTTATGCGCCGCAAGCGCGTCACGCAGCCCCGCTCCCGCACCCGCAGCTCCTCCCCGCTCTGCTGCGCGAATCGTAAGAACAGCTGATCCCATGGTCACTGCGAGCGCCCCGGCTAAGCCCTTGCCTACAAAAGCAACGAACCGGGCTACCGAAGATGGTTTCGTGACGGTGCAACGGAGGAAGCGCCGGTCGCGAAACATTAAGAACGGTTGTGGCAAGGCACCTGTGGACCCCAACCTGAAGGTGCGTGCCGCGTCCCCGAACACGCCGGTGTACATCTCGCGCCTGCACTACACCACTGAGGCGGAGGATATCGCGAAGTACGTGTGCCAAAAGCTGAAGTACGTCCCGAGAGTGCAGCTGCTAGAGTCGCGCCGCAACGTCAACTTTAAAGCGTTCGTCGTGCGCGTACCTGACTGCTACCTGCACAAGGTGTTAGACGAAAGCTTTTGGCCGCAAGATGTGGTATTACGTCGCTTCCGCGGACAAGTACCGGCCGAGCGCACTAGTATTAAGTGTGCGAAGTGAAATTTTACTAACATAGTATTAAGGTGTATTTACTAACATCAAATCGGCCTCGATGGCGTAGTGGTTAATGTAACCGACTGCCACGCCTGAGATCGCGGGTTCGATTCCCGCACAAGTAAAACATTTGTATGCATGAATATGGATGTTTGTCTTGGTCTGGGTGTTTCTATGTAGGTATGATATGTATGTATTTATAAAACAATAAAAAAGTATATATGTAATGTTTATCCATTGTCTAGTACCCATAGTACAAGCTCTGCTTAGTTTGGGCTAGATGGTGTTGTATGTATTATAAAATTATATAATATGTAAATTTAGGTTAAGGTATTTATCTATGGGCCTATGCAGCCCGAAATAAATGATTTGAATATGCTTCTATAGAATTTTTTTACCGGACTGGTAAAAACGGCGCGGTTGCGCTTTTCACATACATGTACATGTACGTATAACGTACGTGACTATGTATGTGTGTGAACACGTACTAGAGGAGAAATCTCGACTAGATTGTTTGATACGTGATAGAGTGCATGCTCTCTATCTAACTTAGTCTGAACCAAAGAGCAGCGATAGCTCAGTAGGGAGACCAACAGACTGCAATGCGGAGGGTCTCGGGTTCAAACCCACGTCGCGCATCTCTGACTTTCGGAAGTTATATGACTTTTCGAAATGATGTGCGTATTGATTGACAATTATCGCCTGCTCCGTGCCTCGGAAAGCACGTTAAGCCGTCGGTCCCGGCTGCCATGAACATCTTTGGCAGTCGTTATTGGGAGAGTGTCGACACAAAAGATCCCACTGGGTCGAAGTGTCGCCGGTCTGCACTGACTGGCCCCCACATAAGATAAGATAAGTCTGTGCTATGGCGTTACTGCAGCGACTCTCTCGTTTTGCAACAAATGTTGATGTTATATTTACAGAAACGTGTCTTGTGAATGCTATTCGTTTTTACAGTTGTTTCGTGTCTGAATGTTCTTTGTGTCCGTTATTTGAATATTTATTAAGCCCCCCGCGACACAGGAATTATTCCTACTGCAGGAGTTGTGTATTTTTAATTAAAAATAATTATATTTTTAACATATTTAATGTACAGGCAAAGCTTCTTTTTCAGTTATCTAATGGTATCGAAATATCCTTATCTTTGTACATTATATAATAGAAAGAATGGCGTTTGTCATTATATCAGTAATCGCTTTATGTAATACTAGCTGTTGCCTGCGACTTCATCCACATAGATTTTAACTAAAAAGTGTTTGTCTCCGTGGAACCCTATTTTTTTCTAAAATCAAAGTAGTAACTTAGGGACTTTCACTGGCAGATAGCTGATGTTATAAAGAGTACCTTATAACATCAGCTATCTGCCAGTGAAAGTCCCGTCAAAATCGGTTCAGCCGTTTCGGAGATTAGCCGGAACAAACAGACAGACAGACAGACAAAAATTTTAAAAATATATATTTTCGTATAGGTACCTTATATACTTTCATATGCATTAGATAAAAAGCTGTTATTTTGACATTACAAACAGACACTTCAATTTTATTTATTTGTATAGATGTATAGATCAAGTAATTAAGTAAATCTATTTTCAGACGCTATTAGTATCATATATTTTAGTCATGACTTTGAATAATTGGCTTTCTATCGTAATAACTAATATGAATTCTAATATTACTTTTCTAACATAGTTTTATTCGTTAATTGTTCAGTCGACCCAAAATAAAAATGAATGGAAACAGACAGACAGATAATGAAACATCGTGTTATTCTTTTTCCCCTAAAGGATAACAGGATTTTTCTGTCTGATGGTAGGATGGTGGCTCATGAGAAGGGGATGGGGAGAAGAAAGGAAATTACAACACCTTAACAAATTATACACTTAAACCTTTCTTATATATCACTCTGTCTATTGGTAAAAACCGCATGAAAATCCGTTCAGTAGTTTTCGAGTTTATCGCGAACAGACAGACAGGCGCGGTGGGGGATTTCGTTTTTTTTTTTTTTTGTTGTGGTAGTGTTTGAGGTACTATGCGCTACGCCCTATAGGACACAATTCAAATAAATCATACTAAACATAACTCTCTTTGGAAATACATAGACTGCACTGAAGGCGTAGTGGTTTAAATGTTCGCCTCGGCCACTGCATCGAGTGTTGTGCTATCGAATCCCACACGAGACAAAAAATTATTTAATCCACAAATGGTTGTTTCGAATCAGGATGTTCTTTCTGTCCGTTGTTTGAATGTCTGTAAACTCTCCCGCGTTACAGGAATGATTCCTAGAGCGGGCATTGTCTTGCTAAAAAGAACTTTAAGAAGGAGTATGTGTAAATGACTATTATTATTATATATTTGTCCGTCCGTCCGTCCGTTTGTCTGTTATACAACTTTCAACAAGGGCTAGAGACTCGCGGTCAGCGCCATTCGACTCAGCATAGTCGACATACCCCCGAAATGACTATGACCTTTGACCTCTGAACTCAAGGTCACGTGACCTTTGCATATTACTTCAACCATTTTTTCGAACTCTAAGATTTACGGCAATTCATTGCCGTTTCTCACTTGTTCCTTTATATGGCTGTTATTGCCGGCCAGTATATTACAGTTAAAATAATGCTCGTTTAAAAGCCTCTTTAGTCAGTGGTTTCTCTAAGCCCCATATTGCAGTGCTTACGGTTATCAAAGATCAGATAAAAGCGCACTGTATTAAAGTTGAGTTTATGGTTCTTATTTTAATATACCGAGGCTTATCTAGGCCGTATCGCTTCTGTTTAGACTGGTTCAGCACATGACAGAAACGTTCTTATTTAGTTTTTTAGAGGATCTAGAAGTCTATAATATTCAAAATCAAAATCAAAATCAAAAATAAATTTATTCAAGTTAGGTTACAAGGTAACATATGAATGTCAAAGTTACACTAATTTTTCTGTGAATTTACACTTACTGCCACGTTCAGCATAGCAAGGGTGTAGGGCTTATGAGAAGAACGGGCAAGAAACTCAACACATCACTCACACAACTATTGTCTTACTTTAAGCGAATGTTATAGGTATATTGAAATTAAACCCGACGGGCGTGTATGAGGAATGTGATGAAAGTGACAGTATTTTTGCAAATAAATATTCTGATTTCTGATTTCTGAAAGTGAATGAAGCCAGAGAAGTGTGTCAGAATCATAGCAAATGAAAATCCGTAGTCCCTGCCGACCCTGGGAAACAGGCGTGAATCTATATATGTATGTAAATTTATGAAAAAACACTACACGCACACAACCATGCATTTGACACAAGCAGTCGAATCGCGTTCGTAGTATTTCGGCATTGTTCGGTTGACTTCGTAGAATGCTTCGTAACTATGGTTACGTACGTACATATGTAACTAAATGATATGGGATTATAAGGGTATAGTTATAGATAATAAAACCATAATAACGATCAAATTTAAAATTTAAATAACTTATGGGCGAATTTCGACCAGTTGGCAACCGCTAGTTATAATCTATATATTAATACGTGAAGCAAAAACTTTGTACTCCTTTTTACGAACATTGGGCGGATGGAGGAGTATGAAATTGGGTACAGTTAAAGTTTATATGGAGAAGGACGGGCGAATCCTAATATTTATATAAAATATGCATTATAAATACATAAAATTATTGAAAAAACACTACACGCACACAACCATGCATTTGACATACGCAGTCGAAGCGCGTAACTATGGTTACACATATCAATATATAATGACATATATCAGCAATATCTTACAGACTCAACTTTGGTCGAATTTCGAGCATTTGACGACCGCTAGTTATAATAAAATTAAATAGCCAATTCTTCTAAAGTAAATAAAAATTCGATGAAAAATTTTTCATGAAAATTACACCAATTTTTCACAAGAGCGTGCAATAAAACGACACTATAAATAAAAAGTTGACTAGGGCAGCAGAAACAACTAAGTAATTAGTTTAATCCGCTAGGCTCGGAGTAACGCTCATTTACTTTTGAATTGGAATTTTTCTCTTGTAGTGTAGTTAATGAATTTCAGTATTTGTCTTAGTAAGTTGTGAATTGTTAAGTGATTTTTACTCAGCAGGGTGTTATAAAAGATGTTCTTAGTTAATAGACCTTATGTGTCCTTGATAATCTGAGATGTGGGCAATGAAATATAGTAAAGAATAACTTATAAGAATTAGTATCAAATTCAAATTGTAATTCTTTATTTTGAAAAATTTAATAGGTATAATATTATGTAGGTATTCACGTAAAGTTATTTAGCTTGGATTTTTGGCTCGCAAACTGAGCAACTCTAAGATGATCGCAATCTTATGTCTTAAATGAACCATAGACAGTACTGGCCGACTGGGCATACAGGGCATGTTGAATTTTATTATAAGTATTATTTATCGGTTCGAAAATAGAACAGTAAAATTTAAGATGGTAAAACTGTGCACTGCTTAGTTTAAACATATTTTGTATCTAAAATTAATGGCTGCCCGCCGAATTTATACGTTCTATAATTTAAATTAAGTATAAAACTAACAATATTCTGGTAGCATACAACACATTTTTATTTGTATATTGTACAAATAACTTAAACGATTACATTTCGCTGTTTAATAATCGTCCAGGCAACTTTTTGTGAATCACAAATATTAGTCCAGTGTATCGGTGTTCGATCGCACGCATTCAGCACATTGCCATTCTTTACGCACACAGTTTTCCAACTCAACTGCTGTATCCATTCTGATAAAATGTTGTTTATTGCTTAATCATAGCCGAGGAAGGACATTAGGGTACAAAAAATTCACATCCTATCCTATCCTAATCCTAATCCGAACTAATATTATAAAAGCGAAAATGAGTTTGTTTGTTTGTTTGTTACCTTTTCACGCCTAAACCACTGAACCGATCACCCTGAAATTTTGCATATACGTTAACAGGTGTACAGAAACGGACATAGGCTACCTTTCATCCCGAAAAAAATTACTGTTCCCAAGGAAAACAACAATAACGTTCTTATGATAATAGATGGCGCCACGTGTCTTTCGAATCATGATTGAATTATATTATTACAAGCAGAGTACAACCCGAATTGATTGTGAAATTCTAAATTAACTCAATTTCTAGTTTACAATAATACTTAAATGTCAATAAAATATAAAAAATAACCATCTCATTATTTCGATAAAAATCCGTATATTACCAACAGCAGATACCAGGCTGACAGTAACAGCAAAGAGATTAACCCGATGCTCCCTAGAGTACTTATATATCTTCGCAAATCGGGATTACCTTACAGTTAGTTCGAATTTATTATCGGGCTTCAATTTAAACCCTTATAAATAAATAGGGTGACGGTTATATTTACTGGCTGGATAGGGAATTGTATCTGAGACTTTAGTTTTATCGGCTTAGGGGTCAACGATAGCTATGGGCTATGGGATATTTGGGGTACCTACCTACATTATATAAATGGGCAAATACAAAACAGTTCAGTGCTTTATACTTCTTTAATTGTCAACCGACTTTCTATTTTGCAATCATTTCATCAATAAGAATGTTTTGGAACCAATTAGTTTTTTATTTATACTATACTAGCTTTTGCCTGCGGCTTCGCTCGCGTTAATTTAGTTTTTTTTTTATACACATAAGGTGGCAAACAAGCATACGGCCAACCTGATGGTAAGTGGTTACCGTAGCCTATGGACGCATGCAATACCAGAGGCATCACTTGCGCGTTGCCGACCCCTTAGCAAAAAAAAGGAAGTGGGAAGGAGAAGGAGCGGGAAGGGGGAAAGAGGGTGGTTGGGCCTCCGGCACTCTCACTCACCAAACGAAATACAACAGTAGGAACACTGCTATTTCACGTCGATATTCTGTGAGAGGGTAGTACTTCCCCGGTCGAGCCGGCCCATTCATGCTAAAATCAGCGAGGCTCTACTACTCAGAAAATTGACAATCAATTCGGGTTGTACTCTGCTTGTATAATAATATGATTCAATCATGATTCGAAAGACACGTGGCGCCATCTATTATCATGAGAACGTTATTGTTGTTTTCCTCGGGAACAGTAATTTTTTTCGGTATGAAAGGTAGCCTATGTCCGTTTCTGCATGTACACCTGACAACGTATTGTTGGCAGTGGGTTGGCAGACTTCAAATATCTTCGAGAATATTCGGTGTGGTTTTTAGCCGTGAAAAGGTAACAGACAGACAGAAAAACAGACAGAGTTACTTACGAATTTATAATATTAGTAAGGATATCCAACCATTCGTTATGAATTCTACCTTGGTTACTTAATTTAACAGCTCACAAGTCGTTCTAACTTTTAAACTCCACATCACGCAATATAAATGTTTACAACATGACTCGAGTACTAAAGGGTGTAATGCATAAATTAGTTGAAGGCACTAAGCAGTAGGTAGCTAAACTTGCGTGCTGGCTATGCGCTCCTGGTAACTAAGGATAGTGAAGCAAGCATGCGATCAAATTACACCTACACGATTTTGCCTGAATTCTTTTTTGCAAAACTTAATTAAGTCTAACCGAGCAGCTCAGCTCAGCTCAGCTCAGTGAGCTCAGTGGGGAGACCAACAGACTGCAATGCAGAGGGTCTCGGGTTCGAACCCACGTCGCGCACCTCTGACTTTCGGAAGTTATATGACTTTTCGAAATGATGTGCGTATTGATTGACAATTATCGCCTGCTCCGTGCCTCGGAAAGCACGTTAAGCCGTCGGTCCCGGCTGCCATGAACATCTATGGCAATCGTTATTGGGAGAGTGTCAACACAAAAGATCCCACTAGGTTGAAGTGTCACCGGTCTGCACTGACTGGCCCCCACATACGATAAGATAACTTATATAGATAAGCTAAGTTAAGAGTTCAAGAATGCCACAATAAAGAGTTTTCCATGGCCACCACAGCTAAATATAGCTTCACAGATGTCACAGTTATAGGAGTAAAGATTGTACTAGGCCTAATCTCGGGAGACCTCGACATCACCCTCTCGCCTCCCCTCGTGGCGAGGGGGTATGCATCAGGAGCATTTCCCCACGTGAAAAAAGACCTAATATAAAAAATTGCTTCGTAGGGTGTTAACATATACATTTGACCGTGGCTATGATCAGTTGATGTTTATCCAGTGGACTAATTATAGGTTCCATAACGTGTTTTGTCATCTTTTGCACAGAATGAGTTATTTCACTGATCATAACATACATTTTGTTGAGTAGTAGAGTCTCGCTGATTTCAGCATGAATCAGCCGGCTCGACCGGGGAAGGACTACCCTCTCACAGAATATCGACGTGAAATATCAGTATTCCTACTGTTGTATTTCGTTCGGTGAGTGAGAGTGCCGGAGGCCCAATCACCATCTTTCCCACTTCCCGCTCCTTCTCCTTCCCACTTCCTTTCCTAAAGGGTCGGCAACGCGCTAGTGATGCCTCTGGTGTTGCAGGCGTCTATAGGCTACGGTGACCACTTACCATCAGGTGGGCCGTATGCTTGTTTGCCACCTTAGTTGAATAAAAAAAAAAACGTTCGACCGTGGCTATGATCAATTGGAGTTTACCCAGTGGAGTAATTATAGGTTCCATTGCGTATTTTGTCATCTTTTGCACTTATGTGCAAAAGATGACAAAATACTATAATATAAATAACAATTCAATAATTCATTATTGAATTGTTTCACTGATCATAATGATCATAATGATGATCATGTGAGGCGGTCATAGCCAGTTGCACTCACTGATCGGTAAAAGATTAGCAAGGTTAAGCAACGTTGGATGCGGTCAGTCTATAGATGGGTGACCGGTTAGTGGTATTTTATCTGAGCGTCTCCGTGCTTCGGAGGGCACGTAAAAAGTCGATCCCGGTTGTCGTCAAATTGATAGCAGTCGTTAAGCCATGTCAGAGGCCTACTGAACGACTCTTGATAACAGGTTGGCTACTAACCACACGAAAAAAAAAGAAAAAAAAAAGAAGAAGACTGATCATAACATACATTAGATACAATTTTAAATGTAAGCATGTTATGTGGAAGTCATGTAAGTTTACCCTTAAAGTCAAAGTCAAAATCAAAAATTTTCATTTCTATAAAAATGTGCAGACAATTCTTGGATACGTCAATTATGGGGTTGCGTTTGTCCTTGTTCAATATGAAAATCTGCATGGTCGCTCGCAACCAATATAGCTAAAACGTAACAAAAACGGGTCAAAAACGTGGAATATTTTTTTAAATTTATTTTCTTTTTTTTTTACATACACACAACACCATCTAGCCCAAACTAAGCAAAGCTTGTACTATGGGTACTAGACAATAGATACATACATACATACATAGATTCACGCCTGTTTCCCAGAGGGGTAGGCAGAGACTACGGATTTCCATTTGCTACGATCCTGACACACTTCTCTGGCTTCATTCACTTTCATCACATTCCTCATACACGCCCGTCGCCGCGTCGGTTCAAGGAGCTCTTAACTAATAGACAATAGATAAACATACATATATACTTTTTTTTTGTAAATACTTACATATTATACATAGAAACACCCAAACCAAGACAAACATCCATGTTCATGCACACAGTTGTTTGACTTGTGCGGGAATCAAACCCGCGACCTCAGTCGTGGCAGTCGGTTACACACCATCGAGGCCGACTAACTAAAAAAAATTATTCTAACCACAATTAAACTGGCCGTTTTATAAACATTTTTCCATTAGAAGATTACAAAACGTATGTCGACGCGCGTTTTTTATTAATTAAAGCTAATAGCTTCGTAACCAGTGGCGAGTATCCGGTGGGAATCAGCCTTTATTGTGATGAATATAATATGTTGTTTATTGTGATGTTCAGACAATTTCGTAATGAACATTAACCGCGACTAATTTGTTTAAAATACGCCTCCGCTGTGTTCAAATTAAATGTGCCCTTTATATGTTTGTTTCGATGTGTTTTTTGTGACTTTATGTGGTTTAAGTAAGGCGGCATTTTCACTGTGCGGAGTGTGGTGTTTAATCCGATATGAGACGGGACATCCATAAATAATTGTTCCGAGTTTGGTTGTCGCTTGCGTTCGTTGTTTCATTGTTTTGTAAGTGCCTTGCGAGAGCAGCGATAGCTCAGTGGGGAGACCAACAGACTGCAATGCAGAGGGTCTCGGGTTCGAACCGACGACTTTCGGAAGTTATATGACTTTTTGAAATTATGTGCGTATTGATTGGCAATTATCGCCTGCTCCGTGCCTCGGAGAGCACGTTAAGCCGTTGGTCCCGGCTGCCATGATCATCTATGGCAGTCGTTATTGGGAGAGTGTCGACACAAAAGATCCCACAAGGTCGAAGTGTCGCTGGTCTGCACTGACTGGCCCCCACGTAAGATACGATAAGTGCCCTGCGAAACAGGAATGACTCTTAGTCCCGAGATATGAAACTTACATTAAAAAAACAATAAGTTACCCCGGCGCAAATTGGCAGGACGGCACGGCAAAGTAATTTCAGGTGACGAATTTATCAATAGTTTCGAAGAAAAAAATTTAATAATGTATGTTTGTAGGTAAGCACATTATTTCAGAACGGCTGGACATATTAAGTATATATAAATAATGCATTTAATGATTTTACAAGAAAATTTAAGGAAAATTCTAGAATTAGGAAAACTTAAAAGCGAGCTTCCTTGAGATTTGGTCTGAACACTGTCTGCCGAATTAGTAGTAACAATATTAATTTAAATTAAAATCATTTATTGTCATCTACATATTATGTGAACATAAGGTTTTACAATGATGAGTAAGTGCACCTTATTCAAGCATTACAATATTAATTACTAGCTATTGCCCGCGACTTCGCTCGCGTTAATTTAGAATTTGACAATCAATTCGGGTTGTACTTTCCTTATAATAATATAATTCAATCATGATTCGAAAGACACGTGGCGCCATCTAATATCATAAGAACGTTATTGTTGTTTTCCTCGGGAACAGTAATTTTTTTCGGGATGGCAGGTAGCCTATGTCCATTTCTGTACACCTGACAACGTATATGCAAAATTTGAGGGTGATCGGTTCAGTGATTTAGGCGTGAAAAGGTAACAAACAAACAAAATTCATTTTCGCTTTTATAATATTAGTTAGGAGGATTAGGATGTACTAGATATAATTTTATTCTTTGTGATTGTACATTATCATTTTCTATTGTGCGATCTAATTACGGAATCTATGATTTAAATCGATACATCAATTTAATAGATGGATGCTACAACTAGTAATATGCTAATACCACTTAAAATTTATCAATACGGCTCCTGATATATACCACGATATGGTTCATACCCGCGGACTGTACGTTGAATATGAATCGGGTTGAATTGGATGAATTTTGTTCAGTGTGGGCGTTACGTGAATTAGTCGATGTTATGAATGGCAATATAAATAGCTCATGTTTTCCATCATTCTAACGTCAACGTCAAAAATACGTCAGACTTTCATAAATAATATTTTTAGTTTGTCACTAATTGTGATTTCTATTTTTTCTATAGCCCTGTTTAAACTGTCCCGCCCCTGTGCAAGGGCCTCTTCTCAGTGTGAGAAGGGTTAGGCCATAGCCAACCACGCTGCCCCAGTGCGGTTTGGCAGACTTCATATACATATCTTTGCGAACATTATAGAGAATTCTCAGATATGCAGGTTTCCTCACGATGTTTTACTTTGCGATAATTACCTAACTATAATTAACTAAGTAGTGTTGAGGCAATATTTTCAAGTAGAAGGGCGCATGCTTCGCCGCCGTTTGACAATATAAAAGATATTATATTTCTTCGAACACAAAAAACGAACCGTTTAAAATTTAAACGTTACCTCCAGACGTGTACTTCAGGTGAAAGAATACAAAAAGTTATGTTACATAGTGAAAGAATACAAAAAGTTATGTTACATAGAACTTATATTAGTCTTAATACTATTGATCAATTAACTAAGTTTCAGACACAATAAATAAACACTAGAAAAGATTTTTCATTGTGTTGAACTTCCACAAATACAAAGTAAAATGTACGTTAGCACGATGCTACTCCAAATAACCAAAATTCAGTGGCATACAGACCACATATACGTAGAGTCCGTCCGTACCTCTTTCCTGAATAATCCATAAATTTCAATTAAAAAGCATCAAAATTTACATAAACCCTCTCTCATACATAAATGCAAGTACCAGGGCGCGATAAACGTAAAGAGCTCTATTTACCATCCAAAGTTAAGCACCACAAATGGCTACAACCACGAAAACTTCCGAAAATTGCCGAAAGTTTACGAACGCGTGCATTAGATATAAGAAAATATTTACTGTCGATATCGAGATCCCGTGGGAAATTCTTCAGTTTAGATAATGTGATTTGTGAAAATATGATGTTTATAGAGAGTTACGAGTGTACGTTTTACTTTTTGTTCTTCTAGAAAGTTTGAGTTACAACAAATACAAGAAAATGTTGAAATAAATACATTTTCAGGTTTGGATAGAACCAAATTGTATAATTTTGTTTTATACAATAAATAAAAACAGTTTTCTTATTAAACAAACACGTATGTGAACTTAGTTTATTTCGATGATGTAATCTTTCTGGTAATTAAAAAATATATTTTTGTTGTTTAGCAAAATCAATGATAGCTTTGATTTCTACTTCCAAAAAATATTCGATTATGTTTGTTTTTAAACGACGTTTTTGAATATTTTTAAAGTGCTCCGCGCATCTATACCTAACCCAGGAGCTAAGAACTATTATGCTTCAATCTTTTGAAATGCGTATAATGTTTATTTATTTATTTATTTATTTAAGGATTTCCAACAAAGGAATATACAATAACATACATTATATAGCAGTAATAAAGTTCTTAGCGTGTATCGTCCCTCAATTATAGGAAACCACAGCTTGCAAATAATAATTACAACTAAACTAACAACTTAATTAAAGAAACAAACAGAAAACATAAAATTTTTAAACATAAAATTCTGCCTAATGTAGGTGCCTTCATTAGTATTTTAGCTGAGCCCCTATCTAAAGCAGCTATTTTAGTTTATAAGATAATAGATAAGGTTGACTTAAGGTAGAATATGAATAGTTATTAAGTTTATGGTATGATGGAACTGACATGGCCGTGTGTGGCTAAAAGCTCCCAACCAAAATAAGAATAAAAAAGATAAAAAAATATCTATACCTAATACTCGTGGCAGTAGAAATTCTTAATGCGCGGGGCATTTTACAAATATTCAAACAGCAGACATAACAAATACCAAGACTCGGATCTACTATTTGTGGATCATATAATTTTTTCGCCCGTATGGAGAGCGAATCCATAATACTCGGTGCAAGCAATGGTAACGTAACCAACATAGTATGGGACCCCTTTGTTTCGACAAATGTTGTTGTCCTAATTTAATTTAGCATAACAAGTTCGGCATATATTTTTTTGTCATAATAATACTTTGAAAATGTACGTTAAAAAATTGCTGCTCCAAATAACCAAAATACAGTGACATACAAACCTTAAACGACAGTCCATCCGTACAAATCCTCTTTCCAAATTTCATCTAAATCGGTTCAGTGGAGCGTGAAAAGGTAACAGACAGACAGACAGACCGACAGACAGAGTTACTTGCGCATTTATAATATTATAAAAGGATAGTAAGGATTTAACACTTTTAATGGATTAGTCAATTCTGATTTTGATGTTGTATGTACCTAAATATATCTATATATTAATACGTGAAGCGAAAACTTTGGATTCCTTTTTACGAAAATTGGGCGGACGGAGGAGTATGAAATTTCGCACACTTATAGTTTATACAGAGAAGAAGTGACGAATGCTAATATTTTTTTATATATGCATTAGAAATACATTAAATTAATGAAAAAACACTACACGCATACAACCATGCATTTGACACACGCAGTCGAAGCGCGTAACTATGGTTAAATATATCAATATATAATGACATAATATGTCAGCAATATCTTACAGGCAAACTTTGGTCCAATATCGAGCACTAGGCGACCGCTAGTTTAAATTAAAAGCGTCAAAATTTACATAAACCCTCGGCCTTGATGGCATAGTGGTTAGTGTAACCGACTGCCACGCCGAGGTCGCAGGTTCGATTCCCGCACAAGTCAAACATTTGTGTGCATGAACATGGATGTTTGTCTTGGTCTGGGTGTTTCTATGTATAATATGTATGTATTTACAAAAACAAAGTAATATATGTATGTTTATCCATTGTCTAGTACCCATAGTACAAGCTCTGCTTAGTTTGGGCTAGATGGTGTTGTGTGAATGTGGTAGAATATTATTATTATTATTATTATACATCAATCCAAGTACCAGGGCGCGATAAACGTAAAGAGCTCTATTTACCATCCAAAGTAAAGCACCACAAATGGTAGCCATTTGTGGTGCTTTACTTTGGATGGTAACCACGAAAACTTCCGAAAATTGCCGAAAGTTAATTTTAGGATAAGTAAAAGTATGGCATGTTAAATTATGACATATAATTTTATGCGAATAAATAGGGAACCACATAATATACGTTCGGTATAATATATGTACCTCTACATAGCCCTAGGAAAGCATTTGCTGTAACGTAGCCTGCTAGCTTTTAATATGTGACGATGCAAAGGTATCTGATTATGTTCCGTTGGGTCACATCGTTGCATGTCAAACATATTAATTTCTAGTGAGGCTGAGGCGCCAACGATGACAAGAGAGGATTAATTATCTAACTAGGGTAGGCGGCCGCAAAATACCTGTATCTATCCTCATATATTATACGAGTTTGTTCGCAAAGTGATCTGAAATTCGACCATTATTTAGAATTGGAGGAAAATCTCATTATTATAGCTGACGTCGAGAGATTTTCCTCGCTTGTTTACTTGCCGAAGATCTCATTGATTAAATATTGGTGTGTACGCGAATGGCGTAGTGGACAATCTTTCGCATTGCTGTTGCAGCCGCGCTTATTATTGTGTGTTTGAATCCCGCATGGGACAATTATTTAATTTTGTGTGATTCACAAATAATTGTTCGGAGTATACTTTGTGTTGGTTAATTGTATTTTTATAAAACCCTGGGTTGAGAGACCAGAAATTTTGCGTGGAGGTTTCATATACAACGTAGGTTTCTTAGAGCTAAAGAAAGGATTTGGATGGATAAGGAGTTAAGCTGCGAGGGACAGTTAGTCCACTTTAAAATGATTTTCAAACTACCACCCACAAGAGGTGAAGCAGGGCTGTTGGATATAATCAATTCCCACGCGAGAAGTCGCAGGAAATAGCTCGTATGATATAAAATATTAGATTACGTCAAACCGATACAATATACTAAATATAAATCAACCTTATCGATACAATCTATTTATAGTTCCCCTCACTAGAGCTGCATGTTTCAAGCGATGCGGTTTAATTTATATCTAACCTATTGCTTCTTTAACGCTACCATTTTAGTTTTACTGAGGTAATACATACTCCAGAACTTTCTGTTAACCTAGTACCTAGAAAGATATGAACAGATATGAACGTGTATGTAATATCTACAGACATAGTCACGCCTATAACTGACCCGATCAAATTAGCAAATCTACACATGCCTTTCTGAATTATAAAAATATCAGCTCTGTATTAAACTGTCCCACTGCTCAAGCAACAAGTCTCTTCTCAGTGTGAGAATGGTTAAGCAATAGGCCACCACGCTGCCCCAGTGCGAGTTGGCAGAAATCACATATCTTTGAGAACATTATTGAGATCTCTTAGACATGCAGGTTTCCTCACGACGTTTTCCTTCACCATTAAAGCAAGCAATAATTAACTATTTAATACGCACATAACTTCGAAAAGTCAGAGATGCGCGCCTTGGGATCGAACTCGAGACCTCTGCGTGGCAGTCTCACGGTTTCCCACTAGGCTATTGCTGCCACAAACATACAAAAATACAAAACTTTCTCCTTCATAATATTATTATTTAACTGCATTGATGACGACGTGGTTTAAGTGATCGTCTCACGGCTGCCATTACGCCGAGTGTAGTAGGACAAAACAGTCAGTCGCTTCGAGGTAAGCCAGTTTCGTTTGTCGAACAATCAGATATTTATTTATTTATCATTTGGAAAACCAACAGCTATAAAAAGGTAACTGAAATATGAAGTAGTAAGCCAATTACAGGTTCTCACGGATAACAATAGAAAAGCACACTTACGAGTCAATATATGAAATGTAAAG
Source organism: Catocala sponsa (assembly GCA_963564715.1). NCBI lineage: Eukaryota > Metazoa > Arthropoda > Insecta > Lepidoptera > Erebidae > Catocala > Catocala sponsa. The sequence goes on along the minus strand of OY751348.1, from coordinate 20,545,939 downwards.
AACTAGCTTATTACTAAGACTTGAAGAATTTAAGGCTCAGCTGCACGCGTGCCACGTTGCTTTTGGTATTAAATGGGCCAAAAGAGTTTTCCTTACATATGTTGTTAAAATATACTTGTACCCGAAAGAGTAATCCTAATCCTAACTTCCTAACTAATATTATAAAAGCGAAAATGAGTTTGTTTGTTTGTTACCTTTTCACGCCTAAACCACTGAACCGATCATCCTGAAATTTTGCATATACGTTGTCAGGTGTACAGAAACGGACATAGGCTACCTTTCATCCCGAAAAAAAATTACTGTTCTCGAGGAAAACAACAATAACGTTCTTATGATAATAGATGGCGCCACGTGTCTTTCGAATCATGATTGAATTATATTATTACGAGCAGAGTACAACCCGAATTGATTGTCAAATTCTAAATTAACGCGAGCGAAGCCGCGGGCAATAGGTAATATAAACGTTGAAGCAATAATACACTCAGATTGTGTGTTCCTCAGATAGTCGTTGCGAGACTTCTTTTTTTTCAAAAGACTATTAACAAGATGGGTGTAAAAACCCAGGATTCAACCTCTTCCACACACACACACACACATACCCTCACACACACACACACACACACACACACACACACACACACACACACACACACACACACTCACACAACACTCACACACTTACACATACAAACCCTCACAGTCGCATACACACAATGACCCACAGCTGTCATCTATTCATGTTGCCAATATAAGATACACTCTCGTACTTAAATAAAATGTATTTAAGTACGAGAGTCCTGGTACCCATACCACAAGTTCAATCTTAGCTTGGGTACCAATGTCTAACAAGTGGACTGTAAAATTATTTGTATACTTTTTATGTGTTCAAATGAATGTATCTTTTTAATGTCAATAAACTTTATTATTATTATTATCTTCGTCTTATACCTATCTCAGGGGTCTTTTGACCCACAGGACCCATATTCAAACTTGACTGATGTATGACACTAAGGTGTCTCCACACCAAGTTACAAGGTCTTAAATGTAAAAGCATTTAAAATACATGTGACCTTGTGACCCCTATACCTCGAAGATCTTTTGACTCACAGGACCCATAATCAAACTCGACTGAGGTATGACTCCAAGGTGTCTGCACACCAAGTTACAAGTCAATCGGTCCAGTGGTTCCGGAGTTATGCCTGTCACTAACATCACATCAATCTGTCACTAACACAGACCGTCACAAAGTGATTTCATTAACCTCTTCGAAGAAGACTCAGGTTAATTAAGTCTTGTGTCGCGAGGGACTTTACAAACATTCAAACAACGGACACAAAGAACACCCAGACTAGGAACAACCATTTGTGGATCACACAAATTTTTGTCCCGTGTGGGATTCGAACCCACAACACTCGGAGCAGTGGCACTGGCCAGGTAACCACTTAAACCATTACGCCATTAATCTGGTATTATCTATACTAATATTATGAAGAGTTTGTTTGTTTGAACGCGCTAATCTCAGGAACTACTGTTCGATTTCAAAAATTATTTTATTGTTGGATAGCCTATTTATCGAGGAAGGCTGTAAGCTATATAACATCATGCTACGACCCACGGGGGCGGCGCAGTATCGATAAACGCGGGTGAACCTGCGGAACATCTAGTTTATGTATAATTCGCCTGCGAAAAAGATTTCTTGGATAAATTCTGTGGGTATATTCCTAGTGCAGTAAAAGTATTTTCAAACAAAAATATCAAAGGTGCATATACGTATATTCGCGGCACATGCATCGTGAAACTACGCGTGTGTCGATCCAAAGCAAACGAATTCAAAACCTGACTCTATCGAATTTCACGTTGAAGGCGAGCAATCGAACCATGTTGAATCAAATCTGCGACAGCTGCACGCTATCTTGTTTCATTTATTACTTCATATATAACTTTTGCTATCAGGCTATAGTTATCACGGAGAACTTGAGGATATAATAACTTTTAAACTTTCGCGTTGCATGATATATACATATATATATATATGTGTATGTATAATACATAATACGTAACGGGCTATAAGTCAGCATGTGACCATGGCCGGTGTAACTTGGTCGAAACGTCAAGCATAAAAAAGATAAACATGCATTCGCGCGTTAATCATCATCATCATCAGGCTATAATAGTCCACTGCTGGACATAGCCCTCCCCCAAAGAGCGCCAATACCGGTTACGTATTATATATAAAACTTGAGGACAATTTTTATTAATATGACTATATTTTGCCCGCAGCTTCGCTCCCGTAAAATTAGGTTTGGTTAGTTTAGGTTATGTTAGTAACTGTAGTTTCTTTTTTAAAATAAAATATAGCCTGTCAGTGATAATATGTATAGCTTTTAGTGAAAGATTTTTTAAATCGGTTTCTTAGTTTTTGGGTTAAATCCTTACCAACAAACCAACAAAAAACAGATCTTTCCTTTCCTCTTTATAATATTAGTATAGATATTCTTTTTTTAGAAAGAGAGCTGATCAAGGCATTCTGGACTTAAGTGCCACTTCAAACAGTAGAGCCAATTAGAACGCGTACTAAGAAGTATGGCTCTCCATATTATTATTAAACTTTTATTTTTATTATTTATTTTTATTTTATTTATATACTAGCTATTGCCCGCGGCTTCGCTCGCGTTAATTTAGAATTTGACAATCAATTCGGGTTATACTCTGCTTGTAATAATATAATTCAATCATGATTCGAAAGATACGTGGCGCCATCTATTATCATAAGAACGTTATTGTTGTTTTCCTCGGGAACAGTAATTTTTTTCGGGATGAAAGGTATGTCCGTTTCTGTACACCTGACAACGTATTTGCAATATTTCAGGATGATCGGTTCAGTGGTTTAGGCGTAAAAAGGTAACAAACAAACAAACTCATTTTCGCTTTTATAATATTAGTTAGGAAGTTAGGATACAATCTTACACTATCATTACGGGTTTACACCCAATGCGATAATGTAATTAAAATTACTTTGCTAGTAACTCTAGGGTCACTCTCACGAATTCCACCAACGTACAATTAAAAATGTCAAGCCTTTGTGAGACGCTATTTATTAAACGTGAGGCTCTTGTAACCGGGGCAAACTTGCCAATGTTAGTAGGAGCCACATTTGCTCATTTTTTAAATTTGGGGTTCTTTGTCGAGATACGTGTTTCCTTCTTCAAGCAGAGGCCTTCAAGTAGAGACCTCGGCACCTCATAACGTATGGACGTGGTATGGAGGGGTCTGTCCGTGGACTACACGACTGCTTACCATCAGGCGGCCTGCAGTCATAATGACAAGCACTAATAGAAAAACAAATGTGGAAGTTCCCTGAGTATCATATATAAAAATCAAGACTGAGAATATAAGTAAAGTTACAATATTTTTTGAGAGTTTTAAAGCATTTGGTAAAAGTTTCCGCCGACAGAAATCGTCCGACAATATTGATAATTAATTTTGAACAATATTTTCTAAAATATATTAGGCCGAGAGCCGGCGGTTTTTTTTTGCAACGTACGGAACCTGGTATTTTTTTTTTGGAATATGTTCAGGGGTGTCCCCTGAATGTAAATCCAAGTGGGCGCAGCGGGGTGGGGGTCACTTCAGCCGCCATCTTGGATAACATGTTTTATCAAATATCTCGCGAACCGCGCATCGCACGACAAAAATTGTAGAGATCATTATTGTAGATAATCATATTTGCCATCCTTTTTATTTGAGACTTTTTTTTGTATAACGCATAGGTTTTTAATTATAGCGCTCCAAACTTTTTACAATATGGTTTTTACTAGATATTTATTTAATGGTCAATGATAAATTAAAAATAATGGTAACTGAATTGTAGTGCATGAAATTACCTATAAATTTTGTTAGAAACTTTTTCCCGTAGCATTTATAGTTTAAGAGCTGCAGCTAGGTAAAACTTGCACCTCGTACATTATCAGTGGCAATATTGCTCGCTGTATACGAAAACCATTTCATAACGCATAAAATGGCATAAAGTGTTCAAAAAAATGTCAATACAGCTGTGCAGCGAATCAATTAAAATTATAAATAGTGTGGAGAACAACTAATAATTTGTCGATATTTATTGTTACTTAAAACGGTATTATCATAAAAGATTGTCTATGTAGCAAAAAACAATAGTACATCTCGCTACATCGTAAGAATTGTTATTGTTATATTATTATTATGGGTTATAAAATATTTTAAATCTCAGCTTTGATGCTGGTGGGTGTGAACCTGTCACAGGCTTATGCCAAGTGGGTCGGTTCATTGAGTATAGTTGTAGGTGTCTGAGTAGTGGATGTTAGGAATCGCCGGACTATAGAGCAAGTGTCGATGATAACAGATTTCTGTAGTTTTATGTATGAATTTTTATGTAAGTCTAATTCTTTTAGTGATGTATGTAATGACTTTGAAATGAGTCCTGTAGATGAAATTAAGATTGGAATAATTTTAACTGTATGCTGATGCCACTTTTGTCTTATTTCATCTGCTAATGGTATATATTTTTGAATTTTCTCCGTGTATTTTTTTTCTTTATTATTATTATTATTAATTAACGTTATGCTTGTATTATGCTATTTTATATTGTACTGTATTATTTTATATTGTATATTATAACATATTGTAATATTAATAATGATTTCTTTTTTAATAGAGTATAATAATTTGAAGGTTGGTACTGAATTTGAATTTTTTATTTTTTTTATTTGACGTGAATCTGAGTTTTTCGAAAAATCGTCAAACTGTTCCGAAATTCTGAACGACTCGAAATATATACTACAACTTATAGGCGCATGATTGAATATACAGCATTATAATCTCATTTACAGCGTTATAGCTCCTAAACTATAAATGCTATGGGAAAAAGTTTCTAATAAAATTTATAGGTAATTTTATGTTCTACAATTCAGTTATCATTATTTTTAATTTATCATTGACCATTAACTAAATATTTAGTAAAAACCATATTGTTAAAAGTTTGGAGCGCTATAATTAAAAACCTATGCGTTATACAAAAAAAAGTCTCAAATAAAAAAGATGGCAAATATTATTATCTACAATAATAATCTCTACAATTTTTGTCGTACGATGCGCGGTTCGCGAGATATTCGATAAAACGTGTTTTCCAAGATGGCGGCTGAAGTGACCCCCCCCCCCCCCCTTCCCCGCCGCGCCCACTTGGATTTACATGCAGGGGACACCCCTGAACATATTCCAAAAAAAAAATACCAGGTCCCGTACGTTGCATTACAAACCTACTGTTTTTGCTGCGGCGCTTGGACTATATATAATAATCAGCACTGAGAATTCAATAAAAGTAAGTATTTTTTTTACCTGCCTTGAGCACCTGGTGATGGACAAATGGCCGCCGGTCCAGGCTAGCAGGTATACACTCAAAGTACATACTAACACCACTTTATCTCATACATTTTATTTCTGCGAAAATAAATAATGTCTGTCCTAGGATTTTGCACTATATGCTACATATCTATGGTAAGATACTTTAGCAAAACAATTCTGTACAACCCCTAATATTAAAAAAGACAAGTTATGCTAGTTTGCGCTTAGATTCGTTTTCACGCCTATTAAGTTAGATTGTAATGTCATAATGGTACTCAATTGGTCCGGAAATAGCCCTGTGCCCAAATTTAATTAAATTCGTGACTAAGGAAAATGGACCGCCGGCATTTTCTTGCGTAGAAGTGTAATGTAATATGTCAGCCATGTTTATCAGCTGTCTCAGAGCCGGACAGAGGCCTCTTCTTAGTATAAAAAGGGTTAGGCGTTACCCCGCAGGTCCTGTGTGAGTAGTCAGACTTTATACGTTCCAAGAACATTATGCAGACTTCTAAGGCAAGCTGGTTTCCTTACCATATTTTGTTTTTAAGATACGCCTCCCACTCATGAATAATGTGTCTCGGGTGACTTTTTAAAGGACACAAAGATCTCTCAGACTCGGTACAACTATTTTTGGAACATACAACTTAGGGTCCGATGTGGGGATCGAATACACAACAGCCATCGCACTGGCAGTGTCTAAATGGCACCTAAACCTCTACATCACCCGTGCAGTCAAACCCGTTAAAGTAGGCGATAATTAGACACACAACTTTTGAAACGCCGAATTTCGTGACATGTTATCAAACTCAGAAGATCACCATTTAAGCAACGGTCTTCTCATCTGACATATTTGTATCTGTAGTCCATTTTCTTTGCTTATTTTATTTGGTAAACTAATGATTCTTTAAGAAATTATTCAGTTACTGCTTTGGACTATATACGTTCTACAATAAATAGAGATGACAAAAAGATAGATTACATAAATACGAATATCTAAGTATTGTTTCTAGATCCCAGTCGCCTGTACGCCATATTTGTTTAATAAATAATACAATGTACAATACAAAAGTTACAAGTTATTATTACTTATGTTTGTCTTATCACAGGTAATTTCTAACATATTATAATAATAGGAAAATACCTGGCCTTTTGGGAGACTTATACGGAGACATGGGTCCATCGTGAAGAGGCCCTTTGAGTGATGGGTGCTGATATATGTATATAAGAATCTATGCGTAGCATTAGTCCTAAGCCTTCTGCGGCTAGTGCCACTGTAGGTGTTCCATCCCACCTTTGATTAAAACTGGTATTAAATTTGGTAGAGTCGATTAGAGCGCGTACCAAAAACTTTGGGTCCTCATACCTCTGCCGAACGACCAAGTCATGGAATTCTCTGCCAAGGCCTGTGTTTCCTTCTTCCTTCAATCCTGGGTCCTTTAAGCGGGGCGTGAAAAAGCATCTTCTCAGGCCGTCAAAGTAGAGACCTCAACATCGCCTCGGCTACTGTGGGGGCGGTGTGGAGGCCACTGCTCTTACACCACACAACTGCTTACCATCAGGAGGAGTGTGGTCATTTTGACGAGCATAATAAAAAAAGAAAGACTCTCAGTGGACCTCTTCACGTTGGATCTTCACGTTGGCTTGACCTATACCAGTCCATCAAACACCCATCCATAGGGATGGGTGTTTGATGGACTGGTATAATGGTAACAACTATGGATGAAAAACGGCGTCTGCTCTGAATACTCTTATAGCATCATGTCGGGTGAGTGACGGTGACTCGCCAACTCACTTGATAGGCCCCCTGAGTAGCCACCATACTCATACCAGCCAGCATCAGAGGCTTAATTACTCTTTTTACCTAATTAAAAATATAAAATTAGTGTCTTAGTTTGTTCTTCTTTTTCCGCAGCAAAGATAGACCTATGTTTCACAAATATAGTTCACGAACCGAAAAGTACCTACCAAGTGCTATTTTAATTTAAAATACAATATGATTCCTGTGAGATAGATCTGTCGAATAAAGGGAGCGAAAGTCGTGGGTTTATCTTATACGACACGACGATCACACAGTTTTTGTCTAATATTACTAAACTTTACTAATAGTGACTAGGCCCGCAGAATAGCTAAGAACTGCTATAGACAAAAGGTCAACATACATGTGTGCTATCAAGTTACTAGGGCGACAGAAACGTCTAACTTATTCTCAACTAAACTATAATAGTTCATAGTCTAGTACAAGAGACACGGTCGATAGCGCTCTGAGTGTGCATATTAAGTGCATGTTGCATTCTTGTGTTGCCTAGCAACACTCTGCGTTGGTTTGATACATGTATATGTATACGTATAATAAAATTGTATATTTTAGCTGTCAACCTGAATATTTAAAAATGTATACACTAAGGCTGGACTTTTCTTGACTCAAAGAATCAACATTGCCATTCAACGTGGTAATGCTGCCGTCTTCTGGGTAATTTTCTATTCGGCAGCGATGCTGACGAATTTTACGATGCGGCTTAACAGCCATTTTATTTATTTATTATTATTATTTATTTATTTACATCAGAATGACTTGCTCCAATTACACTATTTAATAATACTAGCGGTCGCCTAGTGCTCGAAATTCGACCAAAGTTTGCCTGTAAGATATTGCTGATATATGTTTATTGATATTGCTGATATATAGGTTACGCTCTTCGACTGCGTGTGTCAAATGCATGGTTGTGTGCGTATAGTGTTTTTTCATTAATTTAATATATTTTAATGCATATTTTATAAAAGTATTAGGATTCGCTCCTCCTTCTCCATATAAACTTTAACTGTGCCAAATTTCATACTTCTCCGTCCGCGCAATTTTCGTAAAAAGGGGTACAAAGTTTTTGCTTCACGTATTAATATATAGATTATTATTTATTTACATCAAATAGAATGACTTGCGCCAATTACACTATTTAATAATATAATATAACAATTTAAAATTTAGCATTCATGTATTCTGCTCACGTTCTAATAATAATACTTTCCATTCATCCGCAAAAATATCAACTTCTGGGTTAAAGTCCAAGAGAGCGATAAGCTGCTTTAGTGACCAAGGTATGAGTGAGTTACAGCGAGCCGAATTCGGCGGAACCGTCGAAAGTAATGAAACTAGAGTCTAGTTTTCAAGTCGTTTCGTTAAATAACCATTAATAAAATTTACCGATCATTCACTGTACACAACTTAAACAAAGAAGTGTTTATAAAAAATGAAATATATTGCAGTTTAATTTAAATTATGCATGTATTCATACATTAACAGGTAGTAGAGCCAAGCTGGTTACAGCAGGAATGGGCCGGCTCGACCGGGGAAGTACTACCCTCTCACAGAAAATCGACGTGAAACAACAGTGTTTCACTGCTGTGTTTCGTTCGGTGAATGAGAGCGCCGGAGGCCTAAGCATGAGGTGACGATTCTCGCAGCTTATGAGGGACCTGCAGAGTATCCGTAGAGTCATTGTGTGGGTGGCGCGAGTCGACCCGGCGGCCAGGGAGAGCTGTAGAAACGGTGCTCTGCTGGCCGCCCGCGGTATAGTCCAGAGGCCCAACCGAGTCTAACCAACTAGGTTGGCTGCCTTATCATGCCGCGCATAATCTCGAGGTGGCTCATCGTGCCGGATGGTGACCGGAGGGTGGGTCCCGGCGACCACTTTCGGGAGGGTACGGGGGTCTTTCCGTCCGTCGGATCGGCTATCGCCATACCATACAGTTATATGACAAAACTTGCTCTGCGCCTTGCCCCACTTTGCTGCGAGAATAGCCGCCTCTTTTTTTTCACGCTTCCCCTTCCTTTCACTCTATGGCAGTACGAACAAAGCATTGTCGTTCAACAGCAGCCAATCGCCGTAACCCCACTGCTGCTTCCTGTGTCGTGGAGTTTATTAACATCAGAGGACTCCACGCTAACCTTAATGCCGTCCATCACCACCTGGAGACGGCTCGGCCGGCAATGCTTTTTCTAACGGAGACACAAATACGCCGTCCTGCAGACACGAACTACCTGCAATATCCCGGCTACGTGCTAGAGGAGTGTTTCCTCGCGAAAGCCGGGGTATGCTTGTTTGTTAGGGCGGATATTTGCTGTCGCCGTCTACAATGCCTAGAGGACCCTTCCTTCTCTGTCCTTTGGGTACACGTAGATCATGGCTCTTTCAGCCGAATCTACATGTGCCTCTACCGATCCCATTCAGGAGACGCTGAGACAACTCGACTCTTCGATTACCTGAGTCAGGCGGCAGACGACGCGCAGGAGCGGTTTCCAAACGCTGAGTTGGTGTTCTTGGGAGATTTCAATGCCCACCATGAGACCTGGTTGGGTTCTCCCAAAACAGACCAAGCGGGACGAACTGTCCATGCGTTCGCTCTCACGCATGACCTGTCTCAACTGGTACTCCAGCCCACCCGGATACCAGATATTGCAGGTCAGGCGCCCTCTCTGCTCGATCTGCTGCTGACGAGTAACCCGAACCGGTACAGTGTGTCGATTCGTGCTCCTTTGGGCACCTCAGACCACTGTCTGGTTTGTGCCACAGCTGTTGTTGTTACGTCCCCACGACCCGAGGAGGCAAGACGACGACTGTGGCACTACTCGTCAGCAGACTGGGATGGAATGCGGGAATACTTCGCATCCATCCCTTGGGCTCAACGCTGCTTTGAGAACAGGGATCCATCAGAGAGCGCTACTGCTGTCGCTGGTGAAATCATCCTGGGTATGGAATATTATATTCCATACAGTGATGTCACGAGCGGCGGCAGGAAAAGGCCCTGGTTCGGGCGTGAATGCGCCGATGCTGTTGAACGCAAACAGACAGCGTATCGCGCTTGGACCAGGGCTCGCACTCTCCACGACCCTAACGTGGATCACCTGAAGGCAGCGTTCAACCAAGCCACAAAGGTCTGCAAGAGGGCATACTTAAGAGCGGATGCCCAGCGCGTCGCACGGTTCGGCCAGGAACTAATGGCGCATCCTACGGGCAGTCGTAGCTATTGGCGCCTGGCCAAAGCCGTGCAGTCCAACTTCTGCCAGACCATGCTGCCCCCTCTGAGGTATCCGAATGGATCACTGGCTCATCGGCCGCAGGAGAAAGCAGATCTGCTTGCAAATCTCTTTGCAGCCAACTCCCGAATCGATGACTGCGGTTCGCAGCCGCCTAACATTGCCAACTGCGGCTACACCATGCCTGATATATGTATCAGGCAACGAACCGTTCGTGCGATACTGCAGTCTCTCGATGTTCGGAAAGCCAGTGGACCTGACGGCATCCCAGCTGTGGTTCTTAAAAAATGTGCAGCGGAGTTGTCTCCCACACTTACGCGCCTATACCGGACGTCTTACGTCGCAGGCATTGTGCCTGAGGCTTGGAAAGAAGCGAACGTTCAACCGATTCCCAAAAAGGGGGACCGTTCCGAGCCAAGCAACTATCGACCCATAGCTATCACCTCGGTGCTTTCCAAGGTGTTCGAGCGGATTATAAACACCCAAATTGTCCGCTACCTGGAGGATCAATCGTTGATCAATGATCGCCAATACGGCTTTCGGTCTAAACGATCAACGGGTGATCTTCTAGCGTTCGTCACGCACCTCTGGGGTGAGGCTATGGACAAGCACGGCGAGTCTTTGGCTATCAGCCTTGACATAGCCAAAGCTTTCGACAGAGTCTGGCACCGGTCTCTTCTTTCCAAGCTTCCGGCCTATGGCTTGCCCCCTCAACTGTGCACCTGGATTGCAAGTTTCCTGCAGAAGCGTCATATTCGGGTCCTTTGCGACGGTCGCGCTTCCAAATTTATGCAGGTCAATGCAGGAGTGCCTCAGGATTCTGTCTTATCCCCTACGCTCTTTCTTCTGCATATCAATGATATGTTGAATCTCGGCAACATACATTGTTATGCGGACGACAGTACCGTGCATGGGCGATATCTCGGACATCCTGTGGCCAAACAGGCTGAGGTTGAGGGGAAAAGGCAGAATCTTGTCGTTGAACTTGACCGGACCTTGGACCGCATCTATGAATGGGGTGCCAAGAACTTGGTCGAGTTCAACGCCAAGAAGACCCAGGCATGCGCGTTCTCAACAAAAGAGTCTCCGTTCCTTCCCCTCCCTTCTCTGAAGAACACTCCACTGGTGATACGTGACAGTCTCTCCATCTTAGGTATGGATCTTTGCCGCTCCCTTAATCAGAAAACCTATATCGAGAGCGTCATTAAGCAAGCTTCGCGAAAACTCGGAGTTCTGAACAGGGTGAGGCGGTTCTTCACGCCTGGGCAACTGTGCCTATTGTATAAGGCACAAGTGCGCCCTTGCGTGGAGTACTGTTCTCATCTTTGGGATGGCTCCGCGCAGTACTTGCTGGACGCTCTCGACCGGTTACAGCGGCGGGCTGTCCGTATCATCGGAGATCCAGAGGTCACGAGTTCACTGGAACCTCTGCAACTCCGTAGAGACATTGCCTCATTGGCATGTTTCTACAGAATATACCACGGGGAGTGCTCTGAAGAGTTATTCCACCTTATCCCGCCCTCCCCTTTCCTATCCAGAACAACGCGTGCTGGGCTCAGATGCCATCCTTACACGGTAGAGTCGATTAGAGCGCGTACCAAAAAGTTTGGGTCCTCATATCTCTGCCGAACGACCAAGGCATGGAATTCTCTGCCAAGGCACGTGTTTCCTTCTTCCTTCAATCCTGGGTTCTTTAAGCGGGGCGTGAAATATGCACGCGAATTCGGCTCTCTCGGGAACATTACCTTTTCTGAATGAAAGATTGTCTCCGTGTCCTTTTTTATACCCCTTAACGTGTATTTTCATAATGATCGGTCGAGTAGTTAAGGCGTGAAGCGTAACAAACTAACTCACATTCGCATTTATAATATTAGTTAGCAATATGTTTATTTCATAAAAATTATAACGATTAAATTTGTATTTATCACTCAACATTTCTCCCGAACTTTTACACGAACGACTCATGAAACAAAGGAAACTCAAAAGCTGCAACTTAACCACAAGCGACAGATATACATACATTCTGTAGTGCGTTATCTCGCTCTAGCATACGCAATAACAAACAATGCTTTCAAAGATGATAAAACCTTCAAAAAGTTTTCCATTCCAATCACATATTTACATACTAAACATACGTTTTTAACGAACGTACTAGGAATGCATAAACTTAAGAAGTCTTGATGATAAAGTGTCATTAGTTCTAGATTTGAACTATAATATATCTTTGTTCACAGGAACCGCATCGAGAGAACCGCGTCAAAACGATGGCGGGGTTCAGTACGACGGATAGTATCAGCCGCTATTTGTAAGTATTTGTACACACAACATCCCAAAATACAAGACACCATTAGAGCATACAATGAAAGTATTGTATAGTTTACTAAAACTATAAAAGTAACTGGTAGAAAATGGATAAATAGTTATTAATACACTTTGAAGATTAAAGTAATCTCGTGTATTTTTACATTATCCAAAATGTAACTTTTGGCATATAACTTCCGAAAGTCAGAGGTGCGCGACGTGGGTTCGAACCCTAGACCCTCTGCATCGCTGTTGGTCTCCCCACTGAGGTATCGCTGCTGTAATTTAAAAATTCAATAGTATTACGTAAATATATTAAATATTATATTAATCATCCAAAAGTACGTATTTATAAAGTTAAAATAGCCTTCATCGCTTCCACACAACCGTAGTTCAAATTACGTATGCATTTTCTTTTATGTGACTCTAAAGAGGGATCAAGGGAGACGGAGAAGGGTTGATATGTCCCTCGTACGTCAACTACAGCTTATCATGCGGTATTCACAGGTAATTGTATGCAGTAAAAACAGTCTACGGTCACTTGAGCCGAGGTCTTGTGACTATCTGAATGAAGTATTTACATACGTACGGCATTTTAGGACTCGGAATGCTAATCTTTATTTGCTTGTGTTACTAGCTGTTGTTTGAGAAGGCCAGTGTAAGTAGACCTTTCAGTGTTTTAGTGGGGTTATTGATGCTGGGTCAGGCTATCTGGTAGACTTATATTATGGTTTATTTTTTATTGAAGTGAAAACTTCTTTAGGCGCGTTGAGCACTTCTTTGGTGAACAAAAATCATGGAACTCGCCTCATCGTCACCGAACGCTTTCCATTTTTTTATTATATTTGGTTTATAAAGAAGTGTTTATGATCAAGAATTAAAGTTTTCACTTCTCTCGGCAGTCACGAAAGACAGCCCCAAACTTTTTTTACTATAGACAGTACCTACTTATCTCTTCGTGAATACAGGTTTATACATATGTATATAATATAAGTACATGTATGTATAGAATGTATATGTATGTACATTTTATCTTTTCCAGATAACCTCGCGTGCTTCACTCACGGCTGCAGTACCGGCTGGGTGTCGGGGGTACTAGGGAATGAGGCGTTGACAGGAGGTGCATGGCTAGCAGCTCTACCGTGCTTAGTGGCGTTACCCGCCGCTCCATTCTTCGCGGTCCTCGCTGATGCCAGGGGACGGAAGGCTGGCGCTTTTTGTATTTGTATTAGTTTTATTGTGAGTATCGCTTCATTAGGTATTTAATTGTTTATAACCAATATGAAAAACAAAATTCGAAATTCATTAATATTCTACCACATACACACAACACCATCTAGCCCAAACTAAGCAGAGCTTGTACTATAGGTACTAGACAATGGATACACTTTATATATACTTTTTTTTGTAAATGCATACATATTTATTATACATAGAAACACCCAGACCAAGACAAACATCCATGTTCATGCACACAAACGTTTGACTTGTGCGGGAATCGAACCCGCGACCTCATGCGTGGCAGTCGGTTGCACTAACCACTACGCCTTCGAGGCGTAATCCTCTTAGCTTGCGCGAAAAGAAGATAGAGTAGATATTTTAACTTAGAAAACAACGTAAACAAAATTTGTTATTGCGACCAATCGTGATGAATTTCGCTTTTTTAAAATATTACACTACATAGGGATCAAGTTTGTATCTCTTAATCTACTAAACTGACAATAATAAAACATACCGTAGACTTTACACCAAAAAAATTGCTATGAGAGTACCAATTTTCATTAAATTTTGTGCAGTAGTTTTTACGCGATTCGCGCTTAGACAAACAATCAGCGACCTCGTTACAATTTTGTTATAATAATATAATATATTATGTATAGATAGATTCATATAATTTTACTAATTGCTATGGCTAATTTCTAACTGCATGGATGGCGCAGTGATTTAAATGTTTGCCATATCAGTGCGCTGTGCGTTGTGGTTTCGATCCACACACGGGACAAAAAATTGTGTGATCAACAAATTCTTATACCGGGTCTAGAAACACCTTTTGTCCGTATGTTTAAATATTTTAGTCATTTTTCAATTCAATTCAATTCAATTCGTTTATTGCACTCCATAATGTAACAGGTCTTATAAATGTAGAGAGAACAATTATGGACCCCGTCGGGCACGGCAACATTAGGAGAGAAGAACGAACATTTACCTAGTGCGAAAGATTTCTTTAAAAGAAGCTGACATGCTTATAATTATAAAAATAATGTTATCTGTTTTTTACTAGATAAGCTGGTCTCTAGCAGCATGGTGTGGTCCACGCGGGGTGTGGGCTGCCAGGGTAGCAGCGGGCGCAGGAGGTGCTGGCGCGCTCTCACTAGCGCCGCTGTACTGCGCAGAAATAGCGCCGAGGACCAGGGGATTAGCTGCCATGCCGTCGCTAGCTTGCAGGTATGTCAAATACTAACTCTAACGTGCTGCTGCCTTGGTAGTACAGTGGTAGTGAGAGTATCGGACGAGATTAGATTTTTCAGGTTAAGCAGAATATATTTATTTTTTGTGCTCGTCAAAATGACCACTCTCCACCTGATGGTAAGCAGTCGTGTGGTCTAAGAGCAGTGGTCTCTACACCGCCCTCATAGCAGCCGAGGCGATGTTGAGGTCTCTACTTTGACGGCCTGAGAAGGTGCTTTTTCACGCCCCGCTTAAAGGACCCAGGATTGAAGGAAGAAGGAAACACGTGCTTTGGCAGAGAATTCCATGCCTTGGTCGTTCGGCAGAGGTATAATATCATCATCTCAGCCGAAAGACGTCCACTGGTGGACATAGGCCTCCCCCAAGGTCTTCAAAGTTCAAGTTTCAAGTTCTTCTTCCAAGCAGTATAATAAAATCAAAATCGAAAATATATTTTATCATGTAGGGCATAAAGTAACATTTATGAACGTCAAAGTTACACTCAATAATGTGAATTTACATTTACCATTTGCCATTTTCAGCAAAACAAAGCCGTAGAACCAGTGAGAAGAACTGGCAAGAAAGTCACAGCCACTATTTTTAATCCACAAGTTTAAAGTACTGTATTTTTTTTCTGTAAAGATCTGCAAACAGCTTCCTATCGCCTATATTTTCAGTTGTGGCATTCTGTTCGCGTACGCAGCGGGCGGGGTGCTGTCCGCGCATGCGCTGTCCCTGTCAATGGCAGTGCCACCCTCGGTACTACTGGTGTCACTCATCTGGTTGCCAGAGACACCTGCGTTCCTGATCAGTGTCGGACGGATTCAGGTAATACATGTTTAGTTTCAGTCTTGTTATGACGAAGTTTTACCAACGATGTATTTAAGACTGACTGAATGGCGTAGTGGTGTAAGTGGTCACCTCGGCGCTGCCACTGTGCTGAGTGTTGTGGGTTCGAATCCTACACGGGACAAAACTTTGTGTGATCCACAAATGATTGTTCCGAGTCTGGATGTTTTCTGTGTCAGTTGTTTAAATGTTTGTTAAGGGGACTTCCCTGTCTTCTTACTAAGGCAGGAGACATGTCATTCTTAAAACATAGGCTACATTTTATTTAAAATGTACTATTACTAACATAACCTAACCTAATATTGGCTTCTGTTTACGCGAATGTTATTCATTGAAATTAAACTACTATATACGGATTTTATCGCGTTGTTTATTTGACACTATTACAAAATTTTGTAATAGTGTCAAATAAACAACGCGATAAAATCCGTATATAGTAGTTTAATTTCAATAAATAACCTAACCTACTTTTACGCAAGCGAAGCCGCGGGCAAAAGCTAGTAGTTAATACCTTTATTAACTGTATCACATTATCGAAAGCATTAAAATATCGAGTAGTAACGTTTATTTTAAAGTTTATAATAATATTCTACCACATACACACACAACACCATCTAGCCCAAACTAAGCAGAGCTTGTACTATGGGTACTAGACAATGGATAAACATACATATATACTGTTTTTTTTTGTAAATACGTACATATTAGGTATACATAGAAATACCCAGACCAAGACAAACATCCATGTTCATGCACACAAATGTTTGACTTGTGCGGGAAACGAACCCGCGATCTCTAGCGTGGCAGTCGGTTACACTAACCACAACCTCATCAAGGCCGCCAGTTTATTTTATAAGTTTCTCTGCCTGTCTCCCTATTAACACTTGAAAACACTATGTTACAGGATGCAGCTAAAATCATTTGCTGGTTCGACGGCTCTGACTTCCGAGAAGACCTAACAGATGTCATAGAGCAACAAGAAGTCAAGATCCGCACATCAGACTGCTACGGGCGACGGGAGCCAATGAGGAGACAGGACTCTGATGCCTTCCAACCGATGCTCAAGAGAAGCAGTGGTCTGGACTCCAACTCGGATAAGAAGAATGAGCAGTCAGCTTGTAGGGAGCTGTGTGAGTAATATTATTATTTGTAAGACTAGATGTTCCCGCGGTTTCACCCGCGTTTATTGTTACTGCGCCGCCCCCGTGGGTCATAGCGTGATGTTATATAGCCTATAGCCTTCCTCGATAAATAGGCTATCCAACACTAAAAGAATTTTTCAAATCGAACTAGTAGTTCATGAGATTATCGCATTCAAACAAACAAACTCTTCAGCTTTATAATATTAGTATAGATGTCTCAATACCAAATCAAAAATCATAATCAAACATATGTTTATTCATGAAGGTCACAAAGTAACACTTATGAACGTCAAATAGAATAGACGAGCTCACCGTTGGTAGTTATTTGGTGACTTAGTACTTATGGATCGGGTAGCAGTGAAAAGTACCACTATTGCACTGTGACAAGATACAAATATAAGACTAGTGATAGTGTTACTACGTTTCGTATTATTCGGGACGTTCAGGTACTTATCGTTACTCTAGAATGGACAACACTTATCATATTGGAAGCAAGTGAACTTTATATAGAGTCGGCCGAGCGACGATGGAAAGTTTGAAGTTTGTTGAATGACAATTCCACTTAATTATATCAGAAAATGTCGTAGCTGCGCGGTCATAGTCTTATATTTAGTATTTTGGTCACAAAGAGGTCTGCCTAATATTATTTAGTATCATAAATGCAAAATTAAGTAACTTCTGACGTTCATAAGTGTTTGACCTAGATGAGTAAATGATTCATTTATTCATTTAGGTCAAAAAATAACACTTATGAACATCGAAAGGGTTAGTGAATCTACTAAATTTACATTTATGTTACTTTCTAGGTTCAGATAAAAGGTTGAGCCTAAACTCAAGGTCAATTTTTAGAGTCGCCATCAAATTGCAGTTTCAGTAATTTACAACTCATTTATGTAGCAGGTGTTTCAGTAATTATGCCATATACTATCAATATAAAACTAAAATTAAAATAAAAGAAAATTAATAATATTAAGAATGAAGCATTTCATTTCATTTTCATAAATTAATTTATGAAAATCATATGTTTTAAATATTATTAAATTTGTTTTGATTAAATTGAAGGATTGAAGTAATATTTATCAGTAGTCGATTTTTAAAGAAATTACTTAGATATGACCTGACTGCACGGTTGTTGTAGTGATTTAAGTGGTCGTCTCGTCACTGCCACTGCGCCGAGTGTCGTGGGTTTGAATCCCACACGGGACAAAAAATTGTGTGATTAACAAACAAATAGTTGTTCAGAATCTGGATGTTTGTAAAGTCCTCCACGACATAGGAATACTTCCTAGTGCGAGAGTCATCTTTAAAAAAATATATATTACTAGCTTTTGCCTGCGGCTTCGCTCGCGTTAATTTAGAATTTGACAATTAATTCGGGTTATACTGTGCTTGTAATAATATAATTCATTCCTGATTCGAAAGAGACGTGGCGCCATCTATTATCATAAGAACGTTATTATTGTTTTCCTCGGGAACAATTTTTTTTTTCGGGATGAAAGGTAGCCTATTTCCGTTTCTGTACACCTTTCAACGTATATGCAAAATTTCAGGATTTCAGTGGTTTAGGCGTGAAAAGGTAACAAACAAACAAACTCATTTTCGCTTTTATAATATTAATTAGGATTAGGATTAGGATTATTTTAAGATTGCATATAATGCTGCATGTTTTATTCGTTTCCTACTGAAACATTCTGAATATGGTCTTGGACTAGCGGTCCAGCGAGAGGTCGTCGACACAGAAATTAATAGTACTTCCGGAGTAGTCTTACAAAAAAATATATATGTAACATTCCCAGTTCGCCATCGGCGGTCTCGTCGCGCTCTCATCTCCTGCATGGTGGTGTTGAGTGCCGCCGCGGGCAGCGGAGCTGGTGCCGTCAACAGCTTCGCCGCAGCAGTACTGAGGCATTCCACCCACACCGTCCCACTCCTGAACGTGACGGCTTACAACTTGACTATTTATAACGGGTGAGTCCCCCAGTCCAATACAAAGCTCAGTGATCACTGATCAAGGCTTTACCACCATATCTTAGGGTGTGTCCATATCTGGCAAATGCGCCACGAATGCGCCACAAATGCGCCACAAATGGGCCACAAATGCGCCACAAATGCGCCACAAATGCGCCACAAATGCGCCACGAATGCGCCACAAATGCGCCACGAATGCGACACAAATGCGCCACGAATGTAACACAAATGCGCTACGAATGCGCCACAAATGGGTCGCTCACGAGCCGCTCGCGAGCTACGTGCTTAGAAAAGAATACCGCTTCCCTCCGTAGCACAGAAAACAAAATAATAAAAATAGGACAATATAATGAAGGAAGCGTACTTGTGACCCTAATTCCAGTACAGTAGTAACGAAAATTTGTTCTATTATTTCAGTACTGTTCCTCGTCAACTATTCGAATCATCAGAGGCTGGCTCCATACTGTGCGGCACTGCACTGGTGTTAGGAGCCGCAGTCGCTACCGCCACAGTTGACAAATTTGGACGAAAGGTGACTGACATTTGAACGGCTTTTAATTATCCAGAAATACTCTTTACGGTACTGTTACTTGCATTATTAATTAGTAATGCGTATTACATTAGAATAGTGTTCAAACACCATATTTTACATAAAAATTAAGATTCCGTACGTTTGGACGCAACCCTGTGGAATCTGAATTTGAATTTTTGTCTCAACTTCGAATCCCTTCGGTCAAGTGAAGTGTTGTTGAGTTTTTCTGCTAGAAAATTTTCAGTAGTATGGAGGCGGGCAGTTTGCTGGGTAAACGGCAAAACTCGCTGCCCCTATTACGAGAAACCAAACATTTTGGGGAACGATGGACGATATAAATATGATAATGGACTTGTTGATTTTTTTTCTAAGCAGCAACGGAACACTGCATTTACATAATAGCATAGAGATTAAGGTGTCTGCATTAGTTTCTTAAAGCAGCCTGACCCTTAGAACATTTATTAATGTTTGTTAGTCAAAACTCCAAAAAGCCGTCAATCACATAATTAATATTCGGTCTTTTTGATTCCAGATGCTTTTACTGTGGTCGTGTTTTGGCATAACATGCTGCCTCGTAATACTGGGCGTTTACTGCGATCCTAGCCTCCGCATACACACCTGGTACTCGCACCGATTGTGGCCTTACAGACGAACGCACAACTTTAAAGACAAAGACCTCCAGATAGTCAACAACATAACAGACATAACAACTCCAGAATGGAAACTGCCAGATATTCCAGAATGGAACAACGGCAGTGACGTTAAGTTAGAGAACGAGAGCTTTTCTGGAGAATGGAAAATTCAGAATGTAACGAATAGGCTGCAGAATGTGGATGAGGAAACATTGTGGGCCCCTGTGGCTTTGATGTCGGTTATCCTGTTTTTGTACAATATCGGATTGGGATCCGTGCCTTATGTACTTATATCAGAATGGTTCACTATGAATGTGAGTATATAATTTTATATTTATATACAACATTTCGCTTCCGTATGTTTGTATCCACATAACTCAAATATTAATCAACAAATTGACTTAAAATTTTTACACTGCACACATTTAAAACTTATTTATTTATTTATATGAATTTGACGAATTTGTTATATTAGAGTATGTAATGTAGTTGTCCTTAAATATAATTAAATTCTATCACTACGTAACAAAGTTCCCCGCGCCGCGTCTGTCTGTTTGCGATAAATTCGAAAACTACTGAACGAATTTTAACGCGGTTTCCGCCAATAGAGAAAATAATTTATGAGAAAAGTTTAAGTGTACATATAATTTGTTAAGGATTGGGGAAATTGGTTGAAATGTGACGATAATTGTAGAAAATGTCGTGAAAAACTCAAGCCGCCTGGGTACTTTCATCGAAAACGCTGCCTAATCCCTTTGAGATATAACAAAATATACACGTGCGAAACTGGGGCGGGTCGCTAGTCCTTACTTCCATAGTATATTATAAATTCGAAAGTAACTCTATCTGTCTGCCCGTCGGTCTGTTACCTCTTCACGGCTAAACGACTCAATCGATTTGGATAAAATTTGGTACAAAGATAGTTTAAAACTTGCGGAAGGAGACGCGCACAAAAGCTAGTTTACTATAAAATCAATATCAATCTGAGGCGGGTTTAGCTAGTTGATTCTATGTATAACTTTTCACATCTCCGCTGCTTTCCAACTAGCAAGTCTGTTTAAAAATTATACAAAAACAACCATTTGTTTTTATAAATCTGTTGTATTTTGATGGTATCTATATACTTTCTCATTCACGGTGCTCTGTAGAGTTAACATAATTTCATCTATTAGATCTTCAATATACTGGACATACGTGTGATTGAAATATAGTACTGCTAATACTGTCTTTACCAAAATATTGCATTGAAAATCCATGTAATTTGATATCCATTTTATATCAATGGACAAGAAAAATTCATAGCTGTTGACAATAGTTTTCACTAATGATTTTCTTTCCCACAGGTAAGAAGCCTCGCATCAAGTCTTCTGATATCTTGGATGTGGTTCAGCAGTTTCTTCTTACTCCGCTACTACGGCAGCCTGGCTGTGACAATAGGCCTGCACGGCACCTACTACATATGCGCCTCCATCACACTTCTGGGCTCCTTGTACATATTCTTCATAGTACCAGAAACTAAAGGAAAATCTCAAGAACAAATCAATGGAGATTTAGATGGACCTCTTATGGTCCTTACCCGAAGAAGAAAGAATGAAGAACGATGACAGAGGTTCTCAAAATATTTATGGTGTCTATTGTTATAGGTTGTTGTTAGGTTATGATACCCTAGTAAGTAGACTTAGCAAATTGCCAAAATTTGTGTGGCTCAAGATTTTAAAAGTAACATTGATACACATATCGCCTCATGGTGTCTGATGATCTAGTAAAGCTGGAGCAACGTTCCGGTTTTTGGTCAGTTTTATTAATTAACAGGAGTATGAAAGGTGCATCTCGTTTTCGCGCATTGAAAAATAGCAAATTGCATTGGAAGCAGCATCATTACATATTATTCTTTTCAGTCTGACATATGTACTGCGAGTCCAGTTTCTATTTTCCATGAGCGAAAATTAAATTCATCTGCTGCACGATCTCTATGCATGCCATTATTACATTATAATATCCCGTTAACGCAGGCGGCATCATAATTTCGCTCTGTCTTTAACCTGTCAATTGTTGTAACGCCAGATATAATTGATAACCTATTGTGTCAAGCCGCCGGTGTGCTGTTGCGACTCAAAAAGTAATTTTATATGGATAAAAATATATGTATATTTTGTGGATTAATGTAATAATATGTTATGTCGAAAAAATACATGTTGTAAAGATTGTGATCAACAAAGATTAAAATCATAGGTGCCTACTACATTTACATAAATATGGTCACCGTTGACCGTTGTCATCTTACACAATGCCAACATGTCATCTGAATTATAAATAAGTATAGTATTATCACGCTCACTCATATTGATAATCGCATACTATCGTTCTCTACCATGTAAATGTAATGTGTGAGCTCACTCTTCTTGGCGTGGACACTTTTTTGCGCGATCTACTTATACAGGCTGTCCCAGAAGTCGAGGTTAAGCTGGAATCAGGTAACTATGATTTAAATTTTTTATGGTTAATGATATCGTTTGCGTTGAACCTTCCATTACTAAAAACACGTAAACAATTGTAACTGGGCACTCCTTAGGTGCACTTTCGGCCTAGAGAGGCTGTAATACAAACATACAAACAGCAGTATTCATTAAAGACACGCAAAAATTGATTTAAAAAGCTATGTTAGGACATACAAATAGTATAAAAATAAATAAATGAGAAACAGTTATTACTGAAACTGATATTTTATGATGGATTTGTTAATTGGAATTGACATTCAACTGCATAATAATACGAATGCAATACAATACTGTGGAAATTAATTGGTTAACCAAAATGTTTATAACATTTTCTAGGATCCAATGAATTTGCGGGTCTTTTAAATCTTGGACGATTAAAACAATTTTTGTTTTTGGAAACTTTTGGTCCATATTAATAACACAGACTGCAAGCCTGGGGTGAATGGAGAATGAAAAGGCCGGAGTTAAAAATCATGGATGTTTATTTTAGTTGACTGCATTCGATGCAAGATTTTTTTAAGTTTGAGGTATTCGTGAGCTATTCAATGGAAAAACATAAGACACGTTTGCTAAAGGAAAATTGGATTTAAGAACTTTATTTCTTTTATAGAATGAAATTCACTAACTTGAGAATACTAGGTAAATAAAAAAAATTTATACTTTTGCCGAGTGGCGTAAAAATAAACATAATGAAGATAAACAAGTACACACAGCTACACATCAAGTTAGACACCCTATATACGCAGAACTACGCTACATAC
The DNA here is from genome assembly GCA_963564715.1 of Catocala sponsa. Lineage (NCBI taxonomy): Eukaryota > Metazoa > Arthropoda > Insecta > Lepidoptera > Erebidae > Catocala > Catocala sponsa. The sequence goes on along the minus strand of OY751348.1, from coordinate 20,522,400 downwards.
AAAATAGATAATTGTCGGAAAGGGACAGGGCATAGTGGTGTCGATGTAATGGTAAGGATAGAGCGCAACAAAAACATAACGCACTCTCTCGCACGATTCGCAGCGTTCAACTTCTAATAATTGAAAGTCCAAACAGTCTAGGTTGATGTGTCACTGTGTGTACTTAATTATTGCAGAAGGTAGAACAAAAATGTTCTAAATTTGTTTATATCTATACATATAATAAAATCGTAGGAAAGTGAAAACTGTACATTGAATATTTTTTTAAAGATACTTGGGGCGTGATCTACAATCGATATCGAAGCCAAAAATATAGTTTTTAGAATTTTTGTCTGTTTGTCTGTATGTATGTCCGGGCTACACTCAAAAAGTACTGAATGGATTTACTTCAAATTTTGCATGAATATTACTAACAGGTCGGGTCAACATATAGGCTACATATTATTACGCTATCACCTACGGGGGAGGAGCTGTGAAACGACGCATATTTAAATGTTGTTTTTGAGTAAGCCATGCTATTATCTAGCTTTACACTATAAAAACTACGCCATTTAAGTAACTTGGGCAGAGAAATATAGTTGGGTTCCGCGGCGACAAACACTTTTTAGTTAAAATCTACGCGGACGAAGTCGCAGGTAACAGCTAGTATTATATAAAAACTACTATATTATATATTATTTGTGTAATATGATATGTCCAGCAGTAAACCGCCATAAGCTGATTGATAAATCTATGTATTATTTGTAAAGATTTTTTGTTCATACATGAATGAAAACCAAGTTGATTAATGGAAATATTTTAAGAAAAAGGTGTATCAATTCCATGAGATTTTTCCAATTAATGTGTTCTAATGTTGTTAGTAAGTAAATCAACCATTTTGAGTAAATATTAGTTTGAATGGAATTGGGAACAAGGCTTTAGTTATAATAAAACGCATAAGTGTTCAAACCAGTCACTTTGATTACAAGATTCAAGGTAGAAAAGCGTTTTTTTTTCTTCGGATAATAATTTACAGAGAGGCCGATTTAATTACCTCCAATACTTCAATGTGTTGATTGCCCCAAGCCGTGTTATTATATTAGTCTTAATATTGGCGATTCAATTATTGCATTGGTTCCAGGACTATTCATCCGTCCTAGGAACTTGTGATTGTAACGATCGGAGTGAAAGTAAATCATTATTGTTGGTTTAAGAGCCATTTTGTTCAAACATTTCTCGTATTTACTAAATGACGAGAAATGTTTGAACAAAATGGCTTCATTAGTAGTCGACTTATTTTACTAGTACTAGAATAATACACATAAGAAAGCAGCGATAGCTCAGTGGGGACACCAACAGACTGCAATGCAGAGGAGCTCGGGTTCGAACCCACTTTGCGCACCTCTGACTTTCGGAAGTTATATGACTTTTCGAAATTATGTGCGTATGATTTACAATTATCGCCTGCTCCGTGCCTTGGAGAGCACGTTAAGCCGTCGGTTACGGCTGCCATGAACATAGATGTTCAGGCAGTCGTTATTAGGAAGTCAGTGCCCTATAATATCCTAACACTGGTCTAGCCTTAGAGTATCGTTAGCCTTCGGGTTGCGGAGATCGGCAGCAGCTCCGTGTAAAAATTGATATTCAGTCAAATCCGGTTAGACTAGAAAAGCCGACCCCAAGTGACTTGGGAATAATAAAGGCTAGGAAGAAGACTAAAATAATATACATGAAAATAATCATGTTTATTTGTGTTTACATTACATAACAAAGTAAGATAATGATTTATTTTTTGTTAAAAGAGGGCTAATTCTTGTACTAAAAACTGTTGCAATCTAGTTTCAGTGTCATTAATATTACAAATATCGAATAAATAATTAGCCTCGTATAAAAATTGTCCCACTGCTGGGCACGGGCGACTTCTCATTATGGTAAGGGTTACATACCATTACCATATTGGTATGTAATGGTATGTAACCCTTACCATGTGGTTAATGTGGTGCCAACATCCACCACATTAGCTCAGTGCGTGTTGGCAGAGTTTATATATCTTCGAGAACATTATGGAGAACTCTCAGACATGTAGGTTTCCTCACGATGATAGTGAATTATTTAATACGCATATTACTTCGAAAAGTCATAAGTGCATGCCGTGGTATCAAACTCAATACCTCTGCGTGGTAGTCCAACGATTTCTCACTAGTCCATTATTTTCCTATATTAAACTAAACGTCAAATCGCTTTTCATTTCACTTTATTAGACTAGATAAGCACTCTATTTTGAATAGATTTTATTACGAGAGTTATCTAAAGATATGTCAGCCATTTTTATTTTCTGATGAATATCTAAAATATACACCATAATCAATCATTATAATGTTGATGGCGTTGCCTTTTGAATATTATATCCAAGATATAGTACGCGAAAATCACAAAGAATTACTAGTAATATTATATGTGAAGCTGAACGTGAATGTACCGAAGTAGATTGCTCACACAAAGTCAATAAAAATATATTTATAAGTGTGATAGTATTTTTTGAAAATAGAATGTTTAAACTATATAGTAAAATAAACACAGTATTGATAATATAGATTTGTTTTGAAGGAATGTGGATGCACAAAGAGTTTCGTTATAAAAGTTTAAATAGACGATTGAACATGGTGACGCCAACATACGGTATGTTGTACGGCGCGCTCTTCACACCACACCACCGCACCAAGTGCCATGATATATTTTCGATACCGCACCGAGTTCATTGTCCACCCACCGTACCGATATTAACTAAACACAATGTTTGGCGCACTGTGCACCACACGATCGGATATGGTCCGACAGCGGACGGCGGCAGTAGTTCGGACGCACCATGTTCGATCGTCTATTTGCACTTTAAGAATCAAGGGTACTCATAATAAACATATATTTGAATTGGGAAGAAGTTGGGCTAATTATGTATCCTATTTTGATTATACTTTCTTCTAAATGTAATTTATTCAATTGTTTTTATGGTTTTTTCTTTTTTTTCAGCTGTCACAATTATTGCCTCAGCTGTTTTTAATTTTATGTAACAACTCTACGTAAATTATGTGATCTAATACAATATGACATAGTAAGGTTCTTTGTTATGTATTATGTTATATAAAATACGAAACTGCTGTAATTTTTATAGCGGTAAAAATAGCCATACTATTCGCCTCATTTGAACTAGCTCTTAAACACTGACGTCACTGGACTATTAGATATTGACTAGTATTCGCCAAGTGGTCGAGTTTTTTCTTTTTCGTGTGGTTAGTGGCCAACCTGTTGTCAAGAGTTGTTCAAGCCGCCCGTAGGCCTCTGACATGGCTTACCGACTGCTGTCAATTTTGACAACAACCAAGACCGACTTTTACGTGCCCTCCGAAGCACGGAGACGCTCAGATGAAATACCACTAAGCGGTCACCCATCTATAGACTGACCGCACCCAACGTTGCTTAACCTCGCTAATCGTTTACCGATCAGTGAGTGCAACTGGCTATGAGCGCCTCCGGCCGCACTAAAGCTCGTCGATCGCTAGAAAACATTAAACACATCGGTTGACGAACAGTGAAGTAAATGAAACTGAACTGTGTTGTCTTCATTTATACTCTTACAATATAGGATCAAGACAAAAGTTAGGCCTATATACTTTGTAAGGATGTATTCTCTTATACATCGCCAAAACTAAACTTAAATTGAAATTTCGATTTATCACATACAACTAAGGTGGCAAACAAGCATACGGCCCACCTGATGGTAAGTGGTCACCGTAGCATATAGACTCCTGCGAAACCAGAGGCATCACTTGCGCGTTGCCGACCCTATAGGAAAGGAAGTGGGAAGGAGAAGGAGCGGGAAAGGGGTGATTGGGCCTACGGCACTCTCACTCACCGAACGAAACACAACAGTAGGAATACTGCTATTTCACATCGATATTCTGTGAGAGGGTAGTCCTTCCCCAGTCGAGCCGGCCCGTTCATGCTGAAATCAGCGAGGCTCTACTTAAACATTTTTGTGTTCGACAGCCCAACTATGACCAACAAGATTAATTTTAAGCTAGATATATTTGCACGATGTGAGTGTACAAACATACATATTTAGTAATAGATAGCCACATAGATAGGTATTATGAAAATAGACGGAACATAATTTTAGCCAAATTTTGAATTAAAGATACGTATTTGTGGACATTGGATGTTGTTATAATGTACATTTTGTATGGATGATTAAATGGCTTTAAATGTGCGTGTATTTTATTTTTTGTAACCTGACTTTTGTTTTATGTAGAACTAGCTACCCGCCCCGGCTTCGCACGGGTGCAATGCTGATACTAAATATACTACAGAATGTCTTTATATACAACGTTCACAGCTTTTTTGCCATTAGACAATACAAACATGTTTTCTTAGGCACGCGCCGCGCCGGCGGCCCCCAGACCGGTACCGCCGCAACCGCTATGTCCCTGCATTTTAAATCTGTAACATCTTCGAAAATATTCATTTAAATTACATGCTGTAAGGGGCCATATTTATCTATATTAAGTGTATAATATATTTAGGGTACTTAAATGGATAATGATTAATGATAATGATTAACGCATGACCTGTCTCAACTGGTACTCCAGCCCACCCTGATACCAGATATTGCAGGTCAGGCGCCCTCTCTGCTCGATCTGCTGCTGACGAGTAACCCGAACCGGTACAGTGTGTCGATTCGTGCTCCTTTGGGCACCTCAGACCACTGTCTGGTTTGTGCCACAGCTGTTGTTGTTACGCCCCCACGACCCGAGGAGGCAAGACGACGACTGTGACACTACTCGTCAGCAGACTGGGATGGAATGCGGGAATACTTCGCATCCATCCCTTGGGCTCAACGCTGCTTTGAGAACAGGGATCCATCAGAGAACGCTACTGCTGTCGCTGGTGAAATCATCCTGGGTATGGAATATTATATTCCATACAGTGATGTCACGAGCGGCAGCAGGAAAAGGCCCTGGTTCGGGCGTGAATGCGCCGATGCTGTAGAACGCAAACAGACAGCGTATCGCGCTTGGACCAGGGCTCACACTCTCCACGACCCTAACGTTGATCACCTGAAGGCAGCGTTCAACCAAGCCACAAAGGTCTGCAAGAGGGCATACTTAAGAGCGGATGCCCAGCGCGTCGCACGGTTCGGCCAGGAACTAATGGCGCATCCTACGGGCAGTCGTAGCTATTGGCGCCTGGCCAAAGCCGTGCAGTCCAACTTCTGCCAGACCATGCTGCCCCCTCTGAGGTATCCGAATGGATCACTGGCTCATCGGCCGCAGGACAAAGCAGATCTGCTTGCAAATCTCTTTGCGGCCAACTCCCGAATCGATGACTGCGGTTCGCAGCCGCCTAACATTGCCAACTGCGGCTACACCATGCCTGATATATGTATCAGGCAACGAACCGTTCGTGCGATACTGCAGTCTCTCGATGTTCGGAAAGCCAGTGGACCTGACGGCATCCCAGCTGTGGTTCTTAAAAAATGTGCAGCGGAGTTGTCTCCCACACTTACGCGCCTATACCGGACGTCCTACGTCGCAGGCATTGTGCCTGAGGCTTGGAAGGAAGCGAACGTTCAACCGATTCCCAAAAAGGGGGACCGTTCCGAGCCAAGCAACTATCGACCCATAGCTATCACCTCGGTGCTTTCCAAGGTGTTCGAGCGGATTATAAACACCCAAATTGTCCGCTACCTGGAGGATCAATCGGTGATCAATGATCGCCAATACGGCTTTCGGTCTAAACGATCAACGGGTGATCTTCTAGCGTTCGTCACGCACCTCTGGGGTGAGGCTATGGACAAGCACGGCGAGTCTTTGGCTATCAGCCTTGACATAGCCAAAGCTTTCGACAGAGTCTGGCACCGGTCTCTTCTTTCCAAGCTTCCGGCCTATGGCTTGCCCCCTCAACTGTGCACCTGGACTGCAAGTTTCCTGCAGAAGCGTCGTATTCGGGTCCTTTGCGACGGTCGCGCTTCCAAATTTATGCAGGTCAATGCAGGAGTGCCTCAGGGTTCTGTCTTATCCCCTACGCTCTTTCTTCTGCATATCAATGATATGTTGAATCTCGGCAACATACATTGTTATGCGGACGACAGTACCGTGCATGGGCGATATCTCGGACATCCTGGGGCCAAACAGGCTGAGGTTGAGGGGAAAAGGCAGAATCTCGTCGTTGAACTTGACCGGACCTTGGACCGCATCTATGAATGGGGTGCCAAGAACTTGGTCGAGTTCAACGCCAAGAAGACCCAGGCATGCGCGTTCTCAACAAAAAAGTCTCCGTTCCTTCCCCTCCCTTCTCTGAAGAACACTCCATTGGTGATACGTGACAGTCTCTCCATCTTAGGTATGGATCTTTGCCGCTCCCTTAATCAGAAAACCTATATCGAGAGCGTCATTAAGCAAGCTTCGCGAAAACTCGGAGTTCTGAACAGGGTGAGGCGGTTCTTCACGCCTGGGCAACTGTGCCTATTGTATAAGGCACAAGTGCGCCCTTGCGTGGAGTACTGTTCTCATCTTTGGGATGGCTCCGCGCAGTACTTGCTGGACGCTCTCGACCGGTTACAGCGGCGGGCTGTCCGTATCATCGGAGATCCAGAGGTCACGAGTTCACTGGAACCTCTGCAACTCCGTAGAGACATTGCCTCATTGGCATGTTTCTACAGAATATACCACGGGGAGTGCTCTGAAGAGTTATTCCACCTTATCCCGCCTTCCCCTTTCCTATCCAGAACAACGCGTGCTGGGGCTCAGATGCCATCCTTACACGGTAGAATCGATTAGAGCGCGTACCAAAAAGTTTGGGTCCTCATATCTCTGCCGAACGGCCAAGGCATGGAATTCTCTACCAAGGCACGTGTTTCCTTCTTCCTTCAATCCTGGGTTCTTTAAGCGGGGCGTGAAAAAGCATCTTCTCAGGCCGTCAAAGTAGAGACCTCAACATCGCCTCGGCTACTGTGGGGGCGATGTGGAGGCCACTGCTCTTAGACCACACGACTGCTTACCATCAGGTGAAGTGTGGTCATTCTGACGAGCAAAATAAAAAAAATTAAAAAAATACAAATGCTGTATTGCTTAAAATCGCTTCGTAAATAAGCCATTATTTCTCGTAAAAAGTAAAGGATAAAAAATGGTTATTGTGGAATATCCCTAAGAGATAGACATATACCAGCGCGGATTTTTTTGTAGACTTTTTTAAGGTGTACAATACTGTAGTACATTATTTTGATCTATCTCGTAGGGTTCAGCCAGCGTTTGCAATGTAAGCGCAAAAAATGTGTTTATTTACGACATCACATTAGAAACCTCTAAAATTATCAGTGTTTCTCTACTATATTATGCATGTATTATACATATAAACCTTCCTCTTAAAACACTCTATCTATTAAAAAAATCCCCATCAAAATCCGTTGCGTAGTTTTAAAAATCTAAGCATACATAGGGACAGACAGACAGCGGGAAGCAGCTTTGTTTTATACTATGTAGGGATAAGCATTTACCTCATAAGCGGCAGTAATAGCCTCTATAGGATAGCAAAAGTAAATGCGATTGCTTTCTATGAGGTCTCTGATAAAATCCAGGGCCAACCAAAAATTTATTGAATTTTTCCGCTAAGTAAACCATATAGCAACCCGGAACTAGGCAGTTAGTGGTTTTTTTATGGTTTAGGACGCAATCGAGCAGACGGATCGTCTGATGGTAAGCGATTACCAGCGACACCCGTAACACCAGAGGAGTCACAAGTACGTAGCGTCCCATTTAAATTTGCCCCCACCAGAAGGGAGGGGGACGGTTGGGCCTCCGGTACCCTCACTCACTCGACGAAACACAACGCGAACGCTATTTCATACCGGTTTTCTGTGAGACCGTGGTATCACTCCGGAGTACTCAACCCTGTGCCTCGTAACGCACTGGATCTCTCTCCGATCGTATCGGATTGCCATCCCAATCAGAGGCGTCTTTACCGAGTGTGCAGGGTGTGCGGTGCACACGGCGCAGCGGTTAGGGGGCGCCGCGCCGGCCTCGGCACTTTCAATGAACCTGCGCCCGTGTTATGACGCAAGATGTTATAACTCAACCCCACGTAAAAAGAGCTCCGGTTTGCATACATTTTGTATGGCATCCGGAGCTCTTCTTATATGTCTCGAGTTACTGCAAAGCAAGGCGCGCCACGAGCGGCTCTTACAATAGTAATTTTTGTTTCAAAATGAAATAAATATTAAAACAGATAATTATACAGCTTTTGCACGCGGCTCCGCCCGCGAGGTACCTACATGAATTAGCCTATGTCCTTTCTCAGGTTTTAAACTATATTTGTACCAAATTTCATCTAAATCGGTTGAGTGGTTTAGCCGTGAAAAAGTAACAGTCAGATAGAGAGACAGAGTTACTTCCGAATTTATAATATTAGTAAGGATGTAAACAACCCTGTCCGATCCATTAAGGGCTTATTTCTCTCTTAACAAACATGCTAAGAAAAATAATCTATATTATCGTAAAATGCCTACATAATATTTTTAAGTAGATTATTGATAAGAATTTTTACCCTTAATTACCTAAATTTCGCACAGACTGGCAACACTTCACTAAACCGCGGTTTCTTTGATGTATTTATTTTTCTATTAAAATTTGTCGGCTTTTCTGTCAAAGGTTAGGAGTCAAAGCAGCTGCCTCATTGCTCGCTGCGTTTGTACCTAGACAATCGCACCCCGTTAGGGATGTAACTCTTCTTTTCCCTAGCCTTTATTATTCCCAAGTCACTTGGGGTCGGCTTTTCTAGTCTCACCGGATTTGACTGGATATCAGTTTTTACTCGGAGCGGCTGCCTCCTGACCTACGCAACCCGAAGGCTAACAATACCCTAAGGCTAGAACAGTATCAGGATATTAGAGGGCACTGACTTCCCAATAACGACTGCCATCGATGTTCATGGCAGCCGAGACCGACGGCTTAACGTGGTCTTCGAGGCACGGAGCAGGCGATAATTGTCAATCAATAAGCACATAATTTCGAAAAGTCATATAACTTCCGAAAGTCAGAGGTACGCGACGTGGCCGCGCGTGGGTTCGAACCCAGGACCCTCTGCATTGCAGTCTGTTGGTCTCCCTACTGAGCTATCGCCGCTTATTCGCGTTAGGGTTGTAAGAATGCAAGTTAATTTATTTGTAAAATACGAGAAAGACTCTTGTGTGCATAACTCAACTTTATGTAATTATACGTTTTCTTTAAACTAAATAAATAAAAATAATACATACATAGACTCACGGCAGTATCCCCGAAGAGTTGGGTATAGGTGTACCTATTATTACACCACGTTTTACCAGCTAAGTTTTTACTTGCGTTTACCGTACACATTTAACGACACCGTAACCATGTTGTTGCTGAGAAATACGTAATAAACAAACTCAACTGACATTTTGCACGACCCCTTTAATCCAACCTGAGACCTCTATCGTACTCGCCAATTTATTCAATTATTTTTTATCACTAACAGGTGAGTGTCGCGTCACTACCAAAGGCACGTGCCGGCACCTGTTTTGATTCGTTTGAAAGCACGCCGACAATCATTGCGAATTTGGCTGTTGATAATAAAAAATAAAGTTTAAATTGGCATGGATGAAGGCGGCTTTCTCAAAGGCATGTGTACGTACGCGTGTCGCACTTTAAGTTCTACCGCTCCGCTACACCGTGATTTTGCGAAGTAGACCTTGACGCAATGGCTTAAGTATTATATATGAGTAAACATGTAAATATGAAGTAAATCGGTTTTTCTTTTGATTCAAATGATATAAAAAGTAAGATTTGATTTGTTATTAGCTGCCACAACTATTGCGACTTTCACCAGGGTCGGAACTCATCAAAAATTACCTAGCTAGCGAAATTTTAAGTCTGAATATAACATTACAGCGAGCGAGTGATAGTGATTAGATACATAATTCATTTTTTATTTTTCACTTCTTCTAAAATTAAAACAGTGGAAGTATTTGGACTTAGATAAAAAAGCACATTGTTCTAATTTATAAAATAAACTGTGCCATGCTGGCTCTTCAGATGTAGAGAAGTTAGTCTTCAATGAAATTGAATTATTACCGATGTTCATTGACAATTCCAATTTTGCCGTTGGATATTTTAAATTATTTGTTTGCGAATAAATTAATTTCAGTGTTCCCAAATCTATCCACAGCACTTAGGATTTACCTCACATTGCCAGTCACAGTAGCATACAGCGAAAGATCATTTTCTAAACTAAAAATAATTAAAACTATCTTAGATCGACATTGTCGCAAAGTCGATTGACAAATTTATCGTAGTATTGAAACTTGAAATCAAAATTGAAGTCAGTGACATAATTAAGGATTTTGCTAATTCAAAAGCACGAAAAGTAACTTTTTTGTAATAAAATTATATTTATGTTGATTAGGTACGTCCTGATATAAATAGTTTTTAAATATTTTTTTTTTAAATAACCACAAAGTCGTGTTTTGTTATTTTTGTCACCCCTTCCATCCCAAAAAAACTTTTTACCCGTGTACATTGACCTAGCATCAAGCTTCCCGAATCTGTCAAATGTATCCCAATTGATATTGAACTCTGTATGTTTGACATGAGGTCGAAATTAGAATTAAGCAATTTGACAGATGTGGGTAGCTTGATACGAGGCCCTGTGTACCTATTGTTTCCCAACAACATTTAAAACTGTACCATTTGCACCCGGATCTCCGATCCCTGTTGTAAACATAAGGTGTTTGGTAAACACGTTCCCATGTTAACATGTCTATATAAATGTTAACATTTGTACCTATTCCATTTTGATCGCGCGCTTACTAGAGGGCGCTAGGGTAATGCTTGCACACGGGTGCTACATGGGCTAGAGACGCCTCTGATCTCAATAGATCACGAGAGCTAGAGAACAGAGTGTGCACACACTTGTGCACTATAATGTTACCTGCGCAGATAGCTATTCTCCGTTAAGATTGGCCGCCGGCGCCGTGACCAAAATTTTGGTCACGGCGCCGCTGATAATTGTATCATTATTCATAAGCATATGTCACAAATAGAGGTATTTATATTTTACGAGGGTAATATATGCACGTTGATACAATCACTTTGACAAACTTGAGCTCATGGGGTCCCTCACAATTTTTTATCACCCTGGCCATAGACATTGTAGAAAAATAAAAAACCAAGGTACGATTATGAATATTTTTATTCCCAATAATAATTTACATAAATGCATAAACAATTAACTTAAAAATCTTACACCGAGATTCTCTAGATTAAAACAAAGATATACAAAAACCACATACTTACAAACACTATTTTTTAATTCTGAACACTAAATTCTTTGATATGTTTATTTTGTCTTATATGACCTTACACAGAAGGGCAATTATTTGGCGTAATTTTTGTCAGCAACGAATAAATTCTCGTCTGCAATGACACTTGACAAGAATAGTTTCAAAAAACTTTGTTCTAAAATTTGTTTTAGCTACCTATTCGAATATACTTTACACAGCCATAACCAGACACAATAGTCACGAAATTATAATTAAGAAGGTTCATAAAGAAGAATGTTTAGAAGGAACAATCGTCCAAGAGACTTGTTGTCAAACTCAAAAACACCAGCATGATGAAAAATGGAATGTGTACCGTAAATGTTCTGTAATCGATAGCTGGATGAAAAGAAGAAAGAAACAAGGTAGCTTCAAATGCGACGATATTAGATAAATAGGACAGCAACGGCAGCCATCTAAAAACTGAGATACTATGTGTAAATGGGGCAGACTGCAGCTCAGCAGTGTTAGATCTCCTTCGTATGTATATTGCTTTCAAGAACAGTATTAACAGGGAAAGATCAGTTATTCGCTAAATCTTTTAAAAAAAATTTACCAATTCACGTGTATACTTTTCTGGCATGCAAAAGTTTTAAAAGTACTTAAAGTATAGTAAATATTAATAATAAATATCAATATTATTAACTAAAGTATAGGCTTGCGTTTGACCGCGATCTCACCTGATGGTAAGTGTCGATGCAATCGACGATGGAGCGCGCTTGCCTAGAAGATACCTATTCACTCTCGATATTCTTCTTATATACTTCTGCAATTAGATTTATGTGCCACTGACTAGCCCAATATACACCCTATATGCATCACTATAAACCTCTTGGTATACATATTATCACTTGTAGCTAAACACATAATCACATAAGACATACGAGTACATACGTTGGTTTTGTTCACCTTATCTGAAATAGTATCTTATTGGCTAAAACAATATTTGCATAGCCTGTGTGAGTTCATAGGCTAACATATTTACGCACTGTAAACAGACAGTAAATTAATCTCCAAAAATATATACCTCTCTTTTTTAACCCCCGACGCAAAAACGACGGGGTGTTCTAAGTTTGACATGACTGTGTGTGTGTGTGTGTGTGTGTGTCTGTCTCTGGCATCGTAGCTCCCGAACGGATGAACCGATATTGATTTAGTTTAGTTTTTAAATGTGAATTAGTCGAGAGTGTTCTTAGCTATGTTTGATGAAAATCGGTCCAAAATGGCCGCCGCCACAAAATAGCGGATTACATATTTTTCACAACCCCCTTAATATGGGTATTAAATGAAAGGACTTGACTAGTAGAATACTATATACTATGATAAATTTCAAATCCAAAATGGTCGCCACCGCAAAATGGCCGATTACTATTTTTATTATTTTGTGTCGGGGGTTTTTAAATTTTAATTCATAGTTATTATTTATTACAATCACGCACCCATCCAAAGAAATGCATCATAACAATAGGAAAGCGTAAACCGCCAGAATTACTAGAATACCATAAGTGTAGTAGAATACTATATACTATGATAAATTTCAAATCCAAAATGGTCGCCACCGCAAAATGGCCGATTACTATTTTTATTATTTTGTGTCGGGGGTTTTTAAATTTTAATTCATAGTTATTATTTATTACAATCACGCACCCATCCAAAGAAATGCATCATAACAATAGGAAAGCGTAAACCGCCAGAATTACTAGAATACCATAAGTGTAGATAGACTTTACAGTCTTTAAAAGTAACTCAATCACAGCCTGATCGTACCTTGGTGTATATCATCATACAATTTTTGAGTTAGAGGTACATATTCGCCAGTTTTCTGATCTAAGAAATACATTGGATCTGAATGAAGATTTAAGGCGAAGCCCTGTTCCATGAGCTCTTTTTTCTTGAGCTTAAATGTGGCGGTAAGTGGTGACTCTGGTAGTATCCTTATTAAAAGCGGTCGAGCGTATACTGGGAGTGAGGTTTTTAGGCCTTTCGCTAAAGAAGCCAGGTCGAGAGTTTTGTCAGGGTCGGCGATCGCCGCCATACCGGCTTTGCCTTCCACGTGCGGTATCTGGAATAAAGAATAACTACTTTATACATAAACGTATGGATATAATGCTCCAAATACTTTAAGTTATATTCAATTACTAGCTGACCCGCGCAACTTCGTCTGCTTCACATAAGAGAATTTTCCTAGTTTTTGCAATATTTTTCATTTATGCTCCGCTCCTATTGGTCGTAGCGTGATGTTATATAGCCTATAGCCTTCCTCTATAAATGGGCTATCCAACACTGAAATATTTTTCTAATTTTTACCTGTAGTTCCTTAGATTACCGCGTTCAACCAAACAAACAAAATGTGAGTGAAGTCGGCGCGTGAGCGCCCCCGCCTTTTTATAAATGCAGCGGATGGCCGTTTCGCGCGTTAAACAACAATCAACCGTATAGCCGTACCCATACTGGCACGGCGAGATTTGGAAGTTTTATTTCATCTATATCTTGTGTGTTTATAAACCGATTCCTATATTTTTTTTAATAATATAAATATTAAAGTGTACTTTTTGAATATGGGAGTTTGATAAAGATATATCTATGTGAAATACAATATATTTATGTATTTTAATATACTTTGAAGAAATGCCTAACGATTAAACACGTTATTGTGGCTAATTTATAAAAGATAGATATATACTATTCAGGACTTTTTTGTAGATCTTTTGAAGACCATCATCTTTGTAATACATACTTTTGGTGTATGATCAACGTATGCGAGGATAAGAGCTCGAAAGCGCATTTTCGTCCGACTTGCTTCAAATTTATCGTCACTGCTCAGCTTCTATGTGTCTTAGCGTTATGTTATATAGCCTATAACCTGCCCAGGAGTATGGACTACAATCGTACCAAGTTTGGTTAAAATCCCTTCAGTAGTTTTTGACCCATGCGTGCACATACAGACAGACAGACAAAAAATTTACTGATTGCATTTTTGTCATCAGTATCGATCACCATTCATCCTCCAATATTAATTTTGAATATATATTCAATGTACAGAATTGACCTCTCTACAGTTTTATTATAAGTATAGATGGCAGCGTGATACAATAAAGTTGCACTTTAATAACTTGAAACAGTATCTTGTTTACAAGAGCGAAAAATTTCGGCGTCATCACTTAATTTATTTTATGAATTACTCTTGATAGAGTGATTAATTACAAAGGCTACTTAGTTTTATTTAGAGACTCATTAAAAAAATGTTTCGTAACTCTGAATGTAGAAATATATTACGAAAAGATTGCCTAGTGGAAATCGGCATCGCATAAGTTGCCGTATTCCTTGACTATTTGAGTGCCGATTGTACATAATTATCGCATGCTTTAAAGGTTAAGGAATACAGATTGAGGCAACATAACTGTCTGAGAGTTCTTCTTAATATGTTTAAGATATGTGAAATCTGTCAACCCGCACTGGGCCAGCGTGGTTCACGATACCCTTCTTACACTGAGAAGGGGACCGTGCCCAGCAGGGCTGATGATATTATTACTAATATTTATACATACATAGATTCACGCCTGTTTCCCAGAGAGGAAGGCAGAGACTACGGATTTGCATTTGCTGCGATCCTGACACACTTCTCTGGCTTCATTCACTTAATTTACTTTTCTGACTATATTCGCTTTTTTCACTAATACTTATAAGGTAGGTATACTGACCTTCACACCATATACTACAGCATCCTTCAGCTCGATCAACGAACTGATCACACCTTCCACTTCGGCTGTAGACACGTTTTCTCCCCGCCACCTGCGAGCAATATTTGTTTTGTCTTCAAGTTGATATTTGACATGGTCTTAACCTCTGTTGCGGCAATGGCCCGCTGGCGATTAGACTCAATTGATTTGGTGATGATGTCTGGCATTTCAGCAATTGACAGGTTAATTGTTTCATTACCTGTCTTTACGGGCTCCATTACGGGTGTACAGCCAGAACACAGTGTCCTTTAAGCAAAGCTAAGGCGGCCTGGTTGGAAAAGTACTTCTACACAACACGAAGTTTTTAGCGAATATATATTAGACATATTTATACATACATAAATGTGACGTTCCACGGGTAAAGGTAAAGGTATGGCTATGACTATAAGGTCCTTTTTCCCGTGTAACGTCACAAATAGTCTCAATTAGTAGATGTCGCCGAAAGGGGAGTCAGAGGTGTAACACACCCTCATTTCGCCGGCTATATTTGTAGGTTCCAAGAATAAGGAGGCAAGCCGATGGCCGTCTACCGGATACAGTTGCAGACTCCGCGATTCTACTCATAATTTTTTAATAGAAATCTTAAATAACACTGCATGACCCAGTAATGAACCCGAGACCAAATATAGGTACAACAATCGCAAAAATACTGGCCGAAATGTAAACAGATAAATATCTACAACAGAAAAAAAAAACAATTCCTGACATAGAACCATGAAAATGCTCAGTTTGCCAAGCAACGACAAGGGTTGTCAAAGTCGCAGGTGCTATAATTTACATTCTACCTTAGCATGAAAAATTCTTATAAGATATTGGCTAAAAAGTTATATCAACTTAACCCCAGCTATTGGCAAAAAAAACTACTATCGTATGGGTTTTACACAAGTCTACAAGTTAAAATACTACAAAATACTATAAGTACCAGGCTAGCATGCGTTGTGAAGAGCTCACCTAAACGTGTCTCCAGTGCGGTCTTTGAAGTAAAAGTACCCGTAATGATCCATGACTAGAACATCGCCAGTGTTGAAGTAGCAGTCTCCTTCGGCCCTTACGTTGCGAACCATCTTCTTCTCTGACGCTGTCTTGTCAGCATACCCAGCAAATGTTAGGATTGCTTTCCTTTTATCTATTTTACCTAATAAAAGACCTGTAATACAAAAACCTTTCAGAAATTTCGATTACATAAATCATTTACTTTCAGGGACTTTATAACGGACAAAAAGGACCCGTAAATTTGTGCAATCATTTGAGGGTAACACAAATTTTTGTCCCTTGTCCCACAAGTGACAAAAATTTGTGTTGGAACCCACAACATTCGGTATACGGTATTCGGCATCAGTACTACCAGTACTGATGCCACCATTTAAACCTCGCCACTGCCTGCATAACTTTGTGTGTTTTTTTTTTTGCTCTTCAAAATGACCACACTCCACCTGATGATAAGCAGTCTAAGAGCAGTGGCCTCCACACCACCCTCATAGCAGCCGAGGCGATGTTGAGGTCTCTACTTTGACGGCCTGAGAAGGTGCTTTTTCACGCCCCGCTTAAAGGACCCAGGATTGAAGGAAGAAGGAAATACGTGCCTTGGCAGAGAATTCCATGCCTTAGTCGTTCGGCAGAGGTATGAGGACCCAAACTTGTTGGTACGCGCTCTAGTCGACTCTACTGTGTAAGGATGGCATCTGAGCCCAGCACGCGTTGTTCTGGATAGGAAAGGGGAGGGCGGGATAAGGTGGAATAACTCTTCAGAGTTCTGTTCTGATCCACAAATGGTTGTTCCGAGTCTGGGTATCTTTTTGTCCGTTGTCTGAATGTTTGTAAAGTCCTCGCGAAACAGACATTATTCTTGGTGCGAGAGTTGTCTTTTAAAACAAGAAGCAAAGAAGCAAAATCTACGCTTACCCGGTTCATGGGGTCCACATTGAATGCACCTTCCATTGCTATCTCTAAGAATATCACCAGTTATTTCATCACATCTGAAAGTGTCAATGTATATATGTATTTTAGTCTCAAAATTTAACTTGGAAGTAATAATAATATAATAATAATAGTTTTTCCTACATATTATAAAACAAAGTCCCCCCCGCATCTGTGTGACTGTTCGCGATAAAC
The DNA here is from genome assembly GCA_963564715.1 of Catocala sponsa. Taxonomy (NCBI): domain Eukaryota; kingdom Metazoa; phylum Arthropoda; class Insecta; order Lepidoptera; family Erebidae; genus Catocala; species Catocala sponsa. The sequence continues at coordinate 20,505,186 of OY751348.1, read as the reverse complement.
TCAAAAACTACGGAACGGATTTTCATGCGGTTTCACTATAGATACAGTAATGAGGCACGTTCAGGTGTATAAGTTGTTAAAGTTTTGTACTACCCAGCCGGGCAGGTTGCTAGTTATACAATAAAATATAAACAACTACAAAACGTTTTAGGCTACTAAATTTAATTCACATTGATTACTGACATAATATGTAATCTAAAGCAAAACATTTACAGTTTAAACACGACATAAAAACTTATTTTACGGCCTCGATGGCGTAGTGGTTAGTGTTACGGTTAGTGTAACCGACTGACAGTGTGTGTGTATGTGTGTATGTGTGTGTGTATGTGTGTGTGTGTGTATGTTCGTATGTTTTTGCGTGTGTGTGCCTATTTATTTTAAAGTATTAAGAATTGAGTACAAGAAATATTATAAGCAGTAAAACTTACTTAACCAATGTGAGAGGGTAGATCGTAGAGAACAGCCTGCTCAGAAATCCGATTGCACCCACTTTAGAATCTAAATTCACTGCAACAACATTTAAGAGTCTATTAAAAGCAGTTTTATAGCAATGATAGCCTAGTGGGAAACTGTTGGACTGCTACGCAGAGGTCTCGAGTTCGAACCCAAGGCGGTGCATCTCTGGCTTTTCGAATCTTCTTCTTCCTAGCCTTTATTATTCCCAAGTCACTTGGGATCGGCTTTTCTAGTCTAACCTGATTTGACTGGATATCAGTTTTTACACGGAGCGGCTGCCACCTGACCTCCGCAATCCGAAGCCTAACGGTACCCTAAGGCTAGACCAGTGTCAGGATATTATAGTGCACTGACTTCCCAATAACGACTGCCATAGATGTTCATGGCAGCCGGGACCCACGGCTTAACGTGCTCTCCGAGGCACGGAGCAGGCGATAATTGTCAACCAATACCACATAATTTCGAAAAGTCATATAACTTCCGAATGTCAGAGGTGCGCGAGGTGGGTTCGATCCCGAGACCCTCTTGCAGTCTGTTGGTCTCCCCACTGAGCTATCGCTGCTGTGTATGTAATTACATTCTATTACTATCTACACATTATAGTGTGTGCTTTTTTGGTCAACTTTTTTCAGCAGTCTTGGAAAAATATGAACGAGGTGTCATTCGATTCAGAATGGCAGGTAGATATTTCAAAAATTCAAATTCCGTTTGCAAAAATTATAAACAATTAACTAAAAAAACAAGGGGTTTCGTTTTTTGCAAATATCTCAAAAACGAATTAATATTTTTTAAATCTAAAATAACATTTAAAAAGAGGAGGAAATTTCCTAAAAAATAGTCTCGACTCCCGGAATTGTAGGACCAATATTTATAATTTTCCCAGAGGGATGAAAATACGGCCGAAAACGGGTACTCTGGCTTGCGCAAGCCTTCGGACACTTTATCAATAAAAATGTTTTTTGTACGCTCTCAAGTCGATTTACGTACACATCGTATTGAGGATTCCACACTTGAGAAGCGTACTTGAGATGACTACGAACCAAGGAGCAGTATAGAATTTTGATGGTCTTAATGCTTTTAAATTCGGAAGAGATCGGCAAATGAATCCAAGCGCTTTCGCAGCTCTTTTAACTATGTTCTCTATGTGAACATTAAATGTTAGCTTAGATCGGTCTATTAGTTAAGGCGTAAAATGGTAACAAACAAACTCACAGTCACATTTATAATAGTAGTTAGGATTAGGATTTATAATAAATACACTTTCACCTTAGCCTGTAGAATGCATTAAAGACAGTTTTAAATAAGTCGAGATATTATTATAAAATATATTCTTACCGAGATTACTATTCCCCTCAGTCGCTCCATAGAACTCCATGATTCTCTTAACGCCGAACCGTTCCACGAACTCAGTCCATATATGCGGGCGTAACCCGTTCCCGAAAACCACTTTGACTTTATGCGCACGGTCGTTGGGACCTGGCGGAACGGCGAGAAGGTAGCGGCAGATTTCACCTATGTATTGAGCCGCCTGGAAAGATATTAGATAATCTATTAGCAAGCAACTATAGCATAGTTGAGATTTTGGATTGCCACGCAGAGTGCCTCAGGTAATTGGCGTATATAAGGGGGAAGAGGAGAGCAGATGTCTGGATTTTCCGGTAAATAAATTCTTATTGTCTTCACCGAATCTGGGAGGTCGGGACCTAATACGTGAGTCGCCGCGTCGGTATAAAATATTTATCGTACTGTTTAATATCTTCTGATTTCTTTCTAACATGGTCCGTGCTCACCCCAGAATTGTCTAATGCCCAACCCAGGATTAACATCCTAGGGCTTTGTATTGGGCCATTGCCCTTTAGGAGCCGGGCCCATCTTGAAAATATTCCTAAATACACCAATGCCGTCGTACGTCAAAGACAGAATTTCAAAAAATTATAAATTTTTAATTATTTAACGGTAAATGAAATATATATATCGCGAGGTAACCGGCATGTTTGAGAGCTCCCCATAATTGTTGCCACTTGAACACTGTGATAGAAGATGTCACACCATGCTCATACTAAGCAGAGTCCTGTGCCCAGCAGTTATTGTCTTTTCTAGAGATTTTTCAAGGGAGAGCCCCGACCCATTAACAGCGATGGTCTTAAACAACCCTAGAATTTTGAAACCTTGTGTATGCACCGGACAATATTGGGGTTGGCACAGATCATGTCAGAAAAAAATTATAAGAAATCAAATGGTATGATAGTTATTTTATACCGAGGCAAGAATTAGGTCCTGTCCTCCGAGAATCGGTAAAGCTGCTGAAAATTTATTTAGCGAAAAATTTAATCATGTTTTTTAAAGCATTGTGGAAAGTGTTATTCTGTACTTACCGTGCAGCCATGCTTAGCTGCGTCCGACCAATAATTAGAAGCAGAGAATTTCTTCCTCAGTACGACGGTACAGCCTGATATGATCGCCAGCCCTGCTCCTAGTACGCCGCCTGCCGTGTGATGAAGAGGTAGCGGATCGTACACTATGTCAGCTGACGTAAGCTCCGCAGCTCTATGCACTCCTAGTGGAAGTAGCATATACCTGGAAAAGTATAAGGTTACATTTTAATAATCTGTACGCATAGTAGTGGCACATCCAATTTTGGAATAAGGTCCTGCCAACCAAAATTGGGTCACGAGACTAGCCATAGACATACAGATCATAATGTCGCCTGCAAAGATGGTGTGCAACTGTGTGCACAAATGTGTTCGCAAATGCAAGTGTGCTCTATACTCCCTAACTCTCATAATACGATAGGACGGCAATCCGATACCACTGATGCGAGATCAGAAGCAGGACCAACAGCTTTACCTGTTTGCCGCAGCGGAAGTCAAATGGGCAGCACCCAAATATCTTTATATATATACATCTTCTGTGCGTGTATTTGTAATTAAACTCCTCTAAACGGCTGGACCAATTTTGATGAAATGTTTTGTGTGTGTTCAAGTGGATTCGAGGATGGTTTAGATTTGTTTTATTTTTTTCGTGTATACAGGACGTCTATCGGGACAGCTAGTTTTTTATAAATTATATCAATACTCTATGATTTCAAGAAATATAGAATCAAGAACACGAAATCCACTCAGGTTAAACCCAATTTATCCGATCCGATCAGCCGTGAATATAAACACAGACCAATGAAGTGAAATATAAAATGCTTATAAAAAACCAGGCTTACCTAATATTAGTAATAACAGCAGCCTTAGGAAACCCTGTTGTTCCACTCGTATATATATACAACACTGTGTCTCTAGGTTTCGCCTCACCAGCGTCTACCACAGGTTCTGAAGACATTTCCTTCAGCTCAGTTGCCAAAGGAGCAGTGTCTTGTAATACTGGAGCACTCTCTCGATCTGGCGAATTGAATTGGAAGAGGGGTATGTCTGGAATCTCGTGCTGGATTTCTTTTATAGCTGAAAATATACGAAGCAAATGATAAGTTTGTGTTTCGTCGTATCTAAAGGCACGGCGTACAACAGACATGTCGACCGTAATTTCATCACAACGAGCTGAATAATGTACAGTAGCGATAGCCTATTGACAGACCGTTGGACTGCCACGCAGAGGTCTTGATTCCACGCATCTCTGACTTTTTGAAATTATATGCGTATTAAATAGTAAATGTCCTCACGTTTTAACAGTGAAGAAAAACATCGTGAAGAAACCTGTAGTTCACCATGATATTTTTGAAGTTGTGTTAAGTATTGAAGACATAGCAATCGCTCGATTTATCGGAGTTGCTTGTCTAAGTCCTGCTTTAAGCGCAAGAAATACTTAGAAAATAAATCTATAAGACCATTTAATAACGACAGAAAGACTGAGCCTACCAGGATATCATAAAACATGACAGCTTACCTGCACTCATCTCATCACCAAACACTACTGCTTTGCAGCTCGCTATCCTCAAGCAATGGATTAGTTGGGCCCCCTTCAGATTCGTGTTTATTAGCGCTGTGGTGACCCTGATCTTTGCCAGCCCCAGCCAAATGAACACGTATTCAGGTTGTGTCTCCATCAACAGGGCTATCACCTCACCGGGCTTGAAGCCTTGCCGTTTAAAGTACCAAGATATACGGTTGCTGATTTCATCTCCCTGGAGACAATATTAAATTAATTAGGTCTTTTAATCACCTTGATATCATGTTAGTGTCAGACTTGCGTACTATTTTAACTTGCAAATTTAATAAATTATATGGTGCCCATGCAAAATATATCATTGACTACAAATAGATATTTTACAGTAATCTCAATCAGTTACAATCCTAAGGTAGTTAATTTACAATATTAAAATGCACGCTCTACGTTTTTTTTAAATGAACATTTTATCAGAGAGGACACGTCATATATTTTTATGTTTTTAAAGACCAATTTTGCTCCAGGATTATTTATAACGGTCACAAAGAATACCTTGGACTTGTAACTACTATTTCTCACAATTTTTGTACCATGTGGAAATTGAACCAACAATCGTCGCATGTCACGGCCACTTAAATCACCACGACATCAAATACAATATTTTAATTCTTTTTAATACGACTAATACTACGATATCACTATTGTGCAGGAATAACAAACATCAAAACAACGGATAGAAAGACACATCATGTGATTTAAACAAATAGGTACTTGTCCTATGTACTACGGATTAAATCTCACGGGAAGAAATCACTGCGTACTTCGGTATTAAGAGACTCAAGTACGAAGGCATCATAAAACAAAAGTATTACCTCGCTAAAAGTCAACGACCTATTGTCCATAACAAACGCCTTCTTGTTTGCGTTCATTTTCGCCACCTCTGTCCATCTTGAGACGACGGTTTTCCCTTGCCGCTCCCACATCCAGATCCAGAAAATTGTGTGTAAAAGGACTCGAAGACCACTGTAACAAATCAGTAGCATCTGTTTAGCGTTGAAAACATAGTATTGTAACAAAAATATGAGCAACATGTCACAGAAGATGACACTCCTCAAAATACATTATGATTATGGAGGAGAGGGAGTCCAGGCAAATATTACATAATATTTTTCCACAAGAAAAATTATAAAATATTGCTAGAAAACTGGGTTAAATTAAGTACTCACTCTTGAGACCATACATGAGTCCATGAACTGAATTAGAATGAATATTCTTTTATAAATTTTTGTAGTTCCTAATTAGGTATTTTATTATTCAATTTTCTCATTGTGATTCTGGGTTTTTAGTTGTCTTAAATACTAGTCTAAACTAGCCTTCAATAAAAATAATTAAGCAGATTATGTTTTTTAAATAAAAACAATATATTTAAGCACAGATTAAGATATTTACACTAAAAATACGCATTTTGAAAAATCTCATCTGAGATTATGGGAGGAGGGAGAGAATCAAGCCAAATCTCACAACATCTCATCAAGGGGTCGAAAAATCGTGAATATCGCCTCACGTAATTAATGGACCCCCCTTATGTTGCTGACTGTACTATGTGGCTCCACTTGTCAACAAAACATTCATAAATGCAGCTGGCACGTTGGCGTGCAGTTTATTATACAATTTAATTAAAAAATAACTCGCAAGTAACGATAGCCTATGGCCACTCAGTGCAGACCGGCGACACTTCGACCCAGTGGGATCTTTTGTGTCGACACTCTCCCAATAACGACTACCATAGATGTTAATGGCAGCCGGGACCAACGGCTTAACGTGCTTTCCGAGGCACGGAGCATGCGATAATTGTCAATCAATACGCACATAATTTCAAAAAGTCATATAACTTCCGAAAGTCAGAGGTGCGCGACGTGGGTTCGAACCCGAGAACCTCTGCATTGCAGTCTGATGGTCTCCCCACTGAGCTATCGCTGCTTATTGATAGCCTATTAAGTTTATTAAATTGCTTATTTACTACGTGTGAATTTAGGCGTACTTATAAATTATATAATGGTTAAGACATTTGATATCTTTAGTAAATGTGACTAAAATTAACTTGCAGATAGCCTGATTACAACATTAGCAAAAATTTTATATAACACAGGTCTTGGCAACGACAACGTAGATAAAAAATATTAGCAAAACGCTTCATAGCTTGGACTTACTAACTAAATTAAGTACAAATAAGAGCAAGATAATGATGGCCTGTCATGCAGCAGGAGTGCTGGTCGCATATCACGACACGCCAACCTGAATAACATACTCCGTCGGGCTCTTGTCACCGCCGCTGGCGTTCCGGCTCAGCTTGATCCACACGGCTTGATACGCGACGATGGCAAGAGATGGCAGATGGTATGTGATTACTGCCATGGAAAATGGGTAGGCCTTTGGTGTGGGATGCAACTTGTGTCGACACCCTTGCGCCATCACAACTTTCTAGCACAGCGGGTTGTGCTGGTGCTGCTGCTGCATCAGCGGAGACACTCAAACGGCGCAAATATCAAAACCTTATTGGTGAGTACATATTTAAGCCGTTTGATGTTGAAACGCTGGGGCCATGGGGTCCAAGTGCTAGGTCTGTTTATAGAGACCTAGCTAAGCGGCTGATCAAAGGGCTGGTATATTCGCTTCACGTGACCAAAGGGCTGGTATATTCTTTGCACAAAGAATAAGTATTGCCATTCAACGTGGCAATGCTGCCAGTCTTCTGGGCACATTGCCAATTGACGACAATGCGGAGATTATGACGCTTTTTAATTTTGTTGTTTTATTTTTCTCTTTAGTTAATATGTATTGTAAATAATTTGTGTATATATTAATTATTTGTTTATTTGATGTGCAATAAATAGTTTTTATTATTAGAGCAAGATCAATAAACATCCAGCATTCAAACATTCCTACATTCAATATACCAGGTTCTCAGAAACTTGACGTAGTTACATAACACATCGATGACGAGCGCTCGCCTGTTCGAGCAATCATTCAATCATTGCAAGTATGGACCGACACCTCATGCGTACATCTTGTTGCCGGCTGCGATCCTGGTATAATAGTAGCCATCCGGCGTACTATAGACGTGCATTGCAAAAAACATTAACTTGTTTTTAAACTAAACTTGTAAAGCAACTTTGTTCATAGACCTTCGATAATTACACAGATAGGAGGAATGAAAAGTTATTTATAGTTTAAAACCAAAAGATTTTGCGTCTATGATGATTGGAATTTTTTTTTACAGTATAATCACTTTATGTGGTCTGACAGTCGTTGTTCTATTTGAATGAACCAATCGCAGCGCCACCTACCAGGTCTGATTGCGAATTATCCAGAGACATACTTAAACACTCACAAAAATTTCGTCAAATTCTGTCCAGTAGCTTAAGTGGAGTTTAGTACCTAACATACACACATATAGAATAATATCTATACTCATATTATAAAGCTGAAGAGTTTGTTTGTTTGAACGCGCTAATCTTAGGGACTACTGGTAATTTTTCAATTCGAACCAGTAGTTCCTGAGATTAGCGGGTTCAAACAAACAAACAAACTCTTCAGCTTTATAATAGTACAGATTGTTACTATAACGCTAACCGACTGAACTCAAGCAGTTCAAGTGACTATAATTTGTGACGTCATTTCGCCAATTATTATTGTTATATTTAAACCTAACCTGTAAACTATCTTTACCAGTAATATGGCACTGGTTATCGTTATAATTTAGTTCGTGCAACTGCGTCTAAATTATAAGATACTTCTGCCAGAACTATCTAGAAATTACCTGAGAACATACTCGAACACTTCCCAGTGTAAACACTCACAAAAGTACTAGGAGATCAGGAGAGGCCAAGGTCCAACGGGTAATTGCCACGGACACCTTGTCGCTGCACAATAGAGAGCTATCAACGGCGTCCGGCGTTTCAGATTACTTGTCATCATCTTATGCATACCCAGTAGTTCGAGCATAAAGTATTCCTGTCTTCCGAATTGAGGACAGGAAAAATGGCTTCTAGAAGGGAGTTTTAAAGTTATATTCAGTATAATAAATGTTAACAATCATATTCAACAGTTAGGTTAATCCCTTGCTGAGGTCAGCTATATAATATCAGCCCTGTATGAAACTGTCCCACTGCTGGGCACGGGCCTCTTCTCAGTGTAGGCTAGGGCCATAGTCCACGATGCTGGCCTAGTGCGGGTTGGCAGATTTCACATATCTTTGAGAATATTTATTGAGAACTCTTAGACATGCAGGTTTCCTCACGGTGTTTTCCTTCACCCTTAAAGCAAGCGATAATTAACTATTTAATACGCACATAACTTCGGAAAGTCAGAGATGCGCGGATTGGGATCGAACTCGAGACCTCTGCGTGGCAGTCCAACGGTTTCCCACTAGGCTATCGCTGTTGCAGCTAAGGATTGGCTATATACTAAGACCCAGGTTTTAAAAGGTATGTTATAAAAATTATTTAGGTCCGGTTCTTATATCAAGAACCAAGTCGATTTAGCCAAGAACAGTTAATTTTTTACATATTTTTCATGGAATATGTGTCAAAAATTAAATGTCTGTAGGAAAAATGTCTAGTTTTTTAAATATAGGGACCGGGCCATTATTCTCACCGCATGCCTGCATTTTGAATATAATAAGTATTTGTAATTTTCTGAGCAGTGTATCTCTAGACATTTAAAATTCATGCAGATGCTATTTTTGAATATTAGTTGAATAACTATTTGACAGAAGAATAATCATTAATCAATCAACGTAATCCTAAAAACATTTGACAAGACCAAGTAGTTGACCAAACGTTCAGAAACACGAAATTGTACTTAATATAGAGTTGGACAGCTGATTTATAATTTTCCGTTGATCAGCGGTTGAGAAACCAGTCGTTTGGCACAATGATTACATATATTATGATCGATGCCCTATCATGACAATTTTCGGATTGAAAATAAACAACGAAATGAATACATCCTAAACCACGGCAAAAGCAAAAAGAAAGTCAGATGAAGTGTATTATAGTATACGTAAATCATATTGTTTTGTCTGTATTAATACGGAGGAAAGATTTAATTTTTTTGATTCTTTGTAACGATTTAACCCAAAAACTACTCAAGTGATTAAAAAAATTATTTTACTATTAGAAATCTATATCATCACCGAGTAACATAGGTAATATATTATTTAAAAGTACTTGTTACTAACATAACCTTACCTACATTATGAAATGGAGTTCCAATGTCAGTGTCATAAAATCACAAAATATCCTAAATTTTTTTTTTCTTAAAAAGCACATCGCCTGCCCTATGAGTAATATCTACATCGCGAGGGACTTTACAAACATACAAACAGCGGACACACAGAACACCTAGACTCAGAACAAATATTTGTGGATCACACAAATTTTTGTCTGTGCCCCACAAAAATATCGAACCCACAACACTCGGCGCAGTGGCAGTGGCGAGGCGACCATTTAAACCACTACACCATCCGTGCAGTCACATAAATATCAAATGCCATCAAAAACATAGTCTTGTAAAAAAAACCAAGTCTCGCAACTCAATTCTTCTACCGTAAAAAGTTGTGAGGTCCATGTAATACCAAGCCGGTTAATTTATTCAGTCCCTACTTAAGGGACCTTCTGTCTTAAGTTATTACATAATTAGCTAACCTAACAACATCTTATAGTGACCATATCAATATTAAAATCTTTTATGTTTTAAATAAATAGATTGACTTTGCCATCGCATGAAAACACAATGTATCTCACAAGTAATACATATTATATTAGATTAGATTGTTTAGTGCGATTACCAAGTCAATCTATTTATTTAAAACATAAAAGATTTGCCTAGCCTGAACTATTTCAAGAAAAGGATAGTACGGCCGTGCCGCTTTTTTGCTCGACTTGGCGGGGGTACTACCGTCAAGTCGAGAACATTTAAGTCTATATTTCACGTTTATTAAAATAGATAGAAATTATATTTCCAACAGCTTATTATGCTAATTGACTCTCTAATATTACAAGTGATAGTTTTGAATGCTTTGCCGTACAAAAAATATTAATGAAGTAAATTTTATATGCAAAGGCCACAAAGTAAAATAATTATAATAAATTAAATAAGTAAAGCTAATTAAACTGGTATTGTCAAAGATAAGTTCGATATGCTTGTAGACTATTTTGGTGTGTGGAGGTCACAACGTAGGCACGTAGGATTAAATCAGCAGGCCTACCGGTGACTAGTCGTACTCCATGGGTCATTACTATGACGGCCTCGATGGCGTAGTGGTTAGTGTAACCAACTGCTGCGCCTGAGGTCGCGGGTTCGATTCCCGCACAAGTCAAACATTTGTGTGCATGAAAATGGATGTTTGTCTTGGTCTGGGTGTTTCTATGTATAATATGTATGGATTTACAAAAAAAAAAGTATATATGTATGTTTATCCATTGTCTAGTACCCACAGTACAAGCTCTGCTTAGTTTGGGCTAGATGGTGTTGTGTGAATGTGGTAGAATATTATATATTATATTATATTATTATATTATATTATTACTGTCAAATGACACGGATGGCGTAGTATTTTAAGTGGCCACCTCTCCACTGTTATAGTTAATTTCTGAGTATTAATTTGATTGTTAAAAATTATGTATTTACTTTGTGATAAGTTACGATGGGGTTGACATATCCGTATAGGATAAAAACCACAAAATAAACTTAAAAAAAAAACAAAAAACCTCTCCACTGCAACCGCGCCGAGTATTGTGAGTTCGATCCCCGCGTGGGACAAAATCAAGTGTATTCTACAAAATGGTTGTTCTGTTGTAGTGTAGGTGTTATTTGTGTCCGTTGTTTGAATATTTGTAAAGCCTCCACGGCATAGGAATTTTCCTTTTTCTTTTTTATTTTCCTCGTCAAAATGGCTACACTCCACCTGGTGGTAAGCAGTCGTGTGGTCTAAGAGCAGTAGCCTCCACACCGCCCTCATAGCAGCCGAGGCGATGTTGAGGTCTCTACTTTGACGGCCTGAGAAGGTGCTTTTCACGCCCCGCTTAAAGGACCCAGGATTGAAGGAAGAAGGAAATACGTGCCTTGGCAGAGAATTCCATGCCTTAGTCGTTCGGCAGAGATATGAGGACCCAAACTTGTTGGTACGCGCTCTAGTCGACTCTACTGTGTAAGGATGGCATCTGAGCCCAGCACGCGTTATTCTGGATAGGAAAGGGGAGGGCGGGATAAGGTGGAATAACTCTTCAGAGCACTCCCCGTGGTATATTCTGTAGAAATATGCCAATGAGGCAATGTCCCTACGGAGTTGATTATAGATTGCGCGGGAGAAGTCTTTTAAAAAAAAATTAGGGCCGTCTTTGGGGACTGCCGATAGAATAGAAGTGAAAACTTTAATCCTTGATCATAAACACTTCCTTATAAACAAAAAAAAGGAAAAAAAGGGGCGGGCCGGATTCCTGATACTCTCTTAAGTGTTATTAAGGGGATCAAAATTTCATTATTTTTGCTTAGGACGCACCATTTCTGAAATATTGTTAGTATTCTAAAATAATTCAAAAATGGAAAGCGTGGAAGCGTGACGATGACGCGAGTTCCATGATTTTTGTTCACCCAAGAAGTGCTCAACGCGCCTAAAGAATTCTTCACTTCAAAAATTACAATATTTTTATTTTAAGATTTGTTTTGATTGTTAAGATTGCATTATATGCAATCTTAACTCTGCAACTGCATGTTTTATTGGTTTCCTACTGAAATATTCTGAATTAAGCGATGCAGCGAGAGGTCGTGAGTTCAAGTCTCAACCTACAATACCGATATGAACTCAATTATAATAAAAACATAGCTAGCTTAGCTGAAATGGTTAACACAAATACCAGTAATCTGTAATTCAAATTGCTAGTTATATTTAAAAAAAATACTGTCTATACAAATACCGACTGCCACGCCTGAGGTCGCGGGTTCGATTCCCGCACAAGTCAAACATTTGTGTGCATGAACATAGATGTTTGTCTTGGTCTGGGTGTTTCTATGTATAATATGTATGTATTCACAAAAAAAAAAGGTATATATGTATGTTTATCCATTGTCTAGTACCCATAGTACAAGCTCTGCTTTGTTTAGGCTAGATGGTGTTGTGTGTGTGTGATAGAATATTATTATTATTATTATTATTATAAATAAATAAAATTGAAGTGTCTGTTTGTAATTTCAAAATAACAGCTTCTTATCTAATGCATATGAAAGTATATAAGGTACATATAGGAAAACATCTATTTTAAAAATTTTTGCCTGTCTGTGTCTGTCTGTTTGTTCCAGCTAAGCTCCAAAATGGCTAAACCCATTTTGACGGGACTTTCACTGTCAGATAGCTGATGTTATAAGGAATAACATAGGCTACCTTGATTTTAGTAAAAAATAAGGTTCCGGGGAGACAAACACTTTTTAATTAAAATCTACGCGGACGAAGTCGCAGGTAACAGCTAGTCGATAATACGAAAGTATTCGTGTAACCCAAATATACGAAAAATTAATTTCTGCCGATTTTTGTTAATTATCATCTTTTGAAAACAGTTTAATTTCAATGACTAACATCGCGTAAACTTAAGATAATATTATCTAACCTAAATTCAGCTATTCCGATAAGTTTACCCGGCGAACGGACGGCTGTGTCTTTGTTAGCGGTCCCACCTACGAGCCTAACTCGTGGCAAATTTAGTTGACCTCGCGTATCAATCGATCAGCGAGTTCACCATTGAGTCACCGCCTTTGAAGGTGCGTGCGTTATGAGTAGTAATTAACTAATGAATACACAAATAATAATATTCTACTATAATAATATTCTACCTTTTTATATTTCTATGATTCTACCACATACACACAACACCATCTAGCCCAAACTAAGCAGAGCTTGTACTATGAGTACTAGACAATGGATAAACATACATATATACTTTTTTTTGTAAATACATACATATTATACATAGAAACACCCAGACCAAGACAAACATCCATGTTCATGCACACAAAATGTTTGACTTGTGCGGGAATCGAACCCGCGAGCTCAGGCGTGGCAGTCGGTTACACTAACCACTACGCCATCGAGGCCGGCACTGTACGTGTGTATAACTGTCGTTATACACACGTAGCAGTCATTTTAACGGTTTATTCCGCATTCGGCCCTCAAGTTTCGTCCCACACGTAGAAATACGCATTCGCCCCAAAATAGTTTCTTATATGGGGCATAAATAAATATTAATTTCTTAATGTAATTCCTATTTCGTCCCAAATTATGTTTTATGTCTTTAAATATATTTTGATGTGCAATTTGTATTTTTGGTAAGCATATTTTGCTGTGCAATTAGTATTTTTTTGCTGTGCAGTTAAATATTACCCATAAAATAATACCTTTTTATCCTTACCAATATTATAAATGCGATGCGTTGGTTTGTACTTTTTTCACGCATCAACGGACCTATATGATTTTGGCGTAAAGGCTTTGGCTTTATACCTCAGCAAAACGCACAGTTCTCAATGAATAGTCGCGAGAGAGAAAATGGAAAATTACAAAAAGTACTGGGAAAGCATTATTGCTATATCTATACTTAATATTATAAATCTATACTAATACTAGCTGTCCCGACAGACGTTGTCCTACACAAGAGAAAAAAAAAAGTATCTAAACCATTCTCGAATCCACTTGAACACACACAAAAAGTTTCATCAAAATCGCTCCAGCCGTTTAGGAGGAGTTCAGTGACATACACACGTACAGTAGAATTATATATATAAAGATTATAATGCTGAAGAGTTTGTTTCTTTGTTTGAACGCGCTAATCTCAGGAACTACTGGTTAGATTTAAAAACCCTTTTAGTGTTGGATAGCCTATTTATTGAGGAAGGCTATAGACTATATAACATCACGCTACGATCCACGGGGGCGGCGCAGTAACGATAAACGCAGGTGAAACCGCGGGAACATCTAGTTATGTATACGAGAGAGGATATTGGCGACAAGTACTAGGCAAACAAAATGATATTTTCTGTGGGGATAGATCTTTAAAACCAAGAGACGGGCAAATTTTACAAAATATTGTATTTTAATTAATAGGTACTCTCAATATTGTAAAAACATTTATTTGCCAATTCAATAGAAATAAAGTCACAAACAACGAAAGATGCAACAAAATTCCTCTATTGTGTATCGTATCTACGGACTTCGTACCGCCCGCAAGTACCAGGGCGCCATGAATGAACAGAGCTACGAGACACGAGACACCGCGCCGACTTGTACTCGTATCATTCAAAGTAATAAGATCGAGACCTACAAATTGAGGGCGATTCATTAAATATTTCATTCAGCATAAAGGCGTAGACATGTTAATGCATCCCGAGACTAAAAATAAAAATAGAAAACCAAATTAATATAAGTTTTAAATTTTGCAACTACGAAAAATTCTTAATAAAGCATTGAAATACGTTTTTTTTTAATTTTTTCGGGCGAGTTTGTATTCTGAAGCCTTTCAAGAATAGCTCCAAGAAAGGAAAATATCTCATATTTATAGTTTAACAATTATATCACTTGCAATGTTCATGTTCAAGCAGCAAAAAATTATTAATTAACTATTGCATAACTAATTAAAAAATTGTAATAAAAAAAGTTTTCCGTCGGATTCTTGTTCATTTATCTATCCAGCAGGCCCCTGAATTTTTTCGTTTCTTAAATTTTATATTAAATACGTTTAAATAATTTTTATTGATAGTGTCAAGTAGGCGTGGCTTGTGCAAGCCAGAGTACCCGCTTTCGGTTGTATTTTCATCTCTCTGGGAAAATTATAAATATTGGTCCTACAATTCCGGGAGTCGAGAACTTTTTAAAAAATGCCTCCTCTTTTTGAATCTGTTTTTAGATTTGAAAAATCTCAATTAGATTTTGATATATTTGCAAAAAACGAAACCCCTTGTTTTCTTTTAGTTAATTGTTTTTAACTTTTGCAATTTTTGCAAGTGGAACTTGAATTTTTTCAAAAGTCATACATATGCCCATTCCGAATCGAATGACACCTCGTTCATATTTTTCCGAGACTGCTGAAAAAAGTTGACCAAAAAAGCACTTGTTGACTACTGTATTATAATTCATTTTATTTTCAGTTCAAACTTGTAAAAAAATAAAAGATATCTAATACCTATACTTTGTTAACAAAGCAGTTTTTCGTCTTGCTTAGTTTGCATATACGAGGTGACATCTAGAACGACGATATTATAATATACTAGATTTTGCCCTCAGCTTCGGTCGCATAATTATTGTAAGTTAGGTTAGGTTTTTCTATCGATGAAAGTAACCTGTGTCCTATTCTGTCCCTGACAACGTGTTTGCAAAATTTTATGATGATCGTTCGAATAGTTACGGCGTGGAAGCGTAACAAACAAATAAACTAACAAACAAACTCACTTTCGCATTTATAATATATCTAGTTAGGATGTTTGAGTGACTCGGTATGATTATTTAGTTTTCACCTCGAGCTCACTATAATCCTGACTTTGACAGTAAGCACTTATTCTTAGCGAGATAAGAAGTGAGATCGAAAGTGAAATCTTACAGAAAAGCATTGCAGTTTTTTTTGCTGACAGTGTGATTCTTGGGCCTTTTAGGCTGAAGACATAATATCTATATAAATAAATAAAATTGAAGTGTCTGTTTGGAATGTTAAAATAACAGCTTTTTAATAATGCATATGAAAGTATATGCGGTACTTAAATCAAAATTCTATTTTTAAAATTGTTGTCTGTCTGTTTATTCCGGCTAATCTCTGTAACGGCTGTACCGATTTTGACGGGACTTTCACTGGCAGATAGCTGATGTTATAAGGAGTTACTTAGACTACATTTATTTTAGAACAATTATAGAGCCGCGAAAATAAAACCACGCCGCCGAAGTCACGAGTAACACCTAGCTTTCAATATAACAAAAACAGCGCGGGTAGGTATAGGAGGTATACCTACCCGCGATACCTACTATACCAGGGATACCTACTTGCGATAAAAAAGTCTTGGGTTCAATCCTCAGTCATCAAACTACAGAATTAGGAAAATAATAAAAAAATTCTTATAACGTAGTAATAAACTTTGGCATAATAAGACAAAAGCGTGTATCAGTCATTTGATAAGTGAGTTCTTATCAGCAATTAGTTAGAGTTCATACAATGTATTAAAGTTCAATATTATACATAATTATACTAGATGTGCCCACGTTTTCATTCGCGTTTATCGTTACTGCGCCGCTCCCGTGGGTCGTAGCGTGATGTTATATATTTATTTATTTTTTATATAGCCTATAGCCTTCCTCGATAAATAGGCTATCCAACACCAAAAAATTTTCCAATTTGAACCAGTAGTTCTTGAGATTAGCGCGTTCAAACAAACAAACAAACTCTTCAGCTTTATAATATTATATTTATAGAAGTGACTTTACTGTTTATTCATAGTGCAGCAGTTTATTCATTCCGTGGCTCAGCGGTAGTGAATGCGACTGCTGTGCATGAGGTCTCTGGTTCGAATCCCGGGTCGGGCCAACAAAAAGTTATTGAGTTTTTCTGTTAAGAAATCTCAATAGGAGCCCGGAGTTAGGAAGTTGGCGGTGTTAGACACCCCCATGTCTCGGAAAGTACGTAAATCCGTTGGTCCTGCGCCTGATATCTCTCCGGTCGTGTCGGATTACCGTCCCATCGGATCATGAAGGTTAGGGAACAGAGAGTGCACTTGTGTTTGCGCACACGCTTGTGCTCTATAATATCTCCTGCGCAAATGGCCAGTCTCCGTTAAGATTGGCCGCCGTGACCGAAATTCGGTCTAGAGGATATTACAGTACAGGAGATGTGTTTTAAAAAAAGAAAATCCCGATAACACTTTCGAATTCCAAGAGCTCGTGCATAGCATTTACTACTGAGCCGTCAAGGTAGTTAACTTATAATTCTATTTTAAGATAGTTTTACTTTTTTAAATTAAAGTGTACGTTACTTAATATTGTCTTCTGTTTACGCGAATGTTATTCATTGAAATTAAACTCTATATACGGATTTTATCGCGTTGTTTATTTGACACTTTATTACATAATTTAGAAACTGTTACACTACTACTATTAAACTTTACTAATTTTTAAGCGTCGCATCCCGTCCAGCGTAAATAAGACAAAATAACAAAAATATAACGCACTCTCTTGCACGATTCGCAACGTTCAACTTCTAATAGATCAAAGTCCAAACAGTCTAGGTTGATGTGTCGCTGTGTGTACATATAAGTTGTAAAATACGTTTTAAAAGACTGGCCGCCAATTTCTTGCTGGTTTCTTCTCATAGGCTCAACCTTTTACCTGAACCTAAGGTAGATTCACTAGACTCACTAACTCATAAACTTTGACGTTCATAAGTGTTATTTTGTAACCTAAATGATTATTGACATCCTTTTTTCTTTTAAAAGACAACTCCCGCACTAGATATAATTCCTGTGTCGCGGGAGACTACAAACATTCAAACAACGGACACAAAGAACACCCAGACTCGGAACAACCTTTTGTGGATCACACAAATTTTTGTCCCGTGTGGGAATCGAACCCACAACACTCCGCGCAGCGGCAGTGGCGAGGCAACCACTTAAACCACTAAGCCATCAGTGCAGTCCAATATGTTTAGTCTTCTTCTTCAATTTAAGAGCCAATCTCTTGTCGGTCTCTCTCTTCTTCTTCTCTTGTTCTTTTTGTCTTTTTCTTCTTCTTCTTACTTATTTTTGTTTAGTACATAATGTAAATTCAGCAACTTCAGTAGACTCACTAACTTTGACGTTCATAAGTGTTACTTTGTGACCTACATGACTTCAACTTCGATAAGTAAGAAAAATTGGACTGTTTATACATACACAGTTTATACTATGTAGTTTTTATCATCTTACGATGTTTTGCAATACGGCCATTGACATCACATCGCTTATCAGTTATCATTAAACAGCGCAATGTATCAAGAATAATTGAACCTCGAAGCGTTTAATATTAATGAATATCCAATTAACTCTTTGATCTGTCACTTGAGTGAGCTCAATGATCTCATTATAGTAAGCTGACACCTAATGTCACTGACATATCCTACATGCCAACCCGCACTGAGCCAGCGTGATGGACTATGTCCTAACCCTTCTGACACTGAATAAAGGTCGGTGCCCAGTAGAGAGACAGTTTATACACATAGATATATTCACGCCCGTTTCCCAGAAGGGTAGGCAGAGACTACGGATGTCCATTTTCTGCTATCCTGCCACACTTCTCTGGCTTCATTCACTTTCATCACATTCCTCATACACGCTCGCCAGTTTAAGGTGCTCTTAACCTGGCCTTTGTCCAGAACGTCTCCGATCTGATCAAGAAACGTTCGCCTAGGTCTACCTCAGAGGTTTCCAGACGTTTTTTCTTATAAACCACTTACAAAATGTAGGTGGTTCCGGTGGACCCCTTGCAGCTACAATTCTACCATAGTCCTTGGTATTTAAATTGGTGAAGAATCAAACAAGTTCATTTAAATTTTTTTATCAAATATTTACGGGCCGACCTTTTTTTTTTTAATTCTCTGGACTGAACCTACCATGGTAGGAGGGCTGACCTTCCGGAAATTCTGTACCTAAAAATCGTTAGGTTCGAGACCATTGGTACTGAATATGGAATATGTTCGTGGACCCCCGCTTACGAATTGTGAACCTCCATTTTTTGTCACGCCAACGTAGACCCCCGTCGAGTCTCCCGTGGACCCCTGCGGGTCCACCTGGAGCACTTTGGGAACTAATGGCCTACCTCTTTATATACAGTGCAAATAATGTCCTCCAGACCGAATTTCGGTCACGGCGGCCAATCTTAACGGAGACTAGCAATCTGCGCAGTTATAGTGCACAAGTGGGTGCGCAAACACAAATGCACTCTCTATTCCCTAACTCTTATATTTTCTTTTTCGTGTGGTTAGTGGCCAACCTGTTGTCAAGAGTTGTTCAAGCCGCCCGTAGGCCTCTGACATGGCTTAACGACTGCTGTCAATTTTACAACAACCGGGACCGACTTTTTACGTGCCCGCCGAAGCACGGAGACGCTCAGATGAAATACCACTAAGCGGTCACCCATCTATAGACTGACTGCACCCAAGTTGCTTAACCTCGCTAATCGTTTACCGATCAGTGAGTGCAACTGGCTATGAGCGCGCTCTTATGATCTGATGGGACGGTAATCCGATACGACCGGAGAAAAAATCAGGCGCAGGACCAACGGCTTCACCTACGTGATGTCCGAGGCACAGAGGGGTGGACAGCCAATACAATCGGCGTACAAAAATTAAAATGATAAAAACAAACACTTAGGTAGTGATTTCCATTCCTTTGCGGTACGCATTATGAAAGTGGAAGCAAAGCGGTTCGTGCGTAAATGTGGTATATCCACCATATACCTGTGCCGCTAGTCTGTTTGTCTCGTCGTTCGATGTTAGAGTGGGGAAGGAGGAATTAAATTATGCAGTTCACAAATTAATTATTATGCTGAACATTGGCCTCTCCCAAGGTTTTCCACACAGACCGGTCTTAATATATTTTACTTTATGATAAATTTAATGAGTTACTGACGAATTGGTGAGTATGAGAAATAAATATACTACAATATCTAAATACAACCTAAGCAACGTTAGCTCGTGTGTTTGTGTATGTTTTACTTAATTTGCGGGTTTTTTGAAGTGAAAACTTCTTTAGGCGCGTTGAACACTTCTTGGGTGAACAAAAATCATAGAACTCGCGTCATCGTCACGCTTACACGCTTTATTATTTTATTTTAGAATATTAACAATTTCTCGGAAATGGTGCGTCCTACGCAAAATATAACAAAATTTTGACCCCCTTAATAACCGCTAAGAGTGTATCAGGAACTAGCATCGGACCCGCCCCTTTTTTTACTTTTTGATTTATTTTAAGTGTTTATGATCAAGGATTAAAGTTTTCACTTCTATCGGCAGTCCCCAAAGATTGCCCCAATTTTTTTTTATTATTTCAATTACCTCGTTTTTCTCGCGATAGAAGTTTACGTTTATATTCTCGGCGATCTCAATGTCACAAGTTTGAAACCCGGTTCGAGTAAAATGTAATTGGATTTCTATCACGAGGTTCTAGCCGTGCAGAGTCGAAAGATGTACTCGGTAAATAGCAATTACTCAGACATGAGGCCTGTGATATACGTACCGGCAATGTTTGGAAAAATGCTTCACCTACCGCTTAGATAACCTACACAATACAATCCATGTATGTTTTATTACTCGCTATAAGCAGGGATGAATTACAACTAAAATAATTGAATTAAAATCTAGGTACTTACTGAAAGTCCCTGTGACATGTTTTCTTCAATATATAAATCCACTGATATCTGTCGCCGGTCATGAAATAAGCGGCAAAGAGGGCGATCGCTCCCACCATCGTGGGAGACCCGCGAGTGAGCCATCCTAATGACGCAGTCAAGACAGCAATCGATGTCAGAATAACCCCCTTCTTTCTCTCCGCATCCTCGAACCGAACTCCTGCCTTTTCTGTCATCCTGGTACTTTCATTTGGTGTGGCACATAGTTTCTGAAATAAAAATTCTGTAATGTTCTCGTGATCGGAAGGTATCTTTATCAAATAATAAAGCAGCGAGTATTTAACAATATATTTTAAACTGAACCGAGATGGTACTCGATCGAATAATCGGACAGGACTCTCTTTGATGCGGTAAGAAGATGCTTTATGTATTGTCTCACAATCAACAGGATCATTAGGAATGGTAGTGTACATATTCAAAGGTCACAATAACAACTTAATGGAATATTAAATAAATCATTACCTAATGAGATGAGAACAGTAAATAATCGATTAGTTAAATACTTAACATAACAGGATATTTTGATATACTAAATGTGTGGACATAACAATTCTTTTTAGTACAATTAATTATACATAGTCTCGCCAATACCCGCGAAAGGATAAGCTGATAGATACACCCACTGTTCGCCATTGTAATATAATTTTTTATATTATATTATATTATTTCGATATCTGCTGTATCAATTTTTAATAATTTCTATTAAATAGTACAATTCAAGCAGTATAATAATAATATTCTATCACATACACACAACACCATCTAGCCCATACTAAGCAGAGTTTGTACTATTGGTACTAGACACTGGATAAACATACATATATACATATTTTCATTTTTGTAAAATACATACATATTATACATAGAAACACCCAGACCAAGACAAACATCCTTGTCCATGCACACAAATGTTTAACTTGTGCGGGAATCGAACAAGATCATGTCAAAAAAGTATCATATTTTTATTTTTGTGGCACATTTATTATTTTAGTGTAATTACTGTTGGAAAACTAAATAAATAAAAATTGGGGCAGTCTTTGGGGACTGCAGATAGAAGGGAAAACTTTAATCCTTGATCATAAACACTTCATATAAAACAAAAAAAAATAGGGGTGGGTCGGATGCTAGTTCCTGATACACTCTTAGCGGTTATTAAGGGGGTCAAAATTTCGTTATATTTTGCGTAGGACGCACCATTTCTGAGATATTGTTAATATTCAAAAAAAAATAATAAAGCGTGGAACCGTGACGATGACGCGAGTTCCATGATTTTTGTTCACCCAAGAAGTGTTCGCCTAAAGAAGTTTTCACTTCAAAAACTAGGATCCACATAATATTATAGGAACTACCATATTGCCGACTATTGCAGACTCCGTGCTACTTACTACTCGCAATTTATTGACGGAAATACCCAATAACACTTTGACCCATCTGAGAATCAATTGCAGCTGATTTCGACATACACGAACGGCGAAAAGTCATATATTTCAGTCGTTACAAAAAGAGCATTCATAGCGATAATCAAGGTTTGGCAAATAATCTCCATTATAATAATAATATCAGCCCTGTTTTAAACTGTCCCGATGCTGGTCACGGGCCTCTTCTCAGTGTGAGAAGGGTTAGGCCATAGTCCACCACGCTGCGCTGGCCTAGTGCGGGTTGACAAACTTCACATAACTTAGAGAACATTATGTAGAACTCTTAGACATGCATATTTCCTCACGATGTTTTCCTTCACCGTTAAAGCAAGCGATAATTATCTATTTAATACGCACATAACTTCGAAAATTCAGAGATGCGCTCCCTGGGATCGAACTCGAGACCTCTTCGTGGCAGTCCAACGGGGTCTTACTAGCCTAACGCTGCTTGGTTTTACCATCCACGTAACAAAGGTAAAATAAACCTGAAGTATTTGTCACATGTTCATGAATATTTCAGTGAAGATTAAACTAAGTATTATGAGATAAGTTTTAAATTAATTTATGATTTAAGTCACTAATTACAATTAGGTACATATATAATAAGCTCAACGTGAGAAACATGCTGCATTTTAAATTTATTGTTAATTACAAGCAATTGTTTTCCTAAAATAAACTAAAATAAGATATAAGATTAAAATCAAAATTGTTTTTTGGCGGATAGTTCCCAAATAAATTGTTAATACAATGTAATTCCATGACATAATATGTAGATTTATTAAAATTACTACAATATGAGATGAATTAAATTTATTACTTTAGAAGCAATTATTATGTTTATTTTAAAAACTGCACATCATGCATAGAACACTACATTGGCGGACTTAATGCCAAGGGCATTCTCTACCAGTCAACCGTAGGGTGATAGAGATAAAAAAGTAAGTGCATACGCATACAATAGCATTATAAATATACATGTATTTAAACTAAAGAATAGCACAAAACCCAAACTGCCTTGGCCAACCCGGAAGGCAACAGGTTGCGTACCCAGGTTGGCCGATGTAAAGACAATCTGTCAAGGTGGGGTTATATAGACACAAGTGCGAATGCATGTGACTGCGGCGTATCACCCCTGACAATGGGTCATCTGTTGTCGTGCCCCGTGAGCCCAGAATCGTGCACACTGGATGACCTGTACCAGGCTAAACCAAATGCAATCCGCGTTGTCGAAAACTGGTCCAAAATTATATAAATGTGTTGCCATCGACACGATAAGTATGTAATTACATAAAAGTAATGATATTTATATAAGACTAGCTGTCCCGACAGACGTCCTGAACACACGAAAAAAGAAATAAAAAAAAAATCTAAACCATTCTCGAATCCACTTGAACACACACAAAAAAAATCATCAAAATCGGTCCAGCCATTTAGGAGGAGTTTAATTACAAACATGCACAGAAGATTTATATCTATACTAATATTATAAAGCTGAAGAGTTTGTTTGTTTGTTTGGTTGAACGCACTAATCTAGGTACTGATTCGATTTGAAAAATTATTTTAGTGTCAGATAGCTCATTTATCGAGGAAGGCTATATAACATCATGCTATGACCCACGGGGGCGGCGCAGTAATGATAAACGCGGGTGAAATCGCGGGAACATCTAGTATATCAAATAAAATAAAATATATATGAACCGACGGGCGTGTATGAGGAATGTGATGAAAGTGAATGAAGCCAGAGAAGTGTGTCAGGATCGTAGCAAATGGAAATCCGTAGTCTCTGCCTACCCCTCTGGGAAACAGGCGTGAATCTATGTATGTATATAAATATATACATTTAAATATATAGACGCCTACATACATATATACCTATATACATACATACATACGTAACATATTACTGATGAGATGGAACAGATAAACTGTCAAGGAAGAGAGCACGTACTTTTAATTTGAAAGTGCAACGATTTGTGGACATCCTGACGTCTTGAGGGAGCGCATTCCAAAGTAAAACGGACTGGACGAAGAAGGAAGAATATAGGAAACCAGATGTATGGTAGAGACAAAGTAAGAGGAGGTTATTGGAAGAACGAAGATTTCTAACATTTTGGAACATAGGTAATAATAATAATATAAATTCATTTATTTCTCTCAAAAGGTGCACACATCGTTTCAAACACAAAAGGAGTATAGTAACAGTTACAAAATCAACCTTTTTGAGAGCTGGAGTCTGTAATAGGTTCGAAACCTATGTGACAAATCTCCAGGCTCTCTCTCTATCGAGATCACATATATGGTAAACTTATAAGTATGTACGGTAAAGTCTAGAAATGAACCTAAATTATATAATGAACAAATTAAGCACACAACATACAACTAAAGTAAATATAAAATATAATAACAAGACATAAATATAACATGTATGTGCATGTGTCTGTGTGTGTGCGTCTGTGTGTGTGTGTGTGTGTGTGTGTATGTGTGTGTGTGTAAGGGGGTGTCTGTGTGTGTGTATTTTTGTACGTGTGATGTGTGTGTGTATATGTGCTGTGCATGGTTTGGGTGCGAATACCAGTTAATCCGTTTATTTTAAAGTAACAATGAGACTTTCAGGTATTGGAAAAGGCAGGTTAAATAAGTGCGGCGTTAATAATTTGGTGAGATTAGAATCATCATCATCATCATCAGGCTATAATAGTCCACTGCTGATTAGAATAGAAAATAATATTGTAAGAGCACACAAACTACGGCGTTGACGAATGGGTAACCATTTTAAAGTGGATCTATAAGATGAAATACGGTCATATTTACGAAGATTATAAATTAATCGAATACATATATTTATTGAGTAGATCTGCATTCACATCGCCACAAAGTCTGCACAAGCATTATTTTCGTCTTTGATGGGAGAAAATTCTTTAGGCGATACAAGGCGCGTAGCGTTCCTGTTACTCTCTGACTGACACTAGTAACCTGAGCTTGCCAATTTAAATTGGAGTCAATGAGCAAACCCAGATCCTTTACAGTAGGACTAAACGGTATTGGTGTCCCATCATACACAACAGGCGGTAAAGTACTAGAGTCCAGCCTGCTTATCAGTCGTTGACTTCCAACTAAAATTGAATGACACTTAGTCGGGTTAACGGACAATTCAAATCTACAAGACCAGCTTGTAATTGCTTCAAAATCAGCATTTATTTTATAAATGGCTTCAGATAGATTATCTGCAGTGGCTTGAGCATATAGCTGCAAGTCATCGGCATAAAGATGATACGTGCACTGAAGATTCTGAGTTATGAATAACTTCATAACTCAGAATCTTCAGTGAATAGAGAAAATAGTAACGGAGATAGAATGTCACCTTGAGGAATATCGACGTGGAATAGCAGTAGTCCTACTGTTGTGTTTCGTTCGGTGAGTAAGAGTACCGGAGGCCCAATCACCCCCTTTCCTTCCCACGTCCTTTCCTAAAGGGTCGGCAACGCGCAAGTGATGCCTCTGGTGTTGCAGGCGTCCATAGGCTACGGTGACCACTTACCATCAGGTGGGCCGTATGCTTGTTTGCCACCTTAGTTGTATAAGAGAAAAAAAAAAGGAACACCAGAGTTGAGGTCACGCCAAGGCGATGATGTATCATCGATGCTTGCCTGCGCGAGCATCTTCAGATGGTGATCGAAACTCTTGGCAATTAGTCCATGGATTGATACGACTATCAGTACAATGATCGCCGAATCCACATCCCACATGTCGACAATCTCGTGCGCCAGATCCAGATATTTAACTTGTTTATCCTTTTTAGCTTTCACGAGATTTCCGTCATGAGGAATGGTAATATCGACGATCATTGCACGGCGCTCTAATCGGTCCACCACCACAATGTCAGGTCTACTGGCTACAACAGTCCTGTCAGTAATGATGGACCGATCCCAGTACAACGTCGCATGACCATTTTCGAGAACCGGGTCGGGCACATACCTGTAGTACGGTACTTCTAAGTCCACAAGATCGTATTTTAAAGCAAGTTACTGATGTATATTGTTATTATTATTAGAATACAATATGACAAAATTAACAGCCCTAAGGTTTACCTGGTTCCTAAATTCAAGAGTGGTTTTAACCACTCTTGAATTTAGGAACCAGATCTCAATCAAAACTCTAATTTGAAGTTTTTATTACAGGACAGGCCTTTCTTTGCTGAAGAATCAACACTGTATGGAATGGTAAATAGTAAGTATGATAAAAACTGTTATCAATATCATTAATAATATTTAAAGACATAACAACAATAATTTTGTACATGAGAAATGACATTTTTATCATCTTATCCACATTAGATAAAGATAATGAGTTTATCTTTTTGTTTATAACAATAGTAACTGTCCCCTGCAATTTCACCCACGTTTAAGATTACTGCTCCGGTCCCATGGGTTGTAGTGTGATGTTATATCTATACTAATATTATAAAGCTGAAGAGTTTGTTTGTTTGTTTGTTTGAACGCGCTAATCTCAGGAACTACTGGTCCGAATTGAAAAATTATTTTAGTGTTGGATAGCCTATTTATCGAGGAAGGCTATAGGCTATATAACATCACGCTACGACCCACGGGGGCGGCGCAGTATTCATAAACGCGGGTGAAACCGCGGGAACATCTAGTGCCCAAATAAGAGGGCGCAAACAAATGTTCCGCCCAGTGCGGCTGACAACCTCGCTACGCCACTGACTCGCATGTCAGTCCAACGGGAGACCGTTAAACGGGAGACGTTAATGGGAGACCATTAGGCTATCGCTGCTGCTGCTTTTAACTCCCACATAATGAGTGTGAACCTATTGCCGTATTCACCACAGTTCTTGACTCCGATCTACTACTGAAATTCCACAGAAAACACAATAAAGGTCGTAGCCGATTTATACAATACCGCTCCAACACCACTTTCGCACAGCTAAGCCAAACGCAGAGGCTACTACCTGCTGTCCACGCACCGACAGCTAGCAGGCAACCAGCTGTCCACGCGCTTACAGCTAGCAGTCGACTAGCTGTCCACGCGCCGACCGCTTACGCTTTTCGTGACAGACACGGTGTACATCGCGCAGGCCGCCCGCTTGAAGCGCGCGGTAAGCGTGGCTTCAACTATCGAGTGGTACGATGGCGGTAAGCTCGCTTACAGCGTATACAGCTTCGGGCTGAGCAACATCTTTTTTTGACAGATGCTGCGACGCACACTGCATACGCTAGCTTATATACCTATTTATTAAATGGATCGAGCCAAGGGTTTAATATTTTTATTTTTATTTGTTTATTTACATATTTGTTTTTTATTTGTTTTTTTTCCTATTTGTAAATATTATGTAATATTTATTTTAATTAATGATGCCATCAATTTACGATATTATGTATTTTAAATTGTCATTTACTTTTGTCCTAGTGTCCCATTGTCTTTTCCTGTCTAACTGTATACCTACTACGTTTATGCTGTCTGCAGTATGTGTTGTGTGTTTTTTCTGTCAAAATAAATGTATTTTCTTTCTTCCTTTCTCTTTTTTTCTGTTTGCTAATTTGTGATATCAATATAAATCATGTCTACTAAGGAAGCCCTAAAGCTCAAATTTCTATTAACATTATTTTGTCGTGTGGAAACGGTGTGGTATAAGTCGGCTGCGACCTTAATACCGCGCGGTAATCAAACCCGAGACCTCATGCACAGCTGTCACACTCACTATCGCTGAGTCCCCAGTATATTTAAGCAACGAAATCCCGATGTGACCGTTGGACTGAGGTCTCTAATCCAAACGAACGTCATCTTTAATTCTATGGAGTTATGTACATAGTTACATACTTGCATATAAATTAATTATTATCGCGCGGTATAACAATACGCTTCTTCCAAAAAGAAAAACGTACCTATATGCGAAATTTTATGATGATCGATTAAGTAGTTAAGGCATGAAAGAGTAACAAACAAACAAACTCACATTCACATTAGTTAGGAATCGAATTATTTATGTCAGTCTTCTTTTCTTCGTGTGTTTAGTGGCCAACCCTTTGTCAAGAGTTGTTCAAGCGCGCCCGTAGGCCTCTGACATGGCTTAACGACTGCTGTCAATTTGACAACAACCGGGACCGACTTTTTACGTGCCCGCCGAAGCACGGAGACGCTCAGATGAAATACCACTAAGCGGTCACCCATCTATAGACTGACCGCACCCAACATTGCTTAACCTCACTAATCGTTTACCGATCTGTAAATAATGCGTTCTAACACAATATATTGTCATTTTCGTATATTCTATAATCTTTTTTTTTGTTTGTTTGTTGTTTGTTGGTCGGCAACGCATAAGTGATACCTCTGGTGTCGCAGGCGTCCATAGGCTACAGTGAACTCTTACCATCAGGTGGGCCGTAAGCTTGTTTTCCACTTTAGTAGTATAAAAGAATTGGGGCAGTCTTTGGGGAATGCCAATAGAAGTGAAAACTTTAATCCTTAATCATAAACATTTCTTAATAAACAAAAAAAGGGGCGGGTCGGATTCCTGATACTCTCTAAGGGGCTATTAAGGGGATCAAAATTTCGTTATTTTTTGCGTAGGACGCACCATTTCTGAGATATTGTTAATATTCTAAAATAATTGAAAAATGGAAAGCGTGGAAGCGTGACGATGACGCGAGTTCTATGATATTTGTTCACCCAAGAAGTGCTCAACGCGCCTAAAGAAGTTTTTACTTCAAAAATAACAACTGTATGATATCTACACACGGAACAAATTTTGTCCCGAGTGGGGATCGAACCCACAACTATCGGCGCAGTGGCAGTGCCTAACCGACCAATTACCATCTGTATAAAAGCATAAATACTTATATATTTTTGAATATTAACTAGTCAAAATCAAAGTCAAAAATCATTCATTCATTTAGGTCACAAAGTAACACTTATGAACGTCAAAGTATATAGGTTAGTGAGTTTACTAAGTTACTGAAGCTACATTTAGGTTAGTTGCTAGGTTCAGGCAAAGGGTTGAGCCTATGAGAAGAAACCTGCAAGAAACTCACGGCCAATCTTTCGCCGGCCTCGATGGCGCGGGCGTAGTGGTTAGTGTAACCGACTGCCACGCCTGTGGTCGCGGGTTCGATTCCCGCACAAGTCAAACATTTACGTGCATGAACATAGATGTCTGTGTGTGTGTTTGTGTCAGGGTGTTTCTATGTATAATTAAGTATTTACAAAAAAAAGTATATATATGTTTATCCATTGTCTAGTACCCATAGTACAAGCTCTGCTTAGTTTGGACTAGATGGTGTTGTGTGTATGTGATAGAATATTATAATTATTAAGTCGCAGATCCAACAACAAAATGTATAAAACAGAAACCATCAAATAAATGGAACACTTCCTTTGTAGGGACAATCAAAAAACATCCACAGTCGAGATAAACAACTGAATAAACATCCATCAACACTCTCCTACATACTTAATCATCAAAATAAACAACTTACTCAATAATAGAAGGTGATAACCAATCACTAATAAATTAAAACGATTTTATATATCACTGTGTATTTATAAGTAATGCGTGCTCTCACTGCAACGTTTCGAACAAGACTGGCTACTGCTAGTACCACTAATATGAGACTAGGGATGTTAACAAATCTGACCATGAATTGAATGTCGTTGGCCGCCAAAACGAGAACGCGTTATTTAAATGACATTATAACTGATAGCAACTGCTATTACAAAGTGTGCTTGTTTATGCTTGTTTATTTAATGTCTTCGCAGCTTACTGCGATGCCACAAAATAAACAACGCTTCTCCTAGCTATGTCGACAGTATCTTTACTAATATTATAAAGCTGAAGAGTTTGTTTGTTTGTTTGAACGCGCTAATCTCAGGAACTACTCGTTCGATTTGAAAAATTCTTTTAGTGATTGATAGTCTATTTATCGGAAAAGGCTATAGGCTACGACCATCACACTACGATCCACGGGGGCCGTGCAGTAACCATAAACGCGAGTGAAACCGCGGGCACATCTAGTATACGAATATAAATAATTAGATTTTGCCTGCCGCTTCGCTCGCGCAAATGTAAGTTAGGTTATGTTAGTAACAGTACTTTTTCTGAATGAAAGGTAGGTACCCTATGTCCTTTTCTGTTCCCCTGACAATATGTATGCGAAATTTCATGATGATCGGTCAAGTAGTTAAGGCGTGAAAGCTTAACAGACAAACAAACTCACATTCACATTTATAATATTAAATAGTTAGGTTATAGTAATAGTTAGGTTAAAGTAATAGCTCGATTATAAGCTGTTCCACTGCTGGGCATGGGGCTCTGCTCAGCGGGAGAAGCGACAGCCGATAGTCCACTACGCTGGCCCAGTGCGGGTTGGCAGACTTCACACATCTTCGAAAACATTATGGAGGCTTCTCAGACAGGCAGGTTCCTTCACGATGTTTTTCTTCACCATTAAAGCGAGCGAAAATAAACTATAATACACACATAACTTCGAAAAGTCAGAGGTACGTCTCGAATCTCAGAACCACCCCTTTAAAAAAATAAAAATAGCGTGTTATATTTGCTGCTATTTAAACATTATTCACAACCCTAGTTTAAACTGGACGCGATAATCACAATCAACGCGTCGCTTACGTTCTTTTCACTTTCGTCCACGTACTAAATATAGGCAGGCGCAAACTAAAACGTCGTAAGTGGCACGTGATCTGTATCGCATCGTTATTAAACTTGATCGGTGCTCATTCATATGTACTAAGTGATACCATAATAATGACGGATAAGGGTCCGAATAAAGACTCATGAAATTATATAATTCGTCCATACTGGGAGTAGTGAATAATTTTGCATAAAATAATATCACTGCCTACTTCGTTAGTCTCATAGAATAAGTTTTAAGGTTCCTGGTTTGATATCCGGGTGATGCAAAATGTTAATGTGTTTTTGTATTTTTTTATAGTATGAAATATAATAATAATTTATTTATTTAAGTATTTGGATCGCCAACAAATGATACACATTTCTTACATCTAAATAATATTTCCTTCTATAAAGTATTAGAAAACCTAATAAAAAAAAGAATTAAATCGATAAAGTAGTTCTAGTTAAGTTATGGCGTGGCCATTGGTAGGTAGTAGATCCTCGCTGGTTTCAGCATGAATGGGCCGGATCGACCGGGGTAGTACTACCCTCTCACAGAATACCGGCGTGAAGTAACGGTACCCGTACTGTTGTGTTTCGTATCGGTGAGTGAGAGAGCCGGAGGCCCAGTTACCCCGATCCTTTTCCTATCCTTTCCTTTGTCCTTTCTGTCCTTCATTCCTTTTTAAAGGGCGGGCAAGGCACTTGTAACTCCTTTGGGGTTGCGGGTGTCCATAGGCGGCGGTAATTTTTTTTAATTCAACTAAGATGGCAAACAAGCATACGGCCCACCCGATAGTAAGTGGTCACCGTAGCCTATGGACGCCTGCAACACCAGAGGCATCACCAGAGGCATCACCAGAGGCATCACTTACGCGTTGCCGACCCTTTAGGAAAGGAAGTGGGAAGGAGAAGGAGCGGGAAGAGGTAAAGAACTCTCTTCAACTTGGGACTCTCAAAAAGTAGGCTTATTTAAACCGCGATAAAATCCGTTCATAGTAGGTAAATTTAAATTTAAATTACTTACTCTCGTAAGTTTGGCATTTATGTTTATAGTTTTGTGACAAACAAAATTCTATAAACACGATAATCAAAAATTTAAGTCTTACATTTGTGATAGCTATCTTTATCACGAAACCTTTAACCATGACATTTTTTTTTATCTATGTCATTTATTTTGCTTGCTACATACATACATACATAGATTCACGCCTGTTTCCCAGAGGGGTAGGCAGAGACTACGGATTTCCATTTGCTACGATCCTGACACACTTCTCTGGCTTCATTCACTTTCATCACATTCCTCATACACGCCCGTCGGTTCAAGGAGCTCTTAACCTGGCCTTTGTCGAGAACGCCTCCGATCTGATCGAGAAACGTTCGCCTAGGTCTTCCTCTTGCGACTGTACAAATTAAAAAAGAATTTGCTTGCTATTCTTTTTTAATTTTGCTTTTCTGATAAGTATGTAGTTAGGTTTAAGTACATAGTCACATTTCTATGTCTCAAGATATCAGCCAAGAAAGACATACGAGGAAGCGCTAAGATCTTAAAACAGGCATGTTAAAAGTTATTAATATAAGTTATCCGAGAACATCTCGCTGATGTACGCAGCATAAAATATAGGAACGTTGAGATTTTGTCTAATGAAGTATTTAGATTTGTTCATATTAATTAAATTGTATATTTAAAAAAAAAATACGTGTTATATAAAATGTCAGCCGCGCACATAGTTGTATAAAATATATCAATGGCCGCGCACCTACATTCACATTTATTTATATTTATCTGTGTTAAAGTTACAAACACTGCGCGAGCGCACGTTTACTCGCAAGTCCTTGACATGATTGTCTCATCTCAGTTCAATGACCTCCCACTAAATGAACTCTGTCAATAGACAAAACTATAGATAACGCAATATTTAAAGTAACCATCTTGCCAACGCACTAAATGACACAGATTGTTCCCTGCACGAGTGGCGTAGCGGCTCGAGTGGTCGCCTCGCCGCTGGCACGGCGCCGAGTGTTGTAGGTTCGACCTCCACACGGTACAAAAAATTGTGAGCGACAATTTAATAGATGTTCTGAGTCTGGGTGTTTCTGGACTGGACACAAGATTTATTCCGAGTGCGGAGTTGTCATGTTTAAATAAAAAAAATATTTTACTTACCTAATTTTAATTTAATTTAATTGATTTTCTTTTGGATTAACCTATAACTTTCAATATAATGTATATAAAATATTTCATTTTGAATTTTCATGTATATTTGTACTTATTATTTTTTTGACATTTATCTCATATAGATGTTCCCGCGGTTTCACCCGCGTTTATCGTTACTGCGCCGCCCCCGTGGGTCGTAGCGTGATGTTGTATAGCCTATAGCCTTCCTCGATAAATAAGCTATCCCACACATGACCCACGGGCGGCGGCGGCGCAGTAACGATAAACGCGAGTGAAACCGCGGGAACATCTAGTTGAATAAATAAATAAACACGGAGCAACAATGAAGTCACAACCGAGGATTATTTCAAGAACTTGCACCTTTTCCGTTTTATCTGGTTTTCACGCCATTCTCCACTTCAAATTTTGTCCTTGGATTAGTTGGTAATCTATAATAATATTATAAAGAGGCAAGATTTAATTTTTGGGTTGTTTGTAAGGATTAAACTCAAAAACTGCTCAATCGATTTAAAAAAATATTTTCCCCATTAGGAAGCTATATTATCACCGAGTAACATAGGCTATACAATATTTAAAAAGTACTCATACTAACATTATATTACCTACTTTTAGGCGAACGAAGCCACGAACAAAAGCTAGTAATGATTTAATTCTGGAACTGTCTGGAGCTGCCTGTTTAGACCCCCTTTAACGAAACGTGCGCATGTCACACTTTGGGATAAGACATGATATTATAAAATAATGATTATCAGGTGAACGAAATTAGGTTTTTTAATGTAGTATGAAAAACACAACATAACTACGAAACGGTATTTTATAGTTTGTAAAGGACACAAACTAAGTTTTGTTTAGGCTACTAAAAATGCGACCGATATCTATACTTACTAATATTATAAAGCTGAAGAGTTTGTTTATTTGAACGCGCTAATCTCAGGAACTACTGGTCCGAATAAAAAAAATATTTTAGTGTTGGATAGCTCATTTATCGAAGAAGGATATAGGCTATATAACATCACGCTACGACCCACGGGGGCGGCGCAGTAATCATAAACGCGGGTGAAACCGCGGGCACATCTAGTTAATAATAACAATAATATTAGCCCTGTATTAAACTCTCCCACTGCGGGTTAGCAGACTTCACATATCTTCGAGAGCATTATGGAGAACTCTAAGACATGCAGGTTTCCTCACGATGATTTCCTTCACCGTTAAAGCAAGCGATAATTAACTATTTAATACGCACATAACTTCGGAAAGTCCGAGGAGTCCAACGTTTTCCCACTAGGCTATCGCTGTTGGACCGATATTGTCATTTTAATTAGTAATATGAATAATAAAAACAAACTAGCAGTCGCCTAGAGCTCGAAATTCGATCAGTTTGCCTGTAAGATATTGCTGATATAAGTCATTATATATTGATATATGTAACCATAGTTACGCGCGTCGACTGCGTGTGTCAAGTGCATGGTTGTGTGCGTGTAGTGTTTTTTCATTAATTTAATGTATTTCAAAGCCATATTTAAAAAAAATTTAGCATTTGTCACTTCTTCTTTGTATAAACTACAAGTGTGCGAAATTTCATACTCCTCCGTCCGCCCAATTTTCTTAAAAAGGGATCCAAAGTTTTCGCTTCACGTATTAATATGTAGATAATATAATAATATTCTACCACATACACACAACACCATCTAGCCAAACTAAGCAGAGCTTGTAATATAGGTACTAGACAATGGATAAACATACATATATATCTACCTTTTTTTTGTAAATACATACATATTATACATAGAAACACCCAGACCAAGACAAACATCCATGTTCATGCACACAAATGTTCGACTTGTGCGGGAATCGAACCCGCGACCTCAAGCGTGGTAGTCGGTTACACTAACCACTACGCCATGGAGACTGAATGTTTCATGTCATTCGTCTAATTTAATTTGTTTACATGTTGTCTTTAAGTACATTGCTATTTAAAATAAGCAGGCGTTCGTAGACTATCCTAATGTGAGCTTGTTACGCGTTCACGCCTTAACTACACGTTGTCCCTGGTCTGAAACAGAAAAGGACATAAGGTACTTTTCATTCAGAAAAAAGTACTGTCACTAGCCTATCTTACATTTTCGTGAGCGAAGCCGCGGGCAAAATCTAGTAATATTATAAATGCGAATGTAAGTTTGTTTGTTACGCATACACGCCTTACATAACTACTCGACCGATCATCATGTTATTCGCATACACTTTGTCAGGGGAACAGAAAAAGGACATAGGGTACATCATCCAGAAAACAGTACTGGCACTAAACTAACCTACATTTTCGCGAGTGAAGCCGCGGGTAAAATCTAGTTTAATCATAAATCTATCTGGAGGAATGGCGCAATGTTACAAGTGGTTCGTACTCTACTGTCACTACGTTTAAGGACATATTATGTGTATGGGTCTTTCTAACCGAGTCCAAAAAAGAAGGAGGTTCTCAATTCGACTGCTTTTCTTTTTTTTATGTGTATTACCTTAGAATATATAGCAGCGATAGCTCAGTGGGGAGACGAACAGACTGCAATGCAGAGGGTCTCGGGTTCGAAACCACGTCGCGCACCTCTGACTTTCGGAAGTTTTATGACTTTTCGAAATTGTGTGCGTATTGATTGACAATTATCGCCTGCTCCGTGCCTTGGAGAGCACGTTAAGCCGTCGGTCCCGGCTGCATTGAACATCTATGACAGTCGTTATTGGGAAGTCAGTGCCCTCTAATATCCTGACACTGGCCTAGCTTTAGGGTATCGTTAGCCTTCGGGTTGCGGAGGTCAGATGGCAACTGATATCCAGTCAAATCCGGTTAGACTAGAAAGTCGACCCCAAGTGACTTGGGAATAATAAAGGCTAGGGAGAAGAAGATACATAACAATGTAGACAAATGGCCTTGTTTTATGCCAATATTATAATTTCCATAATCTCTTAGTGTTTTTTAATTACTTATTACCGTATATAATTGATATTATTATAGTATTCTTAGTAATTATAACGTTTTTAGATTCGCTATGAAAATTTGCGTAACATATTCAAATTAAGTGTCAAGTGCGAGTCGCATACGTACACGGTTCCGTATCTTAAACCAAAAAATAAAACGTTAACAGACTCAGATATGTTACTGCAAACGCAAATTGAAGACTCAACAACCCAATACCGAACCTTTTTTAATCAGTCTCAAAACAAATAATATCCTCCAGATCGAATTTCGGTCCGGGCGGCCAATCTTAACGGAGACTGGCCATCTGCGCAGGAGATATTATAGTGCACAAGTATGTATGTGCGCAAACACAAGTGCACTCTCTGTTCACAATATCTTTTTTGGTCTGACCCGGGATTCGATACCAAGCACCGTCTGCTCAGGTTCGAATTCCGGGTCGCAAACAGCAGCAAAACAAAAAGTAGTGCGCAATTGTTTGACTGGTAACTAGGTATATCTTTCACGTAAACTCTTTCCATTGTTTCTATTGCACTCCTTATTAGTTCAAGTTATCAATACAAACTACTTACGGTACTTACCTACAGTTAGGTATAATAATATCAGCCTTGTATTAAACTGTCCCACTGCTGGGCACGGGCCTCTTCTCAGTGTGAGAAGGATTAGGCCATAGTCCACCACGCTGGCCCAGTGCGGGTTGGCAGACTTCACATAACTTCGAGAACATTATGGAGAACTCTCAGACATGCAGGTTTCCTCACGATGTTTTCGTTCACCGTTAAAGTAAACTATTTAATACGCATATTATCTCAAAAAGTCAGAGGTGCCTTGATGTCGTTCTCTAGATCTCTGCGTGATAGCCCAACGGTTTCCCGCTAGGCTATCGCTGCTTTCAAATTCAATTAATCAATAACAAAATACATTTATTTTTCTTCTTTTCGTGTGGTTAGTGGCCAACCTGATGTCAAGGGTTGTTCAAGCCGCCCCACCTGTAGGCCTCTAACATGGCTTAACGACTGCTGTCAATTTGACAACGACCGGGACCGACTTTTTACGTGCCCTCCGAAGCACGGAGACGCTCAGATGAAATACCACTAAGTGGTCACCCATCTATAGACTGACCGCACCCAACGGTGTTTAACCTTGCTAATCGTTTACCGATCAGTGAGTGCAACTGGCTATGAGCGCTAGCAAATACACTAGGTTTTCGACCTCCATTATCAAGAAGGTGACATTTCTAGTTTAAAATATAATTGGTTGCATTAAAGATATAACCAATTATAATTTCGCATTGTTTGAATGTCAACCGCATAAATAAATTTATATAGACTAGATTTTGCCCGCGGCTTCGCTCGCATAAATGTAGGTTAGGTTATGTTACAAACAGTACTTTTTTCGGGATGAAAGGTACCCTATGTCCTTTTCTGTTCCTCTGATAATAATTGCATAATGATCGGTCGAGTAGTTAAGGCGTGAGAGCGTAACAAACAAACTCACATTCGCATTTATAATAGACTAGCTTTTGCAAGCAGCTTCGCTCGCGTTAATTTAGAATTTGACAATCAATGCGGGTTGTACTCTGCTTGTAATAATATAATTCAATCATGATTCGAAAGACACGTGGTGCCATCTATTATCATAAGAACGTTATTGTTGTTTTCTTCGGGAACAGTAATTTTTTTCGATATGAAAGGTAGCCTATGTCCGTTTCTGTACACCTGACAATGTATATGCAAAATTTCAGAACAATCGGTTCAGTGGTTTAGGCCTGAAAAGGTAACAAACAAACAAACTCATTTTCACTTTTATAATATTAGTTAGAATTAGGATTAGGAAGTTAGGATTAGGATTAGGATTAGGATAGGATACTAATGGCCAGTCCCACAAATACTTAACAAGTAAAAGTTATCCGAAAGATAAATCGCATGCTGTCTCACTCTTGTTAGGTTAAAAAAGAGAGATGGCGAGACATTTATCTTATAGATAAATCCTATTTGTAAGTGGTGAGACAAGCCCTAAGTTATGATTACATATTAATAATATCAAAATTAATAATAACAATTAATTTATTAGATTTTTTGTTAGATATTTAGTTACCTATCGTAAAGTTATCTTTAAAAAAACGTCAACCGCATTTGTTTGATGGCAACATCATCATCATCAGGCTATAATAGTCCACTGTTGGACATAGCACTCCCCCAAAGAGCGCCATAGCGCCCTGTCCTCAGTTTGCCGCATCCAGCATCTGCCTGCAGTCTTTCGCAGGTCGTCATCCCACCTGGTCGGAGGGCGTCCTACACTACGTTTGACGGCATCAGTAGTTGCTGAAATAAGCAGCTGTTTCAAACAGACAGATGGAAAGATGTTGTTAGGTACACCAGAAGGCTTTTCTTTTACCAATGCTGCTGCACGGATGCCACTGCGCCGAGTGTTGTGGGTTCGAATCCCACACGGTACAAAAATTTGTGTGTTCCACATTTGTGTGTTCCACAAATGGTTGTTCCGAGTCTGGATGTTTTCTATGTTGTTCGCATGTTTGTACGTCCCCCGCGATATAGGAATTATTCCACGTGCGAGAATAAAATTGTCTTTTGAAAAATAAAACACAACCATTTTAGTACTGTACCCTAAATATATCTTAAAATTATTCAACTAGGTAGGTCGCAGATTTTGCGTAAGAAACAATGAAAAACAAAAAATTTTTTTCTAGTGTTTGTGGGATTCACGAGTTGTGTGGAATTCGTCTCGTGTTCCATCCTTTCATAACAGTTCTTTATTAGCATTACACGTTGCTGGTACATTATACTCGGCTGGTCGCAAGCTGGACTTAGCCTGTCTTGGGTGTCACAATATTGTACAGGTAGGTTAAAATTTGACACTTCTTCTTTCTTTTCTTTTTCGTGTGGTTAGTGGCCAACCTGTTGTCAAGAGTTGTTCCCGTAGGCCTCTGACATGGCTTAACGACTGCTGTCAATTTGACAACAACCTGGACCGACTTTTTACGTGCCCTCCAAAGCACGAAGACGCTCAGATGAAATACCACTAAGCGGTCACACATCTATAGACTGACTGCACACAACGTTGCTCAACGTCGCTAATCGTTTATCGATCAGTGAGTGGAACTGGCTATGAGCGCCTCATTTGACTCATTTGATACTAGTATTTGTAGATTTTAAAAAGTCGGTATCCCAAATTGTTATGCATTCGATTTGAAATCGGAAAAACGGTCTTTTCGATTCCTATTGCATGTGCATGAATTTTCTTATGTGTTCTTGTAAGGGTCCAAATTAAATAATATGGTCACTATAAGATGTTGTTAGGTTAGCTAATTACGTAATAACTTAACACAGAAGGTCCCTTAAGAGAAAGCACTAAGGGCGATAGAATTGAAAAATAGGTATTTGTAAAATCTATTGTCGCACAGTGCCATGTATACAGTATCATGAGCGCGATAGAGACAACTGCAGCTTGGATCGACAATACCTATTAAAAGTACACAAAATCAACATTTCGCAGTCCCCTGATTCCTTCTCCAAAACTTGACCGATTTTACTACATTTTCCATTAAAAATTAAAGAAAGACTTTGGCCGTGTTCCTATCTTTTCCTTTTTTTTATATAATCTAGTCAAACTTGTTTTCTGGATGTTTGAACACAGCGGAAAATCTGGTAAATTTTTGTGGTTTTTGAAGGCTTATGTATCTTTTAATAATAATTAATTTATGAAAAAAGGAAAACATAGGGACATGCCAATAGAGCCCATACATTTTTTGGAAAAAAATATTGCTCTAATGGCATTATCCAGGGAAGAAACAGGGGACTAAGTTTGTATGGAAAAAGATTCTTAAATAGGGACTAAATAAATTAACCGACTTGGTATTACATGGACCTCACAACTTTTTATGATAGAAGAATTGAGTTGCGAGACTTGGTTTTTTAACAAGTATGTTTTTGATGGCATAATGAATACATAATAGAACTACGACCGCGGCGTTACTGCATATGTCTGACTATATAAAAATAAAGCGTCAGCAGTGTTGTTATACGTAATAGTGTCAAAATATTGACATGTAGTTCATAAGCTGACTGTTTTACGAGCCGTATATTGCAGCTACTATTAACTGCCTCCGTGGCGTAAAGGTACTGAATGTGA
The DNA here is from genome assembly GCA_963564715.1 of Catocala sponsa. Classification (NCBI taxonomy): domain Eukaryota; kingdom Metazoa; phylum Arthropoda; class Insecta; order Lepidoptera; family Erebidae; genus Catocala; species Catocala sponsa. The sequence continues at coordinate 20,465,016 of OY751348.1, read as the reverse complement.
CTGCTGTGCATGAGGTCTCGGGTTCGAATCCCGGGTCGAGCCAACATAAAGTTATTGGGTTTTTCTGTTAAGAAATCTCAATACCAGCCCAGAGTTAGGAAGTTGGCGGTGTAAGACACCTCCGTGCTCGGAAAGCACGTAAAGCCGTTGGTCCTGCGCCTGATCTCTCTCCGGTCGTGTCGGATTACCGTCCCATCGGATCATGAGAGTTAGGGAACAGAGAGTGCACTTGTGTTTGCGCACACACTTGTGCACTATAATATCTCCTGCGTAGTTGGCCAGTCTCCGTTAAGATTGGCTGCTGTTGCCGAAAGTAGGTCTGGAAGACATTATTACAGCTACACATTGTAGCAAAGGAATGCCGTTTTAAATATGTTTAAAGCGGCTTTGTAAACATGAAGTAACATTTCTTTGCCAAATGTGTGGAGCTATAATGACCTGTATCTATGTTACGTATCACATTATCTATTTACAGTCAGCGTTGCTAATGTCTGCAACTTTGTTTGCGTTGCATTCCTGGCAGGACGCCCGTGTGCTGTAACTCTAGGTATTTCAATTGGTAATCATAATTATTTTCTAAGTCCGCTGTGTTTACGCAATGCACGGATTTGATGTCAGCGGATTTGCATTTATTTGTTGTAGTCTACTGACGGTGAAACTGAAAAAGGAATAATGGCGGTGTTGATTCAAGTAATAGCTACCGTTCTCCGTAAGTAATAAACTATATATCATTTCTTATCTATACTAATATTATAAAGCTGAAAAGTTTGTTTGTTTGAACGCGTTAATATCAGGAACTACTGGTTCGAATTGAAAAATTATTTTAGTGTTGGATAACTAATTTATCAAGGAAGGCTGTAGGCTATATAACATGACGCTACGACCCACGGGGGCGGCGCAGTAACAATAAACGCGGGTGAAGCCACGGGAACATCTAGTATTAATATATGTAATAACAGCGGTATTGGTGTCCTGCTTTTTCTGCCCTCCCACATCTCAAGAGGCAGACTACCTTTAAACTGTCTGAGACGATAAAACGGCCCACTTGATGGTAGCCTGACACCGCCACCTCAACCCCTAATGGATATGGTTATATTGCAGAAGCAATACTGAGGAAACATAGGCGCAAGCCTACGCCTACCGTAAAGGAATAAAGGACAGAATCTTTTGTACTGGCCTTCAATCAGATCCCAGGTCCCCTTGATGATCAAAATAGATAAAATGACGGTACCCACCACGTGTCCTACACAAGACATTTACTTGCCAACACTTAGCATCAGGTGGGCTGCTAGCTCATCTGCCTCATTAGGCAATAATAAATAAATTAGAAGACTCTTTATACTTCTGCTTGTCGTCATCTAACTGTCAGATGTCCGAGTCTCTATTAAAGTCGAACTTATGACCTACTGAAAGTTTAGGATGCCTATATACCAGATTAATGATGGGTTCGACCCTCGAGGGGTCCAACAATGTGGGAGATCCACAAGCGGTTGTGCCGAGTCTGGGTGGCTGTTGTCCATTGTACAAACAGCGGACAACAACTCCGCGTGTAGCGCTCACACAACGATTATATTCTGGTGCGGGAGTAGTCTTATAAAAATCAAAAGAATGAGAAAATGTATTACAATATTGCCACATAAAAAAATTTAAAACGAAATGAAGCGTTAAAATACTTTTACCAGAAATTCTATCCTATATTGCCATTCGTTAACTTAAGATGTCTTCAACCAAAAATTTATCAGAACTGGCCCAGTGCTTTATATAGATAGGAAGCCTTAAAAACGTGACAAACGACGAATGACTTCCGCATTAATAAAATTAGTAAGATTAATATGTATGTTTGTGTGTGTCGTAAATTATATTTGAATTATATCTTGGCGCCTCTTTAGTATAAGTTTTCATACATAGTAGAGTTCCAAATTATTGGTTATTAGATTTTGCCCGCGGCTTCGCTCGCGTTGATGTAATTTAGTAACAGTACATTTTTCTGGATAAAATGTCCTTTTCTGTTCCCCTGACAACGTGTATGCGAAATTGCATGATTATCGATCGAGTAGTTGCGGCGTGAAAGAGTAACAAACAAACTCACATTGGCGTTTATATTTATTTAGGATAACAAGCACTGGTCGATTAACGACCAGTTATCGTTGTGCGTCACCTACCGGAAAGGACAAAAATCGTCTGCCAGCCAGCCAAGCTAATTATACAATTAATATCCAATATAACAACTAATTACTATTTTAATTAATTAGTTTTTGCCAAAATATTTTATTTTATATATTACTTAATGTATTTAAGTTAAAATATTTAAATATATGTTACAGTTTAAAAGTGTCAGTGCTTTTAAATAGTCGCGTCATTCGTTTTAATTTTACATTGAGGTGGAAAATTGCTTACCTAATAAGTCAACGTCAGTAATCATTAATTCATTTAGATCACAAACTAACACAGTGAACGACAAAGTGTATGACTTAGTAAGCTTAGTATATAATAAATATTTAACTCTGACTTTTCGAAGTTATGTGCGTATTAATAGTTAATTATCGCTTGCTTTAACAGTAAAGGGAAACATCGCGAGGAAACCTATGTACATGTCTGAGAGTTCTACGTAATGTTCTCGAAGATATGTGAGGTCTACCAACCCGCACTGGGCCAGCGTGGTGGTCTGTGGCCTAACCCTTATCATACTGAGAAGAGGCCCATGCCCAGCTGTGGGACAGTTTAATACAGGGCTGATATTATTATTATTACTATAATAAGTACTAGCTATAGCTAGCTATTATTATACTCCTTCGAGAAAATTCACACGTGACTGTACGCAATGCGAGAGAATAAATAAAAAGTAGATATATAATTCTGCAAGGTCGGACAAATCTAAAGCGTAGTGTATTTGATATTTTATGCATATAACCTGTCTCATATTACATTTGCATGCTGTTGTTTCACAGTAGTTTGCAATATTATGTCAAGGTGTATAAAAACTGCATCAATAAATATTCATTTAAGTAAATAATTACGTGTTATTAAGTGGACAATTCCTGGATATTAAAGCTGTACATTTTTGTGAATCTAGTGTTAAGTGTTTGGTGTAAAAACTTTTAGTTATAAAGTGATAATAATGAGCATCCTATTTCAAGTGATAGCCACTTTTCTATGTAAGTATATATGTATATATTAATACGTAAAGCAAAAACTTTGTATCCCTTTTCACGAAAATTGCGCGGACGGAGGAGTATGAAATTTGGCACAGTTAAAGTTTATATGGAGAAGGAGTGGTGAATCCTAATATTTTTATAAAATATGCATAAGAAATATATTAAATTAATGAAAAAACACTACACTCACACAACCATGCATTTGACACAAGCAGTTGAATCGCGTTCGTAGTATTTCGGCATAGTGTTTTTTTTATGGATTAGGGTCAAACGAGCAGACGGATCGCCTGATGGTAAGCGATTACCGCCACCCATGGACACCCGCAACACCAGAGGAGTTACAAGTGCGTTGCCAGCCTTTTAAAAACTAGTGCGCTCTTTTCTTGAAGTGTTGAAGGTCGTTTTGGTCCAGCAATACCGCAGGCGACAGCTCCTTTTGTTGTTGTGCGAGGCTGAAAATTCCTGGAGAAACGAACGGTTGTGGACTGCCAACCATCTAAATGATGGGAATGAAATTGCTGTCGCGTAGGACGATGGCGAAAAGAGGCGGCAGGGATCAGTCGAAACAATTCCTCGGAGCATTTCCCATAGTACAAGCGATAGAAGATGCACAGCGAGGCCACATCTCTACGCAGCGCCAAGGGGTCTAGCCGATTTGAAATATCCTGGCAGTCGACAAATTTATTCCTTGAATACGGTCCAGAGGGAGAAGCTGGTACTAGGGTGCCCCTGCCCAAAGATGAGAACAGTATTCCATGTGAGGACGAACCTGCGCCTTATAAAGTAGTAGGCGTTGGGCCAGCGTGAAATACTCGATCTCGAGTCTCGATCTGTTGAGCACGCCAAACTTGATGTCGGAGAATTCTTCCTAACTATGGTTACATATATATGTAGAGTAAGTGACTAAATGAAATGTGATTTTAAGGATATAGTTATAATAATAATAATAAACGTTTATTGCAAGTTCACAAAACTCATAGTTGTTAGTAAAACTTAGCCTAAGTGTTAGTTTTTATTTATTTAACTTTTGTCGCTGCGACATGTATGTCGCAACACCTTCGCATATAAGGACAGTCTAACCTGTCCGCAATCATTGCCAGCACTGTGTTGGAACTAGCCCGCACCCTGCGAACTAAAGAAGTGCAACGCTTGCGCATTGTCGTGTAAAAGCAAGAAGTTCGTGCTTCGGCGAACATTGCTGAGGCACTGCAGTAGCGAGGTAGTCCCAACACAGACCTGAACGCATTGTTGAACTGTACGCGGAGAGCACTGTATGATTTCAAAGTGAAGCTAGTCCATAGGCTGCAAGTATAGAGCGAAGTACAATAAGCTTTGAATAGCGCAATATATATATATATATATAGACTATAAAACCTTAATAACGATGCAACTTAAAATTTAAATCAATTATGGTCGAATGTCAACTACTTGGCGACCGCTAGTATATATAACTATTCAATTATTAGTTCACATTGCTATTTGATATAGATTTATTTTATAAATTTAATTCTTATTATCGATCTCGGTGTGTGACATTAAATTCGGTGATCTACAAATAGTGGTTCCGAGTCTGGGGGACCGTTGTTTCAATATTTGTAAAATTAAAAATAATTGTTCCAGATATAATACTTATTTTTCCATAAAAATACATCTTCCACGCTACCAACAATTATTTTTGTAAAAAAGAGGTTTTATTTTCTTTTTATTTATCTCTTTTTCATTTGATTAAGTATGAAGCGGGCGTTCCATTTAGAGGACAATAAACGCGAAAGGCCTGCTTTCCTTAATGCTTAGAAAAGTATGAAAAAGAAGCCGCCTAAAAAACTAATTTATTTTCCAGTATGTTTCACTTGCATGAATCAGGGCATCATACTTGGCTGGCCGTCATCAACAATACTACTGTTCAAATCAGAGAACACAACCCTACACCGGCCAATGTCTGAGACAGAAATCGCACTGTTCAGTAGTCTGCCAGCTATAGGATCTTTAATAGCCAACCCTGTGGCTGCGCTCCTACTAGATAAGATCGGACGAAAACATACTGTGATGTTGACGTCGTTAAGTTTTGTGGTGAGTATCATTCTTTTTCTTTTTAATCTGGAGGGATGCTATGACGCGTAACTCTTCACGGAAAAGGAGAGCGGAGAGGTTATGTCGGGCTCGAGCAGAGATAGCTCAGTGGGGAGACCAACAGACTGCAATGCAGAGGATCTCGGGTTCGAACCCACGTCGCGCACCTCTGACTTTCGGAAGTTATATGACTTTTCGAAATGATGTGCGTATTGATTGACAATAATTATCGCCTGCTCCGTGCCTCGTAGAGCACGTTAAGCCGTTGGTCCCGCCTGCCATGAACATCTATGGCAGTCGTTATTGGGAGAGTGTCGACACAAAAGATCCCACTGGGTCGAAGTGTCGCCGGCCTGCACTGACTGGCCCCCACATAAGATAAGATATGTCGGGCTCACCCGAGAAAAGATGAAACGTCCCGGGTACTACCGACGGAACCAACCACGGTGTACTAACTTGCTGCCTTGACTGGTGGGTGGGTTGCTGGAAGTGGTACTACATAAGCGACTTGTGGTGAGTACCAAGCTCGAGAGTTATTTCCGTGAGTTTGTAGTATTGCGTAAGGACTCAGTGGTAGTCTCGCCACTGCCACTGCGCCGAGTGTTGTGGGTTCGAACCTCACATGAGACATAAGTTCGTATGATCTACAAATAGCTGTTTCAAGTCTGAGTGTTCCTTGTGTCTGTGTTTGAGTGTTTGTAAACGACCCCGCGACACAAGAATGACTCCTAGTGCAATAAAAGTCATCTACAAACTAAGCTATGAACCGGTTATTATTTGTGGAGGTGTCAGCTCAGTCAAAGGTCTGTTTCTATTTTTGTCTGTCGAAATGATTGCATTCTGTGTAAATATTTAGAAATCCACATAATATTAGGTATTTAACTATCAAATTACCGTTTCTGTCCTATATATATTATACTAGATGTTCCCGCGGCTTCACCCGCGTTTATCGTTACTGCGCCGCCCCCGTGGGTCGTAGCGTGATGTTATATAGCCTTCCTCGATAAATAGGCTATCTAACACTTAAATAATTTTTCAAATCGAACCAGTAGTTCCTGAGATTAGCACATTGAAACAAACAAACAAACAATCAATCAAACTCTTCAGCTTTATAACAGGTATTAGTAGATATATGTATCTAATTTTGTGGATACTGTACAAAATGAAGCTTTTTATTTTAAAATTAATTTATATTTCCAAAATAGTCTATAATTTTTCAATTAATAACATATTTTATTCATAACATGTAGGTACTATTTATAATAAACTAGCTTTTGCCAGTGGCTTCGCTCGCGTTAATTTAGAATTTGACAATCAATTCGGGTTGTACTAAGCTTGTGATAATATAATTCAATCATGATTCGAAAGACACGTGGCGCCATCTATTATTATCATAAGAACATTATTATTGTTTCCCTCGGGAACAATATTTTTTTTCGGGATTTTAAAGGTAGCCTATGTCCGTTTCTGTACACCTGTCAACGTATATGCAAAATTTCAGGATGATCGGTTCAGTGGTTTAGGCGTGAAAAGGTAAGAAACAAACAAACAAACTCATTTTCGCTTTTATAATATTAGTTAGGAAGTTAGGATTAGGACATCAATAACCATTTATACATACATACATAGATTCACGCCTGTTTCCCAGAGGGGTAGGCAGAGACTACGGATTTCCATTTGCTACGATCCTGACACACTTCTCTGGCTTCATTCACTTTCATCACATTCCTCTTACACGCCCGTCGGTTCAAGGAGCTCTTAACCTGGCCTTTGTCCAGAACGCCTCCGATCTGATCGAGAAACGTTCGCCTAAGTTTTCCACTTGCGACTGTTCCATTCACACTAGCCATTATTTCTACATGTCCAAACCAGCTTAACATACCCTTTTCTATTCTTATCCCTATATCCACTTTCATGCCGCATCTCTCTCTAATGAAAATCTCAATTGCTACGGCAGTTTGTATCATTATCGTACTTATGGCATGGCGTCAATGTCGCCATCGTATGAAGAAGTGGATTCAGAAGGAGGTAAAGGGTTCAGCAGGAACAGTAAAAATGGTGTAGCCAGGACCAATAGGCATGCGCACCGCTCCACAGCAGCCACCTGCAGCTACGTACGAATAATGTACGTATAACGACTATAGTGTATTCGATCCAGTGATGTCATTGTGACAATGTATCGTCTTACAATAAGGCAGCGTGTTAGTGATGTTTACAGTTGTATTTGGTTGCAGTATATGTAATTATGTAAGTTTGTATGTTAGTATATTGAAGCAATAAATTTGAACAGAATTTTACAGTGGTATTTAAGATAAATCTATACTTCTATACTAATATTATAAAGCTGAAGAGTTTGTTTGTTTATTTCAGTGTTAGATAGCCCATTTATCGAGGAAGGCTATAGGCTATATATCATCACGCTAAGATCAATAGGAGCTGAGCACCAATGAAGAATGTTTCAAAGTTGGAGGATATTTTTTCCTTTTGAGAGCTTCCGCTGCGTGCGCTGCGTAAACAGTTAAAGTTTCGCAAAAATCATGTATGACAGAATTGTTCCCCTTTAAAAGTTCTAAAAAAAAGTCCGCGACAGCATATGTCTATCTTTTAAGGTTGGCTCACTATAACCATTTTTATGCTAACGAAATTTGTTCTAAAATAATGCATTATTTGCGAAGGTATTATTATAAACATGATATTAATCCTTATCCAAATAAATACGTTATTCATCACAAGTATTTAATTTAAAACAAAATTGCCCTTTACATCATTCGATTTCAATGAATATCTTAGGAGATATCGCAGTTTTAAAATAACATTGCAGCAAAATAATTACCCATTACAGACATAGTACAAACGATGTTTCTCCTGGTTTATTCTGCGTGATTACTACTGGTTCGATTTGAAAAATTCTTTTAGTGTTGGATAGCCTATTTATCGAGCAAGGCTATAGGCTATATAACATCACGCTACGACCCACGGGGGCGGCGCAGTAACGATAAACGCGGGTGAAACCGCGGGAACATCTAGTGAAATAATAAAGGTAATAAGATAAATTTACGAATACTGTACACCCACCATTTCTCGTATGTGATTAATAATTTTTTTTTTTGTTTTGTGTATTTACTAGACTTAAGCAAATTTCTGAAATTTGGGGGGGTGTAGTGTAGGCACACATGTAAGTATGTAAGGCTGAGTGCAAGGCAAGCAAAAATGTATGTGTGCGTGAACGAATGTGAGGCCGATCAGTTACTGTGCACTGGTCGGACTGAAAGGTTCTCACGGGGATTTCGGTGAATAAACAGTCAGTTGTGTACCAGAGAACATTCTTTAAATTAATTATCCCCAGAGTTACCTTACGATCAGTGCCATAACTCAATTAACGCTTCATCGACAAACACAGTGAATACAAGCGTTAAAACACTATTCCTTATTCTATCTTTCAGAGTCACACCACATATGCTTCTCAACGCTCTCATTTCTACAGCATTTATATGATTTGTATTTAAAGTGATATCGCTTAGTGTCTGCCCGTATTCGTTGTGTCAACTCGTCATAATTACACGACGGTTATTATATTTGTTAATTTAAAACAAATCATAGTACCCTAAATACAAGCAACTATATTGAAAAAAAAAACATAGAGTTTAATTGACCATTTAAAAATATTCATATAATGGTTGATATGAAAACCACAACCGACCACCAACCGTTACCGATTATCTTTGCCTTTGTGTAGACCATACATTTTGAACTATGTACAAATATAGCCATGTATGACGTGTACCGATAAAACTCCACAACCAGTAGGGGGCCGACGCTGTACCTCCTTAACTCAGGCTGCTCAGTAGCCTGTCTAGGAGAACAGTACCCCACCCACCATTACTGTAGTTAATCTATACTGTCATCGTGTATAGCAATAACACTATGTCTATAACTACAATGCAATTTCATTTTTAAATAAATAAATTATTATTATCTTCATATAAAGTGGCAACTTCATAATTAAACCCCTATTATAAGGATAATTTAAAAAAAAAACTTATATTTTGTATTGGAAAAACGAAATTAAATGTGTGTGTGACCTCGATGGCGTAGTGGTTAGTGTAACCGACTGCCACGCCTGAGGTCGCGGGTTCGATTTTCGCGCAAGTCAAACATTTGTGTGCATGGACATGGATGTTTGTGTTGGTCTGGATGTTTCTATGTATAATATGTATGTATTTACAAAAATAAATATATATGTATGTTTATCCATTGTCTAGTACCCATAGTACAAGCTCTGCTTAGTTTGGGCTAGATGGTGTTGTGTGTATGTGATAGAATATTATTATAAATTTGGAAAATAAGTTTTGTTTGTTTTTCAGATAGCCTGGTTGATAATATACATGAGTAATAGAGTGGAAGCGATACTAGCTACAATGGTAATAGCTGGCCTTGGATGTGCAACGTTTCTAGAAATTACGATATACATAAGTGAGATCTCTCAGGACTCCGTCAGGGGTACCTTAACTGCCGGCCCTAACCAGTTCAATTGCTTCGGATTTTTAGTTTCCTACTTCCTTGGAGGTGCTTTAGAATATTATATGATGGTGTATACGTGCCTCAGTTTGGCTGTTCTTGGAGTCTTCATGATCGTCATACTTAAGGAGTCTCCGTTGACTCTTATGGTGCAAGGAAGGGAGATGGTAAGTGCATTTTTTTATTACTGCCGGTGTCAGGCGAACTAGGTAGAGACCTATCTGAATATGTTTCCGTTAGATTTTGTGCTCGTCTATACTAATATTATAAAGAGGAAAGTTTCGATTTTTTGTTTGTGTGTAACGATTTAACTCAAAAATTACTTGCTTTATTATCAGCGACTAACATATGTTATATTTTATTTTAAAAAAGGTATCGTACTTTTTTTATATGTGGGGGAATTCATTCACGCATACTGGTACCTCTCAGCGGGCGACGGAGAGGTCATGTAGTACTCGCCGGGAAAAGATGGTCGACGTCGACCGACGCGGACGTCCCGGTAATACCGACTAAACCTACCACGGTCCTCGTCGACATAAGCGCAATCGGCGGGGCCGGGCGAATCGGTTTATTCCACTTATATCACCTAAGTAAATCACCTAGGTGCACTTTCATATGCAATCGCGACCTCGCTGAGGTTTCGGTCCGCCGTATGAAACGGCAAGTCACTATTCGAAAAAAACGAACCCTCTGGTCACCGCTACTTTAATCTCTACTGCCCCCGGAGGTGGGACGGACACACGTCACAAAGGCGTGCGTGGAAACACGCACGCCGCCTCTCAGACCTGGTGCTGATCGGGTGGCTGGCAGGCCCACAAGGTCCACCATCCCTAGGTCAAACCTGGAGGACAATAGTTCTCTGTTTAAGTTAGTTCGGAATCGTTCACATTTAACATAGGTTATACCAAAAACAATGCGTTCACAAATTACAAAATCTAAGATTATACAAATAAAAAAATCTGACATACATTATAGTATCAACCTTGGACACATTTAAATTTTCGTAAATTTTGTACTAAAACCGTGTCTATTGTAAGTAGAGCGATATTTAAGATGCTTAATAAAAATAACCAAAAAATTTGATGATTTTAGGAGGCAGCAAAATCCATTGCCTTTTACCGAAGAACAAACAGCACTTCCGCTGAAGTCGTTACAGCAATGAACAATATCAGACGTACCTTAAATTCAAGATCGGAAGGTAAGACAATGGTACAAACTTTTTGAATAATCCTGTAGTGCCACGGACGAAAAAGTTAACTCACTACAAGAGATGGCGCTGTGCTAAGACACACTCTCCTTCTTACTTGTAGTGAGTGCTGAATCGTGCAAGCGAAGCTTACAGTACGAGTTACTATATATATAAGAGCCCGATATCAATCGTCGGGCCTTGACCCGACACGCACGAACACTTGGCCTGAACGGAAAATCCTCTTCTGCTGGAAGTACAAAACACCACGTTCCACCACAATTCTTAATTACGTTATAGGTCTCCCTCGGTGTGGCGTAATAGTAAACGCGATTTTCGGGTAAGACGCTGCAGTATTGTCGGGTTTTCTGCAAAGAAATTCTCGCTAGCAAATAGCAACATGTAGTCGGAGACTGTGGTTGATAGACGGCAATTATAAGCTCGCTTGTTATTGCGTGAAAGCTAAGAAAACTATAGCTAATGAAATGAGGGGTAATAGATCCCTGCTTGCCCCCTCAGTATTAAGGCCCGGTATCCACCAAAGCAGAGAGGAGAGGACACGAGTGGAGGTTTTGAATAAAGCAATCAGATTTCGTTATTTCCACATCTCCTCGCCGCTTACCTTTGGTGGAAATGGATCAAGCGGAGAGGAGAGGAGATATCTCATTTTTCCTATAGAATTTTGTGCCGCGTGCGAGCAATGGCGCGGCAGAGCGAAGATGTATATGTAGTCGGACGGCCGGGCGACGCCGTGCGGCGCACACCCGAAAGCGTCACTCGATTGACTGGTTTCGAACTCTCACAGCTCACATCTCTGCTACACACAGCTCACATCTATCCGCTACGCATCTCCTCACCGCTTTGGTGGAAATAACCTGCCAGCTTCGCAGCTCTTCTCCTCTCGTCTCCTTTCCTCTCTGCTTTGGTGGATACCGGGCCTAAGGCGTACTTATATAGCCCAGGCCTTTATCTCTGAATGTATATATTAGCAACATTCTTTTATCTCTTTAATTGCTTTTTTATTGATATCTTATTTACCTTGAACAGATGCGCAATCTTTGACGAGAGCGGCCCAAAAAATGGAACATGAATTGGAGACAGAGAAAATGTCCTGCTGGCAGTTATTCAGTGAGTAATGCAACAATACATTAATATTATAAAATATTTTTATTCGAATGTTCAGTAGCCACACGCTACTGCATTCGAGTGATATTCGAATGTATGTAGTTACACCATAGTATAATAAATAATAATGTCCTTTAAACAGAATTTTGGTCTAGGCAGCCAATCTTAATGGAGACTGGCCAGATGCGCAGATGCGCAGGAGATATTATTGTATATGTGTTCCCTTAACTTTATGATCCGATGGGAAGGATAATCCGATACGACCGGAGAGAGATCAAGCGCAGGACCAACGTGCTTTCTAAAGTCCGAGGTTTTTAACACCGCCAACTTTCTAACTCTGGGCTCGTATTGAGATTTCTTAACAGAAAAACCCAATAACATTTTGAAGGCCCGACCCGGGTTTCAAACCCGAGACCTCATGCACAGCAGTCGCATTCACTACCGCTGCGCCACGGAGGCCGTCGACACCATAGCATACATTCACTGTGACCGTAAAGCTCAATTCACACGAGCCGAATATACTAACTGCGAATGCAATGATTGCAAAGCTTAGGCATGCTACTCACAGCGCTTAAACATCATCACACGAATTTGATCCTAAAGCACACACCTCTGATGTTTTGAACGTTTTAATATGTTTATTGTCGCTTGCTTTTACGGTGCTGGAACACATCGTACGGCAAACTGCATGTCTGAGACTTCTCCATAACGTTCTCAAAGATATGTATGTGAAGTCAGCTAACCCACACTGCGCCAGCGAGGTGGACTATTGCTTAACCCTTCCCACACTGAGGAAAGACTCGTGCCCAGCAGTGGGACAGTTTGTAACTGGGGCTAATATTACTATAATTTTATTATAATCTATACTAATATTATAAAGCTGAAGAGTTTGTTTGTTTGAACGCGCTAATCTCAGGAACTACTGGACCTAATTAAAAAATTCTTTTAGTGTTGGATAGCTCATTTATCGAGGAAGGCTATATAACATCACGCTACGACCCACGTGGGCGGCGTAGTAATCATAAACGCGGGTGAAACCGCGGGCAAATGTAGTCATAGAATATTTTAGATCACTCATGTGTTTCCTATTTATTTTGCGTAGGCGTTTTGCGCTTGCATTGTACTGTACCGATACGGCAAGGGTTGTGGGTTACTCACCAGATAAAATGTGTTATCCGCATATGGTTACTCATGTAGTTCTAGTTAAACTAACTAATTACGTATATAGTTCTTGGTTCCTCACTAAAAGTAGAAAATACATAACTTTTGCCGAAGGGAATCACAAAAAAATCAAAACGTCACCACAGTATACTTTTTCTATGGTGATTTCTCAAAAAGCGCTGGTTCAATTTCGATACAATTACCACTTCTGAAGTATGACCTACCAAACATAAAGAATCATCGAAATCAATCATAATAATGGGTGAAGTAATTGCGTAACAAATGTACAAAAAACATACAGTCGAATTGAGAACCTTCTCGATTTTTAAAGTCGGTTAAAAATCAATTTACTTTTCAGAAACAACTCCATCAACCCGTAGACAATTCTACTTGGTACTAGTACTCAAATCGGCGTTGATCTGCCAAGGTCTGCCTATATTACAAATATATGCTGAGCCAATGTTCAGCACAGCTGTGGGTGACGTCATCTCTCCTAACTTGTGCAGTGTGCTGTTGGGGCTCGTAGTACTGTTGTCGGGAGTGGTCGCCGCGTTTCTGGTCGATGTGGTTGGCAGACGGGTGAGTAAAAGCCTTTGCTACCGCGTGTAGTATAGTGGGTTCGATACCATATGACACGGGTCAAAAATTTGTGTGATCCAGAAAAATAAAATGGTTCTTCCGAATCTGGGCGTTATTTATGTCCGTTGTTTGAATGTTTTTAAAGTCCTCCGCAACACAGGCATCATTCCTAGTTCGGGAATTATCGAGCCCTATACGGAGCCCTATTATACGGAGCCCTATTATGTACAAGTGTGTGCGATTTGAACGTTCTCTATACATTCTCCTTACAAACTTTAACTGTACTCAATGTCACCTTCGTGCGCGCAATAAGCTTAAAGAAACGTACAAATATTTTCCTCCACTTATTGATACATAGATACTCCATATTTTATGTAAAAGAGCGGCGATAGCATAGTGAGGCACTTCATCACAAGACACGCAGCTCTGACTTTTCGAAGTTATGTGCGTAGTAATCAGTTAATTATCGCTTGCTTTAACGTTAAAGGAAAAGGTCGTGAGGCAACCTGCATGTCTGAGAGTTTTCCATAATGTAGTCGAAGATATGTGAAGTCTGACAACCCGCACCGAGCCAGTGTAGTAGACTAGCCCTTCTCACACTGAGAAGAGACCCGTGGCCCAGCTGTAGGACAGTAACACTAATAATAGATTCATATATTCATAATCTATTTTTATTTTCTCAATTATTTTTCGCCAGCCTCTTCAAATCTACTCGTCAATAGGGGCCGGTATCTGCTGCGCGGTACTAGGCGCGCAGATCACGACGGAGTGCTTTCCGAAGTGGACAATTCCACTGTTTATATACACCTTCGCCACATTCCATACTTGTGGCTCCGGCACAGTGCCTTTCGTGATCCTGGGAGAGGTGTTTTTACCAGAGGTATGAATTACATTCAATTTGTTACAAGTTTCAGGAGCGTCGTTAAGTAACCATTATTTTCTATTTCTATTTCTTTCTTACTAAACGAAAAAAGAAACATTTCCTGTTATATAAGTGGGAGACCATTGGATTGCCAGGCAGAGGTCTCGAGTTCGATCCTTAGTCGCGCATCTGTCACTTTTCGAAGTTAAAAGCTTATTAAATAATTAATTATCGCTCGCTTTAACTGTGAAGGATAACATCGTGACGAAACCTGCATGTCTAAGAGTTCTCAATAATGTTCTCAAAGATATGTGAAGTCTGCCAACCCGCACTGGGCCAGCGTGGTGAACCTTCTCACAGTGAGAAGAGGCCCGTGCCCAGCTGTGGGACAGTTTAATACAGGGCTGATATTATTATAATAATAATAATAATAATATTCTACCACGTACACACAACACCATCTAGCCCAAACTAAGCAGAGCTTGTACTATGGGTACTAGACAATGGATAAACATACATATATACTTTTTTTTTTGTAAATACATACATATTATACATAGAAACACCCAGACCAAGACAAACATCCATGTTCATGCACACAAATGTTTGACTTGCGCGGGAATCGAACCCGCGACCTCAGGCGTGGCAGTCGGTTACACTAACCACTACGCCATCTAGGCATTAGATTATATATAGAGTTCTTGACAATTAGACAACGGCACAAAATATTTTTTGGGACTATACCCTACTGGGGCAGCTCGGGCGCCCCAATGCTCTATGGAGGCGGCGCTAGTGACAAACTAACATATTTAAACCCAAGCCAGTTTAATATTGTCTTACGCTTACGCGAAAGTTATACATTGAAATTAAACTACTTCATACGGATTTTATCGCGATTTATTTAAAACCACTACATTTATATAATATTAAAAACTATTTAATTAATGTTACTATCAAACTTTACTCCTGTTAGACTATTTCAATGACAAGCCATGACTGTATATCCTCGTTTCGCCTACAGTTCTTTATATATTTAATAATTATTAAATACTAGTTTTTTTCTGCTGCTTCACTCGCGTAATTGTAGGTTAAGAAAGGTTAGATTAGTAACAGTAGTTTTCTGGATCAAAGCTTCTATGTCCTTTTCTGTACCTCTGACAACATGTATGTGTAATTTCATGTTGACTGGTCGAGTAGTTAAGGCGTAAAAACGTAACAAACCAACATACACATAAACAAACTCACATTCAAATTTATAATATTAGTTAGGGTACAAAATTAATCGTGATTCAAGTTTTGTGAACTAAATAAGAAAGCCATAATTTAATTTTTCAGGTGAAGAGCATTCTGTCAATGTTGGCGGTGGAGTGGACGTGGATATGTCAGTTTGTCTGTGTGTTCCTCTTCAGCCTGCTGGTGCAAGCGGCGGGACTGTCGCCTGTGTTCTTCTTCTTCGCGTTCACATGCTTCGCTACTGCTCTCTACTTCTTTTATTGTTTGCCTGAGACTAAAGGACTCCCTGTGTACGCTATACAAGAGTTATTTACGAAGAGAATAAAAAAATAACAAATTTAAATGTTTTATTGCTTTTTAATATCGGCATATAGTCCTCTAGACAACCAATCTTAACGATGACTGGCCATCGGCAGCGGTATTATAGTGCAGAAGTGCGCACAACTACGTAAACAGCAACAGAACCCAATGGACGGTCATACGGCACGACGGGAGAGAGATCAGGCGCAGGACCAACGGCTTTACGTGCTTTCCGAGGCACGGGGGTGTCTAACACCGCCAAATTCCTAACTCCGGGCTGCTATTGAGAATTCTTGACAGAAAACCCAATAACTTTTTGTTGGCCCAACCCGGGATTCGAACCCAAGACCTCATGCACAGCAGTCGCATTCACTACCGCTGCACCACGGAGGCAGTACAGGTATATAGACTGACTTACGCACTTATACGTAGGTATAATGGCCTAATAATATAGGTAAGAAAATATTAGCTCATTCATTAGAAAAATCTATGCCTCCTTATGAATCTAGATGATAGATACGCTAGCTAAAATTTGTAGCTTTATGTATTTCGTCTTGTCAGTACGTCTGTGCAAATTAGCATTGTGTACGTCTGTCGAAAAATAGCAAAAAAAATTTGGGGCAGTCTTTGGGGACTGCCGATAGAAATGAAAACTATAATCCTTGATCATAAACACTTCTTTATAAACCAAAAAATAAATAAAAAAGGGGCGAGTCGGTTGCTAGTTCCTGATACTCTCTTAGGAGTTATTAAGGGGGTAAAACTTTCGTTATTTTTTGCGTAGGACGCACCATTTCTGAGATATTGTTAATATTCCAAAAAAAATAATAAAACGTGGAAGCGTGACGATGACGTAGCGTGACGATCACGCGAGTTCTATGATTTTTGTTCACCCAAGAAGTGCTCAACCCGCCTAAAGAAGTTTTCACTTTAAAAATAGTGCGCCTCATGTTATGTGATGTGAGGTAAATTATTATTGTAGTTTTGCTAATTGTTTAGCAAACATAGATATTAGAACGATAAGTTGAATTTATGTAACATTGATCGAAATTGCTAAAATATTTGTAGTGACTACATATTTTAAAACAAAGTCCCCCGTTGTGTCTGTCTGTCTGTCGCGCGTGTTCACGATAAACTCACGGTAGGCAGCGGCTGTGTCCTGACATTGCTGAAGTCCATGGGCAGCGATTGCACCTCCCGCCAAAGTTAATGAAAAAGAAACTCAAAAGCAACTGAACGGATTTTCATGCGGTTTTTTTTTTCTTTTTATTAATAATATTTATTTATTCAAAAAGTTACAGATGGGTACACATTATAGATATATACATTTACTATATATATATATGCTAAAATTCTTTATTATATATATACAATAAAAGGATTTACATAACAGTTTTGAAGATCCATTGTAGTAAAAATCTGTATACAATTATTTTGAAACCCTGTCTCTTAAACTAGGATAGGACCTGTATTATAAGAGACAGTGTTCGGCTGTTATATATTACTTGAAACAGATGTAAAACTTACAGACTGTGTCTACCACCAATAGACAGAGTGATTCATGAGGAAGGTTTAGATGTATAATTTGTTAAGGTTTTGTACTACCTGTGCATAGTATTATATTATCTGTGCCCGTGCGAAGCCGGGGCGGGTCGCTAGACCTTTATATAATCAGGTGGTCGGACAACTAGGTGCAATGTTGTAGTACTCTTTGATCTCGGCGGGCCGGCCGCAAGCTGACAAATTAATTATATTGTCTATTAATTATAAACTTATTTGATAATTATATTATTAGGAACAAAACATAACATACATGCTAATATGCGTTAGATTCCGGCCGCATGTTTACAACAAAATATTGGATGAAAATAGTGATTTAATTGTGTATATTTGACGGCCGAAAATGGACACTTGTTAAGTTATGGACCGACAGCTAATTTTTGTGTTTGTTCTCGGGCTACGAAAATAATCTATACTAATATTATAAAGAGGAAAGATTTGATTTTTTGTTTGTAAGTATTTAACTCAAAAACTACTCAACCGATTTAAAAAAATATTTTACTACTAGTTTTCACCCGCGGCTTCGCTCGCGTAAAGGTAGATTAGGTTAGGTTAGGTTTGCAACAGTTATTTTTCTGGATGAAAGGTACCGTATATCCTATTCTGTAGCCCTGACAACGTGTATGCAAAATTTCATGTTGATCGGTTGAGTAGTTAGTGAAAGCGTAACAAACAAACAAACAAACTCATTTTCGCATTTATATGTAATATTAGTTAGGATTATTAAGCTACATTATCCACGAGTAACATCCTTTTATTAAGTACTGTTACTGACATTACCTACCCTACTTTTATGCGAGCGCAGCCACGGGCTAAAACTAGTATATAACTAAATAAGCGCATTTTGCAGTTAGTAGAGCCTCGTTGATTTCAGCATGAATGGGCCGGCTCGACCGGGGAAGGACTACCCTCTCACAGAATATTGACGTGAAATACCAGTATTCCTACTGTTGTGTTTCGTTCGGTGAGTGAGAGTGCCGGAGGCCCAATCATCTCTTTTCGCCCTTACCGCTCCTTCTCCTTCCCACTTCCTTTCCTAAAGGGTTGGCAACGCGCAAGTGATGCCTCTGATGTTGCAGGCATCCATAGGCTACGGTGACCACTTACTATCAGGTGGGCCTTATGCTTGTTTGCCACTTTAGTTGTGTAAAAAAAAGGTAGGTATTGTACATTGTTGTGTTTGTTCCAGAATGAGAAAACGAGTTAAAACACCAGGGTAGTGTACTGAATTCAAGTGCCGACTTCCGACCACTATATGAGATAGCCTTGGTTAAAATAAAAAACAATATAAACAACACCTATTACTATCTCGGGTTTGAATCTCAGGTCGAACCAACGAAATGTTACTGGTTTTCAAGAAATACCCGCACAAACATTTGTGTGCATGAACATGAATGTTTGTCTTGGTCTGGGTGTTTCTATGTAATATGTATGTATTTACAAAAAAAAAGTATATAATATATGTATGTTTATCCATTGTTTAATGTCTAGTACCCTAGCAAACGCGACTGCGCGAGCAGACAGTGCTCACTACAGCTCTCTGCCACACAGAACATCTCCAATTAAGGGCAGTTTCCGCTACGCTGCATCAAAAATATAGAACTATTAACCACTGTCTATTATATAACAAATCACAATTGGGTTATTTAAAAGATGTTTGCGTCTATACCTAATTGATGGTCAGCGGAGCTTATGACTGGCGAACATAAATGCATCGTTCGTTTAATGTAGAGAAGAAAGAAAAGAAAGAAAGAAAGAAAGCAAACATACTTTATTTCTAAAAACACGAAAGCTTTCACAATATTATGTAAATATGTAAATTTTTTAAGAGAACATATAGATAAGTATTTTTTTTAATAAACCTTAATTAAAAGTGACAGCTCTGCCACCAGTACATGATATTAATAAATGTTGGTCACCCGCTTACACTACGAGATTGATAGATAAACATTGTTTATCTAACCTTCATGGAGACTATTTTTCTCATAGACCACTTTCAAAATTTAGCTGGTTCCGGTGGACCCCCTGCAGCTACATTTCTACCATACTCTAAATAAAAAAATTAGATTAAATCTCCGCGGGCTGATCTTCTCCTTTTTTCTTTTCCTTTAGTAATTCTCTACCGACAAATCGGTAGATTCGAGACCACTGGTACTGAATATGGAATATGCAAGTTTTGACAAGTAACCTCAGACGCTGAGCTTCTTAAAATATTATCTGCCTACATTGATAGGTGAAGTCAAGCCAACATTTTAGTTCTCCTCTATCGAAAGCAAATAAATTATCTCGTGAACCCCCTTACGAATTGTGGACCCCCATTTTTTGTCACGCCAACGTAGACCCCCGTCGTGTCTCCCGTGGACCCCTGAGGGTCCACCTGGACCACTTCGGGAACTAATGGCTTAATGCAATGTCTTATACTTATATTGTGACATAAGTTTATATACTTGTACTGCCTCCGTGGTGCAGCGGTAGTGAATGCGACTGCTGTGCATGAGGTCTCGGGTTCGAATCCCGGGTCGGGCCAACAAAAAGTTATTGGGTTTTCTGTCAAGAATTCTCAATAGCAGCCCGGAGTAAGGAAGTTGGCGGTGTTAGACACCTCCGTGCCTAGGAAAGCACGTAAAGCCGTTGGTCCTGCGCCTGATCTCTCTCCCGTCGTGGTGGATGACCGTCCCATTGGGTTCTGTTGCTGTTTACGTAGTTGTGCGCAGTGTGTTTACGCACACACTTCTGCACTATAATATCTGCTGCCGATGGCCGGTCATCGTGAAGATTGGCTGCCTAGAGGACTATATGCCGATATTAAAAAGCAATAAGACATTTAAATTTGTTATTTCTTTATTCTCTTCGTAAATAACTCTTGTATAGCGTACACAGGGAGTCCTTTAGTCTCAGGCAAACAATAAAAGAAGTAGAGAGCCGTAGCGAAGCATGTGAACGCGAAGAAGAAGAACACAGGCGACAGTCCCGCCGCTTGTACCAGCAGGCTGAAGAGGAACACACAGACAAACTGACATATCCACGTCCACTCCACCGCCAACATTGACAGAATGGTCTTCACCTGAAAAATTAAATTATGGCTTTCTTATTTAGTTCACAAAACTTGTATCACGATCAATTTAAACCGATTAATTTTGTATCCTAACTAATATTATAAATGCGAATGTGAGTTGTTTATGTGTTTGTTCCGTTTTTACGCCTTAACTACTCGACCAGTCATCATGAAATACATAAAACTGTAAGCGAAACGAGGATATACAGTCATGGCATAACATTGAAATAGTCTAACAGGAGTAAAGTTTGATAGTAACATAAATTTAATAGTTTTCAAAATTATATAAATGTAGTGGTTTTAAATAAATCGCGATAAAATCCGTATAAAGTAGTTTAATTTCAATGTATAACGTTCGCGTAAGCGTAAGACAATATTAAACTAGCTTGGGTTTAATTATGTTAGTTTGTCACTAGCGCCGCCTCCATACTACTCCTACTGGGGCGCCCGAGCCGCCCCAGTAGGGTATAGCCTCAAAAAATATTTTGTGCCCCTGTCTAATAGTCAAGAACTCTATAATATAATAATATCAGCCCTGTATTAAACTGTCCCACTGCTGGGCACGGGCCTCTTCTCATTGTGAGAAGGTTCAGGCTATAGTCCATCTCGCGGGCCCAGTGCGGGTTGGCAGACTTCACATACCTTTGAGAACGTTATTGAGAACTCTTAGACCTGCAAGTTTCCTCTCGATGTTATCCTTCACAGTTAAAGTGAGCGATAATTAATTATTTAATACGCTTATAACTTCGAAAAGTGACAGATGCGCGCCCTGGGATCGAATTCGAGACCTTTGCGTGGCAATCTAATGGTCTCCCACTTATATGACAGGAAATATTTTTTTTTTCGTTTAGTAAGAAAGAAATAGAAATATAAAATAATGGTTACTTAACGACGCTCCTGAAACTTGTAACAAATTGAATGTAATTCATACCTCTGGTAAAAACACCTCTCCCAGGATCACGAAAGGCACTGTGCCGGAGCCACAAGTATGGAATGTGGCGAAGGTGTATATAAACAGTGGAATTGTCCACTTCGGAAAGCACTCCGTCGTGATCTGCGCGCCTAGTACCGCGCAGCAGATACCGGCCCCTATTGACGAGTAGATTTGAAGAGGCTGGCGAAAAATAATTGAAAAAATAAAAATGGATTAAGAATATAGGTATTTATTATTAGTTTTACTGTCCTATAGCTGGGCCACGGATCTCTTCTCAGTGTGAGAAGGGTTAGTCTACTACACTGGCTCGGTGCGGGGTGCCAGACTTCACATATCTTCGACGACATTATGGAGAGCTCTCAGACATGCAGGTTGCCTCACGACCTTTTCCTTTTACGTTAAAGCATTATTAACTGATTACTACGCACATAACTTCGAAAAGTCAGAGCTGCGTGTCTTGTGATGAAGTGCCTCACTATGCTATCGCCGCTCTTTTACATAAAATATGGAGTATCTATGTATCAATAAGTGGAGGAAAACATTGGTACGTTTCTTTAAGCTTATTGCGCGCACGAAGGTGACATTTGGTACAGATAAAGTTTGTAAGAAGAATGTATGGAGAACGTTCAAATCGCACACACTTGTACATAATATCGCCTCCATATAGGGCTCGACAACTCCCGAACTAGGAATGATGCCTGTGTTGCAGGAGACTTCAAAAACATTCAAACAACGGACATAAATATCGCCCAGAATCGGCACAACCATTTTATTTTTCTGGATCACACAAATTTTTGACCGTGTCATATGGGATCGAACCCACTACACTACGCGCAGTAGCAATAGCTTTTACTTACCCGTCTGCCGACTACATCGACCAGAAACGCGGCGACCACTCCCGACAACAGTACAACGAGCCCCAACAGCAGACTGCACAAGTTAGGAGAGATGTCGTCTCCCACAGCTGTGCTGAACATTGGCTCAGCGTATATTTGTAATATAGGCAGACCTTGGCAGATCAACGCCGATTTGAGTACTAGTACCAAGTAGAATTGTCTACGGGTTGATGGAGTTGTTTCTGAAAAGTGAATTAATTTTTAACCGACTTTAAAAATCGAGAAGGTTCTCAAATCGACTGTATGTTTGTAACGCAATTACGCCGCCAATTATTATGAATTGATTTCGATGATTCTTTTTGTTTGGTAGGTCATACTTCAAAAGTGGTAATTGTATCGAAATTGAACCAGCGCTTTTCGAGAAATCACCAAATATAAAAAGTATACTTTGATGACGTTTTGGTTGTTTTCGTGGTTCCCTTCAGCAAAGTTTTTTATTTTCTACGTTTTATTGAGGAACCAAGAACTATATATGTAATTAGTTAGTTTAACTAGAACTATATGAGTTAGCATATGCGGATAACACATTGTATCTGGTGAGTAACCCACAACCCTTGGCGTAGCGGTACAATACAATGCAAGCGCAAAATGCTTACGCAAAATAAATAGGAAACACATGAGTGATCTAAACTATTCTATGACTAGATGTGCCCGCGGTTTCACCCGCGTTTTTGATTACTGCGCCGCCCCCGTGGGTCGTAGCGTGATGTTATATAAATGAAGTATGATCTACCCGATCATACTTCAGAAGTGGTTCTAAATAAAATTTATCGAAATTGATACAGCGCTCTTTGAAAAATTATCAAAAACAAAAAGTATATGTACTTTGGTGACGTTTTGGTTTTTTGTTGATCCCTTCGGCAAAAGTTTTTAGTGAGGAACCAAGAGCTATATATTATGTAATTATTTAATTTAACTAGAGCTATATGAATAGTATATGGAAATCCGTAGTCTCTGCATACCTCTTTGGGAAACAAGCGTGAATCTATATATGTATGTACATGTAAGTAACTATATGCGGATAACACATTTTATCTTATGTGGGATTCGAACCCACAACCTTTGCCGTATCGGTACAGTACAATGCAAGCGCAAAACGCCTACGCAAAATAAATAGCAAACACATGAGTGATCAAAAATATTTTATGATTACAAAATTATGAGACTCCTCATGGGATTGCCTCGCTTCTGCAGTGCGTCAGCGATGTTCGCTGAAGCACAAGTGGACGGCTTTCACGCCATTATACGTAAGAGAGCAGCATCAATGATGCGAAGGGTGAGGGACAGTCCCAACAGCTACCTGAAAGTTATTGCTGAATACATCCATAGTCCTATTTGGAGGCACTGGATAAGGATTCATATTCGGTAGGACACATGTTTTTATTTTTATTGTATTTTATTATTTTTATTGTATTTTATCTTTTATTTTATCCTTTTATTTTTCTGTGGTATGTGTGTGTAAATTACTAACGTAATTTTAAGTTATCATATGCTATTGTACTACTAACACTCTCTGGACCGAATTAGTCTGATAAATGCTTTGAATTGAAAAATTGAATAAAATTAAATCAGCTCCAGTTACATACTGTCCCACTGCTGGGCACGAGCCTTGCCTCAGTGTGAGAAGGGTTAAGCAATAGTCCACCTCGCTGGCGCAGTGCGGGTTAGCTGACTTCACATACATATCTTTGAGAACGTTATGGAGAAGTCTCAGGCATGCAGTTTGCCGTACGGTGTGTTCCAGCACCGTAAAAGCAAGCGATAATAAACATATTAAAACGCACGTATGATAACATTCAAAACATCAAGAGGTGTGTGCTTTAGGAGCAAATTCGTGTGATGATGTTTAAGCGCTGTGAGTAGCATGCCTAAGCTTTGCGACCATTGCATTCGCAGCTAATATATTCGGCTCGTGTGAATTGAGTTTTGCGGTCACAGTGAACGTATGCTATGGTGTCGACGGCCTCCGTGACGCAGCGGTAGTGAATGCGATTGCTGTGCATGAGGTCTCGGATTTGAAACCCGGGTCGGGCCAACAAAAGGATATTGGGTTTTTCTGTTAAGAAATCTCAATACGAGCCCAGAGTTAGGAAGTTGGCTGTGTTAGACACCCCCGCGCCTCGGAAAGCACGTAAAGCCGTTGGTCCTGCGTCTGATCTCTCTGCGGTCATATCGGATTATCCGCTCCATCAGATCATGAGGGTTAGGGAACAGATATAATTCATAATTCATTTATTCGTATGCGAATATGGGTATACATTTGCAGATGCTGTACTATAATATCTCCTGCGCAGATGGCCAGTCTCCGTTAAGATTGGCCGCCGTGACCGAAATTCGGTTTGGAGGATCTTATTATTTATTATACTATGGTGTAACTACATACATTCGAATATCACTCGAATGCAGTAGCGTGTGGCTACTTAACATTCGAATAAAAATACGTCATAACATTATTGTATTGTTGCATTACTCACTGAATAACTGCCAGCAGGACATTTTCTCTGTCTCCAATTCATGTTCCATTTTTTGTGCCGCTCTCGTCAAAGATTGCGCATCTGTTCAAGGTAAATAAGATATCAATAGAAAGGCCATTCTGTGTCATCAACCGGACCAGCCTTCAGTCTTGAGGGAGAATACTGTGGCGACTCCGCACAGACGAATAAGTTCCGCCTCACAGATGGCGCTATAGAATAAGCGGTCAAATATATATATATATATATATATAGTAACTCGTACTGTAAACTTCACTTGCACGATTCAGCATTAACTACAAGTAAGAAGGAGTGTGTGACTTAGCACAGCGCCATCTCTTGTAGTGAGTTGTAACTTTTTCGTCCGTGGCACTATAGGATCAATTAAAAAAGTTTTACCTTCCGATCTTGAGTTTAAGGTACGTCTGATGTTGTTCATTGCTGTAACTACTTCAGCGGAAGTGCTGTTTGTTCTTCGGTAAAACGCAATGGATTTTGCTGCATCCTAAAATCATCAAACATTTTAGTTATTTTTATTAAGCATCTTAAATATTGTTCTACTTACACTAGGCACGGGTTTAGTACAAAATTTACAAAAAATATGTCCAGGGTTGATATATTTACATATTATTATGTAGATTCCTAGATATTACTAAAGATTTCCACAATGTAATTTAAACCTTACAACTCAGAACATAATGTTGAATATTGCTTGCATTGTAATTCGATCTCACCCGCACTCGGGCAGCCGCGAATTAGGTCTTAAAAGCCGGGACGATGACGACTTCATTTATTTAAGCGATAAAAACAAATATTCGCACTAATGAACTCGATGGCGTAGTGGTTGGTGTAACCGACTGCCACGCCTGAGGTCGCGGGTTCGATTCCCGCACAAGTCAAACATTTGTGTGCATGAACATGGATGTTTGTCTTGGTCTGGGTGTTTCTATGTATAGTATGTATGCACGATGTATGTATTTACAAAAAAAAAGTATATATGTATGTTTATCCATTGTCAAGTACCCATAATACAAGCTCTGCTTAGTTTGGGCTAGATGGTGTTGTGTGTATGTGATAGAATATATTATTTATAGCGACATTTACAATATACCCTGATTTTTCTTATTTTGTTTTCTTAAAAAAGACATCTTCCGCACTAGTACTAATTCTTGTGTCGCGGGGACTTTACACACATTCAAACAACGGACACATAGAACACACAGACCCGGCACAAATCATTTTTGTTGTGAAAACTTCTTTAGCGGCTTTGTGCACTTTTTGTGATGGGTAAAAAATGTTAAACTCGCGTCAGGACACGTGACCTGATCGAAAATTCGTAAGACGGAGAGAGTTGTCATGTTTGTGTACGATAGCGCAATAAATGAATATTTTATTTTACCACATAAATGATAGTACGTTTATAATGATAATTAAAGCAATTCGTGCAAAATTATTCCCCAACCATTCCAAAATATCAAAAATGCATAACGTTAATATTCAAGTTTTCACTTCTGCCGGCACTCCCGGAGTGCCACCCGTTGTTTTTTTTTTTAATAATAATAATATTTTTATTTCCAAAATCAATAGTTATAAATATTGTGTAAAGGTATACATATTAAAATTATAAGTACAAAATGATTAAACTAGTAAAAAGGTCACTCATCCCTGTACTAGTTATGAACTGTATCACAGGTGACGGGTCACGGGGCCTTGCAATACAACAAATTCAGTAAACTAACGCAAGGAACAGACTTAAGATATATTAAAATATAGCGCTATTTTATATATAACACTAGCCTGTTACCTGCGACTTCGTCCGCGTAGATTTCAACTAAAAAGTGTTTGTCTCCGCGGAACCCTATTTTTTTTTTCTAAAATCAAAGTAGCCTACATATGTTACTCCTTATAACATCAGCTATCTGCCAGTGAAAGTCCCGTCAAAATCGGTTCAGCCGTTTCGGAGATAACCCGGAACAAACAAACAGACAGACAGACAAAAATTTAAAAAACAGATGTTTTCGTATAGGTACCTTATATACTTTCATATGCATTAGATAAAAGCTGTTATTTTGACATTACAAACAGACACCTCCAATTTATTTATTTGTATAGAGTATAGATAGGTAAAAACTTAAATACAAAATTAAATTAAACACATCGTCGAAATAACAATTTTCGTTAACAAAATATAGGTAAAAGTCTAGGACAATCTAGGTTATTATCTAATGCATTAGGTATTAAAACCATAGGTACATTTATTGTTCGTGTTGCAATAGTAGTTGTAGGTGTGCATTTTTGTGTGTTAGCGACATAAAACCGCGCATCAGCAGATCGCAACACTGGGTCATGATTGTATGTTATGTAACACGGGTATTGAGTTTATAAATAATTATTCAATATAGAATTCGGATCATTCACTAAATAAAACAGAAACTATTGTTTCTGCTTTATTTAGTGAATGATCATGACATATTGATAATTATATATTATGAGGTATCTTTAGGCGCCTCCATAATCGATCGAGTTTAAATACCTTTTCTCGGCCATGAGTCTCGCCGGGCAATCAGCAGCGCCTGTAATGTGATTGCTAGGTTTCTTAAAATGTAAGCAAGTTGCGCATTTAGGTCCCTCTCGCTTCGCGCAGTCCTTAATAGAATGGCCTTGATCACCACAATGGCCTCAAGTATAACTGTTACTGCTTTCGCGACATGTCTTCGCCTCGTGCCATACTGCTGGCACTTGTAGCAGCGTGTTACCAGAGTAAAATCCCTCACAGGACAGGACGACCAATTTATAAAGACTCTGTCATTAACGATAAGAGCCTTTTGTATTGCTCCAGAAACATCAAGGACGTAATTACAGGTCTCGGCGTGCTTAATGCCTGATTTATGGTTTAATTAAATGACCTTAGGAACGTCTCGAGAGTGTTATCCTGAAGTTTGCCGGCAATATTTTGTTTAAAGAGACTAGTGTAAACTTCAGTATCCGGCATGGAAGAAGGAACTCCTATAACTACCACTCTAGGCTTACGTTTAAAGGGCTCGTCAATTGTAAGACCCATGTTCATGGTCTGGACCTGCTGTTTAAGCCTCTCCATGTCATCCTTAGTATCAGTACTGATAATTATACCGCCGTCTCTTGTCTTTCGTAGTCCTCGGACGTGCAGATTCATTTGTTCAGGACGGGCTATCTTCTGGACAATAGATTTTGTCTCCTCACTCGACTTTGATTTATCGCTGGGATTATTTATTTATCTCTGAACTAAAATTTTACGGCTGTATAAAAGTATTCGTACCAGTCTTCACCATGTCTGCGAAAGAAGGGCCTGTGATAGGTTTTGTAGATTCTTCTACAGTCCGCCTCAAGTCCTGAAGTCGCCGTGATACATCAAGCTGGTCTTCTAGGGTTTTCACAGAGGAATATGCATGCACTGCTTTCGTTTTGAGTGATTGGTATTGTACTGCCAGCTGCGAAGTCCCGTGTCCAACTTTACGGCATAAAGTGCTGATTCTTAATTTTTGCTCAGAGTTCATTTTGCCCTCTGATACAGTAGAACACACTTCATTTAGGCACTTTACAATTTTTGGACTACACAAGTTTTTGTCCCGTGTGGGATTCGAACCCACAACACTCGACGCAGCGGCAGTGACGAGGCGACCACTTACACCACTACGCCATCCGCGCAGTCATTATACATTATAACACTAATTAATATAATATATATTTACCCACGTATTGAGAAAGATAAAGAAATTATAAAAATACTAATAAACTATAATCCTAATCCTAATTCTAACTTTCTAACTATCTAACTAATATTATAAAAGCGAAAATGAGTTTGTTTGTTTGTTAGCTTTTTACGCCTAAACCACTGAACCGATCATCCTGTAATTTTGCATATACGTTGTCAGGTGTACAGCAACGGACATAGACTACCTTTCATCCCGAAAAAAATTACTGTTCCCAAGGAAAACAACAATAACGTTCTTATGATAATAGATGGCGCCACGTGTCTTTCGAATCATGATTGAATTATATCATTACAAGCACAGTACAACCCGAATTGATTTTCAAATTCTAAATTAACGCGAGCGAAGCCGCGGGCAAAAGCTAGTACTAAATATTTACAAAACTGGTATAGACGAATACACCACCGCTGATATATTCCGTTTGTCACTAAAAGTACAAACCTTTATCATACGGTGTCACTTTGCTATTGCATGGAATAAATTTCATGCTAGACAGAGTCTGATATGGTTGCTAGCTGAAGATTTACATTAATGGTATTATTCATAAAAAACCTTATCTAAACTCTTAACCCGTGCAATAGTTATAAATAAGTTTCGCCCGAAATTCGAGCTAAATCATAATTTAACAATGAAGCTTTAATTATTTTATAAATTAACATTTAAAATAGAAAACTAACTGTCCAAAATGCTTTTTATTCATTTGTCTATAACATACAACACTGAACATAATAAACGCACATCTTGAAAGTAGTTCGGCTACTGAATCAATTCCAGAAATTTTTAATATAGGTAATTTTGATCCCTAAAATAATTAAAACGAATTAAATTATAGTCACCCATATTTTAAACAGCTGAAATAAACGAAAATGTATCATAATTCAAGGCAATAAGGTTTTTGATGCAATAAAGACAATAATGTTAGATTTATTGTAATATATCTATACTATCCGTGCACAATAAGGAGAACTAATTCGTTAAATTGAAATATTTAGGTACATAAAAATAACATTTTAATGATTATATTATTATTACGATTTAATAATCTAATTAGGGTGTTTGAGGTTGTGCGTTATATCTGTGACATGTTGTATAATAATATCATCCCTGTATTAAACTGTCCCACTGCTGGGCACGGGCCCCTTCTCACTATAAGAAGGGTTAGGCCATAGTCCTCCACGCTGGCCTAGTGCGGGTTGGCAGACTTCACATATCTTCGAGAACATTATGGAGAACTCTCAGACATGCAGGTTTCCTCACGATGTTTTCCTTCACCGTTAAAGCAAGCGATAATCAACTATTTAATACGCACATAACTTCGAAAAGTCAGAGATGCGCGCCTTGGGTTCGAACTCGAGACCTCTGCGTGACAGTTCAACGGTCTCCCACTAGTCTATACCTACTAAAAAAAGAAAATCGATTGACTAACAGAGAAAAAAGGTGCTGAACTGTTTTATCTTTGCCTATTTATATAACACTAGCGGTCCCCTAGTGGTCGAAATTCGACCAAAGTTTGCCTGTAAGATATTGCTGATGTATATGTCATTATATATTGATATATGTAACCATAGTTACGCGCTTCGACTGCGTGTGTCAAATGCATGGTTGTGTGCGTGTAGTGCTTTTTCATTAATTTAATGTATTTCTAATGCATATTTTATAAAAATATTAGGTTTCGTCACTTCTTCTCTGTATAAACTATAAGTGTGCGAAATTTCATACTCCTCCGTCCGCCCAATTTTCGTAAAAAGGGATCCAAAGTTTTCGCTTCACGTATTAATATATAGATACTAGCGGTCGCCAAGTGGTCGAAATTCAATCATATTTGATTTAAATTTCAAGTTTGATCGTTATTAAAGTTTTATTGTCGATAACTATACTCTTATAATCACATATCATTTAGTCACTTACTCCACATACATATTACGTAATCATAGTTACGAAGAATTCTACGACATCAATCCAGCAAAGCCGAAATTCTACGAACGCGATTCGACTGCTTGTGTCAAATGCATGGTTGTGTGCGTGTAGTGTTTTTCATAATTTTATGTTTTTCTAATGCATATTTTATAAAAATATTCCCATTGATGTATAAAAAATATATATCAATAAATTCGCCGCTCCTTCTCCATATAAACTTTAACTGTGCCAAATTTCATACTCCTCCGTCCGCGCAATTTTCATAAAAAGAAGCCGCTAGTAAAAGCTGGTTCATTATAAAATCATACAGTTGATTTTCAGTTTTTCCAGACTTTATGCGGTCACTAATAAATAGAGATGACAGAAGATAAAGAAAGAGAATCTATTGAGATGGGTCTCTACGCAGGCGCAACTAACTAGTACGCCAGACACCTAATAAAAAAATTCACTTACCATCTCCCGTCCTTGCACCATAAGAGTCAATGGAGACTCTTTAAGTATGAAGATCATGAAGACTCCAAGAACAGCCAAACTGAGGCACGCATACACCATCATATAATACTCTAAAGCACCTCCAAGGAAGTAGGAAACTAAAAATCCGAAGCAATAGAACTGGTTAGGGCCGGCAGTCAAGGTACCCCTGACGGAGTCCTGGGAGATCTCACTTATGTATATCGTAATTTCTAGAAACGCTGCATATCCAAAGCCAGCTGTAACCATTGTAGCTAGTATCGCTTCCACTCTATTACTCATGTATATTATTATCCAGGTTATCTGAAAAACAAACAAAACTTATTTTTCACATTTAATTTTAATTTAAGCTCAGTGGGGAAACCAACAGACTGCAATGCAGATAAAATAATTTTTAAAATAAGCTTTCCATTTTGTACAGTCTCTACAAAATTAGATACATATATAATATATATAGGACAGAAACGGCAATTTGATAGTTAAATACCTAATAATATTATGTGGATTTCTAAATATTTTACAGCAATATGTGACCGCTATTTTACAACTATAGGTGGCCAGCTCAAAAACAATTGAATGCATTGGCCATTCCAAACATAATTTTTTGGATAGTCATATCTAAATTTATTTTATCTTTTTCTAAATAATATGGCTGTTATTGCCGGCCAGTATTTGCAGCCACACCTTGCAACTTGCCCCTTTAGAAGCATCTTTACGGGATAACGAGGCAGTGTCAACTTTGTCAAAAACGTAGCTTAGAACTATTGGAATGATTACCTTTGCAATTTTTGACTACTAATTGCCGTTACACAGAATGCAATCATTTTCACAGACTAAAATAGAAACAGACCTTTGACTGAGCTGACACCTCCACATATAATAACCGGTTCATACCTTAGTTTGTAGATGACTTTTATTGCACTAGGAGTCATTCTTGTGTCGCGGGGTCGTTTACAAACATTCAAACACGGACACAATGAACACTCAGACTTGAAACAGCTATTTGTAGATCATACGAACTTATGTCTCGTGTGAGGTTCGAACCCACAACACTCGGCGCAGTGGCAGTGGCGAGACTTCCACTGAGTCCTTACGCAATACTACAAACTCACGGAAATAACTCTCGAGCTTGGTACTCACCACAAGTCGCTTATGTAGTACCACTTCCAGCAACCCACCCACCAGTCAAGGCAGCAAGTTAGTACACCGTGGTTGGTTCAGTCGGTAGTACCCGGGACGTTTCATCTTTTCTCGGGTGAGCCCGACATATCTTATCTTATGTGGGGGTCAGTCAGTGCAGGCCGGCGACACTTCGACCCAGTGGGATCTTTTGTGTCGACACTCTCCCAATAACGACTGCCATAGATGGTCATGGCAGCCGGGACCAACGGCTTAACGTGCTCTCCGAGGCACGGAGCAGGCGATAATTATTGTCAATCAATACGCACATCATTTCGAAAAGTCATATAACTTCCGAAAGTCAGAGGTGCGCGACGTGGGTTCGAACCCGAGACCCTCTGCATTGCAGTCTGTTGGTCTCCCCACTGAGCTATCTCTGCTCGAGCCCGACATAACCTCTCCGCTCTCCTTTTCCGCGGAGATTTATGCGTCATACCATCCTCCCAGGTTAAAATAAAAAAGAATGATACTCACCACAAAACTTAACGACGTCAACATCACAGTATGTTTTCGTCCGATCTTATCTAGTAGTAGCGCAGCCACCGGGTTGGCTATTAAAGATCCTATAGCTGGCAGACTACTGAACAATGCGATTTCTGTCTCAGACATTGGTCGGTGTAGGGTTGTGTTCTCTGATTTGAACAGTAGTATTGTTGATGACGGCCAGGCAACTATGATGCCCTGATTCATGCAAGTGAAACATACTGGAAAAGAAATTAGTTCTTCAAGCGGCTTCTTTTTTCATAATTTTCTAAGCATTAATGAAAGCAGGCCTTTCGCGTTTATTGTCCTCTAAATAGAACGACCACTTCATACTTAACCAAAGGAAAAATAGATAAATAAAAAGAAAAGAAATCTCTTTTTTACAAAAATAATTGTTGATAGCGTAGAAGATGTCTTTTATGAAAAAATATTATCTTTAATTTTACAAATATTCAAACAACGGTCACCCAAAATCGGAATCCCTATTTGTAGATCACCGAATTTAATGTCACATACCGAGATCGACAAAAAGAATTAAATCTATATCAAGGTAGAGCCTCGCTGATTTCAGCATGAATGGGTCGGCTCGACCAGGGAAGGACTACCCTCTCACAGAATATCGACGTGAAATAGCAGTATTCCTACTGTTGTGTTTCGTTCGGTGAGTGAGAGTGCCGGAGGCCCATTCACCCCTATTCCCCCATCCCGCTCCTTCTCCTTTCCACTTCCTTTCCTAAAGGGTCGCCAACGCGCAAGTGATGCCTCTGGTGTTGTAGGCGTCCATAGGCTACGGTGACCACTTACCATCAGGAGTGCTTATTTGCCACGTTAGCAATAAAAAAAATGTAAATGTATAATTGAATAGTTATATTTATACTTACATAGAAAAGTGGCTATCACTTGAAATAGGATGCTCATTATTATCACTTTATCACTAAAAGTTTTTACACCAAACACTTAACACTAGATTCACAAAAATGTACAGCTTTAATATCCAGGAATTGTCCACTTAATAACACGTAATTATTTACTTAAATGAATATTTATTGATGCAGTTTTTATACACCTTGACATAATATTGCAAACTACTGTGAAACAACAGCATGCAAATGTAATATGAGACAGGTTATATGCATAAAATATCAAATACACTACGCTTTAGATTTGTCCGACCTTGCAGAATTATATATCTACTTTTTATTTATTCTCTCGCATTGCGTACACTCACGTGTGAATTTTCTCAAAGGAGTATGCAGAGATGTAATATTTGCCTATTTCCGTAGCTATCCTAATCCTAATTCTATCCAAACTAATATAAAAGCGAAAATGAGTTTGTTTGTTTGTTACCTTTTCACGCCTACAACACTGAATCGATCATTCTGAAATTTTGCATATACGTTGTCACGTGTATAGAAACGGACATAGGCTACTTCTCATCCCGAAAAAAATTACTGTTCCCGAGGAAAACAACAATAACGTTCTTATGATAATAGATGGTGCCACGTGTCATTCGAATCATGACTGAATTATATTATAAGAAGCTGAGTACAACCCGAATTGATTGTCAAATTCTAAATTAACGCGAGCGAAGCCGCGGGCAAAAGCTAGTATTATAATAATAATATCAGCATTGCATTAAACTGTCCCACAGCTGGGCATGGGCCTCTTCTCAGTATGATAAGGGTTAGGCCACAGACCACCACGCTGGCCCAGTGCGGGTTGGTAGACCTCACATATCTTCGAGAACATTACGTAGAACTCTCAGACATGTAGGTTTCCTCGCGATGTTTCCCTTCACAGTTAAAGCAAGCGATAATTAACTATTAATACGCACATAACTTCGAAAAGTCAGAGTTAAATATTTATTATATACTAAGCTTACTAAGTCATATACTTTGTCGTTCGCTGTGTTAGTTTGTGATCTAAATGAATTAATGATTACTGACGTTGACTTATTAGCTAGGCGATTTTCCACCTCAATGTAAAATTAAAACGAACGACGCGACTATTTAAAAATACTAATACTTTTAAACTACAACATACATTTAAATATTTTAACTTAAATACATTAAGCAATAGATAAAACAATATATTTTGGCGAATAACTAATTAATTAAAATGGTAATTAGTTGTTATATTTGATATAAATTGTATAATTAGCGTCGCTGGCTGGCAGACGATTTTTGTCCTTTCCAGTAGGTGACGCACAAAGATAACTGGTCGTTAATCGACCATTGCTTGTTATCCTAATTCTAACTAATATTAAATGTGAATGTGAGTTTGTTTGTTACTCTTTCACGCCCTAACTACTCGATCGATCATCATGCAATTTTGCATACATGTGTCAGGGGAACTGAAAAGGACATTTCATTCAGAAAAAAGTAATGTTACTAAACTACATCTACGCGAGCGAAGCTGCGGACAAAATCTAGTAACCATTCATTTGGAACTCTGCTATATATGCAAACTTATACTAAAGAGCTGCTGCAAATATAATTTGCGACACACACACACACACACACATACATATTAATCTTACTAATTTTATTAATGCGGAAGTCATTCGTCGTTTGTCACGTTTTTAAGGCTATGTAAATCACTGGGCCAGTTCTGATAAATTTTTAGTTAAAGACAACTTAAGCTTTAACGAATGGCAATATAGGATAGAATTTCTGGTAAAAGTATTTTAACGCTTCATTTCGTTTTAAATTTTTTTATGTGGCAATATTGTAATACATTTTCTCATTCTTTTGATTTTTATAAGACTACTCCCGCACCAGAATATAATCGTTGTGTGAGCGCTACACGCGGAGTTGTCCGCTGTTTGTACAATGGACAACAACCTCCCAGACTCGGCACAACCGTTTGTGGATCACCCACATTGTTGGACCCCTCGAGGGTCGAACCCATCATTAATCTGGTATATAGGCATCCTAAACTTTCAGTAGGTCATAAGTTCGACTTTAATAAAGACTCGGACATCTGACAGTTAGATGACGACAAGCAGAAGTATAAAGAGTCTTCTAATTTATTTATTATTGCCTAATGAGGCAGATGAGCTAGCAGCCCACCTGATGGTAAGTGTTGGCAAGTAAACGTCTTGTGTAGGACACGTGGTGGGTACTGTCATTTTATCTATTTTGATCACCTAGCGGACCTGGGATCTGATTGAAGGCCAGTACAACCGATTCTGTCCCTTACTGGTTTACGGTAGGCGTAGGCTTGCAATATAGCCATATTCATTAGCGGTCCATGTGGCGGTATCAGGCTACCATCAAGTGGGTCGTTTCATCGTCTCAGACAGTTAAAAGGATGTCTGCCTCTTGAGATAGGGAGGGTACAGTGAGCAGGACACCAATACCGCAGATGCTACATGATGTGCGGTATCGATGGCTCGAGAAGCCGGGGTCGCGTACCCGAGCTACCTGAGCTGCAACCGGGATCGTCACAGCCAGGATAGCCCTCTGACTGAATACTCTGATTTACCTTTCAATTCTGCTAGAGACAAGGATTTTTGAGCACACTCGTTTGGTTGTGCGAGAGTGGACTCTGAGTCTTTAACTTTAGGCTCTTTCATCATTAAACATGGAAATGGATGTCTACGTCAGAAGTTTTAACATTCTGGCTCGCAATTTGGCTTTATCTAATTTGTTGTTGATAAGCTATCGATAACCTCGGATAACCTGAGCTCTCTTGCGGCTATAGAGCTGGTCGTATTTTGCGCGATAATAATAATTCGTTGTGCTTTTTTCAAGTTGATGCTTAGCATAGCTGATTATTATTGGCTCACAAAATTTGTGTTGATTTATTCGTAATGATAATATTTCTAGCTTAAGTCCTTAGGACACGTTGCCATTTGACAAACAAAGTAAATATTTTCCTTTTACTATTATTATATACCTTTTTACCTTTGTAAATACTTAATATGGCGTATTTTTATCGTGAAAATAAAACTCATATAAAAATCAAACCATTACAAAAATTATTTTCTTATTCTCTTCATAAATAACTCTTGTATAGCGTACACAGGTAATCCTTTAGTTTCAGGAAGAAAGTAAAAGAAGTACAAAGACGTACCGAAGCAGATAAAGGAAAAGAAGTAAAATACAGGTGATAATCCGGTCGACTGTATCACTAGATTAAACAGCGAAAGGAAAAAGAAGTGACATATCCACGCCCATTCCACTGCTAACATCGACAAGATGCTCTTCACCTAGAAAAAACCAAATAAACTATCGTTTACTTATGAGCTCCTAGTATCTTAACTTTTATTATTGAGCAATTAGAAATAAAAGACAATAACGATCTTCACAACCTTAGCTCGCTCAATTTGCTTAGCTCTCCCGGGTAGACTCGGCTGAGGACGCAAGTATACCTCTTTAGCCTGATCGCAGTAGCGGCTCCTAAAACCGCCCAGTAGCTATTCATTAGGCAATTGCCTAATGAATAGCTACAGGAACCGGATAATAGAGCGACCATATCTTTGTGTATATGTCAGCACAAAGTCTTCTTCAAAGGTGTGCAATCGAGCATACTTATTGTAATCGACACCATCATAGTTAGTGCTTGCAGGTCACTTTGGTTTATCGCACTTGTATACCCCAATAGGGCAACATAAGTACCATCTCTAATTGTCAAAAATATAAAAACAAAAGGTATCTATTATACTAACCTCTGGTAAGAACACTTCAGCTAATATTACAAAAGGCACCGTGCCGGCGCCGACAGTATGGAATGTAGCGTAAGCGTATATGAACAGCGGTACAGTCCACTTCGGGAACCACTCCGTCACGAGCTGAGTCCCTAGTACCGCGCAGCAGATACCCGCCGCTATAGACGAGTAGATTTGAAGAGGCTAGGAAAGAAATATAACATAGCATCACGCTTGTATATTTAGAAAGAGTTAGGCAAAAACGTATGAAATAGAAAAGTATTAATATATTATGCTGTTACAAATAGTTCTGGTCCATCATTGCGGCGAACTATATAAAACACTGTCAATACAAAATTTCATACGGCATTTGAAATAATCAGTTGACTCGTACAGGATATCGCCAAAAGATACCCGTAGCGCCATCTAGCGATAGGCCATTGCGCGACGTTACAATTTTCTGTCACTATATGGCGCTATTATGCTGTCTTGGTGTAATGTCGTACCCGTCTGCCGACTACATCGGTGAGGTAGGCGGCTATGACTCCAGCCAGCAGCACCACCAGGCCCAGGATGACGCTGCACAGATTTGGCGAGATGACGTCACCGACCGCGGCCGCGAACATCGGCTCGGCGTACACTTGCACTACAGGCAGTCCCTGACAGATGTACGCTACCTTCAGCACTATGACCAGGTAGAATTCCAGCCGTGTCGAGGGAGTAGTTTCTGTCAAATTACAAGTAATTTTACAGATTTTTTTTTGTTGTGGATACGCAAAAATCAGCAAGGCCGTATCTACTTGAAACGAAAAAAAAAATTTAAGAAAATTGGGGCAGTATTTGGGGACTGCCGATAGAAGTGAAAACTTTGATCCTTGATCATAATTCTTTATAAAAAAAATTTAAAAAGTAGACGGGTCGGATTTGTTGATATTCTAAAATAATTCAAAAATGACAAACGTGGAAGCGTGACGATGACGCGAGTTCTATGATTCTTGTTCACCCAAGAAGTGCTCAACGCACCTAGAAGTTTTCACTTCAAAAATTATAAAAAATTAAGTAATATGTGAAACAATTTTTAATATCCGATATTATTTGAAATCTCGTTGGTGTGTGTCGATGAATGTTGCTGTCGGTACCAAGTTCGATTGCAAATAGGTTAGAGCTGAAGCAGCGACATTTCTGCTTGAAATAAAAAACGTGTTTTACTTTACATATAATAATATCAGCCTGGTATTAATTTGTCACTACTGGACACACCTCTTCTCAGTGTGAGAAAGGGTTAGGCCATGTTCCCCCACGCTGGCCTAATGCGGGTTGGCAGGCTTCTCTTATCTTTCACAACAGTAACGAAAACTCTCAGGGAAGCAGGTTGCCTCACTATATTGTCCTCCACCGTTATATATTTATACATACCCACAAATGAGCTACTTACTGAAAAACTGCCAACAAGACATTTTCCTATATCGCCGTGCTGCAATTCCTCCCATTCTTGTTAAAGATTGAGTATCTGGAAAATAACAAATTTTAATAATAATAATATCCTCCAGACCGAATTTCGGCCATGGCGGCCAGTTTTAACGGAGACTGGCCAACTACGCAGGAGATATTATAGTGCACAAGTGTGTTCGCAAACACAAGTGCACTCTCTGTTCCCTATCTCTCATTATCCGATGGGACGGTAATCCGACACGATCGGAGAGAGATCAGGCGCAGGACCAACGGCTTCACGTGCGTTCCGAGGCATGGGGGTGTCTAACACCGCCAACTTCCTAACTCCGGGCTCGTATTGAGATTTCTTAACTGAAAAACCCAATAACTTTTTGTTGGCCTGACCCGGGATTGGAACCCGAGACCTCATGCACAGCAGTCGCTTTCACTACCGCTGCGCCACGGAGGCAGTAACAGTAGAAATCTATCCTATTTTACAGCAAACGGAACATAAATAGTTAGATTACAATTTGTCCGTCCCAAATATTTAAGTTATTGGTGGACAATAAAGATACATTTATCAAAAAAGCACTTCAAATCTTCCATACAATTTTACTATGGCAGCCGCGCGCCGATTTGAATATGCGCCGCACGAGCTCTGTCATTATCTGTCTTACGCTCGGCGCAGTCTTAACCGCTCGACTTCTTCTCGCTATCCTTTATTATTCCCAAGTCACTAGGTGTCGGCTTTCTAGTCTAACCGGATTTGACTAGATATCAGTTTTTACATGGAGCGACTGCCATCTGACCTCCGCAACCCGAAAGCTAACGATACCCTAAGGCTAAACTAGTGTCAGGATATTAGAGGGCACTGACTTCCCAATAACGACTGCCACAGATGTTCATGGCAGCCGGGACCGACGGCTTAACGTGCTCTCCGAGGCACGAAACTGCCGATAATTGTCAATCAATACGCACATAATTTCGAAAAGTCATATAACTTCCGAAAGTCAGAGGTGCGCGACGTGGGTTCGAACCCGAGGCCCCCTGCATTGCAATCTGTTGGTCTCCCCACTGAGCTATCGCTGCTTAACTGCTCGACTGATCATCATGAAACTTTGCATACACGTCGTCAGGGCTACAGAAAAGGGCGTAGAGTAACCTTTTTTAAAAGGTAGTATTATTATTTTTTTATTTTAGAGTCTAGCATTTCTTCTCCATATAGACTTTAATTAAGCCAAACTCCTTGCCATATGCTAATAAATAAGCATATGATAAAGATGTGCAAAGTTTTCTCTTCATCTATACAAATAAATAAAATTGAAGTGTTAGTTATGTACAATTTATCTATTATATAAGTCAATTTAGTTACGTGAAGGTACTTCGTGTTTATTTTGTGATGTTAAAGTATCTTTTTTTTAACAATATTTGTAAGTAATATCGTAAATTTTGTTTTAACTACATTTAGTCACGAACTACCTGTTCATATGTCACAAAGTCTAAGTGTATGCGTCCTCATGCCATACTACTGTCTATTACAAATGACTACAGGTAAGTATTGTTTCAAACCTGAATTGCTTCTTACCTAATATTATTAACGTTTCCTTTATTTTTAGAATTTAGTTTTATATGGACAGTGACATATGGCATAATGACTGCAACACATGGTACATAAAAGAGTTGTAAATTGCTGAAATTATAATTTAATGGTGATTTAAAAGAGTGGCCTTGAGTTTCTTGCAGGTATCTTCTCATAGGCTCAACCTTTTGCCTGAACCTTGCAACTAACATAAATGTTAATACAGTAAATGTAACAAACTCACTGATCTCTTTGACCTTCATAAGTGTAACTTTGTGACTTAAGTGAATAAATGATTTTTGACTTTGACTTTGTAATGTTAAAATAACAGCATTTTACTAAATGCATATGAAAGTATATACGGTACTTATATCAAGAAATATTTTTTTCACATTTTTATCTGTCTGTCTGTTTGTTCCGGCTAATCTCTAAAACGGCTGGACCGATTTTGACGGGACTTTCACTGGCAGATAGCTGATGTTGTAAGGAGTAAATTAGGCTT
Source organism: Catocala sponsa (assembly GCA_963564715.1). Lineage (NCBI taxonomy): Eukaryota > Metazoa > Arthropoda > Insecta > Lepidoptera > Erebidae > Catocala > Catocala sponsa. The sequence goes on along the minus strand of OY751348.1, from coordinate 20,423,949 downwards.
TTGTTAAATTCCACGCGAGTGAATTCGCGGGTAACAGCTATTGTTTTAATATAAACATTACCTTCAGAATTGGAGTGGAGCGTTCGTCGAATGTTGTTCAGCTCAGCGACGACTTCGTTAGACGTACTCTTCTTTCTTCTGTAAAATTGTAAAGCTTTTGCTGCCTCCTGAAAAATGTATAAAGCAAATTTTTGTTCCGTATCACGGCTTAGGTTTGTAAAATTTAATATAATAGATGAAACTTACTATACTATGAAATATCCGCAATAGCTCAGTGGGGAGACCAACAGATTGCAATGCAGAGGGTCTCGGGTTCGAACTCACGTTGCGGACCACTGACTTTTGAAAGATATATGACTTTTCGAAATTATGTGCGTATTGATTGACAATAATTATTGCCTTCTCCGTGCCTCGGAGAGCACGTTAAGCCGTCGGTCCCGGCTGCCATAAACATCTATGGCAGTCGTTATTGGGAAGTCAGTGCCCTCTAATATCCTGACACTAGTCTAGCCTTAGGGTATCGTTAGCCTTCGGGTTGCGGAGGTCAGATGACAGTCGCTCCGTGTAAAAACTGATATCCAGTCAAATCCGGTTAGACTAGAAAGCCGACCCCAAATGACTTGGGAATAATAAAGGTTAGGGAGAAGAAGATGAAACTTACTGTCTCTTGTCCTTTCGCCATAAGAGTCAACGGAGACTCCTTCAACACGGCGATCATGAGGAATCCAATTACAGCCAGCCCCAGACACGTATACACCATCGCATGGTACCCTAAGTTACCAAGTAAGTAGGACACTAAGAATCCAAAACCATAGAACTGGTTAGGACCTGCAGTCATGGTACCCCTGAGAGAGTCCTGTGAGATCTCGCTGACGTAAATGGTAACTTCTAGAAAGACTGCGCAGCCACAGCCAGCTATCACCATAGCTGTGAGAACGGCTTCCACTCGGTCTATGCAGGCAACTATTGACCAGGCTATCTGGAAACCCAAGACAGTGAAGACTCGTTTATTGGTTTAGGTCACGGAGTAACATATATAAACGTCAATATTAATGGGTTAGTGAGTTTACTAAGTTACTGAAGCAAGAAAGTAGTTTTTATATCAGTGTTCCTCAGTTTCTCCATGCATTGGGTCCTTCAAACGTAAGAACTTAGTAATGAAACATTTAAAAAACAGTTGAAGTCACTACTACAAGACAAAGTGTACTATAAACATTTCAGAATTTTTGACTGATTATATAATAACTTAATTGCATTAAGTAATTTTAGTGAATTATGATTTTATGTTTACGTTTGACTTTTATATTTTTTATTATTTTTTGTCTATATACTTATTCTGACATTTATTTTTAATTATTAATTTGAATTATCATTTTTAATTATTATCCTTGTCATTGTATTATTTTATTACTTTTTCATTAAATTTTCTATAAAATTTTATAATTATATTTGCACGCCACTAATCATGGCAAACATGTATGAACGAAAAAAATGTGTAACATCTTGCATGCATTATTATTACTGTATGTATACACGTGTTTGAGCAAATAAATAAATCAATCAATCAAATCAATCAATCAAAAGTAGTGTGAAGAAGCATCTGGTCAGACCGGCTTGACACTGGCGGCGGCTAGAAGACATCTATCTTCTCGTCGTCAGTGTCTCTGGATTGTAATTGGGCTTTCCATCAGGTCCGTTACCACTTTGCCGTGTCAGTATAAACAAAGAAAATTACGATATGTAGGTGCATATATCTACTACTCCACTGTTTTAATTTATAGTCTAAAATTTTAAGTACTAGAAATCTTCTAAAATACAAATATCGCTCGTTTATTATACCGGTGTTTTCAGACACAACAAACGAAATTAACGGAATTTAAAATAATTACTAGAATTTTTCAAATGCTTGTCAAGTTCTCTTAAAGAGCATGGTAGGTCTACTGGCTCCTGAAACACAACACAAGTTACATAACTTTGTGCTGAGTTTCTGAGCAGGTCAAAGTTAGGTTCTTATAAACTTCTCCTGTTTCTCTTTCTTTTTATCTTTTACTAGCTTTTATCCGCGGCTTCGCTCACGTAAAAGTAGGTTATTTTAGTAACAGTATTTAAAAAAATAACAACATCTATGGCCTATGTTACTTGGTGATAATATAGCTTTCTAATGATAGAAGCTTGATTAAAATCAGTCCAGTAATTTTTGATTTAAATCATTACAAACAAACAAACAAAAAATCAAATCTTTCCTCTGTATAATATTAGTAAGTATAGATTAAAATACAACTTCCGCGCTAGGATAAATGTGACTGTACTTCACAAATATTCCAACAACTGAGCACCCAAACTCAGAACAACTAATAATTGTGGCTCAGACAATGTTTCCTGGGTATCGGACCCACAATACTCGGCGCGGTGCCAGTACCAAGGTAATCACTTAAGCATCTGTAAGACCTTTGAAATTAAACTACTATATACGGATTTTATCGCGTTGTTTATTTGACACTTTATTACAAAATTTTGAAAACTGTTACACTACTATTACTATTAAGCTTTGCTTATCTCCTTGACCATGGCTGCTGAATTATTATGGCTGCTGAAAAGCAACCGAAACGTCGGGGAAAGTGTAAACATAAGTATAAATAGTATAATAGTATAGTAATAGTATAAATAGTTTTAATAGTTTCAATAATTTAATTAGCTTAAAAATTAGTAAAGTTTAATAGTAATAGTAGTGTAACAGTTTTCAAAATTATATAATAAAGTGTCAAATAAACAACGCGACAAAATCCGTATATTATTATAGTAGTTTAATTTCAATGAATAACATTCGCGTAAACAGAAGACAATATTTGTAAGAGCTGTCTATAATTGGTCCCGGAAGGTGCTCTCGGGCACTGGAAGGTACACCGGCTCCCACTATTATAACCGGACAGTTGGTGTAGGGGACGCTATGTCATAAGCTGGACTAGTCGTAGAGAGAGGGGATGTTGTTTCATTACCATAACTAGCTGAGCCGCGCAATATCGTCTGCTTCTCATAAGAGAATTTGCCCCGTTTTTGCAACATTTTTCATTGATGCTCCGCTCCTATTCATCGCAGCGTGATGATATATAGCTTATAACCTTCCTCGATAAATAGGCTATCCAACACTAAAATAATTTCTTAATTCTAACCAAAAGTTTCTGAGATTAGCGCGTTCAACCAAATAAACAAATTCTTCAACTTTATAATATTAGTAAAGATTTTCCGTTGTGACTTACCACAAAATTGAAAGCAGTTAACATCGTAGTACGTTTTCTTCCTAACCTGTCTAGGATTAGCGCAGCCACAGGGTTGGCTACTAAAGCTCCTGTGGCTGGGAGACTACCAAACAGTGCCACCTCAGTGTCTGTCATTGGCCGGTTGAGGGTGGTGTTCTCTGATTTGAACAGCAATAGCGTAGATGATGGCCAGGCGAGTATTATACCCATATTCATGCAGGAGAAGCACACTGGAAGTAAAGATAATGACTGTTAAATAAGCCCTGTATAAAATTGTCTCACATCTGGGCACAGACCTCTTCTCAGTGTGAGAAAAGTTAGGCCATAGTCCAACATACTGGCTGGGCTAGGAGATTAAAAGCAAGAGAATAGTAGGGTATCTAGTACCCCACTACCGTCGTACTTTCGAAATATTTATTCATTTTCATTTTACAATAAAATTGGATGTTTTCGCAAATAGGATTTATTTTTGTTTATTGTTGCGTATATTAAATATAATTATGTATAAAAACGTACAATCTCCTTATTTAAATCATTATAATCGCTCGCTTCGATGATAGAGAAAAGCATCTTGAGACAATCTGTTTCTCGACGATGTAAAGTCTGTCTAGCTGCCAATCCACATTAGGTCAGCATGGTGGACAGTTAATATTATTAACCTCTAAGTCTTCTTCGAAGAGGTTAATGAAAACACTATGTGGGTCTGTTTGTCTGTCTGTTAGTGACAGGCATAACTCCGGAACCACTGGACCGATTGACTTGTAACTTGGTGTCCAGACAGCTTGGGGTCATACCTCGGTCGAGTTTGAATATGGGCCCTGTGGGTCAAAAGATCCCCGAAACATAGGGGTCATTTCTTTTCATTACCTTTACATTTAACCTCTTGTGAGACAGCTGGATGTTTACATTATCGCCAGTTATCGCCGCGTGCCACTTGAGATTTTGTTATTGTTAATTACCGGCCCACTCATAGCTCGTAGAATCAAAAAAATGGTACTACAGAATTTGTTATGATGTCAGCTACGTAGTAAAATATAAACAAGAGCTTTTTGCTGGCTCGCATGCGAGCCCCTGGCACACTAAAGGTTAAGACGAAGAGGTTGAATCGTTTTTACACCCATCTCATTATTAGAAATGCTTGAGTGAAGCCTCCCCGAGCGACATAGAAAAGCGAAAAAGAGTCCCAACGTCCGGCGCATCCTGGACACCTAGCACTCGGTAACGCAGAGTTTAGGTGACTAATCCTCCCACCACGCTGACCATCGACGCGATAAGAAGACGAATGCCCAATTAATAATATTCTATCACATACACACAACACCATCTAGCCCAAACTAAGCAGAGCTTGTACTATGGGTACTAGACAATGGATAAACATACATAATTATATACTTTTATTTTTTTGAAAATACATACATAAAATATATAGAAACACCCAGACCAAGACAAACATCCATGTTTATGCACACAAATGTTTGACTTGTGCGGGAATCGCACCCGCGATCTCAGGCGCGGCAGTCGGTTACACTAACCACTACGCCATCGAGGCTGACAAATTTATTAATTTAGGTCACAAAAATAACATTAATAAATATCAAAGAATATTGATTAGTAAGTTTGTTTAAATATTAAGTCTTTAGCTATAAAATTGCCGTTTTTTTTTATTCTGTTAATATTTATGGTGGCTTTTTCCTTACAAAAAAATTGCCGTTCTTAGATTGAGGACCATGTAATTTCGTGGTTTTGTACAAAATGCAATGGCTATTCTAAAACTCATTAATATTTAGAGAATAGAATATGTATATATTAATAACTTTTATACAATCTGTATTCAAAGTTATATCGCTTAATGTCTGCTCATATTTGTAGTTTCAATTCACTATGATTACATGATCGTTGATGTTTTTGATAATTTAAGACAAATCGTAGTAGCCTAAGTACAAGCAATTATACAAGAAAAAACACAAAATTCGAAAAGGCCATTCGAAAAATATTGATGTCAAAGTCAAATACATTTATTCATTTACGTCACAAAGTAACACTTATGAACGTCAAAGGGGTTAGTAAGTTTATTACATTTACTGAATTTAAATTTGTGTTAGTTGCAAGTTTAAGGCAAAAAAAAGGTAGAGCCTGTGAGAAGGCACCTGCATGAAACTTAAACCCCTCTTTTAAATCGCCATAAAATTTTAATTTCAGTATTTTACAACTCATTTATGTACGAGGTGTTGCAGTCATTATGCCATATGTCACTGTCCATATTAAACTAAATTCTAAAAATAAAGGAATCGTTTATAACATTATGAAAGAAGCATTTCAGGTTTGAAATAATATTTATCATTAGTCATTTGTAATAGACAGTAGTATGTCATGAGAACGTAAACACTTACACTTTGTGGCATATGAACAGGTAGTTTATTACTAAATGTAGTTAAAATGATAAACTAGTATGGAAACTTCATACGCGGCAACTTATATTTAAATCCCTATTACGTATATTGTATATAAGAAATGTTATATAGTTTATTACTTACGGAGAACGGTAGCTATTACTTGAATCAACACCGCCATTATTCCTTTTTCAGTTTCACCGTCAGTAGACTACAACAAATAAATGCAAATCCGCTGACATCAAATCCGTGCATTGCGTAAACACAGCGGACTTAGAAAATAATAATGATTAGCAATTGAAATACCTAGAGTTACAGCACACGGGCGTCGTGCCAGAAATGCAACGCATACAAAGTTGCAGACATTAGTAACGCTGACTGTAAATAGATAATGTGATACGTAACATAGATACAGGTCATTATAGCTCCACACATTTGGCAAAGAAATGTTACTTTATGTTTACAAAGCCACTTTAAACATATTTAAAACGGCATTCCTATGCTACAATGTGTAGCTGTAATAATGTCTTCCAGACCTACTTTCGGCAACAGCGGCCAATCTTAACGGAGACTGGCTAACTACGCAGGAGATATCATAGTACACAAGTGTGTGCGCAAACACAAATGCACTCTCTGTTCCCTAACTCTCATGATCCGATGGAACGGTAATCCGACACGATCGGAGAGAAATCACGCGCAGGACCAACGGCTTTACGTGCTTTCCGAGGCACGGAGGTGTCTTACACCGCCAACTTCCTATCTCTGGGCTGGTATTGAGGTTTCTTAACAGAAAAACCCAATAACTTTTTGTTGGCCCGACCAGGGGTTCGAACCCGAGACCTCATGCACAGCAGTCGCATTCAGTACCGCTGCGCCACGGATGCAATGAATAGTAGCTGCAATATACGGCTCGTAAAACAGTAATCTTATGAATTACATGTCAATATTTCGACACTATTACATTTAGACACTCCTGCGCATATACCAAAGCTAAACAAAACCTCCGCTCCCGCCCCCAGCTTCCACACCCCGCACTCTCCCGAATTTGCACCCCTGCCCGTCGTTTTCTTATCAAAGGTCATTAGCCTCGACAGCTGTGTGCGCAGTGTCCACATTACATTTTATGTCCTTAAGTATGTACACATTATCATGTCCTTAAGTATGTACAATGTTTAACCAGTCACACTGTATAACTGATACCAGTGAATATAGTTCTATATCTAGCAAGAATTATTTAATTTGGACCCTTACACATAAGTACATAACAATTTGGGATACTGACTTTTTAAAATCTACTAAGACTTTTGGTAATTTTTTACCTACCTGTACAATTTTGTGATGCCTAAGACAGGCTAAATCCAGCTTGCGACCAGCCTACTATAATGTACCAGCAACGTGTACTGCTAATAAAGGACTGTTATGAAAGAATGGAAGACGAGACGAATTCCACACAACTCGTGAATCCCACAAACACTAAAAAACTATTTTGTTTTTCATTCTTTCTTACGCAGAATCTGCGACCTACTTGAATAATTTTAAGACATATTTAGGGTACAGTACTAAAATGGTTTTTGTTTTATTTTGTTTAAAAAAAAGCAATTCCCGCACTAGAAATAATACTTGTGTCGCGAGGGACTATACAAAGATTCAATCAACGGTTGTGCCGAGTCTGGATGTTTTCTGTGTTTGAATGTTTGTAAAGTCCCCCGCGACACAGGAATTGTTTTTTTTATGGAGTTGTATCTGCGTGCGCAGTAACACATCTGCGTCTTCAAATTTTATTATTTTTTGGTTGAAGTTACGGAACCCACGGTGTATGTATTCGACTTGCACTTGACCAGTGATTTGAATATGTTATGCAAATTTTCAAAGCGAATCTAAAAACGTTATAATTACTAAGAATACTATAATAATATCAATTATATACGGTAATAAGTAATTAAAATAACACTGAGAAACTACGGAAATTGTATTATTGGCATAAAACAAGGCCATTTGTCGACATTGTTATATAGGTACTTAGTCTGGTCATAAATACTGTTACAGTTAAAAAAAACATAATATCACATTTGAATTTGGAATCTATCTTTCTTATTTAATTTTATTATTTCAGGAAAACTTACAGCTAATAATTCTTATACGTTAAAACATATTAGCAAAAGACCAATTATATATTTTTTTTTTAACGTAGACAGCGATGTACCCGTTTCATAGAAAGATTATACATAAAAGAAAATCTAAAACTAGTAATCCAAAAAATTATTGCTGATGGACTTTTTTAATGACCATTATTTGATGCAAGCTAGTCAAGATCGACTCTCCGACACTCCCCATTAAACGTACGACATGCTCTAACAATATATGAATTTTGTCTGTACGTTGTTGTTGTATATGAATATTCATTGTGTTATCTCATTTTCGCGCCTATCGGCGTTAAATATTTTTTTGATATTAAAATGGAGTGGGGTGATAAAGAAAACCCTATTGCTGTGACCGCATTACACAAAGAAGGTATGGAGCCAAATGCAATTTTTAAACTCTCCATCCGATAAGTCGAATGTTTGTGCACCGGCCTATTGACAGGTACAATGAAACCTCCTCTGCTAGTGACAATAGATCTGGCTGTCCACGTAGTATACGTACGAAAAAGGCGATCAAAGCAGTGAAGGAAAGAATTCGAAGAAAATAAAAATATAGCACTTAGAACTATGTCGCGTATTTTAAAAGATGACTTTGGACTTGCAGCCTGTAAGAAACGCACTGGCCATTATTTAACTGATAATTTAAAAATGAATAGGGTAATAAAATCAAAACAATTTCTTAAGCGGTACGCAAAGGGAGGTCACAGAATTTTTTTTACTATTCAGCAATGTTTCAACAAGCAGAATCACTGAGTTTATGCTCAAAACTCTATAGAAACTTCCTAATTAGTCAGCAGAGTACAACGTGGACGTTATCCGACTTCAATGGTGGTTTGGTGGGGTGTTAGCTATCAAGGAGTAACTGAGCCGTATTTTGTGACAAAGGTGTCAGATCATCGGCACGAGTGTATCAAGATACGATTCTAGAGAACGTGGTTAAGTCTCTTAACAACCCCATGTTCCATAATCAAGAATTGTCCTTTCAGCAAGACTCAGCACCGGGTCATAAAGTTATATCCAACCAAGCGTGGTTGGAAACGAACGTTTCGGACTTCATCAGAGCTGAAGACTGGCCGTCATCTAGTCTCGATCTTAATCCGCTGAATTATGATTTATGGTCAGTTTTAGAGAGTTCTAAACGCCATGATAATTTGTAGTCCCTAAAATAATACATAAGATTGGCAGTGAAGAATTTTTCCATGGAGAGATGCGAGAGAAAAATTTTTATTAGTAGGTTAGGTTAGAACCTCGTGGTTTAGCGAGTGGTCTAAGCCATGGTATTATTATTGTAAACTTTAGTCAATAAAAAAATAAAAAAGATTAAGTTATAAAAGAGAAAGATGGAATAAGAATAATGTACCTCTCGGAATACCGACTAAACCTACCACGGTGTTCCTCGACAAAACCACTATCGGCGGGGCCGCGCGAATCACTTGCACATGCGGTCGCGACCCCGCCGAGGTTTCGGCCCGCCGTATGAAACGGCAGGCCACTACACGACAAGACCTATTATTATCTACCCCTGATAACGTGTGGGCGAAATTTTATGATGATCTGTCGAGTAGTTAAGGTAAAAAAAATACTACCTATTTGTAGGTAACAAACAAACAAATAAACAAACAAACAAACTCACTTGCGCATTTATAATATTAGTTAGAATTTCGCATGAATTGTGCAAAACGACAGTATTATAATAATAATGTATTTTTAAGTGTCGATTCCCACAGATCCATATTATTTGAGTGCGAAACGAACCGATTTGGAAAAGATGTGCGATCGACACCTAAAAATATTATTTAAAAAAGATGTGCGATCGACACCTAAGAATATTATTTAAAAAAGATGTGCGATCGACACCTAAAAATATTATTTAAAAAAGTGTTGTTTCGCTCAATTCTTGCGAACTGATTCTTGCGACACTACCAACAAGCCAATTTGTGGCATCCACGATTTGTTGTACCGAGGCTGGGTGATCTTTGTATCCGTTGTTTGAACGTTTGTAAACATCTTTGTAGTAGAGCCTCGCTGATTTCAGCATGAATGGGCCGGCTCGACCGGGGAAGGACTACCCTCTCACGGAATATCGACGTGAAATACCAGTATTCCTACTGTTGTGTTTCGTTCGGTGAGTGAGAGTGCCGCAGGCCCAATCACCCTTTTCTCCCTTCCTGCTCCTTCTTCTTCCCACTTCCTTTCCTAAAGGGTCGGCAACGCGCAAGTGATGCCTCTGGTGTTGCAGGCGTCCATAGGCTACGGTGACCACTTACCATCAGGTGAGCCGTATGCTTGTTTGCCACGTTTGTTGAATATAAAAAAAGAGAATTTCAGTGCAAAGCTAGCTTTAAAATAATTCAGTATATATGTTTTAGGCTTACGTTGGGGCGAACCTATAGTCTCTTAGCGGGCAGTACCAGACACCAAGCTACTCAGAAATTTTAATAGGAAAATCCAATAGGTAACATTTTACTGTCTTACCCAGGAAATGGGCCTGCGTCTTTGCCGGCGCGGAAATAATAATAATATTCTACCACATACACACAACACCATCTAGCCCAAACTAAGCAGAGCTTGTACTATGGGTACTAGACAATGGATAAACATACATAATATACTTATTTTTTTGTAAATATATACATTATTATACATAGAAACACCCAGACCAAAACATTAATGTTCATGCACACAAATGTTTGACTTGTGCGGGAATCGAACCCGCGGCCTCAGGCGTTGCAGTCGGTTACACTAACCACTACGCCATCGAGGCCGGAAAGCGAGTAGTGCTTCTAAAAAGTTATTGGTTACAAACTATATACTTACATATTCCATCTGTTGTTTCTAGGATCCACGTTATAAGCATAGACATAGGAACCTGCAGACGACATTTGTATATTAAAATGGGTAGTATTTAACTGCACAGCAAAAAAATACTAATTGCACAGCAAAATATGCTTACCAAAAATACTAATTGCACACCAAAATATATTTAAAGAGATTAAACTAAGTCAACGGAACCCCGCTTCTCGGGGCTCCTATTTTTGGGTGGGTTTAAGAAGGAACCTAACATAACCTAACCCTTCCGAGACAGAATGCAGTGATTTGAGGCGTATAGGTGCTCGTTATGATATATTATAGTAAGCATATTTTGCTGCGCAATTAGTATTTTTGGTGGTCATTATATTTAATCCCTTTTAAAATTTTATTAACGAGTATGTGTACACACGGCTCTACTCAAGTTAGACATCCTATATACGCATAACTACGCTATATACAAAATAGAGAATTGTCGGAAAGGGACAGTGCATAGTGGTGTCGATGTAATGGTAAGGATAGAGCGTAACAACGATATAACGCACTCTCTCGCACGATTCGCAGCGTTACCTTCTAATAGTTCAAAGTCCAAACAGTCAAGGTTGATGTGTCGCTCTATATACATACATAAATTTCTCAGTCAATGGTTTCCAAGCTTACCTATACCCGGCCTTAGATGTGCTACTTTCACTGCAAGTTTCCTGACAAAAACTTCGTCCTGTCTAGAAACCAAACCAAGGCTCTGACGCTGCAAATCAAGCACAAACCACGAAGCCAGTGAGGCAAATACCTTAAGAGAAACTTCTAATTCGCTGTAGTTAATTTAATACCCCCTCCACCCAACATTCACTCCGTACAACTATTTTCGGTCATTACGACGCTTCTTGCAACAACTTCAGAGAGAACTGAAAGTATGGCACATTTTAAAATGGCTAATGCCATTTCAAATAGGTATTTTTACACTGTATGTCTTATCAGTGTAATTGTTAGGTGTAGGTGGATTTGCATAACAACTTATACTAAACTAGCTGTCACCTGCGACTTCGTCCACGTAGATTTAACTAAAAAGTGTTTGTCTCCGCGGAACCCTATTTTTTTTTCTAAAATCAATGTAGCCTATGTTACTCCTTATAACATCAGCTATCTGCCAGTGAAAGTCCCGTCAAAATCGTTTCAGCCGTTTCGGAGACTAGCCGGAACGAACAGACAAACAGACAAAAATTTAAAAAATAGATGTTTTCGTATATACCTTTTATACTGTTATATGCATTAGATAAAAAGCTGTTACTTTGACATTACAAACAGACACTTCAATTTTATTTATTTGCATAAATGTATAAATATGTATTATTGTTGATAACAACGCCTGAAGTTAAAATATGGACTAACATACCTATTGCTTTCAATGTGGAAAATTATTGGAAAAGGCACAGATGGCGTATTGGTTTAAGTGGTTGCCTCGCCGCCACTGCACCGAGTGTTGGAGGTTCGATCCCCACACGGGACAAAAAATTGTGTGATCTATAAATATAAATTGTGTGATCTATAAATATAAATTGTGTGATCTATAAATATAAATTGTGTGATCTATAAATATAAATTGTGTGATCTATAAATGGTTGTTCCGGGTCTGGACGTGCTTTGTGTCCGTTGTTTGAATGTTTGCAGAGTCACTCTTTCACTGGCAGATAGCTGATGTTATAAGGAGTAACTTAGGCTACTTTGATTTTAGAAAACAATAGGGTTCCGCGGAGACAAACACTGTTTAGTTAAACCGGCCTCGGTGGCGTAGTGGTTAGTGTAACCAACTGCCACGCCTGAGGTCGCGGGTTCGATTCCCGCACAAGTCAAACATTTGTGTGCATGAACATGGATGTTTGTCTTGGTCTGGGTGTTTCTATGTATAATATGTATGTATTTACAAAAAAAAAAGTATATATGTATGTTTATCCATTGTCTAGTACCCATAGTACAAGCTCTGCTTAGTTTGGGCTAGATGGTGTTGTGTGTATGTGGTAGAATATTATTATTATTATATTATATTATATTATTATTATAATCTACGCGGACGAAGTCGCAGGTAACAGCTAATTCAATATATTATAATTATCAACTTTAATATTTTTGTACAAATGAAAATGTATAAAATGGAACTACTCAAATGTATTGGAATCAAACTGTATTTAAAATGCACTAGACATTAACTATGTTAAGTATATGATATATTTATGCAAAATTTCGATAAACAAAATTTTAACAAAAAAGAAAACCGACTTCGTAGAAGAATATTCTAAAACTTAAAATACACTAAAAAGTTAATAAATAATTACATATTCGTGTGAATAATTAAATTATTGTTATTTTTGGAGTCGGTGTCAGCCGCCCGCGCCGCGTGCTGCGTCTATGTGTGTAATTGTGCATGCCAATGTTATGTTATGATTATAGTAAGACATCTCATGTTTAATTAGTTACAAACCTACCTTGGCTGACACAGACTCCAATAATAACAATAATTTAATTATTCACAAGAATATGCTTATTATTTATTAACTTTTTAGTGCATTTTAAGTTTTAGAATATTCTTTCTTGAAGTCGGTTTTCCTTTTTGTTAAAATTTTGTTTATTTCTCGGTTTTTAGTGAACCTTGCCAAATATGAATACATCATCAATGTAGCCAAATACGCATTATTAAGGATAACTCGAAAACGAATGGTCCAATCTTGATCAAAATTAAATGAGACCACACGGGAAGCACCAGCTTTCAAATAAAAAAAGAATCATCAAAATCGGTTCACCCAGTCGAAAGTAACGAGGTAACAAACATAAAAATAAAAAATACAGACGAATTGAGTACCTCCTCCTTTTTTGAAGTCGGTTAAAAATGTAAGTGGTGTGTATACCTTTAAGTGATGTATTTACACTGTATTTAGGATTAACGATAATAAATGTAACACATTGTTTGTAAATAGGTGTGCCTCAAATGGAAAAATTAAAAAAATAATAAATAGTAATAATATCGGAGAGCACGTTAAGCCGTCGTTCCCGGCTGCCATGAACATCTATGGCAGTTGTTATTGGGAAGTCAGTGCCCTCTAATATCCTGACACTGGTATAGCCTTAGGGTATCGTTAGCCTTCGGGTTGTGGAGGTCAGGTGGCAGTTGCTCCGTGTAAAAACTGATATCCAGTCAAATCCGGTTAGACTAGAAAGCCGACCCCAAGTGACTTGGGAATAATAAAGGCTAGGGAGAAGAAGACTTAATAATAAATACCAATAAGCTTTAATATCGTTCAGTATCTGCTCGTATTTATCGTTTCCGTTCGCCATAATTATTTCCTCATAGCTATTTCTGTGCATATTGCAAGAGATAACACAGACATCCTTCCAGTACGCCCTCGAAACACGTGCTGTATAGAATAGGTATTGATGTTTAATAAACAACATTTATGTTTCTGTAAAATAGGTGTGCGTTACCGCAGCAAAATATTGAAAAATTTTGTGTTTTAGAGAGGTGAGAGTATGGCAAATAATTAGTCCATCGTGAAGAGTAATTTGTTCACTAATAGCAAAATTTGTTCAAGTTGTAGTTTTAAAGTTATTCGAGAAACACACATTTTGCTGGGGTAACGTTTGAAACGTTACCCCAGCAAAATTTTTTTTTTTTTAATCGTTTTAGCCCGGATTTAAATGCATGAATAGATAGCTTTTATTGCGTATTAAATGTTTGTGAACAGCAAAATTTGTGTGTCTTGTGGTTCAAAAGTTATTTAAGATTTTGCTGCGGTAACGTTTTGGGATTGTCCAGATCTCAAAAACGGCTCAACGTAGAAGTTTGAAAAAAAATACCAATAATAGACCTTAATTTGTTCAAAATTGTTCAAACATTCGTTTTTAATTTGTTTGATAAACACCAATGTAATTAAATGGTGCCGAAATTCAGAAAGAAACGGATTTGCAAGTAAACCATAACACTTACAATCAAATAAAAAGCTGTATCATGTACCCTTGGTACACCTTTATAACGACAGTAAATTTAGATTACGTAACTCTACGCAATATGAAGACACGTACGATATAATAGAAATTTAATTACATTTTATATAGTCAGATTAAAATGATCGAGTACGCAGTTCCCATAAAACAAGGAAACATGGAATACCTTGAACAAATTAAAATGTTCCATTAATAAATAATCCTGTTAATTTCAGCTTTAAATTACGACTATTATAAAAGTTATATCAACAAAAAGAAGTGTCAGCAATTCTTCTATAAGCCGACCAAATTATAAAGGCTACGTAAAAGCGACCGCACCAAACATAAGTGTAACCATCTTAAATGAGCATTATAATATGTTTCTTTCATTAGTACAGTCGCGAACAAAGAAGTTCTGTGGTTGGTCAGGTTAGTAAAAAATAAATAAAGAAATGAGCATAATTAAAAATGTTTATTATAAAAAACTTTTTAACAAAAAAGAAACCAACTTCCATAAACTCCCTATTAGCCCTAAAAAGTATAACATAATACTAAATCGAATCTACTTAATCTTGAAAATCTAAACTATATAACCTACCTAACCTATAACAACATTTAAGAATTTTTGGAGTCGGTGCCAAGCCAAGTATCTCCAATCTGAGCATAAAATCATTCTGCTAACTTTGTTACACAGTTTACGTAGGTAATTAAATACATAATTAAAAACATATAACTATCTTTTAACTTATCGTATTAGTATTGTTGTCATCTATCGTGTTGGGCTTGGCACCGACTCCAAAAATTGTAAAATTTTGTTATAGGTTAGGTAGGTTAGGTTATATAGGTTAGATTTTCAAGATTAAGTAGATTCGATTTAGTATTATTTTATACTTTTCAGGGCTAATAGGGAGTTTTTGGAAGTTGGTTTCTTTTTTGTTAAAAAGTTTTTTATTTTTGTATTTTTAGTGATAAAGTTTTATACGTAGGTATTGTTATTCATGGACCGACCGCGCCAAGCGTAGCTTAACCTGTGATCGGTCGACCAGTGCGGCTTTTAATGAAATAATACATTTATGTATAAATCAAACTTGAATACGAGTACTATGTGCTACAACTAGCTTCTAGTCGCGAAAAAATATGTAACTACTACTAACTTTGATAGGAAATGTGGTACCCTGATATACTGAAACATTTTGCGTAACTCTTTCGAGTGTACAGACGTGATGTTATTATGTGTGATTGCCTAAACAATGCATATTTATGCGAAAGCAGCGATTGCGTTTGATTTACTGTCATTTTTTGAAGAGTTCCGTTGTCTGTCTCCGAAACCCATCATCAGATCTATATGAAATTTAAATGGAACCATTTCGAAATAAACCCCTTTCGAATAAAAAAATAATTTTGCAAAACCGTCTATATTTGACGGAGTTATGCCCGAACATACATAAAAAAAACATACAAACATCCGAAATGAGAACCTCCTCCTTTTCTGGAAGTCGGTTAAAAAATCAGTCTTACACAAATTATGTTAATTACCTTACGTAATTATTTAAATGTTTAGGATAAAATCACTGATAAGTTGAGAAATGTTTTAGGGTCCCGACCCGTCCGCCCACTGGACTTTACCACTGGTGGGTGGAGGGGGTGTGAACCGAAGTTATAGATTAATTTAAAGAAATTATAAATTCAAATAATTTATTTTGCTTTCATAATAATAAAAATAACCGCTCCGGACCCGTGGTACAACTGCGATGTTCAATTGGTTGTACCACGGGGAAGGTCAGTTACCCATGGCTCAACAGCTGCTGTAACATTTTTTTTTTGCTATTTATGATTATGACCCGTAGTCTTCGATCAAATATACCATAGATGCACATTCTCATACAAAAACTGCGTCAAAATGTGGCACTGACCAGTACTACTTATTTATAAGTGTCTGCATTTATTATGCAATCCAGGAAATAAACCAGAATAACCATTGAATGCCCACTGAGAAAAATTTTATAATAGTTTAGTTAAAACGCGTCAATGTAAAGCGTCGTAAGTGTGTTACTCGCAATACGCAAGCGTAATAAGTATATGGTACGGACTCCACCCGCTAACACTACAGGAAACTCATGGAGTCAACTACCTACTACATAAATATTTTATTAATATTAATAATTAAATTATAGTAGGTAATTTTAAGAAAGACGTTATATAACTTTATAAAAAGCAAGCATATAATATATTTATATTAAAGTAGGCCAATAATTTGCAGTACTAATAATTATTATGCTCACCTTCGTACATTATATTACATTAAGTATGTAAAATATTTGTATGTGTGTTTTCTATGTAGTTTCAATAAATAATAATAAAACTATATACTCGTAGATGGTCGAATTAGCTAACAAAACTAGATATATTTTACCAGGATACGTTCGTTGATGTAGATGCTAAAAATATAAATTATAACTATTCTATCGTTCAGGAAGGAACTAGGTTAAAAAAATTAACAACTTTACTAAAACAATGTTTTTTTGTTTTTGTTTTAAAGTCTTTTTGTTTTCTCAAAGCAGTGATTGTACTTTTTAAAGTCGCGTTCTTTTTTTTAAGTCTCATATTGATTTTCTGCAATTTTTTTACTGTTTTGTTTTTATCAATCAACCGTCTTTTGCATACTCTGAGATCCTTCCTTAAAACAGCTTTACGAGGTGTATCTAATATTGAGTCAAAATTTAATGATGAAAATGGAGATTTTATCACAGGACATGCTTCTATTTGAAAACAACTTCTTCCTACAATTACCGCATCATCCAACTGAAAAATAAAGCAATTCAGTTAGCTGATAATATAATAATATATAACTTGTGTTCAAGAATTATATAATTTAGAGAATAATTTACTTAGTGACATTACTAAGTACCTGAACAGTATTTGAAGTATCCGGCTTTTCATTATTTCTATCTAAATTTAAATTTAATGTAGTTTTCCCTGATGTGGATGGAGACCCTATGTTTACTTTCAAGTGGGGTGTTATGGCATTCACTTCAGATTGCACTATTGACTCTTCTTGCTATAAAAATAACGAAAACAATAGTTAATAAATCATTAGGTCGTATATAAAATTAACTAAATTTAACATAATTTTAAAATTAAATGACAAAATATTTTACCTGTATATTCGGTACTGCGTATTTTTTTATTTACTACACCCTTTCTTAGTTACATACATATCTTCTTCATTAAAATGCTCTGAACAAATTACGCTAGAATTATTTGGTTGGTAAAATTCGTCATCTCTATCTCGAGCTATAATATGTCTCCATTTCTTCCTTCGAATTTCATTTCGTGGAAAGCTAAAATAAATTAATACAAATATTATATTAATAATTCAAACAACTTATAAAGAATCTATGCCATTTCATATGGACTTTGTTCCAAAGTAGTGCTGTCGATTCGCTCTCGCTTACGGGCAGCGTACGCAAGAGTGAGCGGGACAGGTGCGTAATGCATGCATTTAAATTTAAACGAAATGTTTTCAAATATATTATTTAAAGCGCCATATGCAACAAAATATAATAAATAATTCATAACAAAACTATACTTACCGAAAGTACGACATTACGTCCTTTTTTTGCACTTTTATAGTTTTTGCATTTTTTCACTACACACTTTGGCATCGTGAAACGTGTGACTGCTAGCGCGGTCGTAAAGTCGCTGCGAGCGAAACTGTGCATACGACTGATTTATGCACAGTTTTGTTGGGGCCGTTTTTCGAGCGTCGATCGTGCATCTATGGTATATTTGATCGAAGCCCGTAGTACAACGGTGGGATTATGTCCAACTAGTTGTACCACGGGGATAGGTACCTAAAATAAGTTAGAAAAGAAATTGTGTAAAACAAATGAACGTGTCTACAAAACAAATGACTACCAGAAAATGATCAGCCATCGGTAGTGCTTACAAAAACAGGTGCATGTGATTTTTGACATTACTCAGAATTTATAATTTTAATAACGTATTAATGTCAGAAAGCAAGAAAATACTAAAAAAAATGTCTGTCATGAATTGTCAATAAGGTCGAAAATCACATGCACCTGTTTTTATAAGCACTACCGATGGCTGGTCACCTCTATCACCATTTAGATCCAAAAAACGCACATTTCGAAGCGTCTTGCGTCTAACTTCTACCCGGTAAAAAGTAAGTATGCAATACATAATTATCATGATGCTCACGACAAAAGTTTGAACCGTGGTGCTCTTATGTAGGTACTATTTTTTTTAAATAAAGTAAATAACATTGTTTTGTAAGGCCCTTCGTACACAAGCCTACGCAAATCTTCGATACCCGACGATTTTGGTCTCTAAGCGACTACCGCAATACAAATTCATAGAGGTTCGTACACAGGTACAAATGTCGGCGACGCGTGCACACGTAAAATAGTTAAAGACGCAATATAATATTATACCTAGTAGCAATAATACAATTATATAATACTAGCTTTTGCCCGCGACTTCGTCCACGTGGACATGTTTCTTAAAAAATTCAAAATGCAAATTCAATTCCCCGTATTCCGATAATGCCGGCCGATTTGCCATTTCATTTTAAAAGAGTGCAGATTCCCCTAAAAGCAGCAATTACGATAATAATAAATAAAACTGTTTTCCATGGTCATCTGTATGTGGCGTGATCACGAGTATCAAACCCACAAAATCTATCTGAAGTCACCAGCTAAAAGTGTATATCTATACTAATATTATAAAGCTGAAGAGTTTGTTTGTTTGTTTGAACGCGCTAATCTGGTTCGAATTGAAAAATTATTTTAGTGTTGGATAGCCTATTTATCTAGAAAGGCTATATAATGGCTATATAATAGGCTATATAACATCACGCTACGACCAATAGGAGCGGAGCGTCAATGAAAAATGTTGCAAAAATGGGAAACTTCTCTTATGTGAAGCAGACGAAGTTGCGTGCGTCAGAATAAAGATATTTTTTATTTGTACAACCTGAATAAAACATACAAGTTTTTTTTAAGATTTCTACCAATTTGGCTTTTAAATTACTAGTACCTATTCTTGTTGACCCTTCCAACTAAGCTAGAATGCTTGTGTTAGGAGTGGGTTCACGTCGGCAGTGCAATGGATGAAATTCGAACCCGCGACCTCTCGATCGCAAGTCCAATACCATAACCATTGGGCTACCGCCGCTTAGTTACGTAACCTATATACATGACGTGAAGCAACATAATAATCAGCGACATTTTTTGCGATATATTATTTTGTCGGCCTCCATGGCGTAGTGGTTAGTGTAACCGACTGCCACGCCTGAGGTCGCGGGTTCGATTCCCGCACAAGTCAAACATTTGTGTACATGAACATGGATGTTTGTCTTGGTCTGGGTGTTTCTATGTATAATATGTATGTATCTACAAAAAAGGTATATAAGCATATTTATCCATTGTCTAGTACCCATAGTTCAAGCTCTGCTTAGTTTGGGCTAGATGGTGTTGTGTGTATGTGGTAGAATATTATTATATTATATACATATTTGACAAACAAAAATATTAAGTAGACCTCAATAGACTGAGTCATCATGTCAGCCAAAAGACGTCCACTGCTGGACATAAGCCTCCCCCAAGGTTTTCTACACAGACCGGTCTTAGGCCACCCGCATCCAACCGCTTCCCGCGACCTTTACCAGGTCGTCGGTCCACCTTGTGGGGGCCTACCCCTGCTGCGTGCTCCGACTGGGTAACTTAAGCAAAATAAAACTATACCTATTCTAGGCGTCTCTCTAGGAATATAATTTTATTCCGGTTTATCTATTTTCCTGCGACATGGCATCATGCAGCTAGACGAGAATAGAACTGCCGTCTGACGTTAAGTGTTATCGAACGCTAGTTAGTGGACGGCAGAGAAGCGCATTACTAACAATGTCAGCAATTGCAACCTAGGTGTTCTTGGATATCGAAACGTCGGGCTTACCAAGTGTAGAGTCCAAAGAAATCTCTATTACTGAACTAAATATGGTGGCAATGAAACGAAGACATTTTGATCAATCAGAAATTGGAAATCTGCCGCGCGTATTACACAAGTTGACGATGTGTTTTAAGCCAGAACAGGAAATTGGCCCAACTGCCGCCAAACTGTCGGGCCTAAATAACAATATGTTCAATGATGAAACAACGTTCAACGAAGACATTTTCGTCATCATCAACACATTCCTGAAGAGTCAAGAAAAACCTGTGTGCTTGGTCGCCCATAATGGTTTTCGGTTTGAATTTCCAATACTACAGGCTCAGTTTGAGAAGTTAGCAGTATATTTGCCTGATGATATCTTATGTGTGGACAGTCTTTATGGTTTTAATGATATACTAAAGGAGCAACAACAACCATTTTTAAACTCAATTAAGAGACCCAAGTTACCCAACTTACCCAAGCCCAGTTTTCAAGTTAAAAATGAAACAATGGATATTTCAGAAGAAACTAAGGGTGATAAGAAGATGGATAATTCAGGGGATAACGAAGAAGTCAAAAAATTGGAGATAGGGGAGCCTCCTATCAAAAGGCGACCGCTGTTTGACGAATCAATGATTAAACCGGCAAAGGAACTAAGTGAAGCATTAAGGTCAAGATACTATCACCCGGGTCAATACGTAAACTCACACAAATTACCAGATATATATCAACGTGAGCTAGGAGATCTCAGGCCCGGATATGGGGACCATGGGAATAAGAATCATAGTGTAAGGATGGCTAAGATAGCAATAAAGATCGGTAAAGAGTTTCTACAGTGGATCGATGAAAACACTGTTGCCTTTTCAGATTTTCGTTCGAGATGCATAAAGAAAGAAAATAAAAATTAAACCATTGTCAGAATAGCGTTTCGAGGGAATAATAAATATGTTATCAGCAAAATTAGTTTGAATATAATAATAGGACGCGTTTACCCAATACTGAAATCAATTCACACCGTACCGTTTCGAGAAAAGGTTATTTTTACAAATTGTGTAGATATGTAATGTGTTAAAAATAACCCGTTCGTAATTTATTGTAGAGTAAGTTTACGTTGTTAGGATATAAACCTTAATTTCGTTATGTATTTAAAGAAATGACTTTAGATAGGTCAATTTGTTGCCTGCCGCGGACATTTTTAATAAGCATATGTACCCATTTACATAATAATATACTACAATTTTTTTAACGCGGAGTTTAACTTGGATATATTTAAAATTTAGAAATGATTTGCCGAAACTTTAAGACTGCGCCGAGCGAAATGTGCCAAAACAGGCGGTCACAGTTAAGTGAATAAAATCAACACATTTTGTTTAATACAAATATAAAATATACATTTACTATAACAATGAATGTGTTTACAATTACTCTGCGTAAAAAACTTAAAATAATTAATATTTTCGCCTACAAAATTACGTAAATTTGCATGAAAAATGCAAAAACGTAAGCTCGTGTTACGTGATTTTTAGATTAGTAGAAATCTATCCTATTTTACAGCTTAAACGAAACATAAATAGTTATATTACAATTTGTCCGTCCCAAATATTTAAGTTATTGGTTGACAATAAAGATACATATTTATCAAAAAGGCACTTTAAATCCTCCATACAATTTTACTATGGCGGCCGCGCGCCGATTTGAATATGCGATGCACGAGCTCTGTCATTATCTGTCTTACACTCGGCGCAGTCTTAAGTACTATTACTATTGTTCACTTTTATGTCCCTATCTACAGGACCCGAGTAGATAGCGTTTCGGGGGGAGAACTACGGGTCTCCCCAGGTACCAGGGTACTGCGAGATCAGGAAGCCCACTGCGCCTCGAAAGGCGTGTTCTATCGGCCGCTGACTAGAGTGCGCGGTGCCTGACATGGTGTTGAACTCGCAGGGGTATGTGGTTAGCCGCTGAGGATGACACATTTGTTTGCTCGGCAAGCACGTAGCGATCGAGCGTTGGACTCAGGCGCGGCTAGTGCGAACCAGTCGGTCGCGCGAGGCACAGGGTTGTCTTAGCGAAGTGGCAGCGTGGTTTCGCTGCCGCAACGCATCTCGGGTGCTTGCCTGCTTAGCAAGTAAGAGTCATAGCTAGATTGACTCGGGCCTTACCCGGTTTGTAGGCCTATATGGGTATGCGTACGGACGCACGTCGGGAAGTGAGCGTGCCTTATACAGCTCCGGTACCATACTGGAGATATGGGAGGCGGCTTCTCCGTCGGCTTCAGCGAGGTATTCGTTAGCATCTCTTAGGAGTTGCGAGTGGTGAGCGGCTTTATTGCTCCGGTACCTATCTGGAGAATAGGTAGTGTCACTTGGACACGAGGTAGCTCGCTTACGAGAACCGAATCTCTGAGGATAGGGTGGAGAGTCGAGATTTGGGGACAAGACCTGTCTATAACTGGTCCCGGAAGGTGCTTTCGGGCGCTGGAAGGTACAGCGGCTCTGCCTAATATGACCGTGCTGGTTGGGTGTAAGCGGAACGCTATATCATAAACTGGACTAGTCGTAGAGGAAGGGTTGTGTTCACTTTTATTACTTCTATTACTTTTACTTTTATATATATATTTTTTTTCATATTTTCATTTAGTTTAAGTTTACTTTTAATGTTGCTTATATAATGTGAATGCTGTGTACACTTTTAATAGGCAAACATATAATATACCCACGTTTATATCCATTGTGTAAGCGCTTCTATTTGTAACATTTGTATGTCTTAATATTGTCTTATGTTTACGCGAATGTTGTACATTGATATTAAACAGACTTTATACGGATTGTATCGTGTTGTTTACCCTAATCCTAACGAATATTATAAAAGTGAAAATGAGTTTGTTTGTTACCTTTTTACGCCTAAACCACTGAACCGATCATCCTGAAATTTTGCGTATACGTTGACAGGTTGACAGGTTACAGAAACGGACATAGGCTAGTTTTCATCCCGAAAAAAAATACTGTTCCCGAGGAAAACAATAATAACGTTCTTATGATAATAAATGGCACCACGTGTCTTTCGAATTAAGATTGAATTATATTATTACAAGCAGAGTACGACCCGAATTGATTGTCAAATTCTAAATGAACGCGAGCGAAGTCGCGGGCAAAAGCTAGTTTTTTATTAAACACTATTATAACATCATTTTGAAACTTTAAACTACTAAGTAAGCTATTTAAATTATAGAACTATTTAGATTTAATTTTACACATTCCCTGACTTCATGATACTTTGAGCTCATTCTGCGTAAATAGAAACACCAATGATTAAATTATGTTCGGGTACTTTGAAATAACTACACTGGAACATTGAGACAACTACCATCTTATTCTCCTCGTGACCATGGCTGCTGAAAAGCAACCGAAACGTTGGTGCTAGGATAATAATAATAATATTCTATCACATACACACAACATCATCTAGTCCAAACTAAGCAGAGCTTGTACTATGGGTACTACACAATGGATAAACATACATATGTATATACTTTTTTTTTGTAAATACATACGTATTATACATAGAAACACCCAGACCAAGACAAACATCCATGTTCATGCACACAAATATTTGACTTGTGCGAGAATCGATCCCGCGACCTCAGGCGTGGCAGTCGGTTACACTAACCACAACGCCAACGAGGCCAAAAACAATGTTATGTGTAGGGCAATACTACAATTTTACGTTTTTAATACAATATTCTATCTTTATCAACTGATAAGCTCAACATTTATCAATCGCAGACTTATTAAACAAATCAGTAATCATTTAAAATAGGGATGCACATTACGATTCGAGTTTGATGAAAATCGATTCAAGTGTATACGATTTTTGTTTCAAAAGGCAAATTTTATTTATGACTAGCTTTTGCGCGCGGCTCCGCCCGCTTGGTACCTACATCAATAAAAAGTAGCCTATGTCCCAACCCAGGTTTTAAACTATATCTGTACCAAATTTCATCTAAATCGGTTGAGTGGTTTAGCCGTGAAAAGGTAACAGACAGACAGACAGATAGACAGAGTTATTTTCTAATTTATAATATTAGTAAGGAAGTACCTAAGGATTAGGTAATTTTCCTATTGGTTAGCAGAAATATATAAGTTATTGGTTATGTATCTTAATGATTAAAGATTAATCGGTCTTGACAATAACAAAAAAAGTTGTTAAAGCTACATTTCAATTATTTTTTTTAGATGTATTTTTTTTATCTCTCATTGTGTTTATGTGTTGTGTCGCGGTCGTGGTTTTAAATCAATTTGCAAGTACAGTAATACCCCGAACTTAAGCGATAGGTCGGACTGAGCGATAGCCGCGTAAGTCGAGTTCGTGTAAGTCGACTTCGCGTAAGTCGAGTTCGCGTGAGTAGTTTAGCATATAAATACATATTGGATTTTCAAAATAAAATTGCCGTTATTGTGGTGTAGTCTTTATAAAAGTCTTCATAAAATCTAAAAAAATTGTTTGACAACTCAAAGACTTTTTCTCCCGCATTATTCCCTCAATTCCTGAACAATAGTGTAAGGACAGTAAGTCGAAAATGGATAATTGAGAGTTGTGCGATGATCAAACTAAAAAAAATCGACGAGATTTGAAAATCGCTTAATTCGAGTTCGCGTACGCGTAAGACGAGGTATTACTGTACTTCACTTGCAACTTAACTGATGACTACAACGATCAATTCTAGACTATGATCCAATTTTATAAAAACACTAGCTTTTGCCCGCGGCTTCGCTCGCGTAAAAGTAGGTTAGGTTATATTAGTAACAGTATTCTTTTAAAATAAAATATAGCCTAGTTACTCGTCGATAATATAGCTTTCTAATGGTGAAAGAATGTTTCAAATCTGTTGAGTAGTTTTTGAGTTAAACCCTTGCAAACAAACAAACAGAATTTTAAATAAATTAAATCTTTCATCTTTATAATATTAGTATAGATTGTGATTGTGCCTCCATTATCATTACTAAATCGTCAAAATTAAGAACCTTTGCTGCGGTTGTTTTTCAGCAGCCATGGTCACGGGGAGACTAAGATGGTAGTTGTCTCAATGTTCCAGTGTAGTTATTTCAAAGTACCCGAACATAATTTAATCATGGGTGTTTCTATTTACGCAGAATGAGCTCAAAGTATCATGAAGTCTAGCTGTGGTTTGCTTATTCTTGGGTTTGACTATTTGAATTACTGGATCCCAAGCTGGTGGTACATACATTCCAACCATCTTCTCTATTGAAATTAGGATGTTTTTTGATTTCAATAGCCTCGCGAAGCATCCTTGGTAGGAATCGGTGTTCTTTAGCGAGAATTTGTGGTTTGTCAAATCTCAGATAGTGGTTGGTCCCCTGTTGCACATATTCACACAAAAAGAAAAGCAACCGAAACGTCGGAGAAAGTGTAAAATTTATATCTAAATAGTTATATGATTTAAATAGCTTAAATTGAAGTAAACTGTAACTAATAAAAGTGTTTAACAATAGTAGTTTAAAGTTTCAAAATTATGTAATAACTAGCTTTTGCCCGCGGCTTCGCTCGCGTTAATTTAGAATTTGACAATCAATTCGGGTCGTACTCTGCTTGTAATAATATATAATAATATAATTAAATCATGATTCTAAAGACACGTGGCGCCATCTATTATCATAAGAACGTTATTATTATTTTCCTCGGGAACAGTAATTTTTTTCGGGATGAAAGGTAGCCTATCTCCGTTTCTGTATACCTGACAGCGTATATGCAAAATTTCAGTATGATCGGTTCAGTGGTTTAGCCGTGAAAAGGTAACAAACAAACAAACTCATTTTCGCTTTTATAATATTACTAGGTTTCACCCGCGGCTTCGCTCGCGTAAATGTAGGTTAGGTTAGGTTAGGTTTGCAACAGTTATTTTTTCTGGATGAAAGGTACCCTATGTCCTATTCTGTACCCCTGACAACGTGTATGCAAAATTTCATGTTGATCGGTTGAATAGTTAAGGCGTGAAAGCGTAACAAACAAACAAACTCATTTTCGCATTTATAATATTAGCAAGGATAGTTAGGAAGTTAGGATAGTGTTTTATAAAAATAAACAACGCGATAAAATCCGTATAAAGTTTGTTTAATTTAAAATGTATTACATTCGCGTAAACATAAGACAATATTAAATTTATCACTTTGGTACTTGGTAATGACCATGGCTATGTACTTTGTAAGTTATCACTGGTTAAGCTGTTGTTTTCAATGCTTTATATGTTCTTATATTTTTTTTGTAATAATTGTTATATTAATTATATTAATTACGTGTCACGTTGTTTGTCCGCTATGGACTCCTAAACTACTGAACCGGTTTTATATCAAACATCGTAACCATCTGTAATTTTGTCCAAGTAAGATAGGAGTTTTGTTTATTAAACGTGCGTACTTATCTATTGTGGAGCAGACGAAGTGGCGCGGCACAGCTAGTAATATATGAAGATTCTATTGCGAGAAATAAATCGATTCAATGCAAATAATTATACATCCCTAATGTACTTTGGCCACACATGTAGTATTAACTTTGTGGCTGTCGTTCAGTCGTAACAATGGCGCGAATCGAGACGTATGTCTTTTTTGATCTTGAAACTACTGGCTTGCCGCATCAAGAGGAATACAAAACCCGAATTACTGAGCTTAGCATGCTAGCATTGAAAAGAAGACATTTAGTGCAATCAGCAACCGGTCAGTTACCACGCGTTGTAAACAAGCTGACAATGTGCTTGAACCCTGACCGAGAAGTGAGCTGTATGGCTGCCGCACTATCAGGGCTCAATAACGATCTTCTAAGTGACGAAACAATCTTCAATGAGGATGTTTTCAACGCCATCACCACGTTCCTCAAGCTTCAAGTAAAACCTGTGTGCTTAATTGCTCATAATGGTCACAAATTTGATGTACCAATACTAAAGAATCACTTTGACAAGTTAAATGTAAGTTTACCCGATGATATTATGTTTGCTGATAGTTGTGATTGCTTTAAGCATTTATCTAAGCAAGTGAACACTGAAACTAACGTGGATGAGGCAAATAGTCAACGTGAAAGTTCCAATATGGCTAGTTCAGAAAGTGCTCAAGATAATAAATCGTATGATTTTCTGTTCAATAGAAGAAAAAGGAGATCTAATGAAATGGTGGTAAATCCAGCGAAGAAAAAAGCTCAAGTACAGAGGAATATTTTCTACGATGACAATGGACGCCCACTAACATCGTTTACGCTGAAGAATATTTATAAACGTGTGTTAGGACGAGATGCAGTGGATAGCCATAGAGCTGAGAATGACAGTGTGATGATAGCAGAGATAGCGACAGCTATGGCTGAAAACTTTAAGGAGTGGATCGATAACAACCATATTAAGTTTTTGTAGGTCACGCTGAAAGCGATTGTTTAATTTTAATAGACAGATGTTCAGCTTACCAGATTCATGATTCGATTATTCAGCAGCATGGTCGTAGTAACAGAAAACATCAGTTTTATGTTACTTCATTTATTATCTATTATATAATAATAATAATCCCTCTGGGACAGTCGTTATCTTCTCATGAGTTTTTTGTCATCATCCTTGTCAGTATAATTTAAAATTACAACAAGCTGGCTCTATCTTTGTATCTTTCTTTGTTATTTTTGTATATTTTGTTTTTACCATGCATAGTTCTCTTATTATTATTCTTGTGTTATATCAGCAACCGTGTTTAGATTATAACTTTATTATTTTGTTAACATTTAAATAACTCATGTAGTGTTTACCTATAAGTAACTGTTACACAATGTTATTTTATATAAGTTTGTATTAAGTGTAAGTAATTGTGTATACAGTTGTTGGTGAACCAAATAAATTAAATTAAATTAAAAATGAGACTAACGCGATACAGCTGGGCACAGTACACTAGAAACTACCACCTTCGCCTTGTGATAAACAAAATCTGTATCACCAGGTTAAATAAAAGCGCACAAACCGCAGGGCAACTTGTGGCGAGCTGAATGTGACTGGCGACACTGCGGTCCTGAATGCCTCAGAGAGTCGATTAGGGCCTCGTCCCCGGCTTGCCGTTAGTGGTTGGCTGGGGTGGAACTTCAAGTGCGCCCGTAGGACTCTTAACTCTGACTTGCCTTGGTCGGCCGGTCAGAGGGGACCGCTAGAGCTACATGCTTGGGGATGGAAGTGTCATTTTCAAGGGTATAACTACGGAGAAACCCGCTCCGCTATTTTCCTAACGTATTAGAAAAATAGCCGTGAAAGAGAAACAAATAATAATAAACTTTATTTGCAACCAAACATATTAGACGCACACACATACATACGCACACACGCACACACAAACACACACGCGTAAGCACAAACATACACATCCACAACACATGTGAATAGCTATTGTAAGTAGCCCCAATTGCATGTCTGCCACATTCGATAAACAAAAATGGGAAATTCTTTGTGAGGGCGCTGGTACCCATAACACAAGTTCAATCTTATCTTGGGTACCAGAGTTCAATGATACAGTTCTATATAAAATTTGTTTTTATTGTATATATGTCATTGTATTGTGGCTATTTTTGAAACAATAAAAAATGTATTATTTATTTTATTTTTTATTCAAATTATATAGGTATATATATATATATATATATATATTCTTCATATATATAAATATCTCGTGTCATGATGTATGTTCGGGATAAACTCTGAAACTACTGAACCGATTTTGATCAAACTTCGTAACTGTGTAATTTGGTCCAACTTAAAAGATAGGATAGCTTTACCTCAATTTCTTTTTTCGTTTATACAGGACAACGTCTGCCGGGACAGCTAGTAGTTATATAATATCACTATTGGGCTATATCGACAGACTTTAGTAATTAATACCTTTTGCCCGCGGCTTCGCTCGCATTAATTTAGAATTTCACAATCAATTCGGGTTGTACTCTGCTTGTAATAATATAATTCAATCATGATTCAAAAGACACGTGGCGCCATCTATTATCATAAGAACGTTATTATTGTTTTCCTCGGGAACAGTAATTTTTTTCGGGATGAAAGGTAGCCTATGTCCGTTTCTGTACACCTGTCAACGTATATGCAAAATTTCAAGATGGTCGGTTCAGTGGTTTAGGCGTGAAAATGTAACAAACAAACTCATTTTCGCTTTTATAATATTACTAGTTTTCACCCGCGGCTTCGCTCGCGTAAATGTAGGTTAGGTTAAGTTAGGTTTGCAACAGTTCTTTATTCTGGGTGAAAGGTACCCTATGTCCTATTCCGTACCCCTGACAACGTGTATGCAAAATTTTTTGTTGATCGGTTGAGTAGTTAAGGCGTGAAAGTGTAACAAACAAACAAACTCATTTTCGCATTTATAATATTAGTAAGGATAGTTAGGATTATATAAAATTACTTTTCATTTGCAATTATTTTTATTTTTGTAATGTTTTGTGTTTAGATTTTAATTCTTTTCAGTTGTATTTTGTGCATGTGGTGCTAATCTAAAAGAGATTGTTACACTAGTCTAAGTACTTAAGTGAACTGTTTATTATAACAATATTGAGGCGCTCATAGCCAGTTGCACTCACTGATCGGTAAACGATTAGCGAGGTTAAGCAACGTTGGGTGCGGTCAGTCTATAGATGGGTGACCGCTTAGTGGTATTTCATCTGAGCGTCTCCGTGCTTCGGAGGGCACGTAAAAAGTCGGTCCCGGTTGTTGTCAAATTGACAGCAGTCGTTAAGCCATGTCAGAGGCCTACGGGCGGCTTGAACAACTCTTGACAACAGGTTGACCACTAACCACACGAAAAGAAAGAAGATTATAACGTTAAGTATAAACAATTGTTAGTTGGTCAATATAGATCAAGACTATAAATCACTTTGCATAATAGTTACTAAGTGTGGGTGTTATCTGTTTCCGGTGTTTCAACAGGAAAATAAGAATGAAACACGTGGCAAAGGCCTGTCATGCGCGTATCACTGGTTATGTGACTAATAATTATTCTGTACAATTCAGATTACATGCAAAATAAGATTTTATTTTTATTTTTTATTCATAATGTTCACCAACAATTGATTACACTGTTACAAGATGTGATACATTCATAAAACTTATTTACTAGCGAAACAATCTCGTACAGGTACACACAGCATGCATAATTTTTATATCTAAAGTTTACAATTACCAGTTTAAAGACACCGGTTAAAAATAAATGAATACACAAACAAACAAACCAACCCACCAACCTTAATACAGAGAGCATTTATAGGTGTTTTGATAGTTTGACATAATTTTTTTTGATCCTTATAAGTGAGTCATCCACGTCAATTAAATCACTTAGGCTATTTAACAATTTGCATAGTCGGGGATCGGAGAATTTGGAAAGGAGAAGATGGGTCCCAATCAGGTCGGACTCGATGGCGTAGTGGTTAATGTAACCGACTGCAACGCCCGAGGTCGCGTTCCCGCACAAGTCAAACATTTGTATGCATGAACATGGATGTTTGTCATGCTCTGGGTGTTTCTATGTATAATATGTATGTATTTACAAAAAAAGTAGGTATATATGTATGTTTATCCATGATTGTCTAGTACCCATAGTACAAGCTCTGCGTAGTTTGGGCTAGATGGCGTTGTGGGTATGTAAAAAAAATCAAGTATAAAATATAATATTTGTGAATAATTACGTCATAGTGTTTATTAATATATATATTTTTGTAACAAAACGTCCATTTATCTATATTTTACTATAATGTATTTTTGACAATATCATCGGGGTAATATAAAAGCTGGCTGACTGCGCTGGCTCGGACATATAGAAATAAGGATCAAGTTGCCGCCTAAGATGTGCGCCTTAGGTTCGAACTCGAGACCTCTGCGTGGCAGTCCACGGGCTTCCCACTAGGCTATCGCTGCTTTTTTATATCTTTTATATTATTGACCAAAGAACACAAAAATATTTTACAGCATTAAACTGCATCTTGCAGCTTCAGGTCATCTGAGTACAAATGACACTAGCAGAATTCTTGATATATTATTTAACACGAGATATGCCCGCGGTTTCATCCGCGTTTAAAGTTACTGCGCCGCCACTGTGGGTCGTAGCGTGGTGTTATATAGCCTATAGCCTTCCTCGATAAATGGGCTATCCAACTAAAATAATTTTTCAATTCGAACCAGTAGTTCCTGAGATTAGCGCGTTCAAACAAACAAAATCTTGAGCTTTCTAATATTATAGGCTTGTAGCATAGATTAATTCCACTTTCATTTAGGTATATGAATAATCACATCGGGCAATGTTCAATGACCGATAAGAGGAACGAGGAATAATATTTAATATAGCTTATCGTATCATCGAATTTCAAATCAATGTATGTGATAGATTGGCACCATTTTTTGGCAGAAATGCAACGATAATAAACAGTATGATCTAAACTGATAACTCTTATGATAACTGTCTTAAACCATCGGAATTTATACCTAGAAATTATTTTCTTGTAACTTTATCATTGATAATGGCGTAGCAACATCATTTAAAAATATTATCTCACTATATAAAATTATTTTTTGTTGGATAGCTGATTTATCAAGGATTGTTATAGGCTATATAACATCACGCTACAACCCAAGGCGGCGGCGCAGTAATCATAAACGCGGGTGAAACCGCGGGCACATTAGTCCAGAATAAAAATACTGTTCCCGAGAGAAGCCGCGAGCAAAAGCTAATCGTAACTAATATTATAAATGTAAATGTTAGTCTGTTCATTACGCTTTCACGCCTTAAATACTTCAACGATCATTATGAAATTCACATACACATTGTCAGGGGTACAGAAAAGGACATAGGGTACCATTCATCCAGAGATGAAAGGTACCCTATAGCCTATAGGTACCCGAGCAAATAAAAGTACTGTGTACATTATAAAGATGTCTCGCCTCGGTTTTTATTTTAATTGCACTGTGCTCAGCCATTTTTATAGCAAAGATAATTTCGTTTCATTCACGATAATTATATTATTTGTTTCTCTTTCACGGGTATTTCCCTAATATGTTGGGAAAATACCCGGCCCTCTGGGAGGCTTACACGGGGACATGGATCCAACGTGA
This sequence comes from Catocala sponsa, assembly GCA_963564715.1. Taxonomy (NCBI): domain Eukaryota; kingdom Metazoa; phylum Arthropoda; class Insecta; order Lepidoptera; family Erebidae; genus Catocala; species Catocala sponsa. The sequence continues at coordinate 20,391,302 of OY751348.1, read as the reverse complement.
AGAGGCCCTTCGAGAGTTTTAATCAAAGGTGGGATGGAACACCTACAGCGGCGCTAGTCACAGCAGGCGTAGGACTATTGCTACGTATGGATTCTAATATATATGGGCTATGGGTATGGGTGTTTGGTGGACTGGTATATTGGTAACTATGGATGATAAAACGGCGTCTGTAAATGATTATAATATGTTATTATTATATTATTAATATTTTGTGTAGTAGAGCCTCGCTGATTTCAGCATGAATGGGTCGGCTCGACCGGGGAAGTACTACCCTCTCACAGAATATCAACGTGAAATAGCAATATTCCCACTGTTGTGTTTCGTTCGGTGAGTGAGAATGCCGGAGGCCCAATTATCCTCTTTCCCCCTTCCCGCTCCTTCTCCTTCCCACTTCCTTTTTCTCCCAAAAGGTCGTCAACGCACAAGTGATGCCTCTGGTGTTGCAAGCGTCCATAGGCTACGATAACCACTTACCATCAGGTGGGCCGTATGCTAGTTTGCCACCTTCGCAGTATAAAAAAAAAGCGCAGAGCTTGTACTACGGGTACTAGACAACAGATAAACATACATATATACATTTTTTTTTTGTAAATATAGCAAGTTTAAGTTTTTATATTAACCGCATGTAAATAAACTGTAAAACAGCTTATAGCCATCTTGCCCAGTAACAGTAACGTCCATTTTTGATAAGTAGACTAGTTTATTTATTTATTTCGGATCTCAACAAAAAGTGTTGATTTATTCACTTAACTGTGACCGCCTGTTTTGGTACATTTTGCTCGCCGCAGTCTTAAGGGTCTTCGTCTCTTTTGTTTAGATTCCGTGGAGCCATTTTTACCGGTGAGAATACTTCCATATTTTATTTCCATTCACTGAAGCACGGTAATATTACCTATTTACCGTGACTGAGGTGAGGGCAATAGGCTCACCATTTCCATTTCCATTTCCAGACGCCGCGCAACTTCTGAGAATTTTTGACAGACATATAAAAACCACTACGTCCGCCATCTGTGCTGTAAAGTATTAAAGTAAGTAAGTAGTGAATGGCATTGCGAATTGCTAATGCAAACGCTCAACTGCTGTGTATATGGAACCGGAACAGAACGGAGCGGAACGGTGCCAGTTGTATGATTTCTTTTTTTATACATCTAAGGTGGCAAACAAGCATACGGCCCACCTGATGGTAAGTGGTCACCGTAGCCTATGGACGCCTGCAACACCAGAGGCATCACTAGCGCGTTGCCGAACCTTTGGGAAAGGAAGTGGGAAGGAGAAGGAGCGGGAAGTGGGTAAGGGGGTGATTGGGCTTCCGGTACTCTCACTCACCGAACAAAACACAACTGTAGGAATACTGGCTATTTCACGTCGATATTCTGTGAGAGGGTAGTACTTCCCCGATCGAGTCGGCCCATTCATGATGCAATCAGCGAGGCTCTACTACTCTAAAACCGAATCCGGTTGATTGATTTATCTTTCTGTGCCTTAGTCATCAGAAGTCTGAGTTGTATTTATTTTAAGGGAAAAAGATCAGCAATAGTTATGAAACTCATTGAATAAAGACGCATGTTAAAATTACTTTTTTATTTTATTCGTAAACAGCTCTTGTATAGCATACACAGGTAGTCCTTTAGTTTCAGGCAGATAATAAAAGAAGTATAAAGAAGTACCGAAGCAGATAAAGGAAAAGAAGAAGAAAACAGGTGATAATCCGGTCGATTGTATCATTAGGTTAAAAAGAAAGAGGAAAAAGAAGTGACATATCCACGCCCATTCCACTGCTAACATCGACAAAATGCTCTTCACCTGAAACAAACAAAATAAACAACAAAATAAACTCTGGTTGATTTATGAGCTCCTAGTACTTATTGGGTAAATCAGCGATAGTGAGGAGGAACAGGGTGTGATTTCCCTCCAACACAAAGGGAGGATCCCGACCGAGGAGGTCCTCCGACCAGGGTGGGTGAGTGATCGTGCCTGGCGGGCCGCGGCCTGGTGGTTGATGTCGGGAACTTGTATTTGTAAATACATATATTATGTACTTAGTCGCAGTATAAAATTCACTTCGTGCGATGCAGGATTGTATGGGGAACATGATTTTAAGCGCTTTTTGTGTACAACGCCATCTGTTGGATGTAGTCGGAACTTCTTCGCCTGTGCGGAGTCGCTACAATAGCTTAGTGCTACCTGTCCATTGAAGCGGAGCGAGGCTGCGGAGCGAAGAAACGGAGAAATATTAACCAATAGGATTGCATAAAATCTCCGCTCTGCTGCAATATGCAAACCTATTGGGTAATATTTCATCGTTTCATCGCTCCGCAGCCTCGCTCCGCTTCAATGGACAGGCAGCCTAATGGGGTTGCTGCTAGGCAGAGGTCTTAATCTCGATCCCTCGGCAGGCATCTCTGTAATTTCCAACTTACGTGTATATTTAAATAATAATTAATTGTAATCTATATATATAATAAAATCGTAGGAAAGTCAAAACTGTACATTGAATATTTTTATAAAGGAATACTTGGGACGTGATCTACAATCGATATCGAAGTCAAAAATATAGTTTTTATAATGTTTGTCTGTTTGTCTGTATATATGTCCGGGCTAAACTCAAAAAGTACTGCATGGATTTACTTCAAATTTTGCATGAATATTACTAACAGGTCGGGTCAACATATAGGCTACATATTATCACGCTATCACCTACGGGGGAGAAGCTGTGAATCTTTATTTTTCTTTCGCATTCTGTGACAGCGTGTAATCTAACGACGCATATTTAAATGTTGTTTTTGAGTAAGCCATGCTATTATCTAGCTTTACACTATGAAAACTACGCCATTTAAGTAACTTGGGCAGAGAAATATAGTTGGGTTCCGCGGCGACAAACACTTTTTAATTAAAATCTACGCGGACGAAGTCGCAGGTAACAGCTAGTATTATATAAAAACTACAAACACGTAACAGGCCCGGGGCTCTTGTCAGTGTTTCCCACATTGAAAAGAGCCCCGTGCCCAGCAGTGGGACAATTTAATACAGAGCTGATATTATTATTTTTATACATAACATTATATTATAACATTTAAGCATCGGACACAAAGAACACTCAGACTCGGAACAACCATTTGTGGATCACACAAGTTCTGTCCCGTGTGGGACTCGAACCCACAACACTCGGCGCAGTGGCAGCAGCGAGGCGCCCACTTAAACCACTACGCCACCCGTAATAGTGGTACTATTTATACCCTTAGCTCCCAAAGTGGTCCAGGTGGACCCCCAGAGGTCCACGGGAGACGCGACGGGAGTCTACGTCGGCGTGACAAAAAAATTGAGATTCACAATTCGTAAGCGGGGGGATCCACGAAAATTTTATATTTTAAGAAGCTAGCGACTGTTACTTCTAAAAACTTGCATATTCCTAGAGAAGTTCTGAAAAAAAAGGTCAGTCCGAAGTCTGGGAACCTCTGATTTATACCATGCTTAAGACTGCAATGATTACGAGACCTTCGACTCGCTGTCGTTCGAAGTATGATTGTGGGGTTCGTGACGCAGCTGCTTTGTGCACTAGCATGTCTCGGTGCTCACTTAACCAAGACCAAAAACTTACTGCACACGACACAAGATGGCGCTGAACACAGTCATACACTACTCTATACAATTTTAAATCGCGCAAGCGAAGTTCACAGCGAACTACTATATATACAAGACCGCGGGCTGCTAGGCAAGAGCACCCAGCCTGATCGATAGATTCCATCTTTGTGTTGAAAATCACACCACGTTCCTTTACGCCTACGTAGGCTATTTCTATCCGCTTTTATTTTTATACTGTTCATAACCCATTCAAGCTGCGAATATATCATAGGAATAATACTAACCTCTGGTAAAAAAACTTCAGCTAATATTACAAAAGGCACCGTGCCGGCGCCGATAGTATGGAATGTAGCGTAAGCGTATATGAACAGCGGAATAGTCCACTTCGGGAACCACTCCGTCACGAGCTGGGTCCCTAGTATCACGCAGCAGATGCCTGCCGCTATCGACGAGTAGATTTGTAATGGCTGGAAAAAAACAAAAAGATTAAGCTACAGTTTTCTTTCAAAAATTACAGTGCCTGCATTAGGAACAGTCCTTATATCGTGGGTGGCTCTCAAACGCATTTAACCTATTGGGCGCATAGCTATTGAGCGCATAGCTATCGGGCGCATAGCTATCGGGCGCATAGCTATCGGGCGCATAGCTATCGGGCGCATAGCTATCGGGCGCATAGCTATCGGGCGCATAGCTATCGGGCGCATAGCTATCGGGCGCATAGCTATCGGGCGCATAGCTATCGGGCGCATAGCTATCGGGCGCATAGCTATCGGGCGCATAGCTATTAAGCGCATAGCTATTGAGCGCATAGCTATTGAACGCATAGCTATTGAGCGCATAGCTATTGAGCGATACAACGGACACAAGGAATGTGAGATTCGAACCCACAATACTGACCGCAGTTGCGAGACGACTACTTAAATCATAAACTCGTGCAAAATTTCATACGACAAGTGAAATAATCAATAGACTCGCCTTTCACCTAATGATACCAGTAGCGCCATCTAGCAAAATATATTGCAATTTTCTGACACTAGATGACGCTATTATAAATAACTTATGGCCGGCGCGTTGCCAGATAATTCACGTCAAAACAACAACAGAGCCACGCTTAAAGAATTAATGCGCAAGCATCTTCGTATTATCTTGAATGGACAGGAAAAGTCATACACCAGCGGGTGGAGTGGCATTCTAATACGGTGCAGTCTGTTCGGTGACCGAGTAGTCACAGCCAATTTCTATAACTGTTGAAGTGACTATAGAGTACAAGGTCTAGAGACCTTATTATCGTTTAGCACCTCCAGTGATGAGTTCCAGCACGCCCTCATGGAAACGTGATTGCCTTGGAAACAGAATTCACATTTGCCATCAAACTATCTGCACGGTGGTGGTAAGTGTAATGATGTACCCGTTTGCCAACTACGACACTGGCAATACAGTAAGCGAAATAATTAGTGACTGACGCAAGATATCGCCAATGCATACCAGTAGCGCCATCTAGCAATAGACCATTGCGCTATGTTACAATTTTCTGTCACTAGATGGCGCTATAGTGCTATCTATGTTTTAAATGCAATTTCGTACCCGTCTGCCGACTACATCGGTGAGGTAGGCGGCTATGACTCCAGCCAGCAGCACCACCAGGCCCAGGATGACGCTGCACAGGTTCGGCGAGATGACGTCACCGACCGCGGCCGCGAACATCGGCTCGGCGTACACTTGCACTACAGGCAGCCCCTGACAGATGTACGCTACCTTCAGCATGATGACCAAGTAGAACTGCTGCCGTGTTGATGGAGTAGTTTCTGAAAAATTACGTCATATTATAAATGTATGTAATTCATTACTATTAATTGTAAAGGTTGTACAAAATGCTCAATCTATACTAATATTATAAAGCTGAAGAGTTTGTTTGTTTGTTTGAACGCGCTAATCTCAGGAACTACTGGTTCGAATTGAAAAATTCTTTTAGTGTTGGATAGCCCATTTATCGAGGAAGGCTACAGGCTATATAACATCATAAAAATGTTGCAAAAACGGGGCACGTTCTCTTATATGAAGCACACGAAATTGCGCGGGCCGGCTAGTATATTATATTTATTAAAAAACAATATATATATATATATATATATATATATATATATATATATATATATATATATATATATATCATATCTATGGGCTACCTCCATGGCGCAGCGGTGTACCTACTGCTGTGCATGAGGTCTGAGGCTTTATTGCCGGGTCAGGCAAAGTATTATTTGATTTTCGTGTTAGAAAATGTTCAGTCGGTAAATGGTGATAGGGTCGCTCGTACCTATTATGTGGGACCTTAAAACATAATTGGCCAAATATGGATGTACTTCTGCCTACATCGGTTCAACTCAGATTGAGCAGAAAAAGGCTCGAGCACATTTAAAATAAAAATAAAATATTAAACTTATTAAAATAGAGCTTATAATTGTATCCAAACAATACAATCTAGTTCATCAGACAGCGACGTTTATTCAAAGACTTTTTGCGACTGCGCAAGGGTTTCCGAATACACTCGAACATGTGCGAGCATGTTCATCTGCGGCGTCGAACGAAGGCCCTCCACGTGTCGATCAGCCACCGTGTGGCACGATTAGAGACCAGAAATTGACCAAGCGCAGATATTGTTCGAACATACGCGCGACTGATTGAGCCGACTTAAGCTGCGTATAAATTACGCGCGGCAAACCCTCGAACATTGGCTCGCGCTTAGGGAACTCCGATGGAACGGTTCGCGCACACACTTGTGCGTAGATGGCTGATCTCCGTTAAGATTGGACATTATAGGTATCTGTCTTATGTAACCATCCTAAAAAATAACAAAATATAGGATACGGTGGACATCCAGCGCAATTTCTTCGCCAAAACGATCGTAATCAAGGACGACAAGTACATTCATTACGATGCAATGCGCTCCGGTGCAATCCGATGCTATCCGGAACGACAGGCTGCGGCGTGGTGCGACGCGCACGGTTTAATAATAATAATAGTAGATACTTTAGTTTACTTACTGAAGAATTGCCAGCAAGACATTTTTTTATGTTCCCGCTCCACTTTTAAATCTACCCTCGTTAAAGATTGTGCATCTGAAAAAGAAAAAAATTAATAGGTATTAAGAACTAAAAATTATATCGACTGTTAAATCTTTAATAGCTTTTGACCGCGGCTTCGCTCTCTCGGAAACAGTTCTTTTTTCTAAAAGATAGGTACCCTTTTCTTTTTCTGTACCCCTGACATCGTGTATACATGCAAAGTTTCAAGATGATTTGCGAAGTTGTCACTCGATACAAGTGTAAACGTACGTAAACGCTCTTAAGAGGAAACACTGGGCGAGAGAATTGAAAGATAGGTATTTGTAAAACCTATTGCTTTCGCGCAGTGCCATGTATAGTATCATGAGCGCGATAGAGACAACTGCAGCTTCGACCGAAAATACCAATTAAAAGTACACAAAATCAACGTTTCGTAGTCCCCTGATTCCTTCTCCAAAACTTGACCAATTTAATTAAATTAATTACTTTTTCATTAAAAATTAAAGAAAGACGTTGGACGTGTTCCTATGTTTTCTTTTTTTTATATAATCTAGTCAAATTTGTTTTCTGGATGTTTGAACACAGCGGAAGATCGGGTAAATATTTGAGGTTTTTGAAGGCTCACGTCTCTTTTAATAATTAATTTATGAAAAAAGGAAAACATAGGGACATGCCAAGAGCACATACATTTTTTGGAAAAATTTATTGCTCTACTGGCATTATCCAGGGAGGAAACAGAGGAGTACGTTTGTATGGGAAAACGGCCCTTGTGTTTCCTCTTAAACAACAAGCACGTGACAAAACTATCCCTCTCTAACACGCCATATCTTCCTCTCGTACGCAATAATAATGGTAGTGATGTTGGTAGATCCCTTGGTATGAAAAAACACAGTAAATACCTTCAGAATTGGAGTGAAGCGTTCGTCTAATGTTGTTCAGCTCAGCGACGACTTCTTTAGACGTACTCTTTTTTCTTCTGTAAAATTGTACGGCTTTGGCTGCCTCCTGAATTAATAATAGTCAAGCTTTATCAAAGGTAAAGTAAGGTCCTCCAGACCGAATCTCGATCACGGCGGTCAATCTTAACAGATACTGGACATCTGTGCAGGAGATATTATAGTGCACAACTGTGTGCGCAAACTATATTGAACGGCGCGCCGTTACCAAAATTCGGTCTGGAGGACATTATTATTATTGTATAAAAAAGTATGTGAATCTCTCACTTTGTTCGCCTGATGTGTTTGAGTACACATCAAGTAAAACTAAGTAGCGCTTGTTCTACAACTCTAACATCAGTTTCCTCCACCGGTGGCCAGTGGTACTTCCCCAAACGAGCAATCTCATTGACCCCGTCACCGAATTATAGGCAACGGCAGGATCTTAGAGTGATTACACATTTGCTGCCCTGCATACGACTGGCATACGTGCATTCACTAAAATCATCGGCATACCTCCTTTCTAACGACTTCAGCAAAACCCACGAGCGTTCAGTTTGCGAACCTTTTGCTAACAGATACATTCGTCAGATGAGTACGCACCCTATGAGTATAATATCACATATAGAGTTTGAAAACCTTACTCATAGCAAAAACAAGATAATTTGATTGCGATCTTCTGTAGAATGGAGATATTCCCCATATCAGTCCGTGCCACCTTCGAACTGAGTCGCTGAATTGAATAGATAAGCTATTAATTATGCTGTCGAGATATTACAAGCATATAAAGTCTCACGCCTATATACTCAAAGCCAAAGCAAAGCTGTATTAAACCCATATTTTGCCACCTTTATCGGTAGCACATTGCCAATAGACCCGAAACATGCACAACCCTGGCATTCCCTGCGCCACCAGCAGTCCAGATATAATAAGTAGAATTTAAACGAAACTCACCAGCTCTCTTCCTTTCGCCATAAGAGTTAGCGGAGACTCCTTCAAAATGGCGATCATGAGGACACCGAGCACTGACAGCGACAGACAGGCATACACCATCGCATTATACCCTAAAGAACCCCCAAGAAAGTAGGAGACCAAGAAGCCCAACCCATAGAACTGGTTAGGACCAGCAGTCAAAGTGCCCCTGATTGAGTCCTGTGTGATCTCGCTAATGTATAAAGTGACTTCTAGGAAGATTGCAGAACCCCATCCTGCTATAACCATTGTCGTTAGGATGGCTTCCACTCGGTTGGTAAAACCGATTATTAACCAGGCTACCTGGAAAACAAGAAAAGTCATGTGAGAAAGACTGAAGAAGACTGGCCAAGTCTTTAAGAGCAATAGGGCTAGCTTATGTTTGATTGTGTACATTACTTCTCAAACAAGAGCAAATTGCTCAAATTTGTATCAAAACTGGTTGGAATTGAATTTACTGCGCCGCCCCGTGGGTCGTAGCGTGATTTTATATAGCCTATAGCCTTCCTCGATAAATAGACTATCCAACACTAAAATAATTTTTCAATTCGAACCAGTAGTTCCTGAGATTAGCGCGTTCAACCAAATAAACAAACAAACTCTTCAGCTTTATAAAATTAGTAAGTATAGATTATATATAACACAAATAATAATATAACTAACTGATTCCTTAAATAAGAAAAATAAACAAAAAATATTAAAAAAAAATTAAAACGTTACAGCAGAACCTCTAATTAAGCTGAATTAAGAGGCCTATGTCCAACAGTGGACTGCGGTGGGCTGACTGATTGATTGATGTGGTGTTCTCTCGTATATATTTTTTTTAATTTTCCTCGTCATAATGGCAACACTCCACCTGATGTTAAGCAGTCGTGTGGTCTAAGAGCAGTGGCCTCCACACCGCCCTCATAGCAGCCTAGGCGATGTTGAGGTCTCTACTTTGACGACCTGAGAACGTGCTTTTTCACGCCCTGCTTAAAAGACCCAGGATTGAAGGAAGAAGGAAACACGTGCCTTGGCAGAGAATTCCATGCCTTGGTCGTTCGGCAGAGGTATGAGGACCCATACTTTTTGGTACGCGATCTAATCGACTCTACCATGTAAGGATGGCATCTGAGCCCAGCACGCGTTGTTCTGGATAGGAAAGGGGAGGGCGGGATAAGGTGGCCAAGACACACTTTCACAGCCATCAACCAACAGTCTACTGGTAACTGATAGTATACCCAGAAGACTGGCAGAATTGCACTTGCATGACTGTAGTGTGTTATTGTGAGCAAGACATGCAAGTGACAATGAAAAAGGAAGCTAGATGATTTTACTCCATTCACTTTAGTTTAGTTGTCGCCTTGTAACTGCTACTCCACCGAGTGTTGTGGGCTCAAATCCCACACGAGACAAAAATTAGTGTGATCCACTAATGGTTGTTCCGAGTCTGGATGTTATGTGTCCGTTGTTTGAATGTTTGTAAAGTCTCCCGGGATACAGGATTTAGTCCGAGTTCGGGAGTTGTTTTTTATAAAAACGAACCCGATTATACTTTCACGATAAGCAGCGGCTTTGCTATGTCCTGACATTGCTGCAGTCCATGAGCAGCGGTTACCACTTTCCATCAGTTGGGCCACTTGCTCGTCTGCCACCAATGGCAATAAAAAAAAAACAACGGATTGCACTCGGGGAGTGCCGGCAAAAGTGAAAACTTGAATATTAACATTGTGCATTTTTGATATTTTGGAATGGTTAGGAAATAATTTTGCACGAATTGCTTTAATTATCAGTATAAAAGTACTATCATTTATGTGGTAACATACAATATTCATTTATTGCGCTATCGTACACAAACATGACAATTGTCCCTCCGTCTTACGAATTTTCGATCAGGTCACGTGTCCTGACGCGAGTTTAACATTTTTACCCATCACACAAAAAGTGCACAACGCCGCTAAAGAAGCTTTCACTTCAAAAATTAAAAAAAAAACTCGAGGCACGTCACTTGGAAAAAAAACTTGGAAAAAGAAGAAAGAACTGTGAAGCTGATTGGCGATCGAACAAACAACACAGCGCCATGGCAATGGTGAGAGGAACAAAACAAATCTCATGTCTAACAGTACTTACCACAAATATTGCCGAGGTGAACATCGCGGTGTTCTTCCGCCCCAACCTGTCAAGAAGTATCGCTGCCACTGGGTTTGCCATCAGGCATCCTATAGCGGGTAGACTACCGAACAGACCAGTCTCCGTACCTGTCATAGGCCGGTGTAGGGTTGTGTTTTCTGACTTGAACAGTAGTATTGTTGATGATGGCCATGCGAGTATTATACCCATGTTCATGCAGGAGAAACATACTGGAATGAGAGAGAAAAAGTTGGCATTAGATAAAGAAAAAAGTTTTTGGAACGAAGTTCCTTACGGCAGGCTTGGAGGGGATAGGGATTTTGCTGCGCGACCGAACTAAAAAAAATGTGATAGTAAAACCGTTAGAAAAAATCCGTGGAAAAAAGTGCGTGGAATAAAACCGTTAAATAAAATTGAGCACGATTTTTTTTGCAATTTGTGTCGATTCTACATTAGCCGAAGGAACTTCGTTCCTACCTGGTGTCCCACGACACCACATAATTTTTTTTTTATATTACAAGAGCATAGGTATTGTTATGCCTGTTTCACGCGATCTAAAACTGTCAGACTGTTACTACGTGACTTATGGAAAAAAGAAAGAACGAAATAAAAAACCTATTTATATTTTTACTAGCTTTTGCCCGCTGCTTGGCTCACGTTAATTTAGAATTTGACAATCAATTCGGGTTGTACTCTGCTTGTAATAATATAATTCAATCATGATTGGAAAGAAATGTGGCGCCATCTATTATCATAAGAACGTTTTTGTAGTTTTCCTCGGAAACAGTAATTTTTTTCGGGACGAAAGGTAGCCTATGTCCGTTTTTGTACACCTGACAACGTATATACAAAATTTCAGGATGATCGGTGCAGTGGTTTAGGCGTGAAAAGGTAACAAACAAACAAACTCATTTTCGCTTTTATAATATTAGTTAGGATTAGGATTAGGATTTCCATAACACAATACAATAAATATAAACATATAAAAAAGAGTCTGAGTTTATATACTAGAAACAAATATACACATATCTATAAAATTTGTATAGGTTTGTGTAATTTGTTATCGATCTGAATATAAGTAACTAGATGTGCCCGCGGTTTCACCCGCGTTTATAGTTACTGCGCCGCCTCCGTGGGTCGTAGCGTGATGTTATATAGCCTATAGGCTTCCTCGATAAATAGGCTATCCAACACTAAAATAATTTTTCAATTAGAACCAGTAGTATTTTTTAAATTTTTTCTTTATATTTTGCTCGTCAAAATGACCAGTTTAGTTAGTTCCTGAGATTAGCACGTTAAAACAAACAAACAAAAAATCTCTTCAGCTTTATAATATTAGTAGTATATAATTACTTAAAAAATGTATTCACTCACAAACATCCAAATTTCTTTATTAATTTAGGTTACAAGGGAACAGTTATGAACGTCAAGGGTACATTGCCCGGTTAGAACCAATTTTTTCAACCATCCTCCACCGAAGAACTCAACACGAATTCAAAATTAACTTTCTTATGTGGAGGCAAAGGAAAAAGCCGGTGTGACGTATGAATAACGCGAGGAAAATGTGAAATTAAATCTAAATAGTTTTCATAATTTAAATAGTTTAAATAGAAGTAAACAGTAACTAGTAACAGTGATTAATAATAGTAGTTTAAAGTTTCAAAATAGTGTTTTATCCTAATCCTAACTAGTAATATTATAAAAGCGAAAATGTGATTTTTTTCTTTGTTTGTTTGTAACCTTTTCACGCCTAAACCACTCAACCGATCATCCTGAAATTTTGCGTATACGTTGACAGGTATACAGAAACGAACATAGGCTACCTTTCATTCCGAAAAAAAATACTGTTCTTGAGAAAACCAATAATAACATTCTTATGATAATAGATGGCGCCACGTGTCTTTCGAATCATGATTGAATTATATTATCACAAGCAGAGTACAACCCGAATTGATTGTCAAATTCTAAATTAACCCGAGCGCGGGCAAATGCTAGTAAAAAATAAACAACGTGTAAAATTTAATTTCAATTTTTTACTATTTTTATTGTTGAAGTGGGATTTGAATATAGCACGGTAGGTATACCAGTGAAGATTATATTACTAATTAAGTATTGCAATATTGTTACATTAAAAAAATAGAACTACTTTTCGTAGCTCTATTTCATTGCAAGACGACGCAAGTATGCAAGCTACTTGCGCGATCAACATACGCGAGATTATACAGGTGACATGCGGGAATTACTTGCATCGGTAATTTACAAACATAACACCCGCACAAGTGCCTCAACATGCATTTCATGCTTATAACAGCGCCTCTAACGGCAATTTGGAGAACTAATCAAAATAAACTTTCTTTTTTAATAGTTTACTAGCAATTTGGCTTTCAAATTACTAGTATTTTGTTAACCCTTCCAGTTAAGCTAGAATGCTTGTATTAGGAGTGGGTTCACGTCAGTAGTGGAATGGGTGGGATTCGAACCCGCGACCTCTCGATCGCAAGCCTACCGCCGCTTTAATTCATGACAACACAATTAAAAGTAGGACCTATATAAAAAAATATACTTACATAATGTAGTAGCTATAACTTGAACTGTTACAGACATATTCCTTTCTTCTTAATTTCACAATATCACTTTTGACACAGTTTCACAGTCAATGTTTTCCAACGAGTAATCTACAAAATCAGTGCAGAAACGTGCTGACTTCCAATACTACATTACGATAATATGTTGACACAGCTGTATTGTAAATTTTGACGATCAATTATAGAATGATAAAATAAATGTATACTTATATAAACAATAATGAAAACCTTGAAATTGAAATGCGTAAAGGCTATAAATACTTTTCCAGTGTAACTTTGACGATCATTATGTGATACTTTGACGATCATATGTGATACTTTGACGATCGTATGCGATACTTTGAGAAACAATATCGACGTGGAATAGCAGTAGTCCTACTGTTGTGTTTCGTTCGGTGAGTGAGAGTACTGGAGGCCCAATCACCCCTTTTCCCCCATCCCGCTCCCTTTCCTTCCCACATCCTTTCCTAAAGGGTCGGCAACGCGCAAGTGATGCCTCTGGTGTTACAGGCGTCCATAGGCTACGGTGACCACTTACCATCGGGTGGGCCGTATGCTTGTTTGCCACATTAGTTGTACAAAAAAAAACTAATAAAATAAAATTGATATTACTTTAAGCAGCGATAGCTTAGTGAGGAACGTTGGATAATGGATTGCCACGCAGAAGTCTCAAGATCGATTCTAAAGCGGGTGATCCATTGGCGAGCCGGCGAGCTATCGGTATAAATCGTGGGCTCGTTGGCTCGTCGACTCACGTTGGTGATCCATTGGCGAGCCGGCGAGCTATCGGTATAAATCGTGGGCTCGTTGGCTCGTCGACTCGCGTTGGTGATCCATTGGCGAGCCGGCGAGCTATCGGTATAAATCGTGGGCTCGTTGGCTCGTCGACTCGCGTTGGTGATCCATTAGCGTACGAAACAGTCTACTCTCAACCTTGGCGAAGTCATTGCGTGTTCCCAGACTGAGTTACTTTGTTACTTGGGTATACTGTTACATCAGGAGAAGGAAAAAAAATAAGAAAAGACGCCATAAAGTGTGGGTAAAAATTGGCTGCAAGAAAGACAACGCTTGTCCCATTTAAGTTTACTGTCAGAGCTTATTGGTGAACCAAATGACTATAGAAATTATTTGAGGATGTCAAAACGAGCGATGATGAAAGCGTAAATCCATTTGTGTAGGTAGCTACTGGAGGTTGCCGCACAGCGCGTGCGGTCGTCACCAAGTTCGCAAAAAGACTGTCGGCTCGGCTGGCGGTTTCTTGCACCGCGGACTTAGAATTTCAAGCATGCACAAAGAGCCAGCGAGCATGCTCGCCGGTTTTTAAGTCCGCAGACTTTTAAGTGCTCTATTGGCGGTTTAGACCTTTGACTCGCGAGTTCGTTGGCGTAGCGGTTTTACTCGCAAATGGATCACCGCCTTAAAGCGCGCTTCTGACTTTTATAAGTTACTAAATGTGCCCGCGGTTTCACCCGCGTTTATGATTACTGCGCCGCCACGTGGGTCATAGCGTGATGATATATAGCCTGTAGCCTTCCTCAATAAATGAGCTATCCAACACTAAAATAATTTTTCAATTCGGACCAGTAGTTCTGAGATTAGCGCGTTCAAACAAACAAACTCTTCAGCTTTATAATATTAGTATAGATGTGTGTAGTAGATAAATTAATTACGGCACGCTTTAACTGGGAAGGAAACCTTCATGTCTGAGAGTTCTCTTTAACTTTCTCGAAGATATGTGGACTCTGCTAGCCCACTCTGGGCCAGCGTACTGCCTCCGTGGCTCAGCTGTAGTAAATGCGACTGCTGTACATTAGGTCTCGGGTTCGAATCCCGGATCGGGCCAACTAAAATTTATTGGTTTTTCTGTTAAGAAATCTCAATAATAGCCCGGAGTTAGGAAGTTAGCGGTGTCGGACACACCCGTGCCTCGGTAAGCACGTAAAGCCGGTGGTCCTGCGCCCGAACTCTCTCCGGTCGTGTCAGATTACCGTCCCATCGGATCATGAGAGTTAGGGAACAGAGAGTGCACTTGTGTTTGCGCACACACTTGTGCACTATAATATCTCCTGCGCTGATGGCCAGTCTCTGTTAAGATTGGCCGCCGTGACCGAAATTCGGTCTGGAGGACATTATTATTATTGGGGCCATAATAATAATAATGTCCTCCAGACCGAACTGTGAAGAGGCTCGTGCCCAGCAGTGGGACAGTCTATTTACATAGCTAATTATTATTTCATTAGATACCTACATTACTTTGACCTGACTTTAATTAGACTGACTTGGTGGCTTAGCAGTCTGAAACTGTTCTCAATAGACAGACTTCATTACGCTGGACTATATCTCACTTATTACCCTTTTCAATTACAATTTAATAAAATTAGAACAGTTACAATTAAAACCAAATTCAGGTATTTACATTACATAAATTTAAGATAGTTTTTCCATAAAAGCATTGCATATACTCATGACCACTTTTAAGTCGTCAGCGAAACTATCACAGACCGGATTGGCTTCCACGAGAGTATTAAGCGCGGAGAGTACACGCGTCACCGGTGATGTAGCCTGCCTTTTGCAGTAGAAAACCCAGATAAGACGTACACTTATGATGTTGGACCAACCACGCTGCCATCGTTTCATAAAAAAAACTGTTTTATGATTATTGCTCCGCACACGAGGCTCGTAAAGTAATTTTATATAGCCTACCTGCCAAGTATCGGCTATTAAAGGCAAAAATCATTTTCATATCCGTCTGGTAGTCCCAACCATTAGAGCGAAAAATAAACAATCTCGTCAACTTAATTACGTACTAGCGACTCGCCCCGACTTCACGCAATTATACACCTAAACCTGCCTCATTAATCACTGTCTATCGGTGAAAACCGCATGAAAATCCATGCAGTAGTTTTTGAGTTTACCGCGAATAGACAGATAGATTTGGTGGGAGACTTTATTTTATAATACGATGATATTTGTATAGATGTTAGTCGATATGTGGATTGAAAGTCAAGTCAAAGTCAAACATCTGTTAAGTATTTAAGTCACAAAGTATCACATAAACGTCAAAGTCCATTGTTTAGTACATTTAGTTTAGTTGCTAAGATTATGCAAAGTGTATCCCAATCAAGATATTGTTTTTCAATCACTAATATTTTGTTGAATTTTACAACTTATATTTGCAAAGTTTTTCAGCCATTACACCATATTATACGACTTTACAAAACTATTCATACAAAAAGGTAACTACTAAAGAATTATAATGAAATGGAACAATTTAGATTCCATAATAATGTTTAGTAATTTTTTTATACAGATGAGGGCGCATACACCCTAGACTTTGTGACAAATGCAGAGGCGAATTATGACTGAATCCAATTAAACAAAATTCACATAATAATGTTTTGATTGAAAACCAGCACGATAGCAGCGACAGTCTGGGGGGACACCGTTGGACTGCCAGGAAGTGGTCGCGAGTTCGATCCCAATGCACTCATAGCTCTGTCTTTTCGAAGTTATGTGCCTATTAAATAGTTAATTAGGGCTCGCTTTAACTGTGAAGGAAAACATCGTGAGGAAATCTGCATGTTTGAGAGTTCTCCATAATGTTCTTGAAGATATGTGAAGTCTGCCACTGCCTGGCCAGCGTGGTAGACTAAAGCCCGTCTCACACTGAGAAGAGGCCCATGCCCAGCAGTGGGACAGTCTTGGACAGTTTAATACAGGGCTGATATTAATATATCCTAATCCTAATCCTGCCTAACTAATAATATTATAAAGCGGAAATGAGTTTGTTTGTTTGTTACCTTTTCACGCGTAAACCACTAAACCGATCATCCTGAAATTTTGCATATACGTTGTT
The DNA here is from genome assembly GCA_963564715.1 of Catocala sponsa. Taxonomy (NCBI): domain Eukaryota; kingdom Metazoa; phylum Arthropoda; class Insecta; order Lepidoptera; family Erebidae; genus Catocala; species Catocala sponsa. The sequence continues at coordinate 20,374,195 of OY751348.1, read as the reverse complement.
AGGTGTACAGAAACGGACATAGGCTACCTTTCATCCCGAAAAAAATTACTGTTCCCGAGGAAAACAACAATAACGTTCTTATGATAATAGATGGCGCCACGTGTCTTTCGAATCATGATTGAATTATATTATTACAAGTAGAGTACGACCCGAATTGATTGTCCAATTCTAAATTAACGCGAGCGAAGCCGCGGGCAAAAGCTAGTATTATATAAACTTACTAACGCAAGATACCCATTCGCTGTCCCGTGACAGACACAATAGAAAATCTATTGTTATGTATCATATGTGATTCATCGGACAGGGAACCTGTTGAAATCACAAAAACTAAGTCTTTACGACACATAATAAATCTCAGAATATATTTTCAAATAGTTATTAGTTACATGAAATAAACTATTTGAAATTTGATTTACGAGTTTTAATTTCATGGCTTTAATTTTATTATTGTTTACATTACATTATGTATTCGTTTACTTTATACATACAAGTGCTATATATAAGAAAGTAACTCTGTTTGTTTGTTACGTTTGAGGGCGAATTTTACAAACATATGTATATATATAATAATAATAATAATATCAGCCCTTTATTAAACTGTCCCACTGCTGGGCACGGGCCTCTTCTCACTATGAGAAGGGTTAGGCCATAGTCCACCACGCTGGCCCAGTGCGAGTTGGCAGACTTCACATATCTTCGAGAACATTATGGAGAACTCTCAGACATGCAGGTTTCCTCACGATGTTTTCCTTCACCGTTAAAGCAAGCGATAATTAACTACTTAATACGCATATAACTTCGAAAAGTCAGAGATGCGCGCCTTGGGTTCGAACTCGAGACCTCTGCGTGGCAGTCTCACGGTTTCCCACTAGGCTATCGCTGCTTACTTATATATATATGTATATATATAGCGGCCTTGATGGCGTAGTTGTTAGTGTAACCGACTGCGACTGAGGTCGCGGGTTTGATTCCCGTACAAGTCAAACATTTGTGTGCATGGACATGGATGTTTGTTTTGGTCTGGGTGTTTCTATGTATAATATGTATTTACAAAAAAGAAAGTATAGGTACGAGTATATGGTGTATGTATGTTTATCCATTGTCTAGTACCCATAGTACAAGCTCTCCTTAGTTTGGACTAGATTGTGTTGTGATAGAATATTATATTAAGTATAATATATATTATATTATTGTATGTACCTACTTGTTTTTATCTCTGCATCACCAGCTTGACTGGTAGATAATGCCCGTGGCATTAAGTCCGCCATTGCACAATTTTGTGCATAAAGTATTAAATAAATAAATTCACGTAAGCGTAAGAGAATATTACTAGCTAAAAGCTTGTTAGCCAAATTAAAAGTACTAAAAACTCTAATAGGTACATATGTTATATTAATTTGATATTTAATAACTTTTAATAAGTACGTCTAATGATTACTTCAATTTCAATTTCAAACTTTATTCATAAACAATTTTCACATTTTGTTTAAATGCATAGTTATAATAATATTTATACAGTAACATATTATTATAATTATTCCAATTCCATGACATTAAAGATTACACATACACCATTAAACATATATGTCAAGAGAATAGTCAGTGGTCTATAATTAAAATAATATAATCCAAAAAAGCATTTTGTAAAATAACAATGTCAATAAAAATATAAAAATAGTAAAAAATTTAATTAATTGTAATTAATTATTTTCTGAAAATAAAAATTATTATAATAATTATAACACCACCCTTCCTCTACGACTAGTCCAGTTTATGATATAGCGTTCCGCCTATACCTAACCAGCACGGTCATATTAGGCAGAGCCGCTGTACCTTCCAGCGCCCGAAAACACCTTCCGGGACCAATTATAGACAGGTCTTGTCCCCAAATCTCGACTCTCCACCCTATCCTCAGAGATTCGGTTCTCGTCAGCGAGCTACCTCGTGCCCAGGTGACACTACCTATTCTCCAGATAGGTACCGGAGCAATAAAGCCGCTCACCACTCGCAACTCCTAAGAGATGCTAACGAATACCTCGCTGAAGCCGACGGAGAAGCCGCCTCCCATATCTCCAGTATGGTACCGGAGCTGTATAAGGCACGCTCACTTCCCGACGTACGTCCGTACGCATACCCAAATAGGCCTACAAGCCGGGTGAGGCCCGAGTCAGTCCAGCAATGACTCTTACGTGCTAAGCAGGCAAGCGCCCGAGATGCGTTGCGGCAGCGAAACCACGCTGCCACTTCGCTAAGACAACCCTGTGCCTCGCGCGACCGACTGGTTCGCACTAGCCGCGCCTGAGTCCAACGCTCGATCGCTACGTGCTTGCCGAGCAAACAAACGTGTCATCCTCAGCGGCTAACCACATACCCCTGCGAGTCCAACACCATGTCAGGCACCGCGCACTCTAGTCAGCGGCCGATAGAACACGCCTTTCGAGGCGCAGTGGGCTTCCTGACCCCGCAGTACCCTGGTCCTAAGGGGGAGACCCGTAGTTCTCCCCCCGAAACCCTATCTACTCGGGTCCAGTAGATAGGATAATAATTATAACAGTCGGATGTCATATTTTATACAATTTATGGATTTATCCTTGCGTGAGCGAGTATCTCAATTGACCGAGTAACGAACTCAGTGTGCGCCATTTCGGGATTTGCGGCAGGCCATTCTCTGCTAATGTTTGGAGCTAAGCATCTCTGATAACATATTTTATTGTGGGTCAGTGTAACTTAGCAATAAATGGTGCTTTTAGTCTCAGTGTGAGTTTCCTCTGACTTCTGACATCTTTTACATCTAACAGGAAAATTTGCTCATAATTATTATTGAAGGTCTTATGATACGTAAGTAATCAATCTTGTCAGCTGTAGTCAAGACAGAAAAGATTACCTACCCATGTTATTCGATGTTTTTCCTCTCGATATATGTAAATGCATAATGCAATGCCAATGTATGAATTAGCTACAGACCGCGACTTCGCTTGCGAAGTCCCACTAAGACATGTATTGAGACTAGCTTTTGCCCGCGGCTTGGCTCGCGTAAAAGTACCTTAGTTTAGGTTAGGTTTATGTCGGTCACTGGTACAGAGTCGGGGGACTCTGTACCGGCTTGCACGGCCCCATACGTCTGGGGGGTGGTCTTGGTGAGCAAGGCCACCCCTCCACAGGTGCTGAGGCCCGGTTACCATCAGCCGGGCCAACCGCCGGGGCGGGATGGTGATTGCTAACGCGACCCCATCCCGCCCCACCCCGTCGGCGGAAGGACTGCTCACCCCAGGTTTTTAGTGAGTATACCGACCCCCTTCAGGGGCGGAGAGTCTCACATAACCACCCTCCCGCCACCGGGGGAGGGGGTATCCATAAAGGATTTCCCTGGGTCAAAAAAAAAAAAAAAAAAGGTTAGGTTTATGTCAGTAACAGTCATGTAAGTATACTAATATTATAAAGCTAAAGAGTTTGTTTGTTTGTTTGTTTGAACGCGGTAATCTCAGGAACTACTGGTCCGAATTGAAAAATTATTTTAGTGTTGGATAGCTCATTTATCGAGGTAGGCTACAGGCTATATAACATCAAGCTACGACCCACGAAGGAGGGGCAGTAATCATAAAGGAAGGTGAAACCGCGAGGACATCTATTTTTAATATAATATATGGTACTCGATAATAAAATATATTTCTAATGGTGAAAGAATTTCGTTTTTGAGGTAAATCCTTAGAAACAAAAATGAAATCTTTTCTCTTAAAAATATTAATATAGATTAAAAGTATCATATTATGTGATGGTCTAGCACATAATAATTCTTCTTCTCCCTAGCCTTTATTATTCCCAAGTCACTTGGGGTCGGTTTTCTAGTCTAACCGGATTTGACTGGATATCAGTTTTTAAACGAAGCGGCTGCCACCTGACCTCCGCAACCAGAAGGCTAACGATACCCTAAGGCTAGACCAGTGTCAGGATATTAGAGGGCACTGGCTTCCCAATAACGACTGCCATAGATGTTCATAGCAGCCAGGACGAAGCAGGCGATAATTGTCAATCACCTCACACAAAAACCCCAAGCGTTCAAATACTTTCACATTATTAAGTCCAGCATGATGGACTGTTTACAGCTATTAAGAAGATAATTACCAAATTTTAATCGATTCTAAGTTAATTCAAAAGAGGCTTCTACACGTGTCTTGCCTTTCACATTTTAATGTTAAAAACGTATCATTACATTTTTATTGCTACCTTCTATAATGTTCTCGAAAATATAATGTTTCCCGATCAGATCGAAGTCGTTCTGGACAAGAACTTCAAAGTAGTAGAGCCTCGCTGATTTCTGCATGAATAGGCCGGCTCGATCGGGGAATTACTACCCTCTCACAGAATATCAACGTGCAATAGCAGTATTCCTACTGTTGTGTTTCGTTTAGTGAATGAGAGTGCCGGAGGCCCAATCACCCTCTTTCCCCCTTCCCGCTCCTTATCCTTCCCACTTTCTTTCCTAAAGGGGTGGCAACGCGCTACGGTGACCACTTACCATCAGGTGGGCCGTATGCTTGTTTGCCACCTTGGTTGTATAAAAAATAAAAAGCAATGGCCAGGTTAAGAGCACCTTAATCCGGCGAGCGTGTATGAGGAATGTGATGAAAGTGAATGAAGCCAGAGAAGTGTGTCAGGATCGTAGCAAATGGAAATCCGTAGTCTCTGCCTACCCCTCTGGGAATCAGGCGTGAATCTATGTATGTAAATATAATGTTGCGACCCGCATTGGACCAGCGTGGTGAGTCCACCACGCTCGGCATAGGCCTCTTCTCTCAGTGTGAGAAGTTGGTAGTCACCAACCCCTCTCACACTGAGAAGAGGGCCTTGCCGAGCAGTGTGGCAGATGAAATACAGAGCTGATATTATTAACCTCTGAGTCTTCTTCCGAGGTTAATGAACACTATGTGGGTCTTTGTGTCTGTCTGTTAGTGACAGGCATAACTCCAGAACCACAGGACCGATTGACTTGTAACTTGGTGTTGGTGGACATGATGCCCAACAGTGGCCATAATGCCTAACAGTTGGTATGACAATATTCACAAAATATTAAGTTATAAATACAGTTTAAAAAAAATCAACGGTTTGCACTCCGGGAGTGCCGGCAGAAGTGAAAACTTGAATATTAACGTTATGCATTTTTGATATTTTGGAATGGTTAGGGAATAATTTTGCACGAATTGCTTTAATTATCAGTATAAAAGTACTATCATTTATGTGGTAAAATACAATATTCATTTATTGCGCATCGTACACAAACATGACAATTCTCCCTCCGTCTTACGAATTTTCGATCAAGTCACGTGTCCTGACGCGAGTTTAACATTTTTTACCCATCACAAAAAAGTGCACAACGCCGCTAAAGAAGTTTTCACTTCAATAAATAATTAAATTAAAATAAAACAAATATTTAAAGGGGGCTCCCATAAAACAAACGTGATTTTTTTGCCGTTTTTATAGATAATTGTACCGAACCCGTCGTGCGCAAGTCCGACTCGCACTTGGCCGGTTTTTATTCCCTGTTTGCGAAATTTCATGATGATCGGTCCAGTAGTTAAGGCGTGAAAGCGTAACAAACAAACTCACATTCACATTTATATCATTAGTTAGGATTTACCTGAACCTTTATGAAGTAGTTTTATTTACACTGACCGTATTTCAGTTGCTTTTCAGCAGCTATGGCAAGACGTAAAACAGATATTTGTTGAAACCCGTTTCTGTAGTTCAATTTGCGTTCGTAAGTTGCGGAAGTTAAATTATGTATTAATATTCAAGTTGTTATAAAAACAAAATAACTCAAACCGATTATTACGCAGTGCTGATTTATTTAAAACTATATTTTGCCCGCGGCTTCGCTCGTGTAAATGTAAGTTATGTTAGATTAGAAAAAGTACTATGTCCTTTTCTGTTCTCCTAAAATGTATGCTAAATTTCATGATGATCGGTCGAGAAGTTAAGGCGTGAAAGCGTTACAAACAAACCCACATTCACATTTATAATATTAGATACTAAATTTTGCCCGCGGCTTCGCTCGTAAATGTAGGTTAGGTTACATTAGAAACAGTACTTTTTCTTGGATGAAAGATACCCTTTGTGCTTTTCTGTTTCCCTGACAACGTGTATGCCAAGTTTCATGTTAATCGATTGAGTAGTTTAGGCGTGAAAGCGTGACAAACAAACTCACATTTGCATTTATAATATGAGTCAGGATTCTTAGTAGTAGCACGGCGTCTGCAAAATTACCTTATATACAATAACAGGCTGTCCCTCTATTGCGTAATGATTTAAAATACAGCTGGTAATACGTTCATATAATACAACTCTGCTTGCCCCTCAGACTTATTCAAACACATTGATTTGTCGACGCTTTCATTCGAACAAAAGACAAGAAACCTTCGGCAAGTTTTAAGTTTATAAATGGAAGCGAGATAAAATCCAACTGAACCCATAAAATCCATTTGGACCGGGACTTTTTGCCTCCAGCTTCCAAAATTATAATAATAATAATATCAGCCCTGTATTAAACTGTCCCACTGCTGGGCACGGGCCTCTTCTCAGTGTGAGACGAATTAGGTCATAGTCCACCACGGTGGCCTAGTGCGGGTTGGCAGACTTCACATATATTCGAGAACATTATTAAGAAATCTTAGACATGCAGGTTTCCTCACGATGTTTTCCTTCACAGTTAAAGCGAGCGATAATTAACTATTTAATACGCACATAACTTCGAAAAGTCAGAGATGTGGGCCTTAGGATCGAACTCGAGATCTCTGCGTGGCAGTCCAACGGTTTTCCACTAGGCTATCGCTTCCAACATTATTTATATTCATTTCAAAGACGTATATTGAAACTTAATGGATTAAAGAGACACCAATTCTGCCGTCTAAGGAAAAAGACGTAACTAACATAATTTTTCGATATTAAGATTATTATCTATTTGGAATTAGTAAAAATATATGAAAAACATTGTTAATACCTATAACATTTGAGGGTTGTCCTCGATTTTCCTGGGATTCCATCATTAGATCCTGACTTGGTGCCAATGGGACCACTCTTGGGATATCTCTTTTCCAACAAAAAATAATCATCAAAATCGGTTCATAAACGACGAAGTTATACATAAAAATATATATATACGGTCGAAATGAGAAACCTCCTCCTTTTTAGAAGTCGGTTAAAAAAGACACATCTGCCAGAATATTTTAAAAAAACTTTGTCAAATTTGTACGTTTTTTGTGTCCTGACGGCAGAATCGTGCAACAAAATAAGCTTATAACCAAAATTGAACACTACGCTGAAACGCATTTGTGTTTATATCAAACAACTAATCACAGAGCAGGTGACAACCGTAGGTCCATTCACACTTGGGACTAATATCAAAACAAATTTAAATTGATTAGTCTCGAGCCGAGACGAGAAATCTCGGCGTTTGCCCGAGAACCTAGAACGAAATTTTTGCCTAAAACAGCCGCTTCCGGAATTTAGTGGAGCATACCACTTAACTATATAATTTTTTTTATTGCACTTCAATTGCTTAATTAAACAGTTATACGCACTTAAATTGCAGTTCGTTTTGCACTTTATAACACTGTGGTACGAGGACTTAAAGACGAGACCAGTCAGACTTAATACGACCTTTACAGAACGCGGACAGCAAGAAACTAATTGAATCATTTCAGTAGTGTTCGACCCACACACAGTAAAAAAATTGCCAGAACTTACAACGGCGACTATTCTGCTCTCACAAACTTATCTAAACAAAAACAAAACTTTCCGACACAGTACGCTGGATATGTTACACATTTCTTGACGAATATTATCCTTTAATTGGTAAATTGTTCTTGGTTTATTAACGTAGACTGAACTTTTAAGATAGCCCTATAGGAAGAAATCAGCTGGAGTAAGGTCGGGGCTGTGTCGGAGAGTTTTCGAAAATGTAACGGCCAAGTTCCAGGAATGCCAGCGGCGAGATGGTGAACACCTGTACGATATTATTTTCAAGAAATAATTTTTCCTTTAATATTATTCATTTTAAATAAACATTTATTTGAATACATTTTATAGTTTTTTTTTTATTGTAAAAAAAGCTATAAAGTGTTCAAAAGTGCAAAATCTTATGGCCCACCCTGTATAAGAGAAAAGTACTTATGGTGTAAAAACAAACCTCAAGAAACCCCTCTTGAATGTACCTTCTTCCTGTAGGAAACCGCAGCCATGCAAGTTTCTGTGAGAAATAGAGTTTCTAGAGTTCCTTATGGAGAGCTGTGCTGTGCGGCTGGTCCTGTATTTTATCTCTGTCGCCAATAGCGAACATTTCTTTTTAGCAGTCTTTGTAATGCGTGAATTGATTAAACACCCTTCGCTATACTAGGTCGAATTACTAGTTAATTTTGTAGATATAAACAAAAAGTGCAGTTATATACAGCATAGCGGGATCTAATTCTTATTTAATTTAAAAGTCAAAACAAAAACGTGATTTATTTATGAGAAAGTGTAATAACAATAATTTTAATATAAATATTTTATTATTATGGGAGCTACGTCTGCCAACAGACTGCTGTGCAGTTTGGCAGAATAATTAAACTATTGTAATACAAGCTTGATAGCTAAGATGCACGTAAAGTTAGGTAAGGATAGGTTAGGTTAGTCTGCCCGCAATCCGATCAGCACCAGGTCCCAGAGGCGGCGTGCGTGTTCCCACGCGCGCCTCTGTGTCGAGTCCGTCTCTCGTCTACATATGTAAGGCTTCATATAAACTAGAGAACAACAATTTCTCTACAAGCCTATAAGTAAAATTAAATGTGCTGATATTTGAATTAGCGTAGCGAGACACTAGAATGAACGCCACTATTATTTAAATTCACATTAATCGCACTGCGAATCAGTAATCAATACAAGTTTAAAAAAGTATTATACATATTTGTAATGGGATATATATGTAAATTAGATACAGTTTATTTTTGATTTGTTTTTTTTATGAGCCGTAACTGTACCTGAGCTTAACATAGTGAAATCATAAAGACCCGCTTCGTATTTATGTACTCCTGGTACCAAAGTTACAGATCTAAAGATGATTTTGTGATGAACGTCGAAATTCAACCGTATTAAACTAAACATTTAGCTTTCTGCTAGCATATAATAAGCAGACATAGCCTAGTAAGCCGTTAGACTGCCACGCAGATGTCTCTAGTTTAATCCCACGGCGCGCATCTCTGACTTTTCGAAGTCATGTGCGTATATAGTTAATTATCGCTCCCTTTAACGGTGTAGGAAAACACCGCGCCGTATGATAGCAGATCACTCAGATGTCGTGTATCTAATGAATTATCTGGCAAAACCGATCGTCCAGGCCTACTTTCCAAAATAAATTTTAACGTACCTACGAAAAGCGCGATACGATATAAGCCTATTCACCTTCCTTTAGTATCAACAAATTACAGACAGACCGAGTGTTGTGGGTTCGAATCCCAGACGGAACAAAAATTTGTGTGATCCACAAATGGTTGTGCCGATTCTGGGTGTTATTTGTGACCGTTGTAACCTCCGCGTCCTTAAGTCCTCCGCGACACAGGAATTATTCCTAGTGCGAGAGGTGTCTTTTTTAAAACAAAAAACGAAAACAAGGATTTCAATATGGCTCGAAAATGCGCGAAATTTCCTTAAAGGATACTAACTACGTGAAGAAAACTAAGACCCACGACTGTGTCCAAGCGTGGTATTCCGAAGACGTCCTCCTCCTCTCTCCCTACCCTGAACAGGTCATGTAGTGCGATCCCTTATTACCATCACGGTGAGGTGAAGCTTGGCTGTGTTCGTATTGCCGAACTCCACAAGCGGCAGTTTCCACTAACCACCAAGTGAGCCACTAGCTCGTCCGCCAGAAGCAATAAAAATAAAACCGCTTTCCGCCTTAAGCGCACGTGCGTCCAACGCGCATGATTACGTCACGTGTAGAACAGGTATTTTATAGGTAAGACGTATGTTTCTGTATGCTGATTTACGATTCCGTTGTCTCGACTAGTGGTTGATAGGTGTCTGACTGTGATGTCCCGAGTAAAGGTTGACCACATATGTAAGGCATCAAAAACGCACAATGGCTCATCTCAGGTTATTTCAGACCTTCCCTGTCTGCATTGTACACTGCTGGGTGTGTCGCTGATGTAGTTTCAAATCCAGCGATCCACCAACCATATAAAGCAGCAAATTGGCACACCGTGGTGGTTTTAGTCGGTGGGCCCGAAGTCTCGGGAGGGCCTGACGCACACTCTTGCATTCCCTTGTGGCTAGGGAGGATGCATAAGGAGCATTTTTAGCAGCTCTGCGTAAAAAGAAATAAAAAAAAGGTTTATTTCGTCCAGATCAGCCCGGGCTAAACAGCGATGGTCTACATAAATCCCAAAAATGTTTTCTTATTATTTAACATTTTGGAGTGGAGATAATTTGGGGTGGGCGCGATCAATCTATTTTCCACTTATGTACGCCAATGCTTACGCACATAATAACAGTACCTAATAATATATTGTTTGTAATATGCAGTATACTGTATGCTGCCTCAATGCTAACGTCGATTTTGAATAAACTAAACTATACTTTATTCGTAAACAATGCGTAAGATGTTACAGAATTGTGTAAGTAGCACTATGTTTTACGAGATGACGTACAAATGTCTCATATGTATATATTATGCATTGATTGTGACACATCTGATGCATTACTTGAAAATATTTACCTAAGGATTGTGTTTATTCCCAACGACTTTATGTGTTTGCCGAGGCACGGGGTGTGCAACCCTGTTGCGGGGCCACGCGAATCACTTGCACATGCGGTCGCGACTCTGCTGTGGTTTCGGCCCCGCCGTATGAAACGACAGGCCACTACTCGACAAGACCTACCCTATGGTCACCACTAAAAGTTCCTACTGTCCCCTCCCCTAGAGGGGAGACGGACACGACACAGAGGCGCGCGTGGGAATACGCCCGCCGCCTCTCGGACCTGGTGCTGATCGGATTGCGGGCAGACTAACATCCTTAACTAACTTTACGTGCATCTTAGCTATCAAGCTTGTATTACAATAATTTAATTCTTCTGCCAAACTGCCGCCTCTCGGACCTGGTGCTGAACGGATGGCGGGCAGGCCCACAAAGCCCACCACCCCCAGGTCAAACCTCAGGGTGGCTGAAGGTCGTCTCGCGCCCTCCGACACCCGGCTCTGCGGTTAGGGAGAGGGTTTAGGCGCTCCCTTTCCCGCTCCGCCGCCTCCTTGATGAAAAACACTTCCTCGAAGAAGGAGGCGACGGCGTTCCACGACCTCTCACTCCGGACCATAGACTGAACTACGGCCGGGAGTGAAAGGGCAACCAATCCGACTGCCGCGATCAACTTCCGGCGCTGCGATGCCCAGACGGGGCGTGTGCAACCCTGCTAACTTAACCCCCAAACTGGTATTGAGAATTTCGCAAAACAAAAACACAATAGCTTACTTCTTTAGACTATCCGCGAAATTTTCTTATGACTACAATGGATGATCATTGATCACTGTTTTGCATTGTCGGTAAAAATAATAATATATTCTACGCAGGTACAAGCGTACGCCATATAAACATGGTACTACCGCATAACTCACAGATCGGACCGAGTTGCAATTTTTTGTGGCTCTCAAGTATAATTGAATATAAAAACTTGTTCTACGAATTCAAATTCAGTTTTTTATTGGTCTTAAAATAAGTTTTACTAAGCTTTGCACGCGGCTTCGACGTTCTTGTTTATGACGCCATTTATGTAAATCAAACTATGCACAGTATCTCTAGTTGGATTGAACGTAATAAGCTTGGCATGGCTTAGATATAAGTTAAGCCTGAAGCTACTAAATTGTGGTGACCGTCTCAAAATACATATAGTGGTTTTTAGAAACAAGAGCACAAACAGACAGAGAACATTTCTAACAGGCGTTACTATGGGTGTACTGTACGTCTATAAATACTTAAACTTACCTAATGTTTTTCTAATATCCCCGTTAATAGATACAGTCTCGTTTTTTACAGTTTTATAGTCAAAGTCAAACAACATTTCAAAGTTTATGAGTCAAAGGGAAGTTGTAGTTGCTACCTACCGATAGAAGGCGTTGTGAGGCAGATATAAAAAGCGTGAAGAAACTGTTCTAGCCTGATTTCTAAAAGATCGCTGGAGTGAAAAAAACCTAATTGTTTTTGACTGTGTATTATAATGGACTGCCTCCGTGGCGCAGCGGTAGTGAATGCGACTGCAGTGCATGAGGTCTCGGGTTCGAATCCCTGGTCGGGCCAACAAAAAGTTATTGGGTTTTTCTGTTAAAGAAATCTCAATACGAGCCCAGAGTTAGGCAGTTGGCGGCGTTAGACGCCCCCGAGCCTCTGAAAGCACGTAAAGCCGTTGGTCCTGCGCCTGATCTCTCTCCGGTCTTGTCGGATTACTGTCTGTGCGGTGGCACAAAACAAAATTAATTATTAAATATATTTCGGGGACAAATAAAAGTTTTACTTCCTATCTTCCCCCGATTACAAGTTCGGGGAAAGATGACACCAACATTCCTATTTTCCCCCATTGGGAGGCAGCTATCCGGAGGAAGATGGGTATAGAACTTCCTATCTTCCCCCGATTACAAGTTCGGGGGAAGATGACACAGACATTCCCATTTTCCCCCATTCGGGGACAGAGATGCGGGGGAAGATGGGAATAGAACTTCCTCACTTCCCCCGATTACAAATTCAGGGGAAGATGACACGAATATTCTCATTTTCCCCCATTCGGGGGCAGACATGCGGGGGAAGATGGGAATAAACCTCGTTACTGGGAAGTCAGTGCCCTCTAATATCCTGACACTGGTCTAGCCTTAGGGTTTCGTTAGCCTTTGGGTTGCGGAGGTCAGGTGGCAGCCGCTCCGTGTAAAAACTGATATCCAGTCAAATCCGGTTAGACTAGAAAGCCGATCCCAAGTGACTTGGGAATAATAAAGGTTTGGGAGAAGACGTAAGAATCTAAAGGACAAAATAAATACACGTTTGGTTTGTTTAAATGTTTATTTTTTAAACTAACAGTTGTTAAAATGTTTATTTGTACCCACAGAGGTACTAGTAATTTAGGTGTATATTTTGGTAATAAACTTTGGTTTATCATTCATCTATACCAGGGGCTCCCAGACAATTTTTATCATAGACTACTTTAAAATTTTAACTTGATCTCCTGCAGCTAAACAAGTTCATGCAATAAATTTTTTTTATGAAATCTCTACAGGCTCTCTTTTTGTTTTGTAATTCTCTACCGAAAAATCGAAAAACCACTGGTACTGAACTATTACTTGTAAAAACTTGCATATTTCATAGAATATGCAAGTTTTTACAAGTAGTAGTCGCTGAGCTGGTCGAACACTCGTGGAATTGTGAACTCAAATTACGAATTGTGAACCCCCATTTTTTTGTCACGCCAACCAACTTAGACTGTCGTAGAGTCTCCCGTGGACTCCTGGGGGGTCCACCTGGACCACTTTGGGAACTAATGATCTATACCTATACGCATCCAAATTCCCAGCGCACCTTGGCAATCGCGCGGTCGTCCGCGCTTTTTCAAAGTACTTATAATCTTAACTTTGTGCATTTTTGTGATCTTACGTAAGAACTTTTAAGACTCCCTCCCACCCCCTTGTAAGAAAAATAATTCATGGTCATCCCCTCTCCCCCTAAATCGTCTGACAGTAAACGAATGGTATCTTAATTCGAATGGAATTCTATGTATTATGATAAGAAGTAAATTACTATATTCACAAATAAAAATCTCTATTCTGTAATTTTAATATATATTTAACATATGTATTAATTAATTATTTAACACATAATTATGACTAGTTTACGCCGGTGTATCTACCTTAATACATAATATTTGCCAAAAAATAATCCAGATGGGCAAAATCACTGATGCCGCGAGGTTAAATAGCCAGTTCCCGTAAACCTGTGAAAAAAAAACTGTATAATAATGTCTCACGTTTACGCAAATGTTATACATTTAAATTAAACTATTTTATACGAATTTTATGAGGGATAATTTGAAAAACCACATCCTATCTAATATTGTAAATGCAAATGTGAGTCTGTTACCAGTGGCATAGCTAGGCGTGGGCGAAGTGGGCCCTCGCCCACGGCCTCGCACTTAAAGGGGCCTCGCGAGGCCTCTTTAAATGCGATGCCACCAGACTTAAAATAAAATCCTTACTAGAGGACTTCTGTAAAGCAAAAAGCCGAAGAACATTACTTTTGTAAAAAATGTAATCACTTAAGTTACAAAATAAAACCTTTTTTCAAATCTATATGCTATTCAATATTCTCCCATCGCGCATTTATATTTTTTCACTATCATAAGTAGTTATGTCGTGTCAAAGCATGTTTAGTAAAATAGATTTATTGGGTAGATCTTGGGAACGAAAGAAAAGGGACTTTTCCTGGATAAATTAGCTATCCAACTCAAAAAAGAAATTTCAATTCGGACCAGTCGTTCCTGAGATTAGCGCGTTCAACCAAACAAACAAACTCTTCAGCTTTATAATATTAGTATAGATGCGCTTAACTACATTTAAATATGGTCACCTTTCTGGACATTAAGTTGACATTTGACACACAATAATATTATTCTACTACACACAACACCATCTAGCCCAAACTAAGCAGAGCTTGTACTATGGCTATGGGTACTAGACAATGGATAAATATATATATATACTTTTTATTTATTTTGTAAATACATACATATTATACATAGAAACACCCAGACCAAGACAAACATACATGTTTTTTTTTAATGTTTTGCTACTCTATATCTAAGTATATAAATATATAATATTTTCTTTCTGTTTTATAATATTTTAGATATAAGTTAGTTTTAAAGAATTGTGGTTACATGTACATAGTTAAATACTCCTCTAATAAAGTGATCACATGTATGTATTTACAAAAAGAAGTATATAAATAAATATCAATTGCCACATGTATGACGGAGCATCACTTAAGAACGGCTCGACCAATTACGCTGTTTATTTTTTTGTTGTGTTTGTAATTGTCAGGACAAGCTTTATATTAAACGAAAATTTGCGAAAAATCCGCGGGGAAGGCTCCGCGGGGATATCTCCTTTCCAACAAAAAAATAATCATCAAAATCGGTTCATAAACGACGAAGTTATCCGTGAACACCATAAAGTATATATATATATATACGGTCGAATTGAAAAATCTCCTCCTGTTTTGAAGTCAGCTAAAAATATTATTGACGTTTTGTTATTAACCGACTGCCACGCCTGAGGTCGCGGGTTCGATTCCCGCACAAGTCAAACATTTGTGTGCATGAACATGGATATTTGTCTTGGTCTGGGTGTTTCTATGTGTAACATGTATGTATTTACAAAAAAAAAGTACATAATTATGTATGTTTATCCATTGCCTAATACCCATAGTACAAGCTCTGCTTAGTTTGGGCTAGATGGTGTTGTGTGTATGTGATAGAATATTATATTATTATTATATATTTACGTGAAATGTATTTTTGTTCAGATTGACAGGACAACGATTTTCGGGACAGCTAGTAATATCTATACGTACCATAGAATCGACAATCGAGAACATAGTCGCTTGCATGGCGGCATCTCTGCCACGTTCTAGCATCGCCAAGAACTTATCTTCTGGGAACAGTAGACAACCAAACACTGTCACGACCAGAGTCACTGCTACCAACGGATGGATTAACAGACACACCGTGCGTTTTATAATCAGCATTGTGCCACTGCAAAAATAACAGACAGTTTAATCTTAATATTATAAAAGCGAAAATGAGTTTGTTTGTTTGTTACCTTCCCACGCCTAAACCACTGAACCGATCATCCTGAAATTTTGCATATACGTTGGCAGGTGTACAGAAACGGACATAGGCTACCTTTCATCCCGAAAAAAATTATATTATTAATTATTTGAATATGTTATTCATATTCTTAAAGCAAATCTAAAGACATTATAATTTCATCATGATTGGTCGAGTAGTTAAGGCGTGAAAGCGTAACAAACAAACTGACATATATACAAATAAGTGAAATTGAAGTGTCTGTGTGTAATGTCAAATTAACAGCTTTTACTAAATGGATATGAAAGTATAAACGTTATTTATACGAACAATCAATTTACCAAAAATCAATTTTAAATTATTAGTCTCTCTGTCTGTCTGTTTGTTCCGGCTAATCTCTGAAACGGCTGAACCAATTTTGAAGGGACTTTCACTGGCAGATAACTTGATGTTATAAGAAGTAACTTAGGCTAGTTTTATTTTAGAATATTTTTGTTAAATTCCACACGAACGAAGTCGCCGGTAACAGTTGGTTTATAATAATACTAGATGTGCCCGCGGTTTCACCCGCGTTTATCGTTACTGCGCCGCCCCCGTGGGTTGTAGCGTGATGTTATATAGCCTATAGCCTTCCTCGATAAATAGGCTAACCAACACCAAAAGAATTTTTCAAATCGAACCACTAGAACCTGAGATTAGCGCGTTCAAACAAACAAACTCTTCAGCTATATAATATTCATCATCATCATCATCATCAGGCTATAATAGTCCACTGCTGGACATAGCCCTCCCCCAAAGAGCATCCAGCATCTGCCTGCAGTCTTTCGCAGATCGTCATCCCACCTGGTTGGAGGGCATATAATATTACTATAGATTAATTAGGTTTTTAAACTAGTTAAAGACACTTACCTCAATCTACTTTGTGGTTTAACGACGACACTGGTGATTAAAGCCAGCGGCGTATACAGTATGGCGATGACGAACCCTAAAGCGAAGTTGTTCATGCCAACACTGAGGCACACGGTCGCCAGCTCTATGAGGAGCAGAATGTTCACTAGAGATAACTCCTCGTGGCTTATGCGATCCGTGCGTACCAGGCGCGGTATGAACGGCGATACGAGGATAAGCAGAATAGATGTTACGATCAGACCGTAGTATACTGACACTTCTGATGGCAAGTGATATCGGGCACCTGGAATTGTAAAACAAATAATTACTAAATTCTACCACATTCACACAACACCATCTAGCCCAAACTAAGCAGAGCTTGTACTACGGGTACTAGACAATGGATAAACATACATAATATACTTCTTTTTTTTGTAATTACATACATATTATACATGGAAACACCCAGACCAAGACAAACATCCATGTTCATGCACACAAATGTTTGACTTGTGCGGGAATCGAACCCGCGATCTCAGGCGTGGCAGGCGGTTACACTAACGACTACGCTATCATTATCTATATTAATATTATAAAGAGGAAAGATTTTGCTTGTTTGTTTTTAAGGTTTTACTCAAAAACTACTCGACCTATTTAAAAAATCTTTCACAATTAGAAAGCTATATTATCATCGAGTAACGTAGGCTATATTTTATTTTAAAATAAGAACCGTTACTAAAACCTCTCCCTAGCCTTTATTATTCCCAAGTCACTTGGGGTCGGCTTTCTAGTCTAACCGGATTTGACTGGATATCAGTTTTTACACGGAGCGACTGCCACCTGACCTCCGCAACCCGAAGGCTAACGATACCCTAAGGCTAGACCAGTGTCAGGTTATTAGAGGGCACTGACTTCCCAATAACGACTGCCTTAGATGTTCATGGCAGCCGAGACCGACGGCTTAACGTGCTCTCCGAGGCACGGAGCAGGCGACAATTGTCAATCAATACGCCCATAATTTCAAAAAGTCATGTAACTTCCGAAAGTCAGAGGTGCGCGACGTTGGTTCGAACCCGTACACACCAGTACAAAAAATTATAAACTTCTATCTTCGGTAGAGCCGGCCCGGCCCATTCATGCTGAAATCAGCGAGGCTCTACTACTCTAAAAACTTGTGCACTATAATATATCCTGCGCAAATGGCTCGTCTCCGTTAAGATTAGCTGCTGTGATCAAAATTCAGTCTGGAGAATCATATAAAGAGTATTTTGAATGCTTACTCACCAAACTGCGTAAAAATTATAGGCGAATTCATTACAGCATACCCAATAAGATGTACTAAAAGATAATTAGCTCCAATATTGACAACACTCATGCTAGATTCTTCAGCATTTTCTTTAGAGTTAACCTCACTTTCCTTAGCTCCTAGTACATCATCGTCAGAATGTTCCTCTTTCTTCGGTGATTTTGTGATGACCTCTTCAGTTTCATGGTCGCCTGGTACTTCGGAGTCGGAATCTTTTTCTTTGTCATCTTTTTTTGAAGTCTGTTTTGTCTGTTTGTCTGTTTCGCTGTCTCCATCCTGTTGTATGGACACCCACAGCGATAAGGCTCGCACTAGCATGGCGACGCATAGGAGGCACAGACATGGCATATATTGACCTGTAACGTTAAAGTCATCATGAAAGGATATCATAATCAAAGCCAGAAAGCATGTTTTTTGGGATTCATTGACTTAGTTGTCTGCTGTGATGTAAGTGTGTATGTAAGATGATCATACGAGAGGACAATTCTTAGCCTGAAGAGAAAGAAAGCGGCCATCTTGATTTTCATACTTAAATATTACTTTAGAAAGGCTCGGCACTTCGACAGAAATAAATAACTGATTTAGCTGTTAAGACTGCGCCGAGCGAAATGTGCCAAAGCAGGTGGTCACAGTTAAGTGAATAAAATCAACACTTTTTGTTTAATACAAATATAAAATATACATTTACCATAACAATGAATGTGTTTACACTAATCACTCCGTGTAAAAAACTTAAAATAATTAATATTTTCGCCTACAAAATTACGTAAATTTGCACGAAAAATGCAAAATCAAAGCTCGTGTCACGTGATTTTTAGATTATAAGTTTATAACAGTGGAAATCTATCCTATTTACAGCTTAAACGAAACATAAATAGTTATATTACAATTTGTCCGTCCCAAATATTTAAGTTATTGGTTGACAATAAATATACATATTTATCAAAAAATAATTCAAATCCTCCATACAATTTTACTATGTCGGCCGCGCGCCGATTTGAATATGCACCGCACAAGCTCTGTCATTATCTGTCTTACGCTCGGCGCAGTCTTAACATACAAACCTATATCCTCGCATTCTCTCTCCTATAAGCAGAGATGATACGCACATAATGTTCTTAGGTCGCACGTAATAGAGCCAGAGTCTGCTGTTTACCGAGCACAATTCCAGATTCCGTACCGAGATTTTCTTGATAGAAAAGCTAATAACATTCTACCCGACTCGGGATTCGTACCCAAGCTACAGCAGTCGCAAACACAACGTTAAATGGTTTTAATTTCCATTGCGTTGGCTTCATCTTTTCACCGGCGCGGCGTAGCCAAAGTCCGTCTGAGACTTTCCCGTCCCGTTTCTCCTCTCCTTGCACACATACTCTCTCACTTACACACTACAGTTTTGGCACTAAGCCTTTTTATATCTATTTATATATATTCATATAATCTGAGTTGTAAAATACTGAAATTATATTTAACTGACGCTTTAAAAGAGTGGCCGTGAGTTTCTTGCAGGTTTCTTCTCATAGGCTCAGCCCTTTGCCTGAACCTAGCAACTAACCTAAATGTAGCTTCAGTAACTTAGTAAACTCACTAACCTATATACTTTAACGTTCATAAGTGTTACTTTGTGACCTAAATGAATAAATGATTTTTGACTTTGACTTTGACTATCTCACACTGCTATGACAAACCTTTATTCTTTCTAGAGTAACACCAGATCCGCTAGCAATATTCAAGAGTATTCTAAACAAACCAACGAGCAGCGTGAAGTATACAAGGTTATAGAGTGCAAACCTCTTAGGTGGTGATTATACTCGTTATTATGAACGACTTTTGTTCTGGGACATTGCCGAAAGCGCGGGAAAAAATCAGATGTCCCATACAAAACTGAACATTGACCTCTTCGATCAAATATACCATAGATGCACATTCTCATACAAAAACCGCGTCAATATGTGGCACTGACCAGTACTACTTACTTATAAGTGTCTGCATTTATTATGCAATCCAGGAAATAAACCGGAATAACCATTGAACGCCCACTGAGAAACATTTTGTAATAGTTTAGTTAAAACGCGTCAATGTAAAGCGTCCTAAGTGTGTTACTCGCGATACGCAAGCGTACTAAGTATATGGTACGGTCTCCACCGTAGTAGTGGTGTCGATTCGCTCTCGCTTACGGGCAGCGCACTCATGAGTGAGTGGGACAGGTGCATAATATAGCGCATACGACTGATTTATGCACAGTTTTGTTGGGGCCGTTTTTCGAGCGACGATCGTGCATCTATGGTATATTTGATCGATGATTGACCTAGACAAAATGAATGGGACTTGATTTTTTTTTTTCGAATGTGTATGTAGTGGTCTTATCACGTTTAAATGATGTGCCTTCTCCTCTGGGAACCAGATTTGAGGTACACTTATGAACATGCTTACCTATAGAAATAAACCTATTAGTAGCTGCTAGCAGATAAAAGAAGTAACTCTGATGGAATCTCTCGAGCAAGTTGTTTAGAGATCTGAGGGTGCTCTCGAGAGCTATGCCCAATCTGTAGAACGATGCTGTGGATAGCGCATGCGCTCGGAGCGCGGATCCGCCTTCTTCGTTGGCATCGCGACCCTCAAGGGTCACGGCTTCGATGCCGAAGCGATGGAAGAGCCCGTGATTGCCATCTGGCACCTGGAAAAAGAAGACAAAATCCTAACAAAAGAAGTAGAAGATCTCCCCGTGAACATGGCAAAGTAACCGAAACGTCGAAAAAGAGTGTAAACTTAATTATAAAATAGTTTTTATTAATTTAAATAGCTTAAATTGTAGTAAAGTTCAATAATAGAAGTGTTATAGATCAAAATTATGTAATAAAAGTGTTTTCAAATAAATCAACGCGACAAAATCCATATAAAGTAGTTTAATTTCAAAAGAAGAAGATTTATGGGATATTTTTTGTTCGCTTAAGAAAGACAACTCTTGTACTAGAAACAATTCCCGTGCCACGGTAATGATATCTATACAGTATTGAAACTCGGCCCTGTCCTTGAAATAATTACCTACAAGAGCACGGTTCATAGACACGCGTTAAGGCTGCCCGCCTACAGTATTTTAATTTTATCTACCTACTTGAGTCTCTTTCTAGTTTAGTGATTGTAAATATTATATGTAAGTATATTACATATATTATAAAAATAAAATTCGTAGTGAATGCAATAGAAAATGTTCAATAAAATCAAATCATCACAAATCGCAGGCTTACTGCTTACAAAACAATCACAGCGTCCGTTCGTCACTGCGGCGCATTCGCGACTGGTCGCGAACCAAGCGCATACCAACGCCGAGGCGCGTACGTATGACTCGAGTTCCGACCGTTTGTATGAAGATAGAATACTGTTAATAACATTACCGTGCCCGTGCCGCGGAAAACTTTACAAACATTCAAACAACGGACTCAAAGGACACCCAGACTCATAACAACGATTTGTGGATCACAAGTTTTCGTCCCGTGTGGGGATCGAACTCACAACACTGCCACATGAAAGCTTACATGAGTGCTTTGTTAGTCGATTGGTTCATTCACCCGAACGAAGCCAGATGCTACCCCTAGTACACAGGTGATAACTTACCCCATCGATCTGTGCTATGACCATGTCAAGCATCGTCCAGATACCGTACATCCATTCCTCCATTTTGTTGCGGCTCCGAATCCACGAATAACTGAAATTAAATACAATTTACATAATAACACATCAGCACTATATCAAACTGTCCCACTGCTGGGCACGGGCTTCTTTTCAGTGTGAGAAGGGCCAGGTCACAGTCCACCACGCTGGCCCAGTGCGAATTGGTAGACTTAAGGTGCTGATTGACTTGAGCATTCACTTGTCACTACAAGTCTTCTCCCTAGCCTTTATTATTCTGAAGTCACTTGGGGTCGGCTTTCTAGTCTAACCGGATTTGACTGGATATCAGTTTTTATACGTAGCGACTGCCATCTGACCTCCGCAACCCGAAGACTAACAATACCCTAAAGCTAGACTAGTTTCAGGATATTAGAGAGCACTGACTTCCCAATAAAGACTGCCATAGATGTTCATGGCAGCCGGTACCTATCTATTATTATTATTATAATTACGCCGCATCTTTTGCCAAAAGCTACATTATACTTTAACTACTTAGGAAGCTACCTGTTTCTAAACGAGTGATGTATGCCAGACTTCACGCACAGCTTATGGACCAAATTGACAAGATCTAGATTTGGCAGCTGCCCATTCAGACCTTCAATTTTTACTTCTATGTATTCTGTAAAATAAATGAATATGTTATAAGCATTATATGTACTAAATTTAAATCTTCGATCAATAATAGACTAGATATACAATCCCATACAAAAGTCCTCTTTAAAACTGTCGCCAATTGTGAGTGTAAGTAATTCTAAGAATTCTAGTTCAAATAAATATACATTAATGCAAATTCAACCTTAAATCCAATACTTAAAGTTGCATTCACAAAGCTATGTACAAAAAGCAATTAATTTTTACGACCTTTGTTCACTGCTCAAATCACATCAAAACAATTTTAATCTTATACGCATGTTTTAAAGTCTAAATTATAAAGTGCCAAAAATAGTAGGTAACAATTTACAATAGTTGGCGCGTTCTCGCAAACGTTGGTCAAACAATCATAATATTTGGTAATTGATTCATATTTACTATTTAATTAGGTTTTTACTTTATGAAAAACACTTAATGATATAAACTTACCGGAAAAAAGATATTCCTTCCAAAATCTCGGTGTTACGGTGGTTATTTGCACAATTTTTGAACGCACACTGCGGCATTTTGACGTCTTAATGTTGGCTATGATTGGATCATACTAATTTGAAATAAAAGCAGAACCGTATTTGTGCTCTTATTTTTCGGCTCGTTTTTGAAGCGCTTACCGGACATCTAGTGTCTTATTGATCGAAGATAATAAGCCTATGCCACAAGACTAATATGGCAATAATAAATTAAATATAATAAAATTGTGTATCAATAATACTTACTTATTTTAGGTGTATGGAATTCCAAATTAATTGCCGCTTGAATAGACCCAGACCTTCCCTTCAGTTTTCCAGGATCCAAGCACTTCTTATGGTTCCCTCCCCAATTGAAACCAGGCATTATCTTTCCTAGATCTAAGCTTGGGGTACCAGGGGGCCAGAAACTGCCAAGGCTGGTATGGAATGTCTCCGCGTCGCTATGCAAGCCGTGGTAAGCTTCTAGCCATGCCTGTATTCCAAGTTGCTCATGCTCCGTAATTAGGAATATTATGTCCTTTGCCCAGTATTTTTGAGCTGTAAAATTTATAATAGACTATTATGAAAAGCATAGCCAATGGAGAGACTGTTGGACTGCGCGCCATTTGACTCAAGTTCGAACCCCACCTCGCGACACTAAAATTTAGATTTCTTGAAGTTATTTAGATATTAAATAGTCAATTATAGTTTACATTTCAACATCCTAAAAAAAACGCTGTAAGTATGGGAATTCTCCATAATATTTAAGATATGTAGATTGTCAAACATACCCTCGGCCAGCCTGTTAGCAAACTATGACCTAATCCTTATCATAATGAAAAAGGACCCATGACCAGTAGGAAAACAATTTATAGAACAGAACTACTATTATACCTCAAATTAAATGATTCACAACTGCACCCAAAGCATGCTGCAATTGCCAGGAAACTCTTGTATTTAGTATAGTACTTTCATAGTATAAATTACTGACAATATTAAATTATATATTTATATAAAAGTAATTCCTTCTCCCTTCTCCCTAGCCTATTCAAAAAGTCAATTGGGGTCGGCTTTCTAGTCTAACTGGATTTGACTGGATATCAGTTTTTACACGGAGCGACTGCCATCTGACCTCCGCAACCCGAAGGCTAACGATACCCTAAGGCTAGACCAATGTATTAGATGGCACTGGCTTCCCAATAACGACTGCCTTAGATGTTCATGGCAGCCGGGACCGACGGCTTAAAGTGCTCTCCGAGGCACGGAGCAGGCGATAATTGTCAATCAATATGCACATCATTTCGAAAAGTCATATAACTCGAAAGTCAGAGGTGCGCAACGTGGGTTCGACCCCGAGACCCTCTGCATTGCAGTCTGTTGGTCTCCCCACTGAGCTATCACTTTATATAAAAGTAATTACAGTTTATAAAATATTTTTTTAAATATTTTCAAACCAGTATTATATATAATATGAAATAAGTATGGTATGACTATCTATCTAGGTCTTTTATGTGGTCAAGGGATATAATTATGATATCACTAAAGACATAAACAAAGTTTTAACTACACTAACATTGTGTACTCATTGTTATCTATAAGTACTAATATTATAAAGCTGAAGAGTTTGTTTGTTTGAATGCACTAGTCTCAGGAACTACTGGTCTGAATTGAAAAATTATTCTAGTGATAGATAGCTCATTTATCGAGGAAGGTTATAGGCTATATAACATCACGCTACGACCCACGTTACTACACATGTAAACAATAAAAATAACACTTACGTCTAGCAAACTTCGCAAATGCCAACATCAGAGCTATGCCAGCCGTTGTCCCTTTTTGATGTGACGATATAGCTCTGTACGGAGCTGATACCACTAAGGCTTCTAAGGAAGATGTCCGTGGTGCCCTCAGTATGCCGTACACATTTGTTCCAGTGTACACCTAAAATCATATTTAAGAAAATTTATAATTAAAAGTCTCTGGATCTTTGACATATTATGTGAACCACAGTAATAATGCTAGCATTCCCCTGATTCTTTTAAATAAGGTCACACTTTCCAGGAGAAGCCAATTCATTCATACCATAACTATTAACCATTATGATTTTCCACTCATCCACAATAAAAATACTCACCTGACCCTGTCCTAATGGGTAATTCAATGTAAAGTTATGTGTGTACACTTCTAGATGCAGTTGTGACATTTTAGCCACCAGCCACGGCACTGGCATCTCGTCTGTGTCCATGTATTTATCCTGAAAGCAGGTGAATAAAATAAAATAATATTGTATATCAGATACTTCATTTCAAATGCTAATTCATCCATAGATAATAACTTAATTATAAAAGACATACAATAGTTCAGTTTGAGAAAGAACTTATTCTTTTTAAACTAAGTAACAATATGTTTTTACTACTTGATAAGGACAATACATTCCATTACTTGGAATATCAACCATTATGACTTGTTGGATGCCTGTTCTAACATTCAACTGTTGTGTCTTTTATGACCACTTATGTTTATTTAATTAAACTTAACAACGCTTACCTCCAATTCCTGCAGGAATTCATTGTGATACTGTTTCGCAGAATGCTCAGCGTTAAATTCATTTGTAACCAGCCCGGGAAGGAGCGCGTTCTCAGAGAAATAAGTCTCATTGTTGAACTCCTTATTCCCAAGCATTACAAACCACACCAAAGCACCAATATAGCATAAGAAGCAAAGAGGTTTATGTATTTTCTTCAACACCCTAACCCATTTCACTGAACCGTATTCAGGATCTGATAGAAGACCCATTTTGATACAAACTATGTCGATTTACACCAACAATAATCGTCTACTAGGGAGTAGCTGCTTTAATACATAATTATTTCAGTAACATACGGGTTTATCAAGGAAATCCTACGAAATTGCCCGTGTTTATCAAATATTTATCAATTTTATTTTGAAAATGACACTAGTGACAGCTTTGGTAAAAGTGAGCAATGACAAGATTGACAAGTTTCCATTTATTTTAAGTAAAACGAATACTTGGCTTTTGGCATTAGAAATATCTCGAGTTGTATGTAATGCTTTAATGTCATGTGTGTTGTAAATGTAATACAACACTCTACGATACAACACACAGCCACTGTTGTAAATTTAGCGACTTTGTCGCTAGAAATGACGACTTTCGTGTATGTCTTAGCGACAAAAAATAAAATTTGTCGCAAAAAATTTTGTAGCGATTTATCTGGCGACTTTTGGGGTACAAATGAAAACAATTTTAGGACATGTAATAAAAAAATTTTTTGTTTATTCGACACAGAATTATACAATGCGAAGAGATATATATGGAAAAAATTATAAAATCATCAGGTATTCGGTAGAGTAGAGAACGACTAAAAATAAAAAAATAGGTCAGCCCGCCTACTGTAGAGACTCCACAGGTAGGCGGGCTGACCATTTTTTTTTTTAGTAGTTCACTGCCTGACAGTCGAAAAACTAAACCAGAATCAGTTTTAGCGACTTTCTGGCGACTTTTGATATTGAATCTAGGGACTCGACTTTACAAGAGTTGGCAACACTGTACACAGCACTGTGCAATCTAAATTGGATGATAATAATTAATAAGCGACACTCAAAGAGTAAAGTAATACATAGGGAAAAGAGAGCCCTCTTATGGCCAATTTCAGCCAACCCTATTTGAAACAGTGACATCTGAACTTTTGGCCCCGAACTAATCCTTCTATACATAGCTATAGCTATTCCGTATTCTGTGCCTATAGCTATTTATATTATGTATTTTATAATCCAGAATTCGTATTTAAATTGTTTTGTATCAATCGTATTTTTGTAACATAAAAATTGCAAATAGAACAAGTAGAATGTTACAAAAATAGATCCAAACAAAACAATTTAAATACAATAAGTATAAGGTGTATATCGTAGTATAAGAATAAAACAACAACAAATAACATTTTATTATGTTTATATTTATTAAAATATAACTATGCAGCGGACTCTAGGTTCACAGTGAAATGCGCAGCGTCTCGGCATTTTTGTAGTTGGAAAAACCGCACCACACTAAACACTAAAAGTGTCACTATCGCACACTGATAACAACAGTTTTCGATGGGCAGATTAATTGACACAAGATGGAGGAACACAGAGCTCGACTCAACGCACTTACACAAGACCTTCACAGCCGAAAAATATACAATATAGGACGAAAACTACAAACGTGCGCACGGGCAAGATGCAGGCGCCATATTGTGACTCCAATGTTTGAATCATAGTTTTTATCCGACATATTTACTAATTTGTATTTTATGACATTTTTATGATAAAACAATTAAAATGAGAATAAAATATGATTCTAGATAAATTAAAAATATAAAAGTATAGGTAGGTAAGAACTGACACTAAATAATAAATTAAAATTTGTTTAAGCGCCATCTTCTGTGATTGATTTACAACACAAGTACGGGGCCAAAAACACAGATGTCAGTCCTATCTTTGGATATAGGAAAGGTTTTGGGCAGTGTCCCTCCCCTGGCGACACTGCAGCAGAGCAGCACGTCGTGTAAAGACACGAATCGTTTCCTGTTATACCACGCAGTTTAGCTGTGACATTACTATCAAGTATTTATTATACCAAATCTCTATGTTTTGCTTAGCGCTGCTGAATGAGTTTGTTCATTTAGATTTATATATTTCATTATATTATTTTGCCTAATGACTATAATTTATTATCTAGGGATTTCGTTATTTCTTTTATAACATCTCTCTTATTCTCTTCAGCCAAGCTAAATGCTTGTGTAAGACTATAGTTTCATAACATTAAATTAATATGTTTTTGTTATTTATACACTTTAATACAAGAATAAATAAAAGAAAACATAGTAAAAAATATCACATTTAATTACAATGTTGACTACCTAACGTTTACGATACAAATATCCTTGTTCAAACATATCTTGAACTTCTTCTATAGGTACTTTCCTGGTCTCCTTCATCAAGAAATATGCTACGACAGCCGTCAATACGCTCATAATTGAGAACATGAAGAATAAACCATCTAAACCTAGAACACTTAACACTGGCTCAAAAATATATAATATCACAAAGTTTCCTAAATACATGCTAAGCATTGTGACTGTCGTGCCGAAGCTCCGTATCTGAAACATAAATAAGGACATTAATTTACTTCATATGAATTACTTATGCAATAACACAGCAAAGTATTAAACGGCATTATGTGCAAAATACGATAATAAAATTATAAACATTTATACATAATAAAATTTATGATGTAGAAATTTCGAATTCATTGTATTTAAGGCCATGGGCAACTAGGAAGGGCATACATTTATTTTACCTTGTAGTGGCGATATAATGGTGTGAGGTGGAAGAAATGATGGTCACATTGATATATACTTTCTTTACTGTGTCACGTAGAGAGGAAGATCGTTGTACAACAGCCTTTTATATTCCAACTCGTGGCACTTATTAATTCAAAAGAATTCAAAAGAAGTCTTACTAATGCACCTGCTACTCAGCAGCGATTGGTAGATATATTGTTTTCTAGTCCTGAATTTGAAAACAAAGTGTTTTGTTTTGTCGACGATATTATTTGCATATCGTCCTCTTTTGAAAATCATATTTCGCTTCTTTTACGCATTCTCGAAATTCTCTTAAAGAGTGCGAACTTAACTATTAATCTTGAAAAATGTAAATTCTTTAGAGATAAATTAAAATATCTAGGCTATGTTGTTGACTCTGATGGGTTACATCCGGACCCCGATAAAGTAAACTCAATGAAAAACTATCCCACTCCTTCTAATAGGAAAGAAGTTCGTCGTTTCTTAGGCGCTGCTTCTTGGTACAGGCGTTTTATTCAGAACTTTAGCTCAATCGCCGCACCTTTAAATAAATTAACTAGCCAAGGTAAAACTTCTCCTCCCTTTTTTTGGTCTCACGAGGCTGATTTGGCCTTCAATAAGTTGAGGGATTGTTTGGTGTCTTCTTCTGTTCTTTCTTGCCCAGATTACTCTGAGCCCTTTGAAATTCATACTGATGCCAGTAACTTTGGTATCGGTGCTGTTCTTTGTCAGATCCTAAACGGACAGGAGAGAGTTATAGCTTATTATAGTAAGTCGCTCACTAGGCAGGAAAAAAATTATAGTGCTACTGAGCGCGAGGCTTTAGCTGTGTTATCTGCTATTGAATATTGGCCTTGTTACGTTGAGAACGGAAAAAAATTCACAGTATACACTGACCATGCCGCTCTCAAGTGGTTTTTAAAGCTAAATAACCCTACAGGTCGTTTAGCAAGATGGAGTGTTCGCTTGTCATGCTATAATTTCGAAGTGAAACATCGTCGAGGTTCTGATAATGTGGTACCAGATTTGCTTTCTCGCTCGATACCTATTTCTTCTATTTCAAATGACGCCAACGAACATACTAATTGTTCTTCGGAGTTCCCAGTTACTAAAGATTCCTGGTACCTAAATATTTATAACGGGTGTTCTGATTCACCTACGTCATTTGTTAATTATCAGGTAATAAACAATAAATTATATCGTTTCAATAAAATTCTGAACCCTCTTACTAGAGATTTTCAATGGAAAGAGGTAGTTCCGTCTGATCAACGGCCTACCATTATAACCGAAAATCATTCTTCGCCCACAGCCGGTCATTTCGGTATTTTTTAAACTTATAAGCGTCTTGCACCTAATTATTATTGGCCTGGCATGTACTCTGACGTCATCAAGTTTGTAAACTCGTGCGATTCCTGCATAGCTCACAAACATCAAAATCATTCCATCTTGGGTCACATGGGCCAATCTAAATCTTGTCAGAAACCTTTTCAGATGATTAGTATTGACTTAATAGGTCCACTACCATCTAGTAGGAGACAAAACACTTTTATATTTGTTGTCAGTTGTGGTTTTTCTAAATATTGTTTGTTTTTTCCTATTAAGCGGGCTACCGCAGACATAATATCAAAAATACTAGAAGATAATGTGTTTTTAGTGCATGGTATTCCATCCACTATTATCTTAGACAACGGCAAACAATTCATTAGCGCAACATTCAGGAATCTCTTATCTAAATACAAAATTCCAAATTTGCATTATACTCCGTTGTATTCTCCTCACGTGAACTCGGTTGAACTTTATAACAAAACTATTATGACAGCTATTTCTACTTTTATAACTTCCGATCATCGAATCTGGGACACTTTAACTACAAAAATTCAGTTTGCAATAAACTGCGCTGTGAACGAGACAACCGGTTTCAGTCCTAATTTCCTTGTTTATGGTCGCGAGCTTGTCACTTGTGGTTCACTATTTGGTGTCAGCGATTCTGATCCCAATATAGTACATATTCCTCATGGCAATTACGCTGAGAACCTTGGCTATTTAGCCTCTATTTTTGAGAGGGTACAAGCAGCATTATTGGTCGCTCATCAACGCAATTGTAAGTCTTATAATCTACGTCGTAAACCGGTTGAGTTCAACGTAGGCGACGTTGTTTGGAGAAGAACGTTTTACCTTAGTGATAAAGATAAAAAGACTTTAGTAAAAAGCTGGCACCTAAATTTATTAAATGTAAAATCATTTCTAAAAGTCTCCGTTGGTCTATATACTGTCTGATGTCTGGTAAACCTCTCGGTGAATGGCATGTTAAAGACTTGAAACTAATTAACTATAAGGATTAGTTTGGTGGTTCTACCTAGTGGACTTTTATTGTACCGAACCCAAGACCTTGTCGTAGGGCTAGCTAGATCACGACATTGTTGTGTTTTTTTTTCTTTCTGTGATTGGCATATAACAAACTTAATTACTTCACTTCAAAAGTAATACTTCCTAGCGTAACACTAGAAAATATATACTTCTAAACTGTGTACTTCAATGCGTATCGTATGTCTAAAAAATTATTTATGTATTATAATTTTTTTTATTTTATACAATACGTTGTGGCTTTGTTACGCATTCTTTCATGATGCCAATTATTGCTTTCGAAAATACTTATCGAAATCTAAACATTTCATTATTTTTGCCCTACGGTTCAAATGTTAAATGGTCACTGCCAAGTCAGTCTACGGGTTCGATTTTTTTTATCTTGTAATTTTTTCTTTTTTCCTTTTAGGCATAGTGGTTGTCCTTGTCTGCTTGATGGCGTACTAATCGCTATATATTCTGTACTCTTTCAATGACATCGCAGTTCATTAATCTTCATATTAAAACTATTAACTAATTACATTGTTTACATTCTAAACGGGTTTGTTATCTAGCGGTCTGTCGTCGAGTCCGCATTACTAATGAATGAATAACCTTGCCTTTAACTTGTTTTTTATTGTTTATCTGCTTGCTAATTATCTGTTCGCAGCTATGGTGTCATTTTATTACAGATTCTTATCTTACTATCTACCTAATTCAAAATACTGACACCACTTGTCCTTAACTGATTCCAGGGTGCTGATCGGCGGCTGCTGCCGGCTGCAGGAAGTCCTCGGGAGGCCGAATTTTCCCGAGGAAAAATTCTCTGTCAGCGAGGGGAGTGTGTCACGTAATCGACTCGCGGCGCACGGCTGCGTGCGCCGCGAACGAGATGGTGGCATCACTAGTCCCCCTCCGAGCGGTGGCGGCCTATATATAGTGGATCGCGTCCTGGTGGAGGCCTTCTTCCTTCCGCTGAGCTGCACAACGAATTAAGTGGTTCTTCCTAATAAGAACCATGTAGGAAGCCTTTGAGAACCACGCCCTGATTCCTATTAATTGTGCAGCTTGCTTTAAGTGTGTTATATACTCATTATTAATAAAAGTGTTAATTGTTGTACTATCTTTGAATCCTCTCTGCTTAAAGTAACCTCAAGACACCACGCCCCTACAGCGTGGCCTGTTGTTATCCTAACTAAACCCTAAAGGTTACAACTGGTACCAGAAACTTATAATAGATATACAAAAATAAACTACATAATTACGCGACCTAACTGACCGGGTGTGGGGAGACGACTGCTGCGCTGCGCACACGCAATAGCGCGCCTTGTATACAAATTTTTAGCGTCAGCAGCCGCTACAACCTGTACTACGTGACAGCTCCTAGATCAGGTAAACATGTAAACTTAGTTTCCTAAACTATCAGACAAGATCGGGGCAGTATTGCAAGATCAGTGCTAGCTTTAGCACTTGGAAAATTTGTGTCAATGCTCCAGGGTTTATGACAAAGTTCCAAAGTGGTGCTGGTTCAGATCTTAATGAGCTTTTAGGTTTACCTGCCTTACAGACACAGATACAGACCAAAGGCTGACAAAGCCTTTGCAAAATTTTGACTTCACAAACTCTAAGCACTATATTTACCTGCGGGGAGAGACACTCAGATATTTGGACGAACGGCACATTTATTGCGCCTGCTTGAAAAAAGATTGAAAACATGATTATCATCAATGGTATGCACAACACTGGTGCCCAGGACCAACGCAGCATACTCGCCAACAATACCAAGGATGCGGCTGACAGAAGACACGAGGATATCATTAGCACCTGTAACGTAATACAGACACTAAGGAACAGATTGGAATACTATTTTTTTTACAGCAGCGCCATGAAGTCATACTTATTGCATTACCATGTTTTCATACATCATACATAACTGTGTAATGCAAATAAGGAACCACGTTAATTTAGGGCTTTTGTCCTTGTACCTTTTTAATATTCTGAACCAATAAATTTAAATTGACTATTCAACAAATCAACATAGACCATTTAAAACGGCAAGCGCCTAAAAAAATCACATAGCAAATATTGCTTTTTGAATTTTAGTAGGCGCTTATAACGACCAAAATGTAAACAACAAATGGCCAACTTACCCTTCTTGGAATCATGTCAGTTATAACAACAGTCACAGCACTAGTGATAACGAACACTATTGCCAGGATAACAGAACACAGATCTGCTGAAATACCTGGGACAGCCTGTCTGAAAAACTGCCCAGCGTATGTTTGTACCCCGATCATGCCCATGCAAACGGCCAGCATCATGTGTGTTGACAATACTATTACAGCCCTTTGTGATGATTTTGATGTACCTGAAATTTTATAAATAATTATTTATTTTGCAGTAACAACAGCACCAAAGTACTACAACAAAAAAACAAAAAGATAAGGCGATATTGATAACAAGACCGCCGAATGCGATCAAAATAATGATAATGATCAACATAATTTTATTTTTTTTGCTTTTGTAGCATTGATATATAAAAACCATCGTTTTTTATACATCAATGTTTTGTAGGTAATATGGCCAGTCGTCTCAAGCTTTGTAAACATGTAGGTTCTTAGGAAATTATTTTGTAATCATACGGAGCGACCATTAGATAATATTCACCGCCGCCATTAATGCCGGCGCGCGGCGTCGGCGTTTGCACGAGAGACGTACAATCTTTTGTAACAATTGCTCCTTTTCCACCAGGCAATCATAAAATCTTAGAGTTAGCTTCAGTCACGTACGTATAACGAACATGTTGCATCAAACAGTCTGGCAACAAGTTTCTTTCTCAATTGTTTTACGTACATGTCGAAAGCAAATTAGTTTCAAAATACTAGAGACACATGAAAAAGTGGAAAAATCATTGCTAATAATTCCATCCAAGTGACGGGGCTCGGCCATCCGGCATTTTGTCGACGTCAACGACGAAACCATCGACTCAAAACACCAGGCGAACATAACGCGAAAGGAGTGTTATGGAAATGTGGGCACTACTACAGTTACTCAGAATATGTGGGGCTGGCCTAAGTAATAAATAAATTAAAGATGGCTGCGTCACATACCGTTATTCCGTACACATAGTACAATAATATTAGGTAAGTATACTCGATGGATGACTGATAAAAATACTTATAAGTGCGTAACTAATAATAGTATTACTTAAAATAGGTATATAATTGTCTTTATTCTAAGTTTTAATGCTCATTAATATGGTAAGTATAACATTTACAATATACTTATTTTACATTATTAAAACTAATTACATAATCTAATATATATTTACAAAAGTATTTAAACGAATTAAAATTATTTATTTATTTGGACGTCCTTTGGCTGAGATGATGATATTTAGAAAAATGGTTTATTTATGCGTCATAGAATTCATTCTTATGTACTTAGCTAATAATATGTGGTTCCTACCACATATGTATATTATAATAAATTCTATAGTATAAACATTTCATTTCCTTTTTCTATGTATTTATTTATTTATTTATTTATTTAAAAAACACCTTAAACTATCTTTACAGGACTTATCCTAATACGAAGGCTAAGAACTAAACACTATTTAAAAACTACATTATTTAATATATATATGTATTTACAAAACAAAAGTATATATAATTATGTATGTTTATCCATTGTCTAGTACCCATAGTACAAGCTCTGCTTAGTTTGGGCTAGATGGTGTTGTGTGTATGTGATAGAATATTATATTATTATTATTTAAAATATTATAATTAAATTTATTGCATTGTTGGTATCTTAGTTATACATATTTAGTAATAAAATAAAACACTTACGTAATATCTTCCAAGGGCTTTGTTCTGTGATTTTTGTTTGAGGTTCACTACTCCGTTCTTGATTTAGCTTTTCCATTTCGACTTTTGTATTATTGCCTGAAAAATCATATTAGGTTATTTTTGTAAGTAATAGAGCCTCGCTGATTTCAGCATGAATGGGCCGACTCGACCGGGGAAGTACTACCCTCTCACAGAATATCAACGTGAATTAATAGCTATATTCCTACTGTTGTGTATCGTTTGATAAGTGAGAGTGCTGGAGGCCCAATCACCCTCTTTCCCCTTTCCCGCTCCTTCTCCTTTCCACTTCCTTTTTTTCCTAAAGGGTCAGCAACGCGCAAGTGATACCTCTGGTATTGCAGGCGTCCATAGGCTACGGTGACCACTTACCATCAGGTGGGGCCGTATGCTTGTGTGCCAACATAATTGTAGAAAAAAAAAATTGGGAAGTCTTTGGGGACTGCCGATAGAAGTGCAAACTTTAATCCTTGATCATAAACACGTCTTTATAAACCAAAAATAATTCAAAAATGGAAAGCGTTCGGTGACGATGACGCGAGTTCCATGATTTTTGTTCACCCAAGAAGTGCTCAACGTGGCAAAGAAATTTTCACTTTAAAAATGTTGTAACCAAGACTTATTATTAAATAAATAATTGTATTGTTATTAATTATTAAATTGTGTTTAATTATCGAACGCCTAATGCAATGATTTGGCGTAGGTCAATACCTACTAACAACACCAACAACTAACAAGGTTTTGATAGTAGGTCTATGGTGTAGTAGTACCTACATAATAGATAATATGTTTATGGTCCAATTGATAAGGAATCCTAGAGAGCTTAGCTGGACCTACGCTGTTGTATTCCTGAATTTTCCTTAGGTGTAGATTTTAACTAAATCCATAATCATAAGAAATGGTGACAATGAGTTCCAGTAAAACTGTTTGATAATATAATAATAATACTTAAATAACCTTTTTCTGAACTGTGTTTTTAAGTCTGGCAAAATTCCAGCAAGATAACAGTACTTTTTCTTTATACGCTGATATGATATACCCGCGTAAATGATATACTTATGTAATTTGTTAAACTTAGTAGGTACCTATAATTATGACAGCGCATCATAAAATAAAATAAAAATATAAAAATCAATAAAATAAAAATATCAATTAAAACTAATTTATAAATAACTAGCTTTTGCGCGCGGTTCCGCCCGCATGATACCTACATCAATAAAAAGTAGCCTATGTCCTTCCCCAGGTTTTAAACTACATCTGTAGCAAATTTAATCTAAATCGGTTGAGTGGTTTAGACGTGAAAAGGTAACAGACAGACAGACAGACTTTCGAATTTATAATATTACGTAAGGACTAGTAAGGATTTATAATAATCATAGCATGCATGGTTTGTGTTCTGCTACAAATAACAAATAAAATACTAACTAAAAACATCTGTTTTTAACGTTTTCTGAT
The DNA here is from genome assembly GCA_963564715.1 of Catocala sponsa. Taxonomy (NCBI): domain Eukaryota; kingdom Metazoa; phylum Arthropoda; class Insecta; order Lepidoptera; family Erebidae; genus Catocala; species Catocala sponsa. Next base: position 20,338,332 of record OY751348.1, on the reverse strand, counting down.
TGACAGTGGCCATTCGCATTCACAACTACCAGGTGTCCAGTTGTGCCAAGAGAAATCGGAGCACCAACGCCACGCCTTATAACTGTAACGACAAACTATGCCCGTCTCAGTTTTTATAGCGATCGCGTTTTACGGAAGAAAGAGATAAATACTGTTGATTGATTCTTTGTGTTTGTATTATCTATTGTTAGCGCGGGTGGGCGTGTGGGGGCTTATTCTATAAGCGTTACGATATAATTAGACTCATCTTTACCGTCTTTATCATCATTATTATCGCTCGACTGTTGTTGACTGCGTAAGTAAACTAATTCGTCTAATATCTCTTGAGTTGTTGAAGTAGTTCCACGATAAAACTTAAGCGACTTTAATGCTTCCTGAAAATTAAAACAACCAAATTAATTGTAATTGTAAACCAAAGGAAAAACCGAGTTACAATATTCCTTTTATATTTGATGATTTATAATAATTGTACTTTAATTTTTTGTTTGTACGTGTATCTATCGTTATGCAGTTTAATTATCAAAAGTAAACAAGTAACTACATATATACATAAAATATAAAAATAGGTAAGTACTTATAACTAATGTTACGTAATACAGACTGGTAAATGGAAAATATTAAATGCAATAGACATATTTTCCGCAAAACGACTCATAGTCTTGCTTCAATAGTAGAGGTATCCCTTTACAGGATTTTTATAATATTGCATGGATGGCCTAGTGGTTTGTGTGGGTGCCTAGCCGCTACCAGCGAGCCAACTGTTGTAGGTTCAATCCCCATATGAGACAAAAAGATTATAATATGGCATGGATGGCCTAGTGGTTTGTGTGGGTGCCTCGCCGCTACCAGCGAGCCAACCGTTGTAGGTTCAATCCCCATATGAGACAAAAAAAATTATAATATGGCATGGATGGCCTAGTGGTTTTTGTAGGTGCCTCGCCACTACCAGTGAGCCAACCGTTGTAGGTTCAATCCCCATATGAGACAAAAAAAATTATAATATGGCATGGATGGCTTAGTGGTTTTTGTAGGTGCCTCGCCACTACCAGTGAGCCAACCGTTGTGGGTTCAATCCCCATATGAGACAAAAAAAAATATAATATGGCATGGATGGCCTAGTGGTTTTTGTAGGTGCCTCGCCACTACCAGTGAGCCAACCGTTGTGGGTTCAATCCCCATATGAGACAAAAATTATATGGCATAGATGGCCTAGTTGTTTGTGTGGGTGCCTCGCCGCTACCAGCGAGCCAACTGTTGTGGGTTCGATCCCCATATGAGACAAAAATTTGTGTGTTCCACAAATAATTGTACCGGGTCTGGGAATTCTTATTCGATTAGATTTTTTTATATTTGGCCCTTACCTTTTCTTTTCCTTTTCTTAACAAGTATGTCGGAGTTTCTTTTATAAATGATACAGCGACTACAAATACAACAGCTATAGTCAAAATCAAGTAGTTAATGAATTGGTAGCTGCAAAACCAGCCTACTATATAGGAGACGAGTGTTCCTATATTGTACATAAACGTAACGGCAGCTATTAGTGCACCCCTTACAGAGGGTTGGCTTATTTCACTTATGAATACTAAACAAGTGACTAAATGCATTCCAGCTCCAAAACCTATAAGGAATCGCCCGATGACAAGCTGTGTTACGCTTTTTGCAGTCGCAATGAGAGACCATGCAAGCTGAAAAGAAAACAAACATGTATTTTAGAATGTTTATTAAATTCTTATTTATGATCTGTATGTCTGTGGCGATTTAGTACATGTCTTTTGAGTTTACATAAGATAATACAAACTAAATAAAACATTTTTAATGCAAGACAACATGATTGTATCACACATTGTAATCATTATGATCTGCGTACTATGGTAAGACTCAATCTTCACGATCAACTGAACTCATAACGTTACTGAAATCTGGCAATCATATTTAGACAAACGAGGACGGTTTTTCCGGCGTTTATCATTTAACTTTTATGGGTCTTTTAATGCAATCAAAACTGAAACTTACTGTGAAACACAGTCCGCAAAGTATTTCCGTTCGTTTTCGGCCAATTGTTTCGTTAACATATCCTACAATTAAAATTGCTGCTACAGATCCCAGCATAGATATTGATCCAATGAGGTTCCCATCGCTGCTCGTAGTGCTGTACCCCAAAGGAGAATCGGGGCTTTCAAGCATTTTTAGCGCATATGAAGGCCATACACTGGCGTAGGCCACTATAAAAATGAGTACTGAAACTGAAATTAAGCATAATAGTAACATTATTTAAAGATCATTAATAATTAATTGAACAAAAGTAATTGATTGCGGTCAATCATAGGTCCTGTTGAGTCAAGTAAAGGGGTATTTTGATTCCCTTTGAGGAAATTCGCAGTAGGATCATGAAGGCTGATATAGTAGTCAATAAAAAGCTGAGCAGAGCATATAATTATATTTTCAAAAATATGCAGGCAGGAGTCTATAAGTATTAGTTGGCGAAGAAATTGTGACATTGATTCTTATCAGATCTATAGACGAGTACTAACAAATTTTACTATTTCATTTACTTAGTACTTTTATGTTATAAAATTGCTAATCCATGTCAAAGCAATTTACAAACGTGCAGTCTATTTCGCTGAAGGCTTAGACAGAAATGTAACACAATCTCATTTCCCAACTTTTGGTTTTATAATACCACGTTATTGAGAACGAGCGTATTGCCATCTATCAGATACATCTACGATAAAATAGGCTTTTATTAATTTTGAGTGGCAGAGAATTTATTGACAAGATAACCCAATAAAATTTTGTTCGGCAAGAGAATTATAAACACCATGGTACACACAGCGACACATCAACCTAGACTGTTTGGACTTTGAACTATTAGAAGTTGAACGCTGCGAATCGTGCCAGAGAGTGCGTTATATTTTTTTATTTTGTCTCACTCACGCTGAACGGGACGCAACGCTCTATCCTTACCATTACATCAACACCACTATGCACTGTCTCTTTCCGACAATTCTCTATTTTGTATGTAGCGTAGTTATGCATATATAGAGTGTTTAACTTGATGTGTAGCCGTGTGTACACCTCAATTTTTGTTTCAAACTTTGTCGTACTATTTCTAATGCAATTTAGATTAGTGTGCATTGGTTTTTAGGTCAATGAAAGTTGAAAATACAAATCACCAGCCTTACCTAAATGTCTTATGTCTTAAATGTCAGTTTGCCACTACGCTGAGTATTGTGGTTTCGATACCTACACGGGGAAAATATTTGTGTGAGCTAGAAATAGTTGTTTCGATGTTTGTTAAGGCCACGTGACACAAGAAAGATTCCTCGTGAGGAGTCTTAAAAAATACAATTTATTGTATTAATATCTACTTTTACGGCATAAAAACTTACGGAATATGGTGACCGAAAATTGCACAATAATTGCCCCCATTGCGCACTGTAATATAGACACAGCTTAATGAAATAATTATATTTATTAAAATTTTCACTCAGGAACTATTATTCTAGTAACAACTTAACATACAATAGTTCATGCAATAGTGTAGCATTTTATTTATATAAAATTTATCAGGAACAGATAAACAAAATCCCTATTTAAATAATGAAGACAAGTTAAATAATGAAATTACACAGCGAAAAATGTCACAATACTAACGAGTTGTTTTATACAAATCATCCACGAATGCCATGATTCACAAGCTAGCGCAATCAACTTTTATTTATTTGAATTTGAAACACCAACCAACATTTTTCGGCAACAAGCTGTATTTTCATTGAATTCTCTCAGAATAACTGTTAATACATGAAATACTTAATCTAGGAGTTCTCACAAAGTGGTTAGTCCAGCAGAAATTAATTCAGCTTTACAGAAGATCGCAGTCGAGAGAGGTAGTATATTACCTATAAACCAAACATTTTAATGTTATATTCTCGCAGTGAATACGATATAATTATGCGTGTAAGTACACACGTACCAGATATCTATATAGTAAAGTATAGTAAAACACTTTTACCGGGTTAGTTTCCGGTCGGACTGCTTTATTGTAAGCAATAGCCCAGGTTTACCTGATCGTGTGCCTACCATATCTTAAATGACATAATTATTTTGACCAACCTGCATTTATACTTTGCAGCAAAATATTTGGATTAATTTGGTGTTTTGACTGCTTACAACTATCTAGGCACGAGAATCGACCACTTTTGGCGAAAATAATTACATGCCGCATAGAACAAAAGTTTGTACGATTTGCAGGTGCTTTGTATATTTGTGCGCGCTATAAATTATGACCTAACGAAGTCAAAGATATTTACGTCATAATCTATATTTACATAAACATATTAAAACACTTCTTGGACACGTTAATAAAATGGTTTATTCATGTATTAAAATTAAATAAGTGTTACATATTAAAGGAGATGGTTTCTCGTCCATACATAGTTTGCCCCGGAACCAACAGCGAAGAAAAAATTATTTACGTGTTCTATAATACTCCAATATGCTCACGAAAACAACATTTTATGACGGACACTTCAGAAAATAGATTTGTTTAAAATGAATACTTTTAAAATGAATATTTTGAGGTTATTTCTCTTAAGCGACGCGGGCATACCGCATGCCGGCGCGCGGTTGACAAATTGTAGTATGCTTTATTATTGTTGCCTGACCAATTACTTAAAAGTAATCCTACCAAAATAATTGGAGGCCTATGTCCAGCAGTCGACTGCAGTGTGCTGAATTGACTTGTGGAGTTGTTGCGTAGCAGAAGGAGTAAGCCGAAATTAAATGCAGTGGTAGGTATGCGATAACGAAGAGTTTATAAAATAAATAAAAAGTTAATAATATTATGTAAGAAGCATTTAAGATAATGTAATTTAAGGAAATTCACAGAAACAGAAAAGTTGGTGTAATAACCTATTCTCTAGAACATCTAGGTATAAATATAAAATTCCAAAACGTATTTAGTACCTAAATGTTTTAAAATTACGAAATCAGTTACCTTTCGAAAAATCTACACCCAATTAAGTATATATTTAATACTGTTTATTTACATAATCACAGAGACTTATATGTAATATATTATGTAGTAACGTGATAACGGAGTTTACATTTATAATCATTCCTTATCTTATAAAGTTTGATAGTTGCTATTGTGTGGCTTCCGTTGACATGTGTAAATATTGTAATTTATTGCTCGTCTGCCATTGTGATATAATAAAAAAAATATAGAAGTATTTAGATGACCGGGTCAACCGCACCATAATGGACACACATCATGGCCACCAGTAGACTACGATAAACGATTTTTATGTCCCCTTGTGTTCATTGCTCTAAAAAGCAAAAATAATTACAAAATAAAATAACAATGCGATTGGCAGTACATTGATTCTCGCACTGACATTTGCAGTACTTATTCATGTATCCGATCATACATACCTAAGTTTGCATAAAAAAGCCATATTGGACATATTTTATATCTCATTAAAATACAATTAAATCCCACACACATAGACGGTTACACATAGCGGTCTCGATTCAGCTCGCTTTATATTCAGCCAAAAGTATGCGCTTTTATTTAATTTGTACGTTAGATAGCATCATCAGTGCGACAGCGTGAAGTGTGACTGATAACTAAAAGTTTTTAAAGAGTCACTGTTGCTCATTAATGTCATTATCAGCATTATGCCTCGGTAGTTAAGATAACCTACACGCTTAAGTAAATGCTTACATTTTACTTAAGCCTGTCTGTATATTTTCATATGACTATAAAAATATGACGTCGGTACCGATGCACTTAAATTTAGTTTTACGAAAACGTGTATAATAAAATCAATATTAGTATGTACACACGGCTACACATCAAGTTAGACATCCTATATACGCATAACTACGCTACATACAAAATAGAGAATTGTCGGAATGGGACGGTGCATAGTGGTGTCGATGTAATGGTAAGGATAGAGCGTCGCAAAATAACAAAAATATAACACACTCTCTCACACGATTCGCAGCGTTCAACTTCTAATAGTTCAAAGTCCAAACAGTCTAGGTTGATGTGTCGCTGTGTGTACTCGTTTCACTACATATTATAAACCAAAGTTCCCCACCGCGTTTGTCTGTCTGTTCGCGAAAACCTCAAAAGCTACTGAAAGGAATTTCATGCTGTTTTCACCAATAAACAGGGAAAGGTTTAGGTGTATAATTTGTTAAGGTACCCGTGTGAAGCTGGGGCGGATCGCTAATGTCATACAAATACTAGTACTAATAAACTCGATCGGGGTCGCGTGCAACATTTAATTAATGTCCTCGAGACCGAATTCCGGTTACGGCGGTCAATCTTAACGGAGACTGGTCATCTGCGCAGGTGATATTATAGTGCACAAGCGTGTGTGCAACACAATTGCATTCTTTATTCCCTAACCCTCAAGATCCGATGGGACGGTAATCTGACACGACCGGAGAGAGCTCAGGTGCAGGACCAACGGCTTAACGTGCTTTAAATTTGCCTATTGGCGCGTATTTTTGCTGCTATGTTAGGTTTGTTAAAATGTCTGTGATTATAATAAAGTATTGCCAAAGTAATGACTGCACGGATGGCGTAGTGGTTTAAGTAGTCGGGTTTGAATCCCACCCGGGTCAAAATTTTGTGTGATCCCAATTGTTGTTCCGATACTGGGTGTTCTTTGTGTCCGTTGTTTAAATGATTGTAAAGTCCTACTCGACACAGGAATTATTCCTAGTGCGGGAGTTAATAAAAATGACTATCAACAACACAGCGAAACATAAATAGGAAATCATGTATTTTTTTTAATTTTGACGTACCTAATTAATTTACGATAAGTAACTAAAGAATTTAATTTCTACAATTTTATTGTGCTAACATAATTGACCCCCAGAGTATTTCGATAACTGTATTCAACATCACCTCGCAGTTTATGATGATTTTGTAATAGCGGCAACTCTGCCATTCGATGTTGCCCTGGTACAACGAAGCGCCTTTTGGTGAATAAGTCACATCGAGGAGTTGCGTTGCGCAGCGCGGCGGGCGGCGCTCACCAACATACGATTATTTTATCATGAAAGAAGGAACTTGAAAAGGAGGTCTTGTAGCCCGAATGGCGGCTTTTTGGAGATCGATTATAAATTACGTATTTTAATATAATATATCAATTCATTACAATATGTAATATGTATGATTGTTGTAAAACACAATATTAATCTTTTATATGTGTTTTGTAATTTTCCTGAATGAAACAACGGAAATTTCATTTCCGCCGGTAAAATGAAATGAAATTTGACGACACTGAATGACGACACTTTTCCCCTTCGTTTCGCGCAGATATACCAGGCGCTCAAAGGCTATGAAGAGCTTTACATGTAAAATACATGACATAAAAAGTATTTTTTAGTTGCCAAGTAGAGGGAAATTATGATATCACGTAATGAAGAAAATGGTTTCCTATCACTTATTAATTATATAGATAGCTTACAAATAATAAGAATAATGTTAAGTGTATAAAAGCAAATAAATCTACATTAATTTTAATATATTTTTTAATTATTTAAGACTGCAATTACCATCACTTTATTAAAAATCTTTTAAATATTTTATTATGTACTCGTATAATTTATAATGCCCTAATAAATCTAGAGTAGGTTTGTATTGTATCCAACACAAGAAGACTTTGGAATCTCCACATAACGCAACTCTTACGTCAATGGTGGCTAGTTATTACTAAGGCAGCATAAAACCACAATAGATTGTATATCAACTTTGAATAGACGATGTATATAAATCGCTTTACGTTTAAAAACATGGGTCGTTGTAATTGGACCTTGATTCTAAAACGTAATGGCCTCGAATAAATATTACTTAGGTACAACGAACGTAGTAACGTAAGTCGTGTAGAAGTTACAGTATGGCCCGGTTTTAGCTACGGACAGCAAACATTTAACATAATTATTTGCATAGAATATGTGTCACAAATTAACTGTCCATAGGTAAAACGACTCATTTCTTTAATATAGGCTCTGGAGCTATACCGACTGATGTATTCACATATGTATCATAAATTCATTATACATATCGCACTCTTAATAAAACGGACATATCTCAGTATTATGGTTTAAATAAATTTGAACTCTATTGCAATTATTTAACACTTTAATATTAGAGATTATAGTCACACAATTAGAGTTAAAATTGCCTTAATTTAAAATATAATTTCGATTTAAGTCGTTGTTTTGATAAGAGTGCGATATTATTACAAACTGATGGCATAGTGGTATAAATTGTTGCCTCGATGATATCAATGCACCGAGTGTTGTGGGTTCGATCCCCACACAGGATAAAAGTTGTGTGATCCATAAATAGTTGTCCTGAATCGGGATGTTCTGTGTCCGTTGTTTGTTAAGGCTTATGTTTAACTTATCACCAGATATAGTAAAATATAACAGTCAAAAATAATAAATGAACACCAAATTGCACAGCAAAATATATTTAAAGAGATCAAAATAAGTCGACGGAGCCCCGCGAAGCAGGGCTTCAATTTTGGGGTGGGTTTATGAAGGAACCTAACATAACCTCTCTTTCGAGACGGAATGCAGTGGTTTGAGGCGTATAGGTGCTCGTTGAGATATATTTTAGTAAGCATATTTTGCTGTGCAAATACTATTTTTGGTGGTCATTATATTTAATCCCGTTTGTTAATAACATGTGCGCGAAACAGTGGGCAGTTTGCAAAGCTGATTTTCTGGATAATCGCTTACGATCACGGGACTCGTCTTTACCCATAGCTTTGGATGTATGCAAATCTTGGATTCAGTAGTAGGTTACCGACTCTGTAAAAAGGAGTCCCTGTTAACAAACATTTAGTATTTAACTCTTAATAAATAAATAAAAGTATTTAATGTCCTCCAGACCGAATTTCAGTCACGACAAACAATTTTAACGGCAACTGGCCATCTGCGCAGAAAAATACCACAAGTGCCAGTATCTATTCTCTTATTTTCATAATCCGATGGGACAGTAATTCAAAATAAACGGAGAGAGATCAGACGTAGAGCCAACAGCTTTGCGTGGTTTCCCCTATGCCGAGGCACGAGGATGAGTAACACGGATAACTTCTTGACTCCGGGCTGCTATGGAGAATGATTTTATTGAAATAGGTAATAAGTTTTAATTGGCCCTAAGTCAAATCCCTAACTGGAATTTGAAACCGAAAGCTTATGTACATCTCATTTTGCCGAAGAATTAGACTTGAGCACTGAGACTGTTAGACGCCATCTGGATAGCATGGAGTTGCACTATAGACGATACGCTAAAAAAGTTAATTTAACTGATGCCCATAAAGCAGCTCGGTTGCGTTTTGCCAAAGATTTTGTAGATTTTGATTGTTTTAAAACCACAATATTTACTGATGAAAAGACATTCAAATATAATCAGCACGGTCGATTAAATCTCTGGTGATATGACAATACAAGATATGATGAAAATCATATAGTACCGGACACGGAGTCTGGTAGAATCAGTGCAAACGTTTGGGGCTGGATGTCGGCTGATGGTTTCGGTGAATTATGCGCATTAACTGCAAAAGCAACTGCGCAAAATTATGTTGACACTCTAGAAAACGTCATGTTACCAGTTGGTAACATGAAGTTCGGCGATATCATCTTCTGGGTAAACGTTGCGAACAGTTCTTTACCCAGAAGATGATATCGCCGAACTTCACTTCGTACAAGACAATTACTGTCGGTCACACACTGCTGCTTTTACTCGCGAGGGGTTCCGTCAACATCAATGCTTTCTACTGATACCATGGCCTTCAAAATCTCCAGACGTACACCCGATCGAAAATATTTCGAGACTTATGATGCAAAAATAGACACATCGCAATGAGAGAACTAAAGAAGCAATTTAGAGTCATTGCAGAGAGATTTGGGAGGCTATGTGGGGTACAGCTATTTGTGAGCGACTTGTGGGATCAATGAGAAGCCGATTGTTGGCAGTAATTGAATCAAATGGCGGAAATACAAGTTACTAATTGACGTATTATTAAACGTGATAACTTTATTATTTAACACATTCTATGTTAATAGATACCTGCTAAGAGGATTTTTTAATTTATTTATTTTAATTTCATATATATATATTATTTTTTTATTCATCTAAGGTGGCAAACAAGCATACGGCCCACCTGATGGTAAGTGGTCACCGTAGCCTATGGACGCCTGTGACACCTGAGGCATCACTTGCGCGTTGCCGACCCTTTAGGAAAGGAAGTGGGAAGGAGAAGGAGCGGGATGGAGGAAAGGGGGTGATTGGGCCTCCGTCACTCTCACTCATAAGCATATGTACCTAAACCATATGCGTAAGCCGCTAGTGCAAATAAGTTATCGTCCATAGTCCGCTCTGCGTCAACTGAACAACAAGGTACGCGCTTGTCTATTTCCAATGTTTGGTGCAAAGTTGGTATTGAAGCCAATGTGTGGTGCAGTAGTTTGATTCAATATTGGCCATTCCAAATTAGAGCCAAGCTTGGACGCAAAGTTGAATCCAATGTGTGGCTGCCGCATAAGGGTGGACGGGTGGTAAAGCAATTTGTTGTCGACTAAACTTATTATGTAGTCAATACTGCAAAGAAATGTTTCTTACTGACATTTCTAACCTACTTCATGACACTAAAGATTAGGTAATATATTATTATAATACGCTTTTTAAATGATAAAGCATTTACGATACGATATGTATTTTTTTAAGTAAACTAGATTTTACATTTTACATAATCAGCCTTCTACGCTCTTACATTCTCTGGGCGCCTAGTATTATGGTGTTTTGTTTATTTATTTAAATTGTTTTATTTTATTTAGTAACAATGAATAATTCTTGCCATAAATATGGTATGCGCAAAATGGGCCATATAATTTTGACTTTTCTTCACTTAACACAGAAAATAATGCAAAATGTGTTTGTAATTTCATTTTAGCAGAGCTGAACAATTTTTACTATTTTTATAACGGTATTTGAATCTCAAAAGCCTGGAAAATATACATATTAGGTACTTTATTACATAGGTACTACTTTTTACTTTATTTAAAATTTAAGACCTAAGCCATTTTTAATTATGGCATTAAAGACTATCTCTCTTACTCTGGCTTCCGTCGCGCGTACGCGCGTCGCCTACTATGTCAGACCTTTCAAGCTGAGCTGGAACGCCAGCAGCTGTAGTCCTTCACTATATTATTCAAAGTATATGTCATGAAGTTATATACGATCAGATTTGGACTATAAATGTACTTAGTACCACCACCTGCTTTTTATATTTATTTGTTTTATGGTGACCAAGATAGAAGACGACTCGAGAGGAATACAAAGAATATCTTAATTACAATAATACTGACATAAAAATTTAAGTGTATGCATGTTAAGTAAATTTAAATTAACTTGTTTTTTCCTGCTTGTATTATTATTTTAGCTACTACAAATTCGTGTTTTTAGTAAGTTAGCAATACCTAGTTACAGAAATAAAATATATATATATTTTAATATTTATTTTATTATAAATTACAAAAATATTAAAATTCTTTTATCGTAACATTAATTATTATCTATGGCTCTAAATATATAAATAAAATACTCGTACAAAAATTCTGGTGTTTGTTTAAATTTGATCAAAAACGCCTTGGTTGTGATGAAACAAAAATCAGCTGTGCATTCTACCAGGAGTTCATAATTTGAAGGAGATGTTCGAAGCTTAGCATTCATTATTACAACAAGAACTTAGGTACGTGTTACGCCTTCCATTGTTATGAATTCCTCGTGGCAAATTGTTGTAATTCTACTGATGGTATTGTGGTATGCGGCGATTGACCTTAACGAAAAATTTGTATATGTGAATTCAACCAGGAGCGCACGGAAGTTGAGGAGAGTCTTGTGAATATCGTTGGAGCTGAAAACATTGGGCATAAGGGTGAAGTCCAGCCGGATGTGATGCCCCAAAGACCATCTTCAGCAAATACTGGCGCCCCAACATCAGGCTAGAAACAAACATTACAACTGTTCAATACAAAATAAATTAGGTTTATCATATTTATCATGGTGCTAATTCATGACTAAAATAAATGATTGGATAAAAATAATGATTGAGAAAAGAGGATCCTACCTACGACTCACGGATTGCAATAGACAAAAGTTGAAATCAATATTGATAAAATAAAAACAGTATTTAAAAATGTAGTAAGCCTTGTCATATCTATACTAATATTATAAAGCTGAAGAGTTTGTTTGTTTGTTTGTTTACTTGAACGCGCTAATCTCAGGAACTACTGGCCCGATTTGAAAAATTCTTTCAGTGTTAGATAGCCTATTTATCGAGGAAGGCTATAGGCTATATATCATCACGCTAAGATCAATAGGAGCGGAGCACCAATGAAGAATGTTTCAAAATCGGGGAGTATTTTTTCCTTTTGAGAGCTTCCGCTGCGTGCGCTGCGTAAACAGTTAAAGTTTCGCAAAAATCATGTATGACAGAATTGTTCCCCTTTAAAAGTTCTAAAAAAAAGTCCGCGACAGCATATGTCTATCTTTTAAGGTTGGCTCACTATTATCATTTTTATGCTAACGAAATTTGGTCTAAAATAATGCATTATTTGTGAAGGTATTTTTATAAACATGATATTAATCCTTAACCAAATAAATACGTTATTCATCACAAGTATTTAATTTAAAACAAAATTGCCCTTTACATCATTCGATTTCAATGAATATCTTAGGAGATATAGCAGTTTTAAAATAACATCGCAGCAAAATAATTACCCATTACAGACATAGTACAAACGATGTTTCTCCTGGTTTATTCTGCGTGATTACTACTGGTTCGATTTGAAAAATTATTTTAGTGTTGGATAGCCTATTTGTCGAGGAAGGCTATAGGCTATATAACATCACGCTACGACCCACGGGGGCGGCGCAGTAACGATAAACGCGGGTGAAACCGCGGGAACATCTAGTTTATTATATTATTAACCTCTGAGTCTTTTCGAAGAGGTTAATGAAAACACTATGTGGGTCTATGTGTCTGTCTGCTAGTGACCGCCATAACTCCGGAACCACTGAACCGATTGACTTGTAACTTGGTGTGCAGACACCTTGGGATCATACCTCGGTCGAGTTTTATTATGGTCCCTCTGGGTCATAAGACCCCCGAGATATAGAGGTCATTTCTTTTCATTACTTTTACATTTAAGACTAAGAGGTTGAATCCTTGGTTTTTACACCCATCTCGTTTTATTGGTAAAATAGCTTGAATCTCACGGGAACGCAAACCGCGAATAAAGAATTCATGTGGCCAGGACGTGATCTATTTATATGCTGAATTGCTAATGCGATTCTACAAATTTAATGATATTTTTAACTATAACTTTTTCATATTAATAATGAAAAAACCAGCCAAGTGCGAGTCGGACTCGCGCACGAAGGGTTCCGTACTATAAAAACGGCAAAAAGATCACGTTTGTTGTATGGGAGCTCCCTTAAATATTTGTTTTATTTTAATTTAATTATTTATTTGTAAAGTGAATATATAACTAAATATTCTGTGAATATTTCAAGCGTCTACCTGTTGCCGTTATCAATATCGAGCAAAACGAGCAAAAAAATCACGTTTGTTGTATGGGAGCCCCCGTAAATATTTATTTTATTCTGTTTTTTAATATTTGTTGTTATAGCGGCAACAGAAATACATCATCTGTGAAAATTTCAACAGTCTAACTAACACGGTTCATGAGATACAGCCTGGTGACAGACGGACAGACGGACGGACAGCGGAGTCTTAGTAATAGGATCCCGTTTAACCCTTTGGGTACGGAACCCTAAAAAGGATTTTGTTAATTAAATTTTGAGATTATTAGAAAAACGTCGCAGTTAGGATACTTTTAACTGCGTTAGTATTATATCATAGTATGTAGCGGCGATAGCCTGGTGGGAGATCGTTGGACTGCCACGCAGAGGTCTCGAGTTCGAACCCAGGGCGCGCATAGGTTTGCCACCCGTACTTTATAATAAAGTATTGTACGTTATTTCAAGTAAACGTACTTCATACTTCATTAGGAAAATAAAGTATGTGAAATACTTTATTTTACATAAGTTGTCTTTTACAGTTTTTATTTAATTGTTTACTTAAAGCAACGCAATAGAGATTCCTTAAATTGAATAAAAACAATTGTTTACCTGTCTTAATATAGATATATATCCGGTTAAGACGTTCCTTGATAAAAAATATTTGTTAGATGTTACTAGAAGCAATAAAAATATGGTAAAGAAAAAGCAGGATCAATAAATAATACTTTATTTTCAGATCTTGTACTTTATTTTGTTACCTCATATAGTAAAAATACTCTATTCGTTCAAAATAAAGGTGGAAACCCAAGGCGCGCATCTCTGACTTTTCGAAGTTATGTGCGTACTAAATAGTTAATTAGGGCTCGCTTTAACTGTGAAGGAAAACATCGTGAGGAAACCTGCATGTCTGAGAGTTCTCCATAATGTTCTCGAAAATATGTAATGTCTGCCAATCCGCACTGGGCCAGCATGGTGGACTATGGCCTAACCCTTCTCACGCTGAGAAGAGGCCCGCGCCCAGCAGTGGGACAGTTTAATACAGGGCTGATATGATATGATGAATGGTACTTACTGTACAGATGGTATGATGGGTGATGACTGGCTTCAGACACAAACTGGACTCGTCCAAAGTGATGTTAATAGTTTTCATTATATAAGTGCACTCTTCGTCAGGTATTAATCGCTGTATCGATACCCTCATGCTGTTGAACATCACTCGTTCCCTCGCATGTTGTGGCAAAATTGATCCTTTTACCTAATAAATAAAATGTATATTGTATATTAAAAAAAAATGAAAAAACAGCAGCGATAGCTCAGTGGGGAGACCATCAGACTGCAATGCAGAGGGTCTCGGGTTCGAACCCACGTCGCGTACCTCTGACTTTCGGAAGTTACATGACTTTTCAAAATTATGTGCGTATTGATTGACAATTATCGCCTGCTCCGTGCCTCGGAGAGCACGTTAAGCCGTCGGTCCCGGCTGCCATGAACATCTATGGCAGTCGTTATTGGGAAGTCAGTGCCCTCTAATATCCTGACACTGGTCTAGCCTAAGGGTATAGTTAGCCTTCAGGTTGCGGAGGTCAGATGGCAGTCGCTCCGTGTAAAAACTGATATCCAGTCAAATCCGGTTAGACTAGAAAGCCGACCTCAAGTGACCTGGGAATAATAAAGGCTAGGGAGAAGAAGTATATTATTGAAAATAAAGTATTAGAGAACGGTCTTTCGAATACGGACCTTTTGACCGTCACATTCTGTCAGTATTCAGTATACGTGATAAAGCAAAATGTGTCCACTGTCCAGCGAGCCACGGTCACGGGCGTCACGGCTACATGACCGACTTCTAAATGCTAATCTATACAAATAAATAAAATTGAAGTGTCTGTTTGTAATGTCAAAATAACAGCTTTTTACCTAATGCATATGAAAGTATATAAGGGACCTATACCAAAACATCTATTTGTTTGTCTGTTTGTTCCGGCAAAATATTAAATAATAATATGTAATTTTAATATATGTATATACATCCAATATAAATAAAAAATCAAGACAAAGTAGAAGAATTACATTAGTTTTAGCATAGGTATTTCTATACGCGGAATACAGAAATATTAAGTATTAACTTTGCAAACTGAACAAACACTTTTTAGTTAAAATCTACACGGACGAAGTCGCGGGTAACAGCTATTCTATATTAATATTATAAAGCTGAAGAGTTTGTTTGTTTGTTTGAACGCGGTAATCTCAGGAACTGCTGGTTCGATTTGAAAATTATTTTATGTTGGATAGCCTATTTATCGAGGAAGGCTATAGGCTATATAACATCACGCTACGACCCACGGGGGCGGCGCAGTAAGGATAAACGCGGGTGAAACCGCGGGAACATCTAGTAAATCTTTTAAAAATGTATGGTTTTTCTTATTTGTGTTAATTATGTATTCAGACTCATCCCAATTTATATTATTTGAACTGCTTACTATGTATTTACCTTGTTAATCTGAGATGTAAAATACTGAAATTATATTTAATTGGCGATTTAAAAGAGTGGCCGTGAGTTTCTTGCAGGTTTCTTCTCATAGGCTCAACCCTTTGCCTGAACCTAGCAACTAACCTAAATGTAGCTTCAGTAACTTAGTACTACTATGCCTTTTAAGTTCTGTCGTTTAAATATTTCCATAATTTAAAATTGCTCAATTTTCAAATTTGTTTGAATTTAGAATGGTAAAACAATTGAAAAAATTAGGATTGATGCAACTATTTAGTCACAGCGTTGTTTTGACTCTGTCAGGTCGCGCGCAAAAATGAATCTCTCGAAGGAAAACGTTCGTGCTATAATTTTTTACAACTTTCGGAGAGGCCTAACTCGGATTCAATGTTTCGAGGAGTTAAGATCTATGTTTTATGATGAAGCCCCTTGTCTACGGACTGTCGAACGCTAGTATTTAGAATTCCAGCGTGGAAATACTAGTCTTAGTGACAAATCTCGTGAAGGACGTCCAAAATCCGCCTTTACTGAATAAAACATCGTTGCTGTCAGACAACTGATACTCGAAGATCATCATGTGACATATCGGGAGATAGAGGCGTTAATAGGCATCTCAGGGACAACCATTCAAAAGATCTTGCATGAGGAGCTTGGTGTGAGAAAGCCAGTTTGCCGATGGATCCCGCATTTGCTTTCCGATGATCATAAGGCGGCCCGCGTCAGGTGGTGTAAGAAAACTCTCCAAAGGTTCCAGCGAGGAGAGTCAAATCACGTCTACGACATTATCAGTGGTGACGAATCTTGGATTTATGCATACGACCCTGATTTCAAACAGCAATCCACAACCTGGGTCTTCCGAGATGAGCCAAAGCCGACTAAAGTTGTTCGCTCTCGAAGCACTTCGAAGATGATGGTGGCTACATTCGTGGCGAACGGTCACGTTGCAACAATTGCGCTTGAAGATCGTAGAACGGTTAATGCAGAGTGGTACACCAAAGTTTGTTTGCCACAAGTCATCGCCGAAGTTCGGAAATCTAACCCAAAGCGACGCATCATCCTACACCATGACAACGCAAGCTCACATACCGCTGGTAAAACAATTGATTATTAGAAGCAGGAAAACGTAGAAATTCTTGACCATCCCCCATATAGTCCTGACCTAAGCCGTAACGACTTCTTTACATTTCCTAAAATTAAGAAACTCTTCGTGGGCAAAGGTTCCCGTCCGGTGAAGAAGCAGACGACGCTTTCAAGTCGGCCATTTTGGACATACGACTTTGGAGTGGAATGAGCGTGTATATAATGAGAAATGTATAAAACTTCGAGGTGAATACTTTGAAAAACAATAAATAATACTTTAAGTTTCTAGTTGTGTTTTTTTCTTCAAATGACAAAACTTAAAAGGCATGCCTCGTAAACTCACTAACCTATATACTTTGACGTTCATAAGTGTTACTTTGTGACCTAAATGAATAAATGATTTTTGACTTTGACTTTATTTCATCCATATTACCATAAGATCACAAAAACGATGTAGGTATTCAAGAATGAAATTATAGCTTGGCGCCGAGAGCACGCTTTTGCTTGTTTGGCGTGGCGGTCAAAGGGTTAACTTACCAGTATCCTGGGCCAGTAAGTCGTCATAAATTTGGCGCTAAGCACTTTGCCCTTTATGCTGGATATCGCTATGGGTCGTTTGAAAGTGTTGAAGTCCACATACATAGCCATCCGTAATAGCGCGACATCGAACTTTGGCGTTCCGTTAGCATAAGAGGGATGTACTTCAATTTTCTTGATAGGTATCACTGTTCCACCGTTTTTGCAGTCCACCGACCCTAGTCTCACTCTGAACAACTTCAAAGATTCTCGCACGCTGAAAAAAAAAATGATATCAGCTCTGGATTTAACTGTCTCACTGCACAGACTCTTATTTATTTATTTATTTACATCAAATAGAACGACTTGCGCCAATTACACTATTTAATAATATAAATTTAAAATTTAGCATTTATGCATTCTGCTCACAGTACCTCATACATTCTAATAATAATACTTTCCATTCATCCGCAAAAATATCAACTTCTGGGTTAAAGTCCAAGAGAGCGTTAAGCTGGTTTAGTGACCGAGGTATGGGTGAGTTACAGCGTGCCACAAATTCTTCTTAGTGTGAGAAGGGCTAGGCCATAGTCTCACACGCTGGCCCAGTGCGGGTTGGCGGACTTCACATACCTTCGAGAACATTATGTGGAACTCCCAGACCACAGGTTTCCACACGATTTTTTCTTAAGCGTTAAAGCATATTTTAGGTAATAATAATAATAATAATAAGCATTTATTTTCCTCTCTCACACAGAAATCCAATAAAATAAAATCCTTACTAGTCCTTACTTCACTTAAGTAACTCTGTCTGTCTGTCTGTCTGTTACCTTTTCACGGCTAAACCACCCAACCGATTTGGATGAAATTTTGTACAGATATAGTTTAAAACTTGGGGAAGGATATAGGCTACTTTTTATCGATGTAGGTACCATGCGGGCGGAGCCGCGCGCAAAAGCTAGTAAAATTATAAATCTGAGAGCACGCCGTAATAAAAACTCAGCCCGTTTCAGTGTTAAACATCAATGGTTAAACATATCACAATTGGTATTTTTTAAATAGAATAAACATCAAATGTGAACATAATTACATTTCAGTTCACATTTCACTTTTTTAAATTATCGGTACTCTATTTTGAACAGTTTTTGATACAAGAATTAATCTTCTGAATAGCTGCGTTTTTAAATGATATTTACAGGAGGGTTTAATTAAAAATTACTTAGTTTGTTATAAAGTGAAACTGTGTGTCCGAGCTATTGTCCAATTAAGAAAATATTTCGAATGATTGAAGACATTCCTTAGTTTTTCTCTTTTTTAATCTGATTTAACATCACCATTGAATATTTTTGGATACCTCCTTATCATTTCTGAGCTCTTAGGACAGTTGACGCAGACTTAAACAGACTTATACAAAAAAAAAAAAGAACTGTGATCTCAAATTAACGTACGTGAACGTCACTTAAACAAAGAATAATGGCGAGTTATAGAACAACGAGATTCGAAACTAATATTAGAAGGTTATAGAAAAATGTTCCCGGGCAGGGCTCGAACAGGCGGCATATTACCAATGGCATGATGATCTCTGCTATTACGATCTCCTTGCAGTCAAAGTGCTTTGTAGTCGTCAATTTTGTCGCAAAATGTAAAGATAATAATTTCTTATATTCATTTGAATACTCTATTATTGTTTATGTAATCAAACAACCTCTTACTTGTAAAATTCACCTGCTGCTGTAATAACCCAAAATTTGTTTAACAGCGCGCCGCTGGCATAGTGCGCTCCCTTTTTTTGTATAGAGACAGAAAAGGGATAGTCGATCAGCGTGCTTTTCGATTCGTCGCTATCCTCTGAGCTTTTGTTGCTCTGGTAGCTCCAAGTTACCATGCCGATGGTGGTCGCATTCGTTACTGCAACAATTTATAATATACCTAATAAATAATAATAAACTTTTATTTCAGACTATTGTCCATAAATCGAATACATTGATATATAAAAACCCTTTTTATACATCAATGATCGAATATGAGAATTGTTTACATTGCCGGATTATTAAGCAAGCGCGGGGCAAATTCTTTCGGGTGAGAGTGCTTCTATACATTAGACTTTTTGATTATTGGGCCGACTAAAATTCCACACATTTATACGAGCGACTTTTTGTAGAACTTGTGCGTTTACCGTATGAAATTCGGTGTTTTATTTACGCCAAGGAAATAGTCGGTTACCGATTGTCTGACGTGGATTGTCTTAGTAGGAAAAGTTGTAACATTTCACGTTTTTATGACATCAAGTAAATTCAATATACCACATCTTAAGTAGGTAATAAAGCTTCACTCAAAAAATTACGCTCAGGCAGAGATGAGTGGGCTTAAATATGCGGGGCCCCCTTTCGCGCGGGGCCCGTAGCCATTGCTACTCATGCTACGTGGTTAATCCGGCACTGATTGTTTATGATGCTCCCACTGATTTCTAACGAGCCAGCTCAGCTACATTTGAAACTTAATGTTGTCTTACGTTTACGCGAATGTTATACATTAAAAGTAGACTGCTTTATATAGATTTTGAAGTGAAAACTTCTTTAGGCGCGTTAAGCGCTTCTCGGGTGAACAAAAATCATGGAACTCGCGTCATCGTCACGCTTCCACGCTTTATTATTGAAGTGAAAACTTCTTTAGGCGCGTTAAGCGCTTCTCGGGTGAACAAAAATCATGGAACTCGCGTCATCGTCACGCTTCCACGCTTTATTATTGAAGTGAAAACTTCTTTAGGCGCGTTGAGCGCTTCTCGGGTGAACAAAAATCATGGAACTCGCGTCATCGTCACGCTTCCACGCTTTCCATGTTTGAATTATTTTAGAATACTAACAATATCTCAGTTTTTTTTGTTTTATAGAGAAATGTTTATGATCAAGTATTAAAGTTTTCACTTCTATCGGCAGTCCCCAAAGACTGCCCCAATTTTATATTTATTGCGTTGTTTATTTTAAGTCACTAAATATAATAAAAGTGTTTTAAAATAAACAACGCGATAAAGTACTTTTATTTCAACATTTAAAGCTTTAAAAATAATAAACTAATATAAGTCAGTATCATAAAACTAATAGAATTAAAATATATAATTATGCAGATATTTTCTTGAAATAAATGAGAGCAATTGTTGGTAGAATCATACCAAAGACATAAGAAGAAAGTGTAATAAATAATCTTAGTTAATTACGAAATAATAAAATCTATGTTAATCAAATAAAGACGGTGTCTTGTTTTTAATTCCATTCATTTCTAAATTACAAAAATAACTTTAAAACCGCGAAGGAGAGACGAAAATATCAGTTAATTACAGATACCTAAGTAATTTTAAAAGATCACTACATGCCTATTATAAAATAAAGTCCCCGGCCGCGTCTGTCTGTCTGTTCGCAATAAACTCAAAAACTACTAAACGGGTTGTCATGCGGTTTTCACTAATAGACAGACTGATTCATGAGAATGGTTTAGGTGTATAATTTGTTAAGATTTTGTATTATCCGTGCGAAAGCGGGGCGGGTTGTTAGTTCCTAATAAACATAAACATGTTTTTAGACTCTCGCGATTTCTACACGCACTTAAAAATACATTAGTTAGATTACAGATCTTAGCGGCGCCGGCGATGGTAAGTCGGTCACTCAGGGGACTGAATGACCGACAAAACCTTTAAAGATCACCATATTGTATCATTACAGCTGTAGTAACTAGTTACCAGAGGGCATTTTCGTAAATTCTTCCATGTATTCAGCAGCAACGACGGTAGGTTCTGTCCGATTCTGTTCTTGTTCCATAGAATCCACATCACGAACCGCTGTCTCGAAGGTATCAACATATGCTTGTTCCTCCGTCGCACTGTCTGCACTGGCAAACCCTATTTTAGGTATGGTCAAACCGCTTGATTTTTTTTTGTGGCGACGATTCTTAGATGTTTGTTTGACCTTGCATCCAGATTTTCCTAGGTGATTACCCGTGACCTTATTCTCAAGGTCCGATTTTCTTGTAGTAGCTGGTAATTCTATGCTACTGCAATCATTTTCTGTATTCTTCATATTATGGTTCCTCATATCAGCGAAAACTAAAGACATGACTAGATATATTTGGAAATAATAAAAATACTTCATGTTTTCCTGATAGAGTTGTTTCTTTCACTTCACACGCTCATGTTGGCGGGCACTGGATGTATAATTGGCTTTTGCAGGTGTTAAGTACAATGGAAAAATGTAAAACACGTTGCAATTATTATGATAACGCTCTTATCGTCCATTGAAACGCAAAATAAAAGATAGATTGGAAACAATCGGTCG
Source organism: Catocala sponsa (assembly GCA_963564715.1). Lineage (NCBI taxonomy): Eukaryota > Metazoa > Arthropoda > Insecta > Lepidoptera > Erebidae > Catocala > Catocala sponsa. The sequence continues at coordinate 20,316,311 of OY751348.1, read as the reverse complement.
ATACGTGCCTATACTTACTCTTGTATATTCGGAAGAAGTAGATAACACTGTAATATACTCAAATTGTAGTATTTGAGTAGTAGAGCTTCGCAGATTTCAGCATGAATGGGCCGGCTCGACCGGGGAAGGACTACCCTCTCACAGAATATCGACGTGAAATACCAGTATTCCTACTGTTGTCTTTCGTTCGGTGAGTGAGAGTACCGGAGGCCCAATCACTCCCTTACCCCCTTCCCGCTCCTTCTTCCCACTTCCTTTCCTAAAGAGTCGGCTACGTGCTAGTGATGCCTCTGATGTTGCAGGCGTCCATAAGCTACGGTGACCACTTACCATCAGGTGGGCCGTATGCTTATTTGCTACTTAAGTTGTATAAAAAAAGCTTTTTTCACGTAATAGAGAGTAATATATAATAACAGCCCAATTAAACTGTCCCACTGTTGGGCAGAAGAGATCCGCTCTTCTCAGTATTACAAGGGTTAGACTTTAGCCTACCACGCTGGCCCAGTGCGGGTTGGCAGACTTCCCATATCATCGAGAACATTATTCAGAACTCTGAGACATGCAGGTTTCCTCACGATGTTTTCATTCACCGTTAAAGCAAGCGATAATTAACTATTTAATACGCATATAACTTCGAAAAGTCAGAGATGCGCGCCTTGGGTTCGAACTCGAGACCTCTGCGTGGCAGTCCAACGAATTCCCACTAGGCTAACGCTGCAGTAGTTTATAATATTAGTATAGATTAAAAAAGAACCCCTTGATCATTTCTGCACAGCACGGTCCAATTATTATGATAGTACGTCTTGGAGAAGGAAGAAAATTCTTAGTATTTGATTATCAGTGTTTGATTTACGATCTATCTGTCTGCCGCAAACTGATAACTTGTCGGTAACTGTGTTGTGGGTTCGATTACCATACAGGACAAAAATTTGTTTCTTAAAAAATGTATCCCGAATCTGATGTTTCTTTTTAAATCTGTTCTTTTTCTGTTTTGTGAAGTTTCCCGGATATGTACAGGAATTATGCCTGAAGCCAATTTTTTTCTTTTCAAATATTATATACTTAAATATTTTAGACTATGTATATTGTATATTTTAAAGGGTAGTATTTAACTGCACAGCAAAAAAATACTAATTGCGCAGCAAAAAAGCTAATTGATCAGCAACTCATGGCCAGCAAACTTTAAAGAGATCAAACTAAGTCGATGGAGCCCCGCTTCGCGGGACTCCTATTATTGGGTGGGTTTAAAAAAAAGGAACCTAACATAACTTCCGAGACCGAATGCAGTGATTTGAGGCGTATAGATGCTCGTTATGCCGTGCAATATTTGCTGACCAATTAGTATTTTTGCTGATCATTATATTTAATCCCTATTTTAAATAATATAAATATACCTGTCTATTGTAGATTACTAATTTTGTATAGGTACCAAGATATTAAATAATAGGTATCTACTTATTTTGAATCCATACCTACATTTCTTCAGGCAATTAAAATATAGATGCACTTATTAAGTTAGTGTTATATTTTCACATTATTTTTATTACTTTGATATGCATAAATGCACCTTAAAAATAATTCTATCGACGGGCAGCAATAACATAAATAATTCAATTTATGAGTCTTACAATATAATTTTATAATATAATTTCACTGGCTCACTATTACAAGGTTCTATGTTATTTTTTTTTACTTTGGGGAAATGAGGTTTAAAATTTGCATATTATCAGTAAAAATAACTTAAAAAGTAACTTAGACCTATTTGCGAATTAATATTGTGAGGTGGTAAGTGCTTCCATCTATTACTATATTATCTTATCTTATCTTATGTAGGGGCCAGTCAGTGCAGACCGGCGACACTTCGACCCAGTGGGATCTTTTGTGTCGACACTCTCCCAATAACGACTGCCATAGAAGTTCATGGCAGCCGGGACCAACGGCTTAACGTGCTTTGCGAGGCACGGAGCAGGGGATAATTGTCAATCAATACGCACATCATTTCGAAAAGTCATATAACTTTCCGAAAGTCAGAGGTGCGCGTCGTGGGTTCGAACCCGAGACCTTCTGCATTGCAGTCTGTTGGTCTCCCCACTGAGCTATCGCTGCTCTATTACTATATTAGTCTAAGCAAAAAGGAATGATATATCTAATATATAAAATTCTCGTGTCACGGGGTTCGAACTTGAACTCCTCCGAAACGGCTCGACCGATTTTTGTGATCCTTAGCGTGATTGTCGGCCAGGGTGGAGAATCGGCCAACATCTATTTTTCATCCCCCTAAATGTTAAGGGTAGTCCACCCCTAAATTTTATTTTTAATTTTTAGGCAAAATTTTTTGTTTTTATTTTTTTATGACACAGCATACAAAAATACATACAACCCTAAATTTTCACCCCTCTACGATCAACCCTTATATTTAATCTATATATAGAAAGGAAGATGTCCTGACTGACTGACTTAGAGACAACGCACAGCCTAAACCGCTGGTCGTAGGAACTTGAAATTTGGAGAGCATGTGTGTTTTAATTTGTAGAGGTGAACTAAGAAAGGATCTTTTGAAATTCCACCCCTAAGGGGGTGAAATAGGGGGATGAAGTTTATATGGAATTTGCTCATTTCTGGACTTATAAGTATAAAAATAGGTATACAAGTTATTGATTATAATTAAAACTACTTGTGTTGGTAAAATGGACAAAACTCCCCCTAAAAAGGTAAAATGGAGGGGTAAAGTTTGTATGGAAATTTTCTCATTTCTCGATTTAGAAGTATGAAAATTGGTATATTGGGTCCTGATTACAAACAAAAATGATCTATGTAAGTGGAATGGACAAAACTCCCCCATAGAGGGGTAAAATGGGGGGGGTAAAGTTTGTAACGAAATTTTCTCATTTCTGGACTGGAGCTGGACTGGAGTAGTATGAAAATATTATTATAAGTAAAACCCGAATTGATTGTCAAATTCCAAATTAACGCGAGCGAAGCCGCGGGCAAAATCTAGTAGAACTATACAATATTCATAACTAATTTTTTTTTTCAAAAATTTCACATAGTACCTTGTAATATTGGACCAGCGATTTGTTAGTAAAGAAATGGGAGAACCAAATAAATTCCTTGTCGTTATTTCGATAGATTACAAAATTTCGAGCTGAACACAATAATTTACATTCATGCCATCTAGTACAGTAAGCAATCAACTATGTAGACAGCAGATTTAGAATAACCAGCTAAGATTTTTTCTTAGTGAATAGTTTGTAAATTGGACATATTGCCCTTAATATTCGAATAGAGGTTAATATTTACATAACTTTCCGTGTATTTGGATCTGCCACATCATATTATCACATCAGAGCAAATAAACATCACTTAGATTAAACTAACACTTAGAGTTACTGATATGGACTACAAGATGGCGCTATAGCAACTTATAGTCGGGCTGGGTCAGTATAATGATAAGAGCTTTGTTTCATACTATAAACTTGTATATTTGACACACACACATAACATATTATTACAAGAGAAAGCTTACAGTCTTGTTATGTCCGCCATACTTGAGTAAGTGTAATCCAAAGATATTGTAGAACTAGTGTCTGTGTAATTCAAGCAAGGCGCATGCGCGGGAGTGCGTTCGGATACGCAAACACGAGTTGGCGAGTAACGCGTAGGCGCCTTGCCACGGCCCGGTACGAAGGATACGGAGTTGTCGACGTTCGAAATACTTCGGATACACATACATCCGCTATAAACTTTTAAATTAGCTAATCTAAGGTGGTCGTTAGACACCCTTTGTTTGGTTACTGAAGTTTGACTGCGTAAATGGCATACTGCTATAAGTGATTGTTTCGGCATCGCTACATTACGAACCCCACACGAAACAAAGTCCACAAATAGTTGTTTAAGACTGCGCCGAGCGAAATGTGCCAAAACAGGCGGTCACAGTTAAGTGAATAAAATCAACACATTTTGTTTAATGCAAATATAAAATATACATTTACCATAACAATGAATGTGTTTACAATTAGGTACTCCGTGTAAAAAACTTAAAATAATTAATATTTTCGCCTACAAAATTACGTAAATTTGGAAAAACGTAAGTGTCATTAGGTATCTATCTTAAGCTCGGCGCAGTCTTAGGCTGGCCACATACATTCGATTTCCTAACACGTCATTTCGATTCGGAATTCCGTGAGACTAGCGCACACTTTAGTTTTGCTTCATTCGGAATGTATACTGTCAGTACGGATAGTGAAAGCGTAGTGAAAACACGACGATGGAGGACGAAGATTTATTAGCAATTGCATTTCAATAGTAAACAATTATAACAATATTTAACAGTTATCAACAATAATAAAACAACATTAAATAAAATAAACATATTTAAACGAAATTATGTCAATAGTGTGAACCATACCTCTTTAAATACCTGTTCGCAGGCCAAATCTATACTAATATAATAAAGCTGAAGAGTTTGTTTGTTTGAACGCGCTAATCTCAGAAACTACTGATTCGATTTGAAAAATTATTTTAGTATTGGATAGCCTATTTATCGAGGAAGGCTATATGCTATATAACATCACGCTACGACCCAAAGGGGCGGCGCAGTAACGATAAACGCGGCTGAAACCACGGGAACATATAGTCTTTTATATCTCTGTTGTGGTAGTCCTTGTCGTGTATATTCCACAAGCAAGGGTATTTTTCAATAGACAATATTAATGTTTCTGCCTCACACATTGTATCTATCGTTTACGTACGTACGATGCGCGAAGCGCGGGCGCGGTACCGAATGAGAATTTCCGAACGAGTGCGCCCGCGCCCGCGCCGACACAAACAAAATGTATGCAAGGACTGCATTCCGCATGACGTCATTAGGTTTTTTCCGAATGGTTTCTCCTAACGCACGGGCTTGCATTCGAAACGTACTTACGGATTTTTTTCCGTTCCGAAAAAAAGCGAACGTGTGTGGTAGTTAGTGTATTTTATATTGATTCCATGCATTCGGAGCTCTGAATATGGAAAACGAATACGGAAAACGAAGTATGTGGCCAGCCTAAAGCGCGAGTTGCCTTCATAATGCAAAATTATATGAAGGCTGTATTCATCCTAACTAATATTATAAATGCGAAAATGAGTTTGTTTGTTTGTTTGTTTATTACGCTTTCACGCCTTAACAACTCAACTGATCAACATGAAATTTTGCATACACGTTGTCAGGGGTACAGAATAGGACATAGGGTACCTTTCATTCAGAAAAAATCACTGTTGCAAACCTAACCTAACCTAACCTACATTTACGCGAGCGAAGCCGCGGGTGAAATCTAGTATGGAATAAAGCAAAATCAAGAGAAGTCACCAAAGGAGACCGTCCATATTCGGCTTGTACGTGGATAATCGTTTTATATACAAAGTAAAATATTAAAAGTTTTGTTTTAATCCTAAACCTAATCCTAACTTCCTAACTAATATTATAAAATCGAAAATGAGTTTGTTTGTTTGTTACCTTTTCATGCCTAAACCACTGAACCGATCATCCTGAAATTTTGCATATACCTTGTCAGGTGTACAGAAACGGACATAGGCTACCTTCCATCCCAAAAAAATTACTGTTCCCGAGGAAAACAACGATAACATTCTTATGCTAATAGATGGCGCCACGTGTCTTTCGAATCATGATTGAATTATATTATTACAAGCAGAGTACAACCCGAATCGATTGTCAAATTCTAAATTAACTCGAGCGAAGCCGCGGGCAAAACCTAGTAGCGACAAACTTGCCAGCATGAAAACGATCAACTATTCACATGTCATAATACGAAACAAAACCAGGCAGTTATTTGAATTGCCTGAAACTTGACAGGTTTTATAAAAGTTTGTAATAGGGCCCTAGTTCCAGCGACTTTTGATATTGAATCTAGCGACTCGAATTTATAGGAATTGGCAACACTGCGCGCAACACTAATAAAATATTCAATTATTCACGCGTCTCATTTCGACGACGGCGGACATTTTTATAACGTGCAAAAGAAAAAATGAATAACAGGAGAGCTCGGTAAGTATTCTTATGAAATTATATTAAATAATTACTAACAAATAACTATAGTGTTTGTGTAAAGTGTATTTTACGTGTAATGTAAGAATTATGTTAGTAAAAATCGTTTCAAACTTTTGTAGTAATGAAATTCAAACAAACTTAACCCATTCAATGCGGCGGACGCCGATCGGCGTAATGTATAGTTGTTTTATATTTTACCCAAATTTAAAGATATTATATTAATAAAACAACAAATGTGTTTGGAGTTTTTAGATATTTTGGTTCAAGAAATGTTGAGTTTTCTTACTCTGGTGCGGAAAACGCCAATCGGCGTGTTCCAGGGATTGACAACTATTGATTTATAAAATGTCGTATTACCATAACATATGTATGTAGTCTGTGATAAATATTAGTTATGTTTTGTTTATAATTATCAATGTACTGTTATATTCATTGTTCATATTTATTCACAATTAATTGCACTTTTCAAACTGTAAAAAGCTTTTCAAAGCATGTGTATATATACTTGTTTTTATTAATATACGACTATATATGTTTATTTTTCTAACTTTCTTTACTACAACACGAAACGACGAACTATTTAAATTACACAATGATTTTTTCAACTATAGTCAATGTTTGCCGCTAAATATAATAAATAATTATTGGGTATCAACTTCTGTACAGGCCGGATATGATACGGGTGTAATCTCAGAACACTTATACTCAGAGAGAAGAATGACAACTTCATACAAAATTTGTGAGGCAATTTTTCCTTAGCGTCTTGCGCCATCTATATTCAGCCCACACAAAACTATCGTTATCGTGGTGTGAAGGTATATTATAAAGCTATATGTGTATGTATATCTATTTGCTTGTCATTATTATAGGTTCAAAATTCACTGTATTTTTCGAAGAGTTCTTTGAAGTTAATGTGCATGCCGATTTAGATTTGTTATGTTATTCTATAGAAATCTGGTTATTAATAAAATCAGCGTTCACATAGGTATTCAAAGAAAAAATTAATCGAAAAACACAGTTTAGATAGTTCAATAAAATATGTATATAACTTTATTAAAAAAGGTTTATTTGTGATTTTGTGAATACATACAAATCTTACTATGAATATAGGTACTCGACACTGTTGCTAATTTACCGACTTTGTCGCTAGCGACAAAGTCGGTAAATTGGCAACAGAAATGATTTCTAGAAATGACGACTTTCGTGTATGTCTTAGCGACAAAAAATAAAATTTGTCGCTATAAATTTTTTAGCCACTTATCTGGCGACTTTTGGAGTACAAATGAAAAAAAATTTCAGGGCATGTAATAAGTATATTTTTTGTTAATTCGACACAGAATTATACAATGCGAAGAGATATATATGGGGAAAATTATAAAATCTCCAGGTTTTCGGCAGAAAACGACAAAAAAAAAAGGTCAGTCCGCCTACTGTGGACGATCCACAGGTAGACAGGCTGCCTTTTTTTTTAGGATTTCACTACCTAAAAGTCGGTAAATCAGACCAGAATCAGTTTTAGCGACTTTCTGGCGACTTTTGATATTGAATCTAGCGACTCGATTTCACAAGAATTGGCAACACTGGTACTCGATTATTGTCTTTGACCGTACATGTGCATAAATACTATATCCGACTGATTTATTGGAACTCATATTGTAAAACAACAAAAACAATGTAAGAGTCACTTTTTCACAACTTGAGTCTATATCTCACAAAATAACACTTGATTTCACCAAACAACGGAGTAACAGGGTGCTCGACTCATCGTTTTTAATGCAGGAGAAATCAAAACTAGTTTATATAACGAAAATAAACCGAAATTACAAGATAAACGGTGCGCAGGCGGTGGCAGACATATTTTGTCTGTTAGTGTTGCTAGTAAATAACACGAAATTAATTGTAAATATTTATATATTTAATTATCTTTTTTATACTTCGATTAAGATACTTTCTATTGTTTAATTATCAAAAATATAATTCATAATTATTTCCAAGGTTTTTACATTGTAGTTGTAATAAATTAAAATAAAATCATTTTTAAGCCGTTGATACTTTGGTGTTGCAATATTTAAAAATAATAAAATTCAGCCCCCGTAGGTATAAACTTAGCCCCATACAGAGTTGAGAGGGCCTGGGTGTAATCCACAAGCACGCAGCACGCGCCACACCTGCATTACACCGAGAATGGTGGTGGCCCAGCGTGTACCTACTCGTCCTTGGGTTATTCCGTCCTACAATTTGAATAGGTACCTAACGGTATCCACATCTGGGGCACAGTAAATGTCTTCAAAGTAAACAAAAAAGGGGTGTACTATGCCAAATCGAAAGCCAAATAATCGAATATCAATTGATCGACCACTATAGGTCGAACGTATAAATACTCGAACGTTCATAATATCGAATGGATAATAAATCGAACATTTAATATATCGTACACTCAATACATCGAGTGTTCAAAATATCGAATGTTTATTTGATCGAAAGTTCAACGCATGACGATTCATTTTATCCAAATATCATCATACTGAATAGTTTTTCAAGAAAAACACAAAAAATACTAATAGATCTCATTTTAGTCTTTAATTATTATTATCTTTTATGGGTGCACTTTACAATGTTTTGTGAATTGCAATTGCACGGAGAAATTCTAATAAATCCTTACTATGTTTATTTATGAGGTGAAAACAATATTACAATGAATGAGGGTACGGCTCGCTTGATAGACCCAGTCAAATCATTCAGCGAAATGAGGCCAAAATCCAAATAAAAAAGCAGCATCGCAAATTATACGTCGCGCAAGAAGAAAAGAAATGCTAAAGGAACCCACTACTTTGGATGATATAAACATTATAAACATCCCGGATAGATTGCAGAAAGTTGATGGTAAAAGATTTTTAGGGCGTCAAGTTAAGGTCAGTATGATGATATTTGGATAGAATGAATACGTCATGCGGTGAACGCTCGATCAAACAAACATTCGATATTTTGAACACTTGATGTATTGAATGTAATTATATTAAATGTTCGATTTATTATCCATTCGATATTATGAACGTTCGAGTATTTAGACGTTCGAATTACTTATAGCGGTCCATCAACTGATATTCGATTATTTGGCTTTCGATTTGGCGTAGCACACCCATAAAAAAGTGGTATTTTGTAAAAATACACGTGCATGGCTGGTAGTGTTGTTTACGTATCGATTAGAATATGCCGATATTTATAAATCGATAAAAAAGAAAATGCAATATCTTCGTAAAAATAATGTATACAAATTTAATTCTTGCGGTTTTCCAAAATAAATAGAATATAATATATAATATACATGTTTATGAAATGAAAACATAAAATGGTGTGTAACCTCTGATAATATGCGGAGTTATCAACTATATCAATTTCTATGCTTTAAAAAGGATGTTTATAAGATGAGAGAGCACAAAAGAAACATTTATCAAATAAAGACAAATTACTCACCATTTATATCCATAATCGAAAAAAGGACACCGCAGATATTTCTTTTCAACAAATCTTTGCGGATCTTAAGTATATAAAACTGGCTAAATTAATTAAATAAATTATTCTGCTCTCTAGAAACCGTCGTTATTGCAACAATTATGGCGCATTACTGGAGATTTCTCATGGATTTAAAATTAATAAATTCAAATTCATAACAAAATGCTGAAAACGCCGATTGGAGTCTTTTTATCAAGTGCGGCTGACCCGATCGGCGTTTACGTTAAATATGAGCCGATTCTGTCTAGTGAAAGCAAAATTTGTTGCCGCATTGAATGGGTTAAGTTATGAATTGTGTTATTATTATTATGTTTGTATCTTGTATTTATAAAGATAAGTCATTAGACTCATTAGAGAATATATTATAAAGCAAAATTTATAAATTAGTTTCTTAAATTATAGTTTAGTTACATCATAATTGTAATTCAAATCATGCTATTGAAATTACTCGGTGGACGCCATACCAGAATTATTATTTAGGATACTAGAGATGAGGCGTATTTACTTCAACAGGTTTTAATACTAGGTTTCATGAAAGACGTATGAGGTCCGAGTCTCTCGTTTGCGTACAAACAAGAATCGAGTATTTAGAAGTACTAACAAAATCTAGTGCAAAGTTACCAACACGAACAGAAGCACCCGTTTCCGAACTCGTAATAAAAGATCGCTAAGCCAAGACGCGAATGCATACGCGTTCGATGTATACGTGTGTGAGTGAGGCGCTTGCACATGCCAAATGAAAGTCAGCCTAATATTGTGAGAATTAAGACACTTTTTGAATTCACTGAATTCCTAATACTCGTAACCTTGCAAGACGCGTTCGACTGACACTTGTGTGAGTGAGTGAAATGAATCTAATCACAGATAGGTACATAATACCTAGATATCCAATGACAATAGCTTATAACTTAAAAAATCACTCATTATTCATTAAAAAGCTGTCAGTCCTAAGCCTGTAAAAGTATGAAGGGAAGTTTTCAATAGTTAATACTGCTATTAGTTTCATTTAAACATTTTTGATTAAATCTATACACAAATATTCAGTCCTACTCATAAAAATTCGGTATCCTGTATTTTATCAATTTCGTTTTTGGTGACACTGCAACGCGTACTTCTAAATACTCGTGGAGCTAGTCTATGGAACCAGTATTTACACGTAGGTACTCGTACTCGTAAGACTTGGTACATATTTTAACGCGTCGTATGACTCACCTCTAGGATACTACGTTTCTATCGCGCGTAGGGTCGGACGCTTGGCAATTGAATATCGATAAAACTGCAGTTATTACTGAAGTAGCAAAGAAGCTCACGACACACTTGATGACTGATTTTTATCATATTTAAATTGTAATGCTAGAAAAAGAACCTTTTAACTAACTTCAAAAAAAGGAAGGTGGAAGGAAGTTCGTCACACGTTTTACAGACAAAACAAAAAAGGGGTACTAATGTTCTTAGTTACAAAATATTAAATTTTTTTTAGTCTCGCCCGTCTTCGATCTACGAGCTCAGGGAGTAGTCGGTCGCGCTCGGCCACTCCATCGAACCACCAGGGGCCAATCAGCCAGCCAGCAGCTTGGAGGGCCATTATGCTCGGTGCTCTTGCCGGGTGCGAGATAAGGGAACCGGAACTCTCGCCTCCCCGGTAAATGAAATCATAATTTTTTACTTTTCTTTTTCCAATGTATTTTACGATTTAGTAATTTTATTTGTTTATAGGAAGATCCGAGCAATAACGGTCGACTGTACACCAGGGGGCTCTATCAATGAGGGCCAAGATGTCCTTTCGTACAAGAGCCCTGGTGGCAGTCTTCGAAAATCACCCGAGCTGATTCGGTAAGCTATTTTTTTTATATTTCTAGCTGTCGATGCAGGTTCAAAAGCTGTTTGCAATTTATAATATTATTATTATATTTTCTGTCTTGCTTGCTACGGTGGTCTAGTGGTTGAGTATGGTGACTGTACATCATAATGAACAGTCTCCATACAGTGTATGTCTATGCGGGCAGTGATCCTACAAATTCATAAGTTTGTAGAATCACTGCCCGCATAGAGCAAACATTTGTGATGTTTCTAATTTTTAGCAATTGCAAACAAATGTATGCAGTTTGGAACTAGACAGCGCTGTGTGTAAATGGCTCGAAAGTTATTGTTTTAATTTCATATTATTTATATTTGTTCTAGTGATAACGTGGTGGAGAGGATCGAGGCACTGGACATCCCTGAGTGCGAGATCGAAGACGCCCTGCAGAGGGACCTGCGCCACATTACCCGCTGGGTGCCGGAGATCTCCGGAGCGAGTCTGCAGCGACCGTCAACGTCGGGAGCGATGCCTACGCCGCTAGTAGACTATAGTGATGGCAGTGGCTTCGATAGTGACTGGGACGACGAGTTCGAACCGTCATCTATTGAAGCCGCTGCGCCTAAGGATATCCCTGACGACGCAGCCCTGGACGCGCCGGTCAGGGATATTGTAGAAGCTGTTGGAAGAGGTATAGACGACGAAGCCGATCGACTCTTGGGCATGTCGCCAAATTTTACATGGTGCGAAGACTTTGAGTTGTTCAGAGGGGTTCCTGAACAATTTTCAGGACCTACTCCTGGACCACTCAGAGACTACGATTCGGCTTATGATGCCTTTGTCGACATATGGGACAAAGACATTATAGACTGTATCGTCTGTGAAACTAATCGATATGCCCAAAAGACGATCGAAGAATTGAATGCAAAGGGAACCTTGGCACGATTATCTCGTTTGCATAGGTGGGAGCCCACTAACGCAGACGAGATCATGGTTCTCTTTGCAATTTTTCAATTTATGGCCATCGATCCGCGTACATCACAGGACGAATATTGGAAAAAGGGGTCCTAAGTATGTCAGTATTTAGGACCCTTATGACCTATAATCGTTACATTTTGTTGAACAAATTTCTCCATTTTGTCGACAATTCTGACCCTGGTCGGGATGGGGCAATAGGTTCAACAAAAGTGTTGTCGCGGAGACTTTTAAAACTGGCCCCTATAATTGCGCATTTAGGATACAAATTTGATTCGCTATATCAGTTAAAGTCTCATATTTCCATTGACGAGTCTTTGACCTTATTCAGGGGCCGCCTGTCTTGGCTCCAGACAATAAGGTCAAAGGCTGCGCGATTTGGAATCAAGTCGTATGAGCTGTGTGAATCGGACACTGGTTATATGGCTCGGTTCCAAATTTACACTGGGAAGACAGATGAGGTTTTAACGGATATGCAAATCAGTGTTGATCTAGGACAAAAAATTACGAAGACAGTCCTTGAGCTTTTGCAAGGCCTTGAAAATCGGGGTCATTGTGTCACGATGGATAATTTTTACAATTGTCCATCGCTGGCACGATACCTTAAGAGTTTAGGCTTTGATTGCTTAGGGACTCTTCGTACGAATCGTCGGTATGTGCCCAATGAAATCGCGAAAGTGCCCGAAAACGTGCCGAAGGGGACTATTATATCTCGCCATTCTGGAGACGTTTCAATCGTGTCGTGGAGGGACTCCAAATTGGTAAGTATAATATCTACCTACCACAATGCGGACACTTACGTTGGATCGAGGGCTGGTAAGAGAGTTGTTAAGCCTGTGTGTGTAAGGGATTATAACAAATACATGGGGGGAATTGATCTAAAAGATCAAAAACTCTCTATGTATTTGCTAGAGCGCAAGAGGGGAGTAAAATGGTATATGAAATTGTTTAAACGGTTGATGAATATAAGTATTTTGAATAGTATGATAATGTTTAGGTGCTCTCGAGAACGGCGTGGACAATTGCCAATGACGCATCGTGAGTTCCGCTATGCGCTTGCCGAATCTCTAATTGAGAAGCATCGCTTTTCTCAAAAAGAGGTTCAAGAACCTGTAGGGGAGCTTACAAGGCTGAGGCGGGATATTATTCACGACCCGTCTTACCATCCCGGGAGCAAGAATAGAAGGAGATGTCGTGTATGTTATGTGAGGACGAAAACTACTAAAAATTCTCATTTCCGCTGTGTCCCTTGCGACGTATTCTTGTGTCTTGGCAGCTGTTGGAAGGAGTGGCATACACTCGAGGAGTTGCAGACACAAGAAGAACGTGGGCGAAGGAGACGACGTGATGAGTGAGAATTTTTATTGGCTATGGAAGATGATGAAAGGAATGATCAGCACTGTATCCTAAATGCCAATTATAGTTCGTCGTCCACAACTTTTTCAACATGCTTCTAAAAAGAGTTTTTGACTGTTTTAATAAAAGTTTCGTACTGACAATGTTCTATGAATTTGTTGCTAGGTATTAGATTATATTTCTTATGTCAAATTTCTCTTTTATTTTCAAATTGTACTCAAGTTATAAACGTTTTCATTGAATGTCTTTACGTACCTATTAAGTCAACTATAAGCTTTCAGAAACAAAAAATGAATTAAATTTTGAGCCAATAACATTGAAGTTATAGCAAATTAAGTAGAAGTAACAAGTTAATAACTCGACAAATATTTAAGGCGGTCACTTGCCGATGGGTGACTGTACGATACATTCTTGCCCATTCTACGGTTGACAGATGGATTCGTCGAATGGACGAGAATGTTCTTTTTTATTCAATTACATTTGTTTTACATAGATTTGTATAATAATCTTAATCTAATACAAGGGTGCATAATACCTTACCAGGGTCTTACCTGAACTAAGATAAACCTGTATCTCAGGTGTAAGATGTGCAAAGTTTAAGTCAGTTAGATTAAACTACGGACTACAATCATGCCTTGTCTTGATTATGTATGTACATGTAAGTGGATGCTCCTGTTTATCATACTGCTGCTTTAGAGGCTACCATCAAATTTTATTAAATGCTTGAGTATGTTCAGTAGTAATTCATGGAGAAATGGTTGCAGCACCTTACAGTTATGATTTGTAAACAAAATTTTATTGTATACTTGGCGATTAAAAAGAGTGGCCATGAGTTTCTTGCCCGTTCTTCTCATGAGCCCTACAACCCTTGCTTTGCTGAATGTGACAGTAAAAGTAAATTCACAGAAAACATTTTGTGTAACTTTGACATTCATAAGTGTTACCTTATAACCTAACTTGAATATATTAATTTTTGATTTGATTTTTTAAATATATATTTCCAAAACGTTACAATTTACATAATAACGCTAGCTCTTAATATTAATTACTGTATACATATTATAAATAGCGTACGTATCTTAAAACAATTAGCAATGTTTCCATTTCGACGTAAGTCAGTTTTTGTAGACATTTGTTTAAGGATTGATATAATTTTTGCAATGTGCATTTTTTATTTATTTTGTGATATAAATAAGGCCCTAAGAAAGTAAACAATCTATCTAAGAAAAATTGTGTTATCTTAAGTTTGTATTCGCAAACTTTATATTTGTGTCTAATGGCGGCTGTACACACTCGCCGAGACACCCCGAGACAGGCCGAGAGCGAGAATGTACATGGTGCTCTCGTATTATCTCGCTCTCTTGCGCCTCGCCTCGGTCGGCTTCGGTCGCTTGTCGATTTTTTGCGCACGAGTCAAAGGATCTCGTTGCAGTACTATCAAATGGAACCATTTTCCATGGTGTTTCTGAAATATAAATATATACAACTACTAGTAATATAGGTATACACACATTAACTTACCATGTTTGTTCTTAAGTTTTAAATATATATCTAGGTACCTGTTTCTATTGCGGTGCATAGTAACCATCCACCATCTTCTTCTTCGCCATGTGTTAAGAATTTTCTTTTTGTAGTAAATTTGTAAGAAATTATAATAGCTCACAGCACAAAGACAAACAGCAGCAGCAATTTCTACGTCCATTACTGCGGGAATCTTCAGTACGAATGAAAAAACGAGTGTGTACGGTACGGCGAGACATTCTCGACGAGTGTGTACAGCCGACATAATATCAATGGAAATTTTTATAAAAGGTAAAGTAGTGTTGTTTTATCAGAGTGTGCAAAATGAATATTTGGCATACATTTATTTTAATTTCGACATTTCAATTCATCGTCATCATTCATCATTAGCATTTATAGTTATGACCACGAGTTTCCCTGAAAGATCGATTTAAAGAAATAGGCATACTTACTGTTTCGTCGCAATATATATTTGCTAACGTTATGTTTATTAAACATAATCTTTACTTATATAATAAGAATAGTGATATCCATAACGTAAACACTAGAAATAAGCATAAGTTAGTATGCCCATATCATCGTTTACATAAAGTTCACAATACATTTGCGGGACTCCGTATACGTTTTTTTAATAAACTACCTATTAATATAATTAATTTACCATTGTTTAAATTTAAAAACGCCGTTAAAATACAACTTATTCGGAAGGGTCACTATTCAGTCAACGACTACTTAAATGACAAAAACTCATGGAGCTAATGGCTTGTTGCATACAGGATTCAAAGATCTGTATTACTTACTAGCTGTTATCTGCGACTTCGTCCGCGTAGATTTTAACTAAAAAGTGTTTGTCTCCGCGGAACTCTATTTTTTCTAAAATTAAAGTAGCCTCGGAGTCGCGTGCGGCGCACGATATCGAGTGCACGTATGCTTTATTATTCCGATGTTTGGTTTTATTTTTACCTACTCACCTTAAAAATTATAATTATAAATGAGTGATAGTGAAAAAGAAACGAATAGTTTGAGTGTAAATAGTGATGAAGAAGTGGAAGAGATGATGCAGCAACATATCAATGAGCAGATACCCAACCAGCGTTTTGTAGGAAAGAGAATGAGAGAAGAAAGTGAAGTCGAAGATGTTAACGAAGAAGAAGAATTTCTTACTGTCAGGAGAAGTTCAAAGCGATTAATTCGAAGCTCGTCCTTAGAAAATACAAACAACTTTAATCAGGAGGTGAGCAGTGAGACAAGCGAAGTGTGTATTACTTCTAAAAAGATATTGCCTAAACATAGCAAAACTTCTAAGAGAAGAACATATCCAGGGTATTACTAGAATTAAGTTTAAAAACCCTTATAGGGTAGTCGTAGAATTTACAAAACGAGAAGAAGCTGTAAAATTAATGTCTTGCAAAAGAATGGAAGAGCTTGACTACCGTTGCCAATATACTCAAGAAATTAATTTATCATATGGTCTAGTTAAAAACGTAGATTTAGACATTGAGTTAGAAGAAATACACAAAGAACTATCTAGTGAGTATGAGTTGATTTCAATCAGACGTATGAAAAGATATTCTGAAGGTAAATGGATAGATAGCGAATCGATAAGCGTATGTTTTAAGGGCCATATCTTACCTCCGTATATACATATATGGAGACGGTTGTAGGTTCAAGGTGGAGCCGTATGTGTTCCCGGTAACTCAGTGTTCTGGTTGCTGGAAGTATGGACATCTAATAAATCAATGCCCTACAAAGAAAATCATTTGTCCTAAATGTGGAGGACTACATTCTAACTGTGAAACATCAAGATATGTGTGTGTTAATTGCAAAGGAGCACACATGTCACTAGATAAAAGCTGCCCAATGTTTACAAAAGAGAAAAACATTCGTAAGATAATGTAACAGGATAATTGTACCTATAGAGTGGCGTTGAAGACATATTTAAACAAACAGCATACTAGCGAAATGTTAATAGATGAAAATACTAACAGCAGTATTTTAAACACTGCACAAATAGCCGATACAAATAATTCAAACAAGACGTATAAAGATGCTTTGCTTAGTGGCGCAAATGGTAATTTAAATCAAGAAGGTGATATAGTAACAAATGCAAAAGAAAAGCTGCTTAAAACAAAGGAAAAAGATAAAATCAATAAAGAAAAGAATAGGAAAACTCCGTATGAAGATTACGTAGAGAGAGACTTACTAATAACTAATGAGAATATTGACGAAAAGGCCCAAGATAAGGAAGAAGAAGAGAAAATAAGAAAAATAAGCTATTTTAAAGTCTTACTAGATAAACTAAAGGATATTATATTCACCAATTCTTCTTTAGGAGAAAAAGTCTTTGCAGTAGTTAAGTTATTAATAGAAGAGGTAAAAAAATATTGTATGGAGAGACTTACAGAAACTGAGTGGGTAAATAGTATTTTCAGTATGTTTAAATATGGCTAATCTCTTTTCTAGTGATAGTAAGCTTAACATTATACAGTGGAATGCTCAGAGTATAAAGCCGAAGCGTTTAGAATTCGAGTCCCTGTTACATCAAGAAAATATTCACTTGGCTATTTTAAGCGAGACATGGCTGAATATAGACACCGAGTTTAACATTAGTGGATATTATACATGTAGCAGGGATAGGGATGACTCGTACGGTGGTGTAGCACTCGTAATACATAGGTCATTAAAGATTCAATCATCATCTTACAGGTTAACAAACACAGGAATAGAAATAATCCATATTAAGTTACTTAATAGTTCTAGTTTAGAAAATGTTATCTCAGTATACTGCCCATCTAGCGTCGGTACTACCCAGTTAGACTGGGATAGCTTGTTTAGTTTTTTCTCTAGTAAATCTTTAATAGCGGGTGACTTTAATGGGCACCATACAAACTGGTCATTTAAAAACGATACGAGGGGCGAACAAATTTTAAGTTCAGCTATTGATAATGGATATGTTCCTTTGAATGACGGCAATGTAACTAGATTAAAATTAGTCAATGGTTTTCTTCAGAAGTCAAGCCCTGACATAACGTTTATGTCCGCTGATGTTGCTATTAATTTCAAGTGGGCTGTAATTAATGAGAACCTCGGCAGCGATCATTTGATCATTAAAATAGCGTTAAACTATAATCGTTATGGATGCCACATTAGGAAACGAAATTTTAAGCTAGCTAACTGGGAGCAGTATACAGAGACTCTTAGAATTACGTTTAATCATTCAGATACAACCAATCTTACTGTTCAAGAAAAGTACAATTATTTTATTGAGCAAGTCAATTACGCGGCCGATCGAAGCATACCTATGATAAAAATATGTACAGACCCTACTACTAAATTTCAACCAAAATCATGGTGGAATCAAGAGATCTCGAAGTCTGTTGCTCAACGTCGTCTACTGTTAAAACGTTTCAGACAAAATCCTACACCTGTAAATCTTTCGAGACTGGAACAAAAAATAAGTGAAACAAAACAGTTAATTAGGAGAGCTAAGTGTGGGAGTTGGCGTCAGTTTTGTGATAGCATCGATGAGACAATATCAGTCTTTGAAATGTGGCGTCGTATGTGTTGGACCAAAGGCTATAGGAAGAAACAATTTCAGCCTTCTGATCAACAAAAAGAGGAATTATTATGCAATCTAGCACCTGACTTTGTAATCCCTCAGATACCGAGTTTTAATTCAATAAACACCTCTCTAGAAACCAAATTTAATATAGATGAGATGTTAAAATGCCTTAAGAAGAAAGATACAGCTCCTGGAATTGATCTTATTACTTACTCTATGTTATACAATCTTCCAGTAGTAGCAAAATATTATCTGTTAGATATTTTCAATAAAATTTTTACTTTTAGTTATGTTACCCTACAATGGCGTTATATTAAAATTTTTCCTATTCCAAAGGCTAGAGCTGTAACTGGTGCAACCCCCAAACTTAGACCTATTGCTTTATTATCGTGTGTTTGTAAAACTTTTCACGCCATGATGACAAGACGTCTTGAGTGGTTCATAGAACACAATAAAATCTTATCACCAAAAACAACAGGTTTTAGGCGCGCACAGTCAACATTAGATTCTGTAGTTAGATTAATTTGCAATATTCAAATAGGTTTTTCTAAAAAATATTCGACACTCGCGTGCTTCTTAGACATTGATAATGCTTATAATAATGTTTTAACTAATAAAGTTGTTGACATATTGGAAGAATTAAATGTAGGTTCCAAAATATCTAAGTATATTTGGTCATATCTCAATGAAAGAAGGTTATTAATTGATATTAATTGCCATAGTACAAGCTCTGCTTAGTTTGGGCTAGATGGTGTTGTGTGTATGTGATAGAATATTAATGATAGTAGCAAAACAATATGTCGTTGGACGAATTGGTCAAGGTGATCCCCTATCACCCTTAATTTTTAATATAGTAACGTATAAAATTTGCAAATCAATTACAAATGTAGGAATATCTCAATATGCAGATGACTTCGTTCTTTATACATGTCATAAAAATTTTAGCTACAGTGTTAGTAATATGCAAAATTCGTTAGATAGAATATTTACAATTCTCCAAGACATTGGCCTTCAATTATCTGTTAACAAGTCAAAATATTTTGTTTTTAGCAGAGGACATAAAAAACACCAGGTTCGACTTCAAATTAATGATGTATCGCTTCAATCATCGGAAAATATTAAATATTTAGGCATATGGCTTGATAGATCATTGCGCTGGTCAAAAGATATTAACGAAATTAAACAATTAACTTTCAAGTATCTAAACCTATTAAAGTTTATATCAGGGTCTTCATGGGGTATACATCCAATTCATCTACGCAGAATGTATATAGCGTTGATTAGAAGTAGAATTGATTATGGTAGTTATATTTACGACAATAGCGCTAAGTTGCATATACAGAAATTGGATGTAGTTCAAAATCAGGCTTTAAGGATTGTTGGTGGATTTATTAAAAGCACGCCAATTCATGTCATGGAGAGCGAGTTAAGCATCCCACCTTTGTTTATACGTCGAGAGTATCTATCTTTTAAATATTTATTAAAGGCAAAATCTTGGTTAAATAATGAAACCATTACTTTATTAGAGGAGCTGAGCACGCTTTCCACGGGCAGATATTGGCTTTACAAAAAGAAACCTTTGTTAGTGACATCTTATAATAAAATTAAATCTGAAGATATTAGTTCTAGTTATCCTTTAGAAATGTTTGCCCTAGATACTTGGATTACAAACATTAAAATCTGTCAAGTTATTAGATTTACCTTAGATTGCGTTACATCTTATAAAAATAATTACAATCCTAATACAATTAAAAGCTATATTTTAGAAGAAATTTTTAATAAATATAATGGTTGGCATAAAATTTATACAGATGGGTCGAAAAGCCCTAGTGGTGTAGGTGCGGCCTTTTTAGATTATAATAATAATATAAGTATGTAGTAGTTATAAGAGTTGTAATACGAACTTGTGTATAATGACTTTGGAACTCACTGCAATTTCAGAGACATTACGTTATGTGAAAAATAATTATTATTTAGATAGGGTAGTCATTTTATCTGACAGTAAAAGTGCCCTATATCGTCTGGCTCGATGCGCCTCTGGACGCAGAGGTACTTCGATAGCCTATGATATTTTAAGTCTGATGTGTTGGTTCAGTAATAACAATGTTCAATTGAAGTAGCAGTGGGTGCCATCGCACATTGGTTTACAGGGGAATGAGCAGATAGATATGTTGGCCAAAAATGCAATTATAAACGGTTCATTAATTTATATGAAACCTTCAATTTTTGATATTTTACCTAAATTTAGTGACAATTGCTTTAAAAATTGTCAAAGATATTTTGAAATTAAATCTCAAGACAAAGATATATGGTATAAAACTATACAAAGTCAGCCTTCTCGCATCCCCTGGTTTACCAATTTTAATATTAGTAGGAAATTTATAGTTACAGCACATAGGTCAAGAGCTGGACACATGCCGTTGAATAAATTTGATTTCTTAATGAAAAAAACTAGTAGCCCTAATTGTGATAGTTGTGGAATTGTAGAAGATGTTTACCATTTATTGATGGAATGTGTTCGGTACAGGGAAGAAAGAGAAACCTTAATTACGGAATTAAATATCCACCTTTTACAGTTAGGTATTTTTCAATCTATTCTGTCAAGACCTTACAGCAAAGAGGCTATCAAAATTTATAAATTTATTGTTAATTTAAACAGAACTCAACTCTGAAGTTAATATTTCTCTTTCTTTGACGCTTGTATTTTATTTAGGTTATGATGGGGCTAGCATAATCTTTGTTTAGATTTTAAGCCTCTAAATATCATATAAGAGAGAAAAAAAAGTAGTCTATGTTACTCCTTATAACATCAGCTATCTGTCAGTGAAAGTCCCGTCAAAATCGGTTCAGCCGTTTCGAAAATTAGCCGGAACAAACAGACAGCTTGACAAAAATTTTAAAAATAGATGTTTTCGTATAGGTACCTTATATACTTTCATATGCATTAGATAAAAAGTTGTTATTTTGACATTACAAACAGACACTTCAATTTTATTTATTTGTATAGATAAGTCAATTTAAGCCTTTGCACTATTCGCAAAGTGTACCTAAGTGTAGATCCGCCATCATGCCATCCTACTGTCTATTTTAGATTTATATTAAACTAGCTTTTGCCCGCGGCTTCGCTCGCGTAAAAGTAGGTTAGGTTAAGTTATGTTATGTTCAGGCATGCTACGATCGTAGGTCGTGGAACACCGTCACTTCCTTCTGTGAGGAAGTGATTTCCGTCAAGGAGGCGGCGGAGCGGGAGAGGGAGCGCTTAAACCCTGTTCCCAACCGCAGGGCCGGGCGCCGAAGGGCGCGAGATGACCTCCAGCCACCCTGAATTTTGACCTGGGGGTGGTGGGCTTCGTGGGCCTGTCCGTCATCCGATCAGCACCTGGTCCGAGAGGCGGCGTGCGTGTTCCCACGCGCGCCTATGTGTCGTGTCCGTGTCCCCTCTAGGGAGAGGGGGGAGGGAGGGGGATAGTAGGGCTTTTAAGTGAGTTTTGCCTAAAAGGTAGATCTCGTCGTCTAGTGGCCTGCCGTTTCGTACGGTGGGCCAAAACCTCGGCGGGGTCGCGACCGCATGCGCAAGTGATTCGTGCGGCCCCGTCGATAGCGGTTTTGTCGAGGAACACCGTAGTAGGTTTAGTCGGTATTCCGGGAGGTCCATTTTCATCGTTTCAACATCTTTATTTTACCCCGGTGAGTGCGACATAACCCCTCCGCCCGCCCCCGCGGAGGGGAATGCGTCAATGCATTTCCACACGTAAAAAAAAAAGAAACAAAACACCACGGTCGTGGCGATAGGTCTTGTTTGTAAAGAGTGGCTGAAGTGGTGGCATGGCGCCCTTATCTTCCGGCTGACACAGGTAATGACTGGCCACGGTTGTTTTGGCCAGTTCCTGAGTCGCATAGGCCGCCAGGAGACCGCTGGGCGACTGCCACAATGTTGTTGAGGACACGACGCTGCACACGTTGGCAGATTGCCCCGCCTGGGCATCGCAGCGCCGTGAGTTGATCGCGGCAGTCGGAATGGTTGCCCTCTCGTTCCCGGCTATAGTTCAGCCTATGGTCCAGAGCAAGAGGTTGTGAGACGCTATCGCCTCCTTCTATGAGAAAGTAAGTAGAAGGCGACGGAGCGGGATAGGGAGCGCTTGAACCCTCTCCCTAACCGCAGAACCGGGCGCCGGAGGGTGCTAGACGAACTCCAGCCACTATAAGGTGTACCTGGGGGTGGTGGGCTTCGTGAGCCTGCCCACCGCCCGATTAGTTGCAGGTCTGAGAGGCGGCGTGCGTGTTCCCAGTAGTATTGTGTAGTGGCCTGCCGTTTTATACGGCGGGCCGAAGTCGTGATGGCATGTGAATGTGATTCGCCTGGCCCCGCCGTCTCTAGTTGTGCTGAGGGACAACGTGGTAGGTTTAGTCGTATATCATCATCTTTCCCCGGGAGAGTCCGACATAACCTCTCCGTCATCCCGCGGAGAGGTATACGTCAATGCATTCCATCTGCCAGATAACGCTATAACCTCCAAATAAAATTACTCAGAGGCGAATATCACTTTACTCAAAGGTAATAAAATATAGAAGATAATGAATCTGCATATAAAGTAGTGATGTTGTCTAAATCGTTTGAATGATAGACACTACTATAACTATGAACATTGAAATCTAAATATTATTAAGGTTATAAGCATTGCCATTTAACGTGGCAATGATGCACTGTACCAGCTGACTATAACTGCGGAGGACCGCTATGTCGCCTTTTAAAGTATTGACTTTTACTTTTTCAACCCATTTTTGTACTTTGTAAGTAGGTTAGGTTAGGTTATGTTAGTAACAGTACTTCTTTAAATAGTATATATCCTGTTACTCGGTGACAATACAGCTTTCTAATGGCGATAGAATTTTTAAAATCGGTTGAGTTGTTTTTGAGTTAAATCCTTACAAACAAAAAATCGAATCTTTCCTCTTTATAATATTAGAATAGATAGATAGTATAGATAAAAGGATCGTAATCAAATGCTGATTTATTAAATACGGACTAATTATTGTTACGCATAAAAATTCGTCGTCGCTCGGCTTGCATTTCTGCATGAACGATTCTTCTCACCTGCGACTGTTCTGGAGTTTCTGCCACTCTAATAGCTGCCTGCCGCGGGGCTCGTTCTTTTAAATGGAACTGCGTTTGAAAAGGCGTTTCATTAGCTCTCAAAGTTCTCTGGCGTTTGGCTTGTTCCTCTAACCACAATTATTGTTCAAGCCCGCGTCTCACCCGCTCTCATAGAAGCCTGCCGGGTAGCTTAGTCCTCCAGTCTTTCCTGGCTTTGAGAAAGTGTCTCAACAGCTCTTAAAGCAGCTTGTCGCTGCCTCCTTAATTGTATTGTATTGTATGAACGGATGATTCTTGGGATCGAGCTATTTTTGCTGCCCATGCCTGCGATGAGCTCCTAGATAAGTTAGAATTACGTTTGCGAGGCATGCCATTAAAAACAAATAACAGTAGCACAGGTTAGGTAGTAACCTAAAAATTAAAACTGAGAAACTGTTGCTTAAATATTAAACTGAAAATAAAAATGAATTGTGAAAAATAGAATTAGAAGTAAGATAATGAACCTAAAAATAATATATGATAAACTATCGCTGAAAGAAAAAAGAACAATAAAAACTGCAAACTTAAAACAATAACAATATTGCTAGGCATCAGAAGTGAAACAGCCTAAAAACAATAAATTTTGCAGGATGGTTATTGTAACTGTTAATTAACTTGTGACTCGTTGCGTGCTGAACGCGCTTTTATAACGTGCTCGACCGTAAGAATCGTGACGTCAGTTGTTTACGACGTCTTCCATAACCAATACCTCCTCTCCTGATGCTCTGACGTCCTCGTCTGGAAGATGGACCTGCCTAATCAATGGCTGGCAGTTCCAGTGTACAGTCTTGGTCTTCATTTTCACTTGAACATTGTAGGCATGGGCTCAAAGCAAAATTCGCATACCACACAAATTCGAACATTGCACGTATAGGCTCATAGTTTGCCTACTTCATAACGACTATTGGCATAGGCACAAAGTGCGCATACCACACAAATTCAAAAATTGTAGGCATAGGCTCAAACTTTGTGTACCTTACAATGACTGTTGACAAAGCCAGAAAGTTCGCATACAGCACGTCCATTCCGTTCGCCACTAAATGTCAAAGTGACTCGTTGCGCGCTGAACACGCTTTTATAACTCACTCGATCGAATGACTCATGACGTCACTTGTTTACGACGCCTTCCATAACCAACAATATTATTAAAATAGGTAGCACAAATCAATATTTATAAAGAAATGAATCGAAAACATGTATTGCTATTTCCTATCAATATGGTCCCCCAACTTTCTTTCTCCAAAAAAATCCGTTTACTATGGCCATAGATAGTACGAAATAATACTACGTTTTAAAATGTGTTTTTATCGCCATCTATCGGATATTGGAGTGAATTAAATTTAGTTATTACACAAATCGATATTGCGCCATCTATCGAGTTATTATAATACTAAACGTTAAAGGTAGTATAAAAATTTAATTTTATTTGATTTCAACACTGTATAATATCAAACTTCTTACGACAACTTTGTCAATTACCTTAAATAAGTGAACAAACACAGCTTAATTAGCTTAATGTAAATGTTTTTAGATAGATGTGCCTAAAATTACTCGGGATAAGTTTTTATTTGGGATATCTATTTCTACCGGGATAAAGTAGATTCTTTTTTCTGTACTCCAGGCGTCACATTGTAATTCATTCATATCAGTAAACCGAGTTGTTATAGCGAGCGACCGTCTAAAAGTTTTTTTTGTATCCCTCGGGAACAGTAGTTATTTTCTGGATGAAAGGTAACCTATGTCCTTTTCTGTACCCCTGACAATATGTGTGCGAAATTTGATGATGATCGGTCCAGTAGTTAAGGCGTAAAAGCGTAACAAACAAACAAACTCACATTCGCATTTATAATATTAGTTAGGATATAAGTAAGGTAGGTCGAACTTTCAAAAACGCTGTAACAAATGTTTATTTTAAGTGCCTAAATACAAAGTCTCATGGTTTTATCTTCAATAATGAAGAATTCTCATACAAACTTTCATCCCTTATTTCAACCCCTTTGGTCCTCATTTTTACAACAAAAGGTAGCCTATGTCCTTTCCCAAGGTCTACTCTACCTCTGTACCAAATTTCATCAAAATCGGTTCAGTGGTTTAGGCGTGAAAGCGTAACAGACAGACAGACAGACAGAGTTACTTTCGCATTTATAATATTAGTAAGGATAATACATCTTAGCTCAAATTATTTCCTCTCTATAATATTATTAAGTTATTATTGTTATTATCTTTAGTTTTTTATAGTCAGTAGTATATGGCATAATGGCTGTAACACCTTGTTAATCTGAGTTGTAAAATACTGAAATTATATTTAATTGGCGATTTAAAAAAGTGGCCGTGAGTTTCTTGCAGGTTTCTTCTCATAGGCTCTACCCTTTGCCTGAACCTAGCAACTAACCTAAATGTAGCTTCAGTAACTTAGTAAACTCACTAACCTATATACTTTGACGTTCATATGTGTTACTTTGTGACCTAAATGAATAAATGATTTTTGACTTTGACTTTTGCTGTATGATTTGTATAAAAAACGGGTTGGGAACAAAATAAAACGAAATGTGGCAACTTTTAACATAGCTCTCTGCGCTCTTTGTTGCGGCAACAAATATGGCGACAATAGGAATATAAGGTTGTACTATTTATTTTGGTATACAACATGTCACAGAAAAAATGCACAACCTCAAACAACCCAATTAGATTATTACATCGTAATAATAATATAATCATTAAAATGTTACTTTTATGTACTTAAATATTTTAATTTAACGAATTTAGTTCTTATTGTGTGTGGATATTATGGGTATATTACAATAAATATAACATTATTGCCTTTATTGCATCAAAAACCTTATTGCCTTGAATTATCATACATTTTCGTTTATTTTAGCTGTTTAATAAATGGGTGACTATAATTTAATTCGTCTTAATTATTTTAGGGATAAAAAATTACCTATATTAAAAAGTGCTGGAATTGATTCAGTAGCTGATTTTGAACAAACTACTTTCAGGATGTGCGTTTATTATGTTACATGTTGTAGGTATAATAAATAATTTATTTTGATATACCTACTTATGTGTGGAATTTATTTTTATGTTTTTATTAAATCTGTAAATAGTTGTAATATAAACATAGTTATAAATATTTATATATGTTGTCTTTATTTCATTTTAGCCTAAATGTTTCATTTTTACTAGTGAGTAGCTCAGGCTTCGTCAACGTGCTAATTATTTCGTCGTTATTTAGAAATGTACGTATTTTTCACTTTTTTTAGATAAACAGTAGTAAGAATGTGTGCGTTACCGCAGCAAAATGTTGAAAAATTTTGTGCTTTAGAGAGGTGAGAGTATGGCAAATAATTAGTCCATCGTGAAGAGTAATTTGTTCACTAATAGCAAAATTTGTTCAAGTGGTAGTTTTAAAGTTATTCGAGAAAAACACATTTTGCTGGGGTAACGTTTGAAACGTTAATCCAGCAATATTTTTTTTTTAATTCGTTTTAGCTCGGAATTAAATGCATAAATAGATAGCATTTATTGCGTATTAAATATAATATATAATATTCTATTACATACACACAACACCATCTAGCCCAAACTAAGCAGAGCTTGTACTATGGGTACTAGACAATGGATAAACATACATATATACTTCTTTTTTTTTTTTAAATACGTACATATTATACATAGAAA
The DNA here is from genome assembly GCA_963564715.1 of Catocala sponsa. Classification (NCBI taxonomy): domain Eukaryota; kingdom Metazoa; phylum Arthropoda; class Insecta; order Lepidoptera; family Erebidae; genus Catocala; species Catocala sponsa. The sequence goes on along the minus strand of OY751348.1, from coordinate 20,288,722 downwards.
CACCCAGACCAAGACAAACATCCATGTTCATGCACATAAATGTTTGACTTGTGCGGAAATCGAACCCGCGACCTCAGGCGTGGCAGTCGGTTACACTAACCACTACGCCATCGACCCGTCTATTGTAATGTTTGTGAACAACAAAATTTGTGTGTCTTGTGGTTCAAAAGTTATCTAAGATTTTGCTGCGGTAACGTTTTGGGATTGTCCAGATCTTAAAAACGGCTCAACGTAGAAGTTTGAAAAAAATACCAATAATAGACCTTAATTTGTTCAAAATTGTTCAAACATTAGTTTTTGATTTGTTTGATAAACACCAATGTAATTAAATGGTGCCGAAATTCAGAAAGAAACGGATTTGCAAGTAAACCATAACACTTACAATCAAATTAAAAGCTGTATCATGTACCCTTGGTACACCTTTATAACGACAGTAAATTTAGATTACGTAACTTTACGCAATATGAAGATACGTACGATATAATAGAAATTTAATTACATTTTATATGGTCAGATTTAAATGATCGAGTACGCAGTTCCCATAAAACAAGGAAACATGGAATACCTTGAACAAATTAAAATGTTCCATCAATTAACAATCCTGTTAATTTCAGCTTTAAATTACGACTATTATAAAAGTTATATCAACAAAAAGAAGTGTCAGCAATTCTTCTATAAGCCGACCAAATTATAAAGGCTACGTAAAAGCGACCGCACCATACATAAGTGTAACCATCTTAAATGAGCATTATAATATGTTTCTTTCGTTAGTACAGTCGCGAACAAAGAAGTTCTGTGGTTGGTCAGGTTAGTAAAATTAATAATGAAATGAGCATAATTAAAAATGGTTAATTAAAAATCAGTCTTACACATATTTTTTTTAATCAATGTAGCCAAAGTTACTCCTTATAACATCAGCTATCTGCTAGTGAAAGTCCCGTAAAATCGGTTCAGCCGTTTCGGCGATTAGCCGAAACAAACAGACAGACAAAAATTTTGAAAAAAGATGTTTTCGTTTAGGTACCTTATATACTTTCATATGCATTAGATAAAAAGCTGTTATTTTGACATTACAAACAGACACTTCAATTTTATTTATTTGTACCTATAGATTAGGATTAATTAGGATTTAACGAACTTGATACTAAACTTCAAAGAATAATGTTTTCTACTTAGTTTAGGCTACCACTCAAAATTAACATTGTTATTCATTGTTTACATCAATGTTGTTATTACAATATAAAATTGTTCACGCCCAGGCCAGAGTCCCATACAAGGTGGTCGGTCACCTTAAGGGCTCACGAGACGGTTTTTCGCCGGAGCTAAGCCCGGCGTCAAACCGTGTCTACGTCCGGTCGTCAGTAATGTATGGGTAACGTGACCATTTATTCTTTGACTCAAAACGGGACATTGGTTTATTTAGGTCAATTAACAGGTAGTCAATGAAAAAAAAACACTTTTTAAAAGTTATTTACTTATTCAGAAAAAGTCAGTCTTTCTTTTCTTTCTTTTCGTGTGGTTAGTAGTCAACCTGTTATCAAGAGTTGTTCAAGGCCTCTGACATGGCTTAACGACTGCTATCAATTTGACAACAACTGGCACCGACTTTTTACGTGCCCTCCGAAGCACTGAGACGCTCAGATGAAATACCACTAAGCGGTCACCCATCTATAGACTGACCGCATCCAACGTTGCTTAACCTCGCTAATCGTTTACCGATCAGAAAGTGCAACTGGCTAGGAGAATCAAAAAAAAAAGTCAGTTTGCTTAAAAGTTACGAATTAAAAAATATATATACCCGAAACGTTTAGTTATATTTATCAGAGAAACAAATTTTCTTTAATATAGCTAGCTGGTGATGATTTTAAGTAAGAATAAAACTCTTGGCACTTTTTTTTATATTCATCTTAATTATCAACATCACCTTTAAAACTGAAATTTGTAACTGGGTTTTCTCAGATGTTCATAATTTGTTCATCATAGAAAATAATCTTTCTACTGGAGCATTTGTAGCAGGCAAACATAAAATATATTCAATTGAAATAGAAATACTAAAATTTTTGCGCGGTTTCAGAAAACGGGACAATTTGCCGTCCCAGACTTCATTTCGGGGACACCGGGACTCGTAATTATAAAAAGGGACAGTCCTGTTCAAAACGGGACGTCGTGTCACGTCATGTATGGGCCACTATGAAGCTATGCACAAGACGCCGGCGCTAGCGCCGGCTCGCCGCGCAACCAGGCACGATGCTCGCCGCGTCTACGCCCGGTGCGCAGTAAAGTATGGTACTGTACGAGCGTATGCACACGAGACCGGACCTACGCACGGCGCGTGCCGACTACCTGCGCGAAACGCAATATTATGGAGATCAACCAGGAATTATTAATTAATTTGGTAGAAGAGAGGCCTGTGTTGTGGGAATTCATTCGAAAGTACTTCTCAAATTTCTCGTCATGTTTCATTAGTTGCTTCTGAATGAGCGTATGAAATGCACCATAATCTTCTCTTTCTGTTAACATGGGATGAACCCAATATCGCCTTTGTTTTATATTTTCTTCTTTTTTTAGCTTTTTATACATGTACCACGCAATAATACATTTTCTCTTTTTAACACTCATCATTTTGTACGTCCACAATTCACAGAATAAAAAGAGCGAATGAAGGCCGCACCGTCATGAAACCTGGTCGGGTGCAAACCGTCTTGTGTGCATACTCCGACGGCTTGTACCCGGCGCCGGCAAAAAACCGGGCCGTGTTAAAACCGTCACGTGGGCATGAGCCCTTAGAATGTAGGCGCATCTTTTTATATATTTCATACCTAATATCAATACTTTGGAGAAATGGATAAGACCATCATCATTTTGAGTTATTGTTTCTTTATGGAAGTATAACTAGATGTTCCCGCGGTTTCAGTCGCGTTTATCGTTACTGCGCTGCCCACGTGGGTCGTATCGTGATGTTATATAATCTATAGCTTTCCTCGATAAATAGGCTATCCAACACTAAAATATTTTTTTAATTCGAACCAATAGTTCCTGAGATTAGCGCAAACAAACAAACAAACTCTTTAGCTTTATAATATTTGTATAGATTAACTATTGGCTAGGCATAAACACGCATTTATTTGATTGTTGTTTGGTTGTATTAGGTAATACACCTGTAATAATAGTCTTATGTAGGTAATGTAAATAAGATAAAACATAGGCTTATTCCCGTGCGCTCCAAATATATTGTTGTCTAAAATTCATTTTTCCATACATTAGTTACCAGGAGCTCCAAAGATTTTTATATGAAAATTATAAATAAAGCCACATTTACCAATTTCATTCCCTACAGCTCCAAAACATTCTCTAAGTACTTTGAGATTTTATTTCTTATCAAAAACTAATATTATATTATTACATGTTTGAATTCTGCTAACCATACAGTTTGTTCTGGAGCTGTCGGGTACACACTAGTAAGTAGGTCTTTATTTAATTATTTGTAATATAATTTGGAGCTCCTAGGAAAAATATATGGAGATCAGAGGATTTAAAGAAAAAAAATCATAAGCTTTTGGAGCCCTTGGGAACGATTTTACAAAATAATAATAATAATATTTTATTTTAGTCTTGGAGCGCTTGGGAGCAAAATAGCGGAGCGAGCGGGAATTAGCCAAAACATAACTATCGCGTGTCGACAAACATGCGTTTATATGGGAGTATTCCGCTTTAGGCACCAATTTTTTCGGCACCTATGCTATTCCACTTTCAGCACCAATAGGTATTTTGTTCCACATTTGGCACCAAGCAAAAATACCTATTGGTGCTGAAAGTGGAATAGCTTAGGTGCCAAAACCATAGGTGCCGAAAGCGGAATACTCCTTTATATGGGCTGCCTAAACGAACTTTTTTTTATTTCATAGTGTAGCTACATTATAGTAATACAATCTTCTCCCTAGCCTTTATTCCCAAGTCACTTGGGGACGGCTTTCTAGTCTAACTGGATTTGACTGCCTGACCTGCAACCCGAAGGGGGATGCGGAGGTCAGGTGGCAGCCGCTCCGTGTAAAAACTGATATCCAGTCAATTCCGATTAGACTATAAAGCCGACCCCAAGTGAATTGGGAATAATAAAGGCTAGGGCGAAGAAGAAGATGATAATAGCGATAGCGGATTTCTTTTTTGACCCCTCTTGTTTAGGTATTTCAATTTAAAAGACTATAATTTTCAGTAATTCTCAAGAACTTTTTGCAAGAACAGTCCTAGTGCTTATGCTTGTTTACGTATATATATTAATGAAAAGATGTATTACGGTCAGGATTATTAAATAGGTAGGTACTTCTACTTTTCGTGTGGTTAGTGGCCAACCTGTTGTCAAGAGTTGTTCAAGCCGCCCGTAGGCTTCTGACATGGCTTAACGACTGCTGTCAATTTGACAACAACCGGGACCGACTTTTTACATGCCCTCCGAAGCACGGAGACGCTCAGATGAAATACCACTAAGCGGTCACCCATCTATAGACTGACCGCACCCAAGGGTGCTTAACCTCGCTAATCGTTTACCGATCAGTGAGTGCAACTGGCTATGAACGCCAGGTACTAATTTTGCAGCTAATAGTTTGGCACGTGACGATGGGAAGAGACCGGACGGTATGTCATTGATGCCTTGGCAGATGGGTAGGCCTTGGTGTGGTACGCAACGTCTGTCGACACCCTTGCGCCATCACATCTTCCCAGCACGGCGGGTTGTGCTGCTGCTGCATTAGCGGAGACTTTTGAACAGCGCAAATACAAAAACCTGGTAGGAGATTATGTTTTTGAGCCGTTTGGGGTCGAAACGCTATGGTCATGAGGTCCCAGTGCTCGTGCTCTCTATAGAGAAATAGCAAAAAGGTTAAGCGATGCTTCCTGTGACCAGAGGGCTGGTCTTTATTACGCGGCAAGAATAAAGCATTGCCATTCAACGTGGCAATACTGATAATCTTTTGGGCACACTACCAGTTGACTGCGATGCGGAGGAATTCTATGACACCTATTAGAGAGTTATAGTTTTTATTTCTTACTTACTAGCTGTGCCCGCGGTCTCACCCGCGTCAGTGGTATTTGTGGTTACTGCGACGCTCCCGTGAGCCGTAACGTGATGTTATATAGCCTATGTCCTTCCCAGGGTCTCAGGCTATCTCCATACCAAATTTCATCAAAATCGGTTCAGCGGATTGAGCGTGAAAAGTAACAGATAGACCGACAGACAGACAGACAGACAGAGTTACTTTCGCATTTATAATATTATAAGGAATAAGGATATAAGGATAAGGATAAATTATAAGGAAGTAAGGATTTCTTGTTTCTGTATTATAATATTTTAGGTATAAGTTAGTTTTAAAGAACTGTGTTTATTGATAATATTTTTACTTCTAAATTAAATAAACCTCAAGTTATGCAGCTCAATTCTTTCAATGATAACACAGCGACAGAATCAATGTTATTCAATGAATCTTTATAAGGTGAATCATATTGAAGCGCGGTAGTAATGCATAATAAATACAAATTATACAGACTGATTGGTAAAAGACTGGACATATTGAAGGAGGGTACTCAGTACTCGATTCTGGACACGAATATAAAAAGGTACTTAAAATTTGACCTAGTTATCTAATAAAAACTTAATGTGTGGAAACTCTTGCGCATATACCAAAGATAAACAAAACTTCCGCCTCCGCCCCCAGCTACCGTACCCCGCACTCTCCCGAATTTGCATCCCCGCCCGTCCTTTTCTTATCAAAAGTCATTAGCCTCGACAGCTGTGTGCGCAGTGTCCACATTTTATGGATATTTCATAAAAAAATTCATAAAGGTTTTCTTTGCAGGTTATATAGATTTTATTTTTATTTATTTTTTATACGTTACGTCTGAGCATAAATTATCATGTATGGTACAATGTTTAACCAGTCATCCTGTATACGATTCACGTCATTTAGAGTAAAAAATACTCTTGTTTATAAAACCTGCTATTGTGTAGGAAACAATAGATGTTACATAATACCTGTTAGTTATTGTTTAACAAACTATCCATAAACTACATAACACTGATATGAAATCTTAGCGTTTAGTTCCTAGTTTGCTTTTAACGATTTTAAACGTTGTACACGAGTGAGAATGGAGGCATGATGTAGTTTTATTAAATTTGTTAATTAATACCGTAAAGCCGCCAAGAATGTTGAATAATATAAATTTTTTACACGTTATATTATTAGTTTTAGTTTATTGTTCTACTTTGGTTGTTAAATGCGGTAAGAAATGTTTTAGTGTCGGTTTTTTTATCACAAATTCTTGACTTCAAATTATTTATATTTGTTTCGGATTAGTGCTCGATGCAGCTATACTTGGTCTTCGATATTGTATTTTCGGTTGCTTATTTCTGTTATATTTATTTATATGCGTAATTATACCCCGACTTACGCGAATTCGACTTACGCGGTTATCGCTCAGTCCCACCTGTCGTGTAAGTCCGGGGTATTATTGTACACAAGTGCATCATATTCTTCCTATGCTTCTTATTTTTATTTCCATTTTTACTTACTATATTCCAATTTCATCGTAAGTACCTTAAAGCACTATAAACTTATATTAAAACTTAGTATGTACTTATTTAATACTAGATGTGCCCGCGGTTTCACCCGCGTTTATCGTTACTGCGCCGCCCCTGTGGGTCGTAGCGTGATGTTATATAGCCTAGCCTTCCTCGATAAATAGGCTATCCAACACTGAAATAATTTTTCAATTCGGAGCAGTAGTTCCTGAGATTAGCGCGTTCAAACAAACAAACTCTTCAGCTTTATAATATTAGTATAGATTGAGATATTATAAGGTCTATGAATCTACAAAAGTTGCACATTTCGTACGATTTAACTGTTGTTTTCAAATACTCAGCAAACATTTTTAACGTTGGTAACTCATCTATACAAATAAATAAAATTGAAGTGTCTGTTTGTAATGTCAAAATAACAGCTTTTTATCAAATGCATGAAAGTAAAAATGAAAGTATATAAGGTTTATACGAAAACATCTAATTTTAAAATTTTTGTCTGTCTGTCTGTTTGTTCCGGCTAATCTCCGAAACGGCTGAACCGATTTTGACGGGACTTTCACTGGCAGATAGCTGATGTTATAAGGAGTAAGCTATTTCGATTTTAGAAAAAAAATTAGGGTTCCACGGAGACAAACACTTTTTAGTTAAAATCTACGCGGACGAAGTCGCAGGTAACAGCTAGCCTATACTAATATTATAAAGCTAAAGAGTTTGTTTGTTTGTTTGAACGCGCTAATCTCAGGAACTACTGGTTCGATTTGAACAAATTCTTTTAGCGTTGTATAGTTTATTTATTGAGGAAGGCTATAGGCTATATAACATCACGCCACGACCCACGGCGGCGGCGCAGTAACGTTAAACGCGAGTCAAACCGCGGGCACATCAAGTAAAATAAATAAAATACTGATATACCTAAAATCCTTCTTGTAGCTGTTGTATATGAAAAATATATTTAAATCCGTTTGATATTGGCAGATGAAACAGGAGATAGACATACGAAATGATGATTTTAGATGTATAATCAGTCAGTACTCTAGTTATCTCTTTTGCACTTTGATATTTCGTTCAGGCTGAGCGCGACAGCAATAGACCTGTCAACAAATTTTTTCATCGCCGTATTTCCTCACAAGTTTAATTCAATACAACCAAGTTGTTTTGTGTTAAACAATTTGCTATTGTAAGTATGTATTGTCCCTGCTATCGACGAAAACGCGAAAGTTACATAGGCTACTTACAGCTTGTTTGTAAATATGTGAACCATTATTTTGCCGAAGTCAAATATCGTAGAAAAGTCATTCTCGATATAAGTTCCGTTAATGTTTTATAAACATTGCATTCAGCGAATTGGAAGCATTAGAAATGCTCTCAAAATTATAATTAACCAGCTCTGGCTTCTAGGTTAGGTTAAGTTAGTAACTGAATTTTTTTATTAAATAATAGCCTATGTTACTCGGTGATAATGTAGCTTTCTAATGGTGAAAGAAATTTTTAAATCGGTTGAGTAGTTTTTGATTTACAACCTTACAAACAATCAAACTAAATATCCCAATCTTTCCACTTTATAATTTTATTTTATACTAGATGTGCTCGCGGTTTCACCCGCGTTTATGATTACTGCGCCGACCCCGTCGGTCGTAGCGTGATGTTATATTGTCTATAGCCTTCCTCGATAAATGGGCTACCCAACACTAAAAGAATTTTTCAATTCAAACTAGTAGTTCCTGAGATTAGCGCATTCAAACAAACAAACTCTTTAGCTTTATAATATTAGTATAGATATATATAAATTACGTGTCACGTTGTTTATCCGCTATGGACTCTTCAACTACTGAACCGATTTTGATCAAACTTCGTAACCATCTGTAATTTGGTCCAACTTAAAAGATAGGATATTTTTTTTTTAATCGGGCAAATATTATCTAATGTGATGCAGACGAAGTTGCGCGGGACAGCTAGTTTTATTATAGACTAGCTGTTACCTGCGACTTCGTCCGCGTAGATTTTAACTAATAAGTGCTTGTCTCTGCGGTACCCTATTTTTTTCTAAAATCAAAGTAGCCTAAGTTACTCCTTATAACATCAGAAATCTGCCTATGAAAGTCCCGTCAAAATAGGTTCAGCCGTTTCGAAGATTAGCCGGAACAAACAGACAGACAAAAATTTTAAAAATAGATGTTTTCGTATAGGTTCCTTATATACTTTCATATGCATTAGATAAAAAGCTTATTTTGACATTACAAACAGACGCTTCAATTTTATTTATTTGTATAGATATGCGCGCGCATCATTAGTATAATAATTGGCAAAGTCGAGAGGGCACACAGACACCATACCACTTTTCTGTAAAAGTGGTATGGTGTCTGTGTATGTAGGTAAGTGTGCCAAGTGCCATCAACCACACTTACATACAGTTGAGAAGACCGGAGCAACTTGGTTGTGGGAACTGCACTCATATTATTTTATGGTTGCTATCTTCTTATTACATCTAGGAGGTTACACTGGATCAATCGCATGTAATCCACATTAAGACTGCGCCGAACGTAAGACAGATAATGACAGAGTTCGTGCGGCGCATATTCATATCGGCGCGCGGCCGCCATAGTAAAAATGTATGGAGGATTTGAAGTGCTTTTTTGATAAACATGTATCTTTATTATCAACCAATAATTTAAATATTTATGGTACTTAAAATGTATATTTTATATTTGTAAGAAACAAAAAGTGTTGATTTTATTCAACTGTGACCGCCTGTTTTGGCACATTTCGCTCGATAAAGCATATTTTTATCATATAAATATTATTTACAAAAATACATTTTATTCATAACAAAAATGTGTTTAAAGTTCATATGTACCAGGAGATAAGAACAACGTAGGAGTTAATTGTGTTACAGGAGTTGTTACTTCTACGGCGAAAACTGAGCTAGAATGTGAGTTCCCGCCCAAAATGGAAGAAGACCTCACCCATATGAGAAGAAAAAGACTTACCACTGAGACTGGACTTGTTTGTTTAGAAGACTATCCTTATACAGTATCTATTAGGTAAAAAATCTATACGTAATTTTATAACTTACATTGGTATTTTACTTATATTCCTATGTCGAGCTCTGGTTACAAAATCGGCAATGGATACTAAAGTTACAAAATCTAGATATATGTATATTAATACGTGAAGCAAAAACTTTGTGCCCCGTTTTTCGAAAATTGCGCGGACGGAGGAGTATGAAATTTGGCACAGTTAAAGTTTATATGAAGAAGGAGGGACGAATCCTAATATTTTTATAAAATATGCTTTAGAAATACATTAAAATAATGAAAAAGCACTACACGCATTGCATTTGACACAAGCAGTCGAATCGCGTTCGTAGTATTTCGGCATTGTTCGTCTGACGTCGTACAATTCTTTGTAACTATGGTTACCTATACCTTATTTATATGTAATTAAACAAAACGAGTTCTATGATTTTTGTTCACCCAAGAAGTGCTCAACGCGCCTAAAGAAGTTTTCACTTCAAAAAATTATATAAATTAACCAATCTTTGACGTTCATAAGTGTTACTTTGTGACCTTAATTAATAAATGACTTTGACGTTGACTATCTTCTGTGACTTCTTCTGTGGTCTTATAAAGTTTTGAATTCGGCAGGTTACACAACAAGCATTGGTGTGGTGGCGCTATAGTCGGCCCTTTATGGATTTTGACAGCGGCGCAGTGTTTTGACTAGTAAGTAGACTTTGACGTGTTGTCTTAGAGTCATAGTATACTAGATCTTATTTGCAGCAATTGGCTCCGAGGAACTGTTCAGTATGATCCCTGCTTTTCGCCATCGTTCATTTAGATGGTTGGCAGTCCACAACTGTGCGTTTCTCTCCAGGAATTTTCTGCGCCGCCACTGTGAGACGTAGCGTGATGTTATATTTGTGTTCCTCGATAAAGTAAGCTATCCAACACTAAAAGAATTTTCAATTCGAACCAGTAGTTCCTGAGATTAGCGCGTTCAACCAAACACACAAACAAACAAACTCTTCAGCTTTATTATATTAGTATAGATAAATAAATAAACAATTTAACCTATATATTATTACGTAAAGAGAATCGTTTGTACCAGTTTTTAAGCATATTATGTGCACGGAATAGTGTGACATTTGATATAGTTAGTTTGTATGTTCGCCATAAAAACGTTGAACTCATTCGGACACAAGAATAATTCATTTAAATATCCTTTGTTACAATGTTTATATACATATAAATCCTAGCGACACAGGGCCGATATAATTGGTGAAAGGACTTTAAAAAAGTATTTAAACACAGGCGTAGTTAAACTATGTATTCTTCCAGCGTCACAAGCGATGAAGTGTCCGTAAGAATAGGATCAGTGTTCAGAGATTTCGGAGGTCGAATACTGTCGGTAGAGGAAATCCAACGACACCCGGAATACAAGATGGACCATTATTACCCTGAACACAACCTGGCTATGGTGAAGGTAAACCTAGATATATAATATAATATCATTCCTGTATATTAACAGTTCCACTGCTAGGCACGAGCCACTTCTCAGTGTAGGCTTAGGCCATACGCACGCAGGCAGTGGCAGACTTCACATATCTTCGAGAATATTATGGAGGACTAGCCCTCAGACATGCAGGTTTCCTCACGATGGTTTTCTTCACCGTTAAAGCCAGCGATAATTAACTAATTATACACATTTGTAACGTCGAAAAGACCTGAGTGCCTTCGAATTGAAGACCTCTACGTGGCAGTCCAACGGTCTCCCACCTTAGGTATTGCTGTATATAAAACCAGATACTTCATTGTAAGTCTCAAAAGTGTAGCTCGGCATATGTCTAGGCAGAGCCAGATTTGAGGGTTTGAAGCCTGGGGCATCGTGAAAGAGGAGGCCTTGAAACTAATTGCCGTGGAACACCTAAGTAGGCTAGGCCCTTTTTTTGGAGGCCCATTAAACCTCTGTTGCTCGTCTCTAAATACAGTCTTGCGCCCAGCGCCTAGCACTAATAGCAAGACCGTCTGGTATAGAACCGTTAAAACATTGTTTTAATTATATTTAATATTTTTTTTGTATTTAATTTAAAAACAACATTAGTTTTTTTGTTATCTATGGTACACTTTGAACATTAGTCTTGAAAATAGAATATAATAATTTTGGATATAAAACCCAAATTAATCAATTACCTTTAAGCATCGATCAAATATACCATTAAGACGTTAAAATGTGTCAATTAACTCAATAAGGATATAGATAAGTAACTCAATCAATAGAAACCTCCTTAACATTATTGAATTTAAAATGTAACTTGCTTGACACTTATGCTATCCTGGTACTACAGGTGAACGTGGCCATCGTTCCAAGCAATCGGATGCAGCCGGTAGCGCTGCCGTTGGCTGATGCGGACTTGCCTCCATTATTCGGCGAGACTGTTGTCACTGGATTCGGTTCTGTGGTAGTGTCACATTTACTTTATTAAATTATAGTTTTTATTTAATTCAAACTGCTTGGCTAAGCGGCTGATCGACGCTTCGCGTGACCAGAGTGCTGGTATTTTCTTTGCACAAAGAATAAGCATTGCCATTCAATGTAGCAGTGCTGCACGACTTCTAGGCACGTTGCCAATTGATAACGATGCGTAGCAATATTATGTCGCTTTTAATGTTGTTTTATTTTTCTCTTCTGCTTAAATTAGTAATTATATGTAGGTACTTAAGGAAATGCAGTCCTTACTAATGTAAATCCCTCTCTGTCTTACCCCTAAACCATGATGCAACAGAAAAAGAGATGTAATTTATATCTATCACTATCTTGTACCTGTTTTGTTTTTTTTACCTAACTAATTTCGTATAAGAATAGGGTGCGTTTAAATTACATAATTTTATCGATAAAACAATCAAATGTATAATTATGTGATCCAGTAAAAAAATTTAACGTAACGAAGTACATAAATAAAACATGAAGATTATGGTATGGCATGATAGCAGGTTTAAGTGATCGTCTCGCCACAAAAAATTGTGTGATCCACAAATGGTTGTTCTGAGTCTGTATGTTCTAAGTACCTATCCGTTGTTTAAATGTTTGTAAAGCCCCACGACACATGGTTTAATACCAGCGCAGGCGTTGCATTTAAAAAAAAATAGAATAACAAACATTCCGAACATTAATCTTGAACATAACAGTGTTAGAAATCAAATTCCGAACGCCCGCCTCATAATTGAAAACGTAGGTTATTAATCCACTTGGATCACCACGGTAGATCACTAATAAACATCTTACTCATTCCCTCTATATCTCTCTCTCTTTAACGCGTTTCGTATTTAATTCCCTAATATTCCCATAACAGTTAGTGATATTTTAGGAGGGTCATACTTTAGTTCTTACAACTCACGATGATGAGCGGGCTATGTATGTGTGTGTGTAAGTTTCGCTCGCAGCAACTGACCGCTCTGTCAAGTGTCCATGTCAAACACGCATACTAGCACTGTGCAAGTGTGCATGTACACGTAAAGCCCGCTCGCCTTCGTGATTTGCAAGAACTGTATCTGATACAGTCTTAATTAACAAAATATTATACTATTCGAGAAACCCAGAACTTTGTAAGCCAAACGTTACAACATAACAAAACCAGTGTACTTAACAAAGTTTTTTGGGCAACTCTCCATTTGCAAGGTACTTCCGCGGCTACTAGGAGAACATAAATCGTATAGTAGGCATTTTATCTAACAACTACTAGCACGAGTGTTTGGCATGACGCCCAAGGTCGTTCACAAAAACCGAAGATTTGCGCAAAAAACAACGAGTAACTTATTTTATTTATTTGTTTTAGTAACAATTCAAGTCGTTGCCATACAAAACTATGTTTTATTATTGTGATATACAAAGTAAATAATTAAAAACTGAATATCTAACCGAAAAACAGATCATCGAACTAAAACTACAAACAAGTTAGATCAACGATTCTTCTAATCTGTAAGTACTAGGCGAACAGAATATCATAAGAAGTGTTTCTAATATCCAAATCCTTTGACAGGTAACTGGACAGATACGTGAAGGCGAAAACCAGGAGTTGAGACGAATGATCGTTCGCGAAGTGCCTCGTGGTGAATGCCGCCTGATATATGGAAACGATTATCATTTACAACATGACAACATATGCTTGCTTAGTGTCATCAAAGGCGTTGCATTATGTGCAGTTAGTATAATATCTCCATATAATTATATATTTTTAACCCCCGACGCAAAAACGACGGGGTGTTATAAGTTTGACGTGTCTGTGTGTGTCTGTCTCTGGCATCGTAGCTCTCGAACGGATAAACTGATTTCGATTTAGTTTTTTTTGTTTGAAATGTGAATTAGTCGGGAGTGTTCTTAGCTATAGTAGGGGAGCCCACGATGCTAAATGGGGATTTACTCGAGCGTCATAGAGACCTATTGGGTTGCAAAGCTTAAATGATAAGAAGAATAAAATGTTATATAATGTATACGTTTTCATCGGTGGGGGGAACGGCTATAGATTTTCAAAAATGTAAAAAAATTACTGTTGCATGGACATAATCGAGCGCGTCAGATATTGATAGCATCAATGTCCTACGTATTTTTAATAATGTATGTATGTTAATCTGATCGTTTCCATGATGAAGGTGGTCGTACGTAAGGGTTGAAAATAAAAAAGAAAAGAAATTAAATCGAGCGCGTCAGATTTTCTAAGGGGGTGTTAAGTGAATCTTAAAAAAGCTCCATTCAATAATCTGACGATTTCGATGTGACGCAAACTCGTGGCCATTATTGTAATGTGCAAAAAAAATTCGCCATTTTGAAATACTCGAGCGCGTCAGATTAAGATATATATGGTTCATCTTTATGTCCTAGACGTGCTGTCTCATAATCTGACAAATATATAGAGGGATTCGCCTAATCTGACAAAAAAAAAATTTTTTTTTTAAACCATTGGACTTAATTAATTGAAAAGCTCAGGAAATAGCATGCAAATAAAAATATATAATACTATGTTTGATGGAAATCGGTCCAAAATGGCCGCCGCCACAAAATAGCGGATTACATATTTTTTCACAACCCCTTAATATGGGTATCAAATGAAAGGGACTTGACTAGTAGAATACTATAACTATGATAAATTTCAAATCCAAGATGGCCGCCACTGCAAAATGGCCTATTACTATTTTTATTATTTTGTGTCGGGGTTTTTAAATTTTTAATTTATATTTATTTTATATCAACAAGATACATTAATGAGCTTGCAATGGTCATCTGCACAGAAGATGTAAACATCTCCTGAGTCGACCACTTAAACCACAATGATACTCGTGCAGTCAAATTATCTATTATCAAAATCATCGTTCAAGCGGTGTTGGCAGACAACAAAACGAGTATGATAAATAAATCGATGTTTGTGTACCAGGGCGACACAGGTGACCCGGCGGTTCACTTTAGCGGGCTGAACCGAGCTGGCACGCTATACGGCATCGCATTATTCTCCGGCACTGAAGAATGCGCCTACAAATCTAAACCAGGAGTCTTTGCTAAGGTAATTTTAGCTTAACTTACTTAATTTTATACCTGTCTCCTATATAGTGCAGTGGTAACCGTAGCTGGCAGAGAGAGTTAACCAAGAACCATGGAGAGAAAGTTAAAAAATTACGTGGATAATAAAAATAAATTGGGAGAGACGCCCATTTAAAAAAATAAGAATTATAACTTTAAGTTAACTACATACGTGACTAAAAAGTATTTTGCTTAAAAAAGTAATTTAAAAACATTCATCGACGTCAAAAAGAAATTAACTCAAAATTACGAAATAATATTTTAAATAATAATTATACACGAACTTAGCCTTGAAGTTGGTATATGACATTTTTTTAAACTTGGTAGGCATAAAAAGTACCTCTCAAGTATAAATAAATAATATGTAGTTTAAAAAAATTGAAAAAAAAACACGCTTCATTTAAAAAACCAAACTAAAAAGTAGAAAATATTTTTTTTAATAAGTAGCTCAAAATAAGGATAGAATGATTAATAAAAGAAATCATTTTAATGTATAAAAGCGTGGGGTGCTTTCTAATAATTTTGATAATGACGCTACTTGGAGCGCATACCAACGTTATTGATATTCCATTTGATATTTCATTTAAAAATTTCATTAATTTAAAAAACCAAACTAGTTTTTTTTAATAAAGCGTGTATTTTTTAGTTTTTTTAAACTATTATTTATTTTCTATTTTATATTACAAAATATTAATGTGAAATATTAATTTTCCGAGCCAAGTGCTCGAATCGGAAAGGTACGCGTGCGTAGACCACGCGCTTGCTCTATCTCTTTCGCTCTCATGCAAAGGATCTGTGAGAAAATCATTAATCCTGACGATCCTAATCAGGATAATGAAATAATCTTATCAAATTATTGTATTGTCATCGGTCCTCGATAAGTCTACAACGTTTAAATGAAATCTGACCGTTTCAAAATCAAGTCCAAAGGAGTCGGTTAGGCACAAACTAACAAACAAACATCAGGTGAAGCTAATAAAAGCGTTTTAAAAAAGGAAATGTCGCAATATCAACACCAAAAAGTACAACTTTGTTATAGAATAAAATAATTTATTTAGAAAAAGTAACAGAAGTCGACTTTAAGACTACCTACATGTACAAACTTATACCAATAAGTAGAAACTAAATAGCTTTCTTTAAGAATATCTAGATATATTTCTTCATTAACCCATTCAATGCGGCGCGGCGGACGCCGATCGGCGTCTTATTTTTTCATACTCAGATTTGGAGGACGCCGATCGGCGTCATGTATAGTTGTTTTATATTTTACCCAAATTTAAAGATATTATATTAATAAAACAACAAATGTGTTTGGAATTTACTAATGAAATGCCTGATATGAGTAGTTTTTAGATATTTTGGTTTTTTTATTTCGTCAAGTGCGGCTGACGCCGATCGGCGTTTACGTTAAATATGAGCCGATTCTAGTTAGTGAAAGCAAAATTTGTTGTTGCCGCATTGAATGGGTTAAAATCAATTCGTAATTGGCGACGTAACCGCGTAACAAATATTATACATAAAATTCACACAGTCGAATTGAAAACTTCCTCCTTTGTTGAAGTCGGTTAAAAATTCTAGTACGAATGGGTACATTTCTCATATTATTATGTATATGGAGACGTCAATTTAAAATATTATTTAAGTACATATAATATGTAAATAAAAATAATATCAGCCATTTATTAAACTGTCCCATGGCTGATTACGGACCTCTTCTCAGTGTGAGAAGGGTTAGTCCATCGGCCAGTGCGGGTTGGCAGACTACACATTTCTTCGAGAACAATAACTATGTAGAACTCTCAGACATGCAGGTTCCCTCACGATGATTTTCTTCACAGTTAAAGCGAGTGATAATTTACTATTTAATATGCGCATAACTTCTAAAAGTCAGTGATGCGCGCCTTGGATCCGAACTCAGGATCTCGACGTGGCAGTCCAACGGCTAACTGGGCTATCGCTTTTATACTATTTTATCACTATATATTATAAAAAAAAGTCTCTACGCCGCGTCTGTCTTATTGTCTTTTCGCGATAAATTCAAAATCTACTGAAGGGATTTCCAAACGGTTTTCACAAATAGTCGAGTAATTCATAAGTAATCATGAGGGAAGAAGGTTTAGGTGTATAGTTTGTTAAGAGGAAACACTAAGGGCGAGAGAATTGAAAAATAGGTATTTGTAAAATCTATTGCTGTCGCGCAGTGCCATGTATAGTATCATGAGCGCGATAGAGACAACTGCAGCTTGGACCGAATATACCTATTAAAACTTAAAAGTACACAAAATCAACGTTTCGTAGTCCCTTGATTCCTTCTCCAAAACTTGACCGATTCAACTACTTTTCCATTAAAAATTAAAGAAAGACTTTGGCCGTGTTCCTATGTCTTCCTTTTTGTATATAATCCAGTCAAATTTGTTTTCTGGATGTTTGAACACACAGCGAAAAATCTGGTAAATTTTTGAGGTTTTTGAAGGCTCGTGTCTCTTTTAATAATTAATTTATGAAAAAAAAGGAAAACAAAGGGACATGCCAATAGAGCCCATACATTTTTTAGAAAAAATTATTGCTCTACTGGCATTATCCAGGGAAGAAACAGGGGACTACGTTTGTATGGAAAAACGGCCCTTGTGTGTCCTCTTAAGGTTTTGTACGACCCGTGCGAAGCCGCGGCGGGTCGCTAGTAGTAATTTAAAAATAAAATAATATGTTGTACCTATTGCAATAAAATGCAGTACGTTTGTATTAAAAATGTAGGTACTTATAGATTTCATTAAGTCAATTTGGAATCCGTTTTGAAAATCTTTTTGTTTTTATTGACAGGTCTCATACAGCCGCCCCTGGATCGACAAAGTGCTCGGTGAAATGTCCGAAGACCATACTGAAAGCGCAGATAGTACAGAAAATGTTATACCTTTAGACATAGATTAATTAATTAGTAATTAGGTACAATATATACATAATATAAAGCATGAGTTCTATTTATTTAATGTATGCATTGGTGGTGCAACGGTAACGAATGAAACTGCTGTTTGTGTGGCCTCCGGCTCCATTGAAGGTCGACTTTGCCCGACCTTATTGGTATTGGGTTTAACCCGGTATTGGATTTTTCTGTCTGTAAAATTCTTAGTAGCAGAACGGGGTCTTGAACTGTGCCCGGTGTACAATAGGCTAGCCCTCTATTACGTAAGACCAAACACATCTTGGCCTACCTACCTACCAGTGGCGTAGCGTAGTGGGGGGCGGCAGAAGCGGCCCGCCCCGGGCGGCACTTTTAGGGGGCGGCAAAATTCACAACAAATAATAATATCTTGGAAATATTTTAAATGCACAATACACATTAATGATGACTTATCGAAAAGTTAATTACAATTATAGCACTTTAAATTGAACTGGTACCTAAATAAGAGAGTGGCAAAAATGTTTCCACCCCGGGCGGCATACTTACACCCACTCTACGCCACTACTGCTCACCTTTTCGTAGTGAGGCGCAATGCTATATGCCAATACGTATGTAGCGCAATGGAAAGGTACATATACAAGGTTATTCTTAGTAAAGTGAAAACCTCTCTGGGGGTGATGATTATACTTGTTATTATGAACTACTTTTGTTCTGAGACATTGCCGAAATAGCGAAAAAAAAAGTCGGCTGTTTCATACATTTTGCCGAGGTCAAAGTTCAATTTTGTATAATAAATAATAAATATTCTTTATTTCGGATAAGCAACATCCATATGGGTTAGTAAACAAAAGATAACTTATACCTATGTTAGTAAACTTATTATCTATTTGGAACACAGGCTGTTGTTCAAAATACACCTTTGAACAACATCACCTAACAAAGGGGAATCATACCTCCCCGCTATGGTCTTCAGGATGGAGTTGGAGCTACCCCGTACTCTGCAGAGCAAAGAGGCAGATTTCTGTCTGACGATGGCGTGGAAGCCGTCGACGTGTGCTTGTGCAAACATACCTGATGCTCTGCAGAATGGAATAGCAGATTCTTTTTTCTCGCGATTTCGGCAATGTGTCAGAACAAAAGTTGTTCATAATAACAAGTACAATCACCCCCTGAGAGGTTTTCACTTTACTAAGAATAACCTTGTATAATGATTAATGAATGATCAGTTTTTATTCTACTTCGCTGGCTGCCCATTGTTACGCCATGCGTATGAATCATTCACAGGAAAATATGCAACCAATAACTCTCGGTAAAAGTTTAATATAAAGTTAAGGGATTAAATATACTGACCAACAAAAACAGTAATTGCGCAGCAAAATATGCTAACTAAAATATATCATAACGAGCACCTATACGCCTCAAATCACTGTATTCTGTCTCGGTAGGGTTAGGTTATGTTAGGTTCCTTCTTAAACCCACCCAAAAATAGGAGCCCCGTGATGCGGGGCTCCGTCAACTTAGTTTGATCTCTTTAAATATATTTTGGTGTGCAATTAGTATTTTTTTGCTGTGCAGTATTATAGTTTAGTTCGTAACTTATCGATAGATGACGCTATTTAAGAACGTCGACAATTTTATTTACGCGGTCATTAGCTATCTAATTGATATACATTTTTGAAAACAGGTCCGTTACTAGAAATAAATCCTGTATGGTGGGAGACTTTACAAATATTCCAACAACGGACGCAAAGATCACCCAGACTTGGAACAACTATTTGTGGATTACACAATTTGAATCTGAGTAGTAGAGCCTCACTGATTTCAGCATGAATGGGCCGGCTCGACCGGGGAAGGATTACCCTCTCACAGAATATCGACGTGAAATACCAGTATTCCTACTGTTGTGTTTCGTTCGGTGAGTAAGAGTGCCGGAGGCCCAGTTACCCTCTTTCCCTCTGCCCGCTAATTTTCCTTCCCACTTCCTTTCCTAAAGGGTCGGCAACGCGCAAGTGATGCCTCTGGTGTTGCAAGCGTCTATAAGCTACGGTAACTACTTACCATCAGGTGGGACGTATGCTTGTTTGCTACCATAGACGTATATAAAAAACACAAATTTTGTCCTGTTTAGGATTCGAACATGAAGCCGGTGTTGCTAAAGAAAGCATATAAATTGCGTGCCGCTAGCGAGCGTGATTTGATTGCGTGCTCCGTAGTACTACAAATTCGATAAAATAAAATTTTTACTTTCAAAAGTGTTATTATGTGACATGTGACCTAAATGAATAAATGGCTTTGATTCTATATATTCGTGCTATATTGACTAGTGACAGAAACTATCGGCATCCAGTTCTCGAACGATTCTGTTAGCTCGTGTATCCGTAGCGCTGTCGTTGAGAATGCGATTGCTTGTTTATACAGCATGTAACAGAAAGTTGTGGTCATATTTTAGGGCCGTAATGTATGTAGGTATATCTGAAAAGTCACCTATGCTTGTATCAAAACAAATTATTTTGAATTTTATGCAAATTTCAAATATTTATATATTTAAACATCGATATAAACGCATTACATCTTTCAAAATTGCGCCTGCTCATATTTGGGTTCACGGAGGTCACCTAAGTCAGCTGATGTTGTTGTTTAAATCTATCGAAAAGAAAATGCTATATCTTAGTGAAAATAATGCATACAGATTTTTTCGTCACGGTTTTCCATTGTACATACCACACCTTTCTGCTACGCTGCGCTGTAGAAATAAAGATCATACATACATACATACATAGATTCACGCCTGTTTCCCAGAGGGGTAGGCAGAGACTACGGATTTCCATTTGCTACGATCCTGACACACTTCTCTGGCTTCATTCGCTTTCATCACATTCCTCATACACGCCCGTCGGTTCAAGGAGCTCTTAACCTGGCCTTTGTCCAGGACGCCTCCGATCTGGTCGAGAAACGTTCGCCTAGGTTTTCCTCTTGCGACTGTTCCATTCACACTAGCCTTATAAACTTTCTTAGAAAGATCATGTTTATCTAAAACACGAGGTCAATGTAGCAAGCCTTTATTTTTTCTGAAATGTTTTGTGAGCGCATAGACCAATCCGAGGATCTATCATTTTTTGGCGAGTTTTACTACAGCGTCTGGGAGAAGTAAATATATGTAGGACCATATAAAGTGTCTGGGAATAATCTGAATGTTGGGTTGAATAATATTGTGTAAAAATCAACCTTGGTACTAGTAGATTATATCCCCACGTACGAGTTTACGAGTATGCATAAATTGTCTAGGTAATTTGTTGTCGAAATCTTGTACGACAAATGACGACAATTATGTTGGTTCTTCTCAGGAATCTTAGTCTATAGATAATAATATAAAAGACATGGACTTGGGTTATAAAAAACATGGAGCCATCAAGTGAATAACCGCATAATTATTAGTTTTATGCTAAAAGGATAAAAGTATAGAGGCGTTGATTCCCGTGACCACTACGAGCGTCTATGACCTCATGATTTTCTTAGAATCGACAATTTTATAGCTTAATTACAAAGTTTTTGCTTTGAATACTTTTATCCGTCATGAGATGTAGCATCGATAATGCTAATAATTGGTAATATATCTCAAACGTAAGCACAATATAACTTCTTCATAAAACGGAACGCATGGATGTAACGTCATAATCATATGTCAAGCTGTCATTATGCAATTGTCAAACAAAACGTAGAGGTTATGTTTGGATAAGGTAATATTTGTGATATTATTTATTTTAACGCGATTTTAGACTTGAGGACCCTATTAAATCGTAATAATATAAAATAACATAATATAAGTTCCTCGCAAAATGCATTCGAGCCAGTGTTTCTTGTGACATTCAGTCTATTTTAGGACTGCAAATATTTAGGCCGGATTGTGTCCAAAGGTTAAGGTTTTGGATGTGATTTAACAGTTTGAGCGGTTTAGGCTGACCCTCCTTCGGTTTGTGGCACTCTGACATGGATGAACTGAAGAACAGAGCTGGTGAAAAACTTGAAGCATTGCACGTAAGTAACTCTTCTGTCATTATGTTCGCCTGGTAGTTACGCGCGAAAGTGAGTCGGTTATTCACGTCATTTTTAGCGAACTATTTAGAAATCGAAAGTAGAACAGGGTTTTATTATTTTCAACTCTGATTTGTTTGTTTTTGTTGTGACAATGAAATGTCATTGCCCTAATTTTCAGCATGGATGACCCTGAGCTTATATAATGCAATTAGTTTTAGTCACTAAAGTTCTAAAATTAAATGTATTGCCATTGAGAATCCGACTGCCAAGGAAAAATAAAATAGGTGATGATGATAGATAAGTCATTAATAAAATGTAGAAAATAACACTGTTTAACTACTTTTGTTATTTAACATGCCTGTTTATGTAAGCAACAAGGTTTAATTTAAAATATAATTCATATATGAATGGCTAAATGTCTTTTGCAGTTTGAAAATGGAAATATCATTATGAAAACAAGGTTTGTTAAGAAAAATCTGTATCCTACTTGACAATAGAATATGTATGTAAGAATACGTATATATTATTGTTTTCACACAGAAAAACCAAAGAATGTTCATTCTTAAACATGTTTTACTTACAGTGTGCAATTTCTCTATCATGTTTTAAGACATATTATTAAGTTCAGAGTTGCCTCATTCTACCACCTAGAGATATTTATTATACAAGAATTATTTATATCATTAAATGACACCCACAACATGATGTCAACAGAATAAGTTTACAATTTTACTGGAAGTAAGTAAATACAATAAAGGATTATGTGATTGAAATAAAATAACTATGGTTTTACAAGGATAGTTGAGTATTACAAATTAAGTAAGCATTTATTTATACCTCCCCAAAAAAAGAAAAAAAGAATAATTACATACCTACACATGGGCGTAAGGTGAAAAATTTAGTGTTCATTACTTTTCTGTTATATGTACGTTCTTATAGTAATGAAATGGCCAAGCCACATATTATGACTTAGGTGTAGAGTTTGTGAAGTTAGGTATTGTAGAGTTACGGCGTGTAGAGTTAGAACCTTGGCTCCACATGAGATCTTGATAACTTTTTGCCAGTGCGAGTCATATTATGGTCGTCTTGGCAACATTTTACATGAAAATGTTTTCGGTGGGATTTTTTTAATGTTTTGGTTTGCAACATACCCAGGTTATCGGTTGATATCTCTATTAAGGTGGATGTGAAGTTAATTTGTAAAATACTCATTATATTTTTATTTTTTTAAACCACTAGGGTAGCATATAAGCATACAGCTCACCTGGATACTTGGAACACTATTGTAAATCATAAATTTCTTGCTGAAAGAAGGCACTGTGCTGGCAAAACAACAGATACTCACACCACTAGAACCTTCTCAAACTAAAGACTAAGTCTTTTTAATCTATTGAGTCACAACTGCACACCTGCCAGACACAATAGGTTTCTTGAAGTGAAAACTTCTTTAGCGGCGTTGTGCACTTTTTTGTGATGGGTAAAAAATGTTAAACTCGTGTCAGCACACGTGACCTGATTGAAAATTCGTAAGACGTAAGAGGAATGTCAAACTCACGTCAGGACACGTGACCTGATCGAAAATTCGTAAGATGGAGGGAGAATTGTCATGTTTGTGTACCATAGCGCAATAAATAAATATTTTATTTTACCACATAAATGATAGTACTTTTATACTGATAATATAATTAAAGCAATTCGTGCAAAATTATCCCCTAACCATTCCAAAATATCTAAAATGCACAACGTTAATATTCAAGTTTTCACTTCTGCCAGCACTCCCGGAGTGCAACCCGTTCTTTTTTTATCCAGCATTCCAACAATTGACCAGTTGAGCTCTGCAAACCTTATTTAATTCAAGAATTCCTTTCTTAGTCATGCATCTCTAGGTTTCTACTGGTTGGATACCTATAGTGCACTAAGTAATAATATTATTTTTAATTAACAAATTCAACTTCCGCCCTAAGAATATTTCCTTTGTCACAGGGACTGTACAAACATTTAAACAACGGACACAAACAACACCTGGACTCGGAACAACTATTTGTGGTTCATACAAATTTTTGTCCCGTGTGGAATTTTAACCCACAACTCTCAGGCTAGATGCAGTGGTGAGGCGACCACTTAACCCACTACGCGATCCATGGATATTTTTATCTTTCCTCAGGTGGCTGCTAAAACGGCTGCAGATAATAGCAAATCCAGAGTGACTGATGTTGTTCAACAAACCTTGGATACTATTAACAAGGTAAGCTGATTCAATTGAGT
Organism: Catocala sponsa; assembly: GCA_963564715.1. Classification (NCBI taxonomy): domain Eukaryota; kingdom Metazoa; phylum Arthropoda; class Insecta; order Lepidoptera; family Erebidae; genus Catocala; species Catocala sponsa. The sequence continues at coordinate 20,264,384 of OY751348.1, read as the reverse complement.
TACATTGACCATGACTTAACATTTACTATATGATATGTAAGGAGATGTCTCAACTGCTCTATAACTCACTGAAGCCTTTTTTTTCTTTTTTTCTCTCTTTTGTGGTTAGTGGACAACCTTTTTTCAAGAGTTGGTCAAGCCGCCCGTAGGCCTCTGACATGGCTTAACGAATGAGACCGACTTTTTACGTGCCCTCCGAAGCACGGAGACGCTGAGTTGAAATACCACTAAGCGGTCACCCATCTATAGACTGACCGCACCCAACGTTGCTTAACCTCGCTAATCGTTTACCGATCAGTGAGTGCAACTGGCTATGAGCGAAACAATTATTGCAATAACATGTTCGAGTGAAATCCTAATTAATATTATAAATGTGGAGTATGAGTTTGTCTGTTACGCCTTAATTACACCAAACATCCAATAATCATTGAATATACTCGTTGTCAGGGGAACAGAAAAAGAGATTACCTTTCATGCAGAAAAAGAACTGTTACCTACCTTTTTTTTTTTACGTTGAGGAATGCATTGACGCATACCCCTCCGCGGGGGTGGACGGAGGGGTTATGTCGGACTCGCCGGGGTAGAAGAAAGATGTTAAAACGATAAAATAGACCTCCCGGAATACCGACTAAACCTACCACGGTGTTCCTCGACAAACCACTATCGGCGGGGCCGCGCGAATCACTTTCACATGCGGTCGCAACCCCGCCGAGGTTTCGGCCCGCCGTATAAAACGGCAGGCCACTGCACAAAAGACCTACCCAATGGTCACCTTTAAAAAGTCCCTACTGTCTGCCCCTCTAGAGGGGAGACGGACACGACACAGAGGCGTGCGTGGGAACACGCACGCCGCCTCTCGGACCTGGTGCTGAACGGATGGCGGGCAGGCCCACAAAGCCCGCCACCCCCAGGTCAAACCTCAGGGTGGCTGGAGGTCATCTCGCGCCCTCCGGCGCCTGGTTCTGCGGTTGGGGAGAGGGTTTAAACGCTCCCTCTCCCGCTCCGCCGCCTCCTTGATGGAAATCACTTCCTCACAGAAGTAGGCGACGGCGTTCCACGACCTCTCACTCCGGACCATAGACTGAACTACGGCCGGGAGCGAGAGTGCAACCAATCCGACTGCCGCGATCAACTCACGGCGCTGCGATGCCCAGGTGGGGCAAACCGCTAAAGTGTGCAGCGCCGTGTCCTCAACAACGTCGCGGCAGTCGCCGCAGTGGTGACAACCGGGCGTCTCTTGCCGGCCTATACGGCATAGGAACCGGCCAAAACAACCATGGCCAGTCATTACCTGTGTCAGCCGGAAGGTGAGGGTGCCATGCCGCCTCTCCAGCCACTCCTTAAACACGGGACTTACCGCCACGATTGTGGCGTGCCCGGCACTGGGATGCACAAGTCGATTTCTCCATTCTTCCACCAGGACCTGGCGGAGCTCGGACCGTGCCGCCTCTACAGCGCGTGGAGGTGGTCCTTCGCCCCGAGCCAGCGCCTCCTGGCGCCAACGGTAGAGCGACGCCAGAAGCGCTCGCTGCCTCGAACGAGATCGTGCGGTAGCCTCTAATTAACCTGACGGCCATTGCACGCTGAGGCGCACGAAGCGCTGAAATGTTACGGGCCGTCAGGTTATCTCCCCAAACTGGGGCTCCATAAAGGGCCATGGACCGCACGACCCCTTCGTAGAGCCTCCGGCAGGAGGTGTCTGGCCCCCGTAGGTTGGGCAGCAGACGCGCGAGCGCACCTGCAGCGCCCAGAAGACGGGGGGCCAATCGACGAAAGTGGGCAACAAAGTCCCTTCGGCTGTCGAGCAGGAGACCCAGATACTTAAGGGTTGGCTCGACAGCGATGTGGACCCCTCCTACCATGATATGGGACCCTGGAGGTGGCCGTTTCCGAGGACCGTGGAAACAGACAGCCTCGGACTTGGACAGGGCCATCTCAAGTCCCAATCGCCGGATACGACTCACGACTTGTGCAACCCCAGCAGTCGCCAATATGGCCGCCGCCCGGTGCGACTTACCCCTCGCCGTGACAAGAGTATCGTCGGCGTAACAAATAACGCCGACGCCACGGAGGAGCGCACCTCGCAGCACCCAGTCGTAACCGATGTTCCACAGGAGCGGACCCAGAACCGATCCTGTGGAACGCCGCATGACATCTCTCGCCGACTCCAACCGTAGTGACCCGGGTAGATCACTACCCTTTCCGACAAATATGCCCCGACAATGCGGCGGAGGTAGGTCGCCACTTGATGAAATATAAGTGCCTCCCTAATACAACTCCAGGGCAAGGTGTTAAAGGCATTCACGATGTCCAGGGACACCGCGAAGACGACCTCACCCTGGGACACCGCATCCTCCGCCAGGCTCCTCACGCGCAGAATAGCGTCGATAGCAGAGCGCCCGCGGCGGAAACCATACTGATTGTCCGCCAAATCCGGGCCCACTGATGAGAACCGCTGGACGATGCGCTCCGTAATAATGAATTCGAATAATTTAGCGACCTCATCCAGCAACACGATGGGCCGGTAGGCGGACGGGGAGTCCGCCGGGCGCCCTTCCCTCCTGATAAGGACCAGTTTCCCCACCTTCCACTGACGTGGAAACTGGCCCTGCTCTAAGCACTTACTGAGGAGCCGTCCTAGTCGGGGCGCGAGCTCTTCTAAAGCCAGGGCCCACGCACGGCCTGGAATGCCGTCAGGCCCTGGGGCGGTGTTCTTGGAGCGAAGTCTTGCCACCGTCGCTCGCAATTCTACTTGGGTCACTACGGGAACCACGTCGTCGTCTAAGTCCGCGTTGGATGCCGTAGAAGGCGGAACCATCGGTGGGGGAGTGTGCTCCGCCCGTGAAGGGAAAAGAGTGGCCATCACTTCCTCAACTACTTGGGGCTGGAGATTCTGGGACAAGGGAGGCGCCCAGGGGCGAAGCTTGGCCCTGACCATAAGATATGGACGCCCCCAGGGATTACGGTCCAGAGTCCCCAGAAACTCTTGGCGAGCCTGATCTTTGGCCCGCTTAATAGCAATTTTGAGCCGTGTTTTGGCCGCTCTATAGGCCTCATACAGTTCCGCCTCCCTAGCAACAAAATCGGGAGGGTGGTGACGCCTCCTACGAAGCCGGATGTATTGGCGTCGGGCTACCACGCAAGAATGGCGTAGTTGGCCGATGTGATCCGACCACCAGTACACCCGGCGCCCGGCTGGAAAATGGCGAGGTACTCTAGGCATCGCCGCATCACAGATTTGAGTCATGGCCTCCCGGAACCACTCGGCCTCCATTTCGATATTGTCAGGCCTGGCCGGTGCTGGCACCCAGGCCTGAACGATGGAGGCTTCCAGGAGGACCTCCCGATTTAGCTTTTTCAAAGCCCAACGCGGACCGCCCTCAATCGGGGCACTTGAGGCTGGGGGGTCGGAGTTTTGGGCGGAGACGTCGAACCGGATGTAACGGTGGTCCGACAACGTCTCCACCCCCTCGACGACGCGCCAGCCCTGGACACGGCGTGTTAGGGCGGGGCTAGCAAAAGAAACATCAACGATGGAACCGCCCCGCTGACGCACGCACGTGTGCACTGACCCACGGTTGAGGACTTGCAGGCCGTTCTCTACGGCCCACTCCTCGAGCAGTTCAACCCTCGCGTCCGTGGTCACTGAACCCCAAGCCGCAGATTTTGCGTTGAGGTCCCCGACAACGAGCACGGGCCGAGGGTGGCTACGAGCGACGACGACGTTAAGTTCGAGGAGATACTCCTCAAAGTTGGCGAGAGGTCGGTTGGGTGAGAAGTAACCACCCACCACAACCGCTTCTCCTACGAGTGCTGCGACATAGCCCCGTCCTCGGATGTCGTTCTCGAAGAACGGAGTACCGGCGGCGGCCATTAAAATTATTGCCACCAACCCATCGAGGTCCCCTACCCAGTCAGCCCTGGGAGGGACACAATAGGGCTCGGCGACAACAGCGACATTAATTGACCACTGTGCCATGCTCTGGAGGAGAAGGTCCTGAGCCCTTTTTTTTTTTGTTTTTTTTTACCCAAGAAAATCCAAGGTCCTGAGCCCTGGCACAACTGTTACTTTGAGTCATCCATAGCAGGCCCCCCCGTGTGGGTGCGGGCCGGGTCATTTTTTTTTTTAGAACCCGACCCCCTCTTGTCCCCAGGGGAGAGCTTCACCGCTCTCCCCTTTCGGCGTTGGAAGGCGCACGGGAACACCGCGCGCGCCCTCTCAGGGTTCTTAGTTTACGGGTGGCAGGCCCGCCTGAGGCCTTGCCACCCGGAACCCTTAAGTGGGGGGCAGGAGAGCGACATAAGCGCGTCTCCTGCGCCCCCTCCTCCGGCGGCGGACTTCCGGGGCGTAAGGATCGTCCTCACGCCCCCGCTCCGCCGCCTCCTTCTGCGAGATGACAGACTCGCAGAAGGACCTCATTGCACCCCAGCACCTGTCGTCGCCGACTATCACAGCGACCAGGGCACAGCGCTCCGCGGCCCACGCCGGGCACTCCTCCAGCGTGTGCTGCGCCGTGTCCCGGTCACACTCCTCACAATGGTGACACCTGGTTGTCGGCTCCCTACCGGCTATCTTGCAAAGGTACTCTCCGAAACAGCCGTGTCCGGAGAGCACCTGAGTAAGCCGGTAGGTGAGCGGTCCGCGCCGTCTGTCCGTCCACTGCCTAAGTACCGGACGGACAGCCAACTGTTACTTACCTTTTTTTTTTTTTTTTGGTACCCAGGAAAAATGCTTCATGCACTACCCGCCGGCTAGGGGACGGCACCGGCGGGGCGTGTGGGACTCCCCAGCAAGAAACGCGCTGGGATACCCACTAAAAAACCTGGGGTGTTCCCTCTCTCATCCAATGGGGGGGCCTGTTGGGAGCTCTTAAAATAATTGAGTCATCCATAGCAGGCCCCCCCGTGTGGGTGCGGGCCGGGTCATTTTTTTTTTAGGACCCGACCCCCTCTTGTCCCCAGGGGAGAGCTTCACCGCTCTCCCCTTTCAACGTTGGAAGGCGCGCGGGAACACCGCGCGCGCCCTCTCAGGGTTCTTAGTTTACGGGTGGCAGGCCCCCCTGAGGCCTTGCCACCCGGAACCCTTAAGTGGGGGGCAGGAGAGCGACATAAGCGCGTCTCCTGCGCCCCCTCCTCCGGCGGCGGACTTCCGGGGCGTAAGGATCGTTCTCACGCCCCCGCTCCGCCGCCTCCTTCTGCGAGATGACAGACTCGCAGAAGGACCTCATTGCGCCCCAGCACCTGTCGTCGCCGACCATCTTGGATATGACGGTCGGCAAGGAGAGGTCGGGGCCAATCACAGCGACCAGGGCACAGCGCTCCGCGGCCCACGCCGGGCACTCCTCCAGCGTGTGCTGCGCCGTGTCCCGGTCACACTCCTCACAATGGTGACACCTGGTTGTCGGCTCCCTACCGGCTATCTTGCAAAGGTACTCTCCGAAGCAGCCGTGTCCGGAGAGCACCTGAGTAAGCCGGTAGGTGAGCGGTCCGCGCCGTCTGTCCGTCCACTGCCTTATCACCGGACGGACAGCCTCGACGGTCCTCACCCCATAGCGGGGCTGGGCCAGTCTATTCTCCCACTTTTCCACGAGGACCAGTCGAGCCTGGGACCTTCGCGTCTCCACCGCCCTGTGCGGGGGTTCTTCACCCTGGAGCCGGAGGTCAGCGCGCCAGTAATACACTGACGCTTGGACCTCCGCCTCCAAATCCCAGGGCGGCGATGCCGCCAAAACGCACGCCGCTTCAAAGGAGACGGTGCGGTACGCCCGTGACACCCTGATCGCCATCGCCCTCTGAGGTCTTCTGAGGAGGGCGATAATTTGGCGACCAAGGGCGCCAGCCCAGATGGGCGCTCCATATAGGGCCATCGACCGCACCACCCCCAGATAGAGGCGGCGGCAGACGACACTGGGCCCCCCGATATTCGGCAGCAGAGAGTTAAGCGCTCCCGCTGCCGCCATCAGGCGGGGGGCCAGGCGGCTAAAATAGACGCGAAAGTTCCAGCAGCCGTCGAGGTGGAGCCCCAAGTACTTCATGCTCGGCTCCACCCCGATGCGGACCCCTCCAACGATGATGTGGGCATCGGGAGGTGGCGCCCGCCGAGGCCCGTGAAATAACAGGGCCTCGGACTTTTCCAGCGCCACCTCCAGTCCCAACATCCTAATCCTGCCGACAACCAGGGCCACTCCAGCCGTGGCAAGACGCGCAGCTGCCCCGCAATCCACTCCCCGGGCCGTAACCAACGTGTCGTCGGCGTAACAAGTTACGCCGACGCCCGGGGGCAGGGCGCCCCGCAGCACCCAGTCGTAGCCGATGTTCCACAGTATCGGACCCAGAACCGAACCCTGTGGAACACCGCACGACATCTCCCTCCGGAACGTCTCTCCGTTCCGCCCCACACAAAACACACTCCTCTGGTGCAGGTAGTCCCCGACTATTCGGCGTAGATAGGGAGGCACCCCATGAAATCGGAGCGCCTCCCTAATAGTCGCCCACGGCAGGGTGTTAAAAGCGTTGGCGATGTCCAAGGACACCGCCAGTACCACCCCGCGCGAGGCGACCGTCTCTTCCGAGAGGGCCTTGACGCTGCTGATCGCGTCAATCGTCGATCGGCCCTCCCGGAATCCGAACTGGCGTTCGGATAAGTCAGGACCCACCCGCACCAGGTGCTTGGAGAGGCGGGCAACAACTACGCGCTCAAAGAGCTTGCCCACCTCATCCAACAGCACTATGGGGCGGTACGCGGAGGGAGAATCCGCGGGGCGGCCCTCCTTTCTCAGGAGGACCAGCTTGCCCGTCTTCCACCTGGAAGGGAACCGTCCCGACTCCAAGCAGGCGCTGAACAGCCTGAGGAGCCGGTCCCCTAGGGCGTCGAAGGCCAAAACCCAGGCGCGGCTAGGAATTCCGTCCGGCCCCGGGGCGGTGTTCTTGCCCCGAAGCCGCATCACTGCCGCGCCGAGCTCCGCCATTGTAATTTCTGGCACCCCGGCATCGGCACCGCCCTCCTCAAATTCGGGCGGTGCCATTACGGGAGGCGTGTGCTCCGCCCTCGAAGGAAAGAGAGCGGAGATCACACCCTCCAATTGCCGGGGCTGGAGACTCTCGGTGACCGGCGGGGCCCAGGGGCGTAACTTGCCCCTGACCGTCTTGTACGGCCGGCCCCACGGATCTGCCTCGAGAGTCCCCAGGAACTCTTCCCATCTTTGGGTTTTGGCCTCGCTGATGGCGGACTGCAGGGCGTACTTCCGCTGTTTGTACGCGTCCCGCAGCCGTGCCTCCACGGTCGGGTCACGGTACCGCCTGCGTCGGCGGTACCTAGTGTACTGGCGACTCGCCGCAATGCACGCGGCGCGTTTCCGACTGATGTCGTCAGACCACCAGTACACCTGACGCCTCGGAGGCTGAGCACTGGCCCGGGGCATCGACGCGTCGCAAATCTGCGTCATCGCGCCCCGGAACCACTCCGCCTCTTGCTCAACCTCCACAGGCCCTTCGACCATCGGGGTCCAGGCCTGCACGATGGAGGCTTCCACCAGCACGTCTACATCGAGACGTTTCAACGCCCATCGTGGGGACGACGGGGTGTGCACTCTCCTCGGGCGATCGTCCGGGATCGCCGGCGAGGCGGAGACGTCGAACCGCACGTAACGGTGGTCCGACAGAGACTCCGCCTCGACCAGCACTTGCCAGTCCCGGACGCGGCGCGCTACGGCAGGGCTAGCGAACGAAATGTCCACGATGGACTCGCCCTGCCAGCGCACGCATGTGGCGACCGACCCCCGATTAAGAACGACGAGGCCGGTCGCAATCGCCCACTCCTCCAGCGCGTCGCCGCGAGCGTCGGTGACAGGGGATCCCCAAGCCGTTGATTTGGCATTGAAGTCCCCCGCCACCACGACCGGACGCGATGGGTACCGATGAATCACGGCCCCCACCGCGCCCAAAAATCGCTCAAACTCGGCGAGGCGCCGCACATAGGGGTATTTGATAGTAAAAGTTGGCCAAAACTCTGAGATTAATTACAGCCTTGGCCAAAAGTATTAGGCACCCCCAATATAGTTATCACACACCTGTGCTATTTGAACAATTAAACAATATTCTATAGAACTGCGATACCGGTGTCATAAAACACTATTTAAGACAATAGGCGGCATTTTTTAAGCAGTCGTAAGACATCTGGTGCGTCAATAATAAAATTTTATTTTTTCCAAAATTTATTTTTAATGTTTCGTCAGTTACCATTTGGAAGTCTTAGTGTAAAGACAGTGCATTTGTGGTTTTGTGAATTAATTGAGAAGAAATTCATTTGAAAATGCCAAAACGAAACGAAATTAGTATTGAAAATCGTGTAAAAATTCAACTTTTACATGAGCAAGGCAAGACTCAAAAAGAAATCGCGAAGTTGGTGAAATGTTCGCGATGCGCCGTTCAATCTGCTATCAAACGTTTTGTTGAGACTGGCTCTCATGCAAATAAACCAAGAACAGGCAGAAAACGCGTGACTACTAGCCGTCAGGACAGACAACTTATCCGAGAGTCTGTGAAAGATAGAAAAAAAACTTCTTCGGAGCTTGCTGTGGCTTTAACTGAAGAGACTGGACATCCCATAAGCGCACGAACTGCAAGACGAAGGCTAGTAGAAGGCGGCTTAAAAGGTTGCAAAGCTAGGAAAAAGCCGTGGCTATCCGCAGACAATAAAAGAAAACGACTTGATTGGGCTCTGAGACACCAACATTTCACAGAAGAGGATTGGTCTAATGTGCTGTGGTCTGACGAATCAAACTTTGAGGTAAGTTTTTTAGTGAAGTCTATACCACAATTACAAAGATCATTGTTGTGTTTGTCTTCAAACTCAAATGTTATAAAACTTTGTAATGTGTGCTTTTTTTTTGGAATCTACAGGTGTTTGGAACACCAGGTGTGACGTTTGTGAGGCGACGCAAAGGCGAAGAATATCACCCAGATTGCGTAGTACCAACCATAAAACACGGCGGAGGCAGTGTAATGATTTGGGGTTGCATGGCTACGGATGGAGTCGGCAAAATGTTTGTTTGCGAAGGTCGCATGAACAGTGAAAAATACATTAATGTACTGGAAACTGCTCTCGTACCTTCGCTTTCGTGTATTTTTGGTGACACTAACTTAAATGGTGTGAAATTCCAACAAGACAATGCTCCGTGTCACAAGTCAGCTACTACGATGCGCTGGTTTACTGAAAATTGTATTGATCTGTTAGATTGGCCTGCCCAGTCCCCGGATCTAAATCCTATTGAACATTTGTGGAGTATTTTGAAGAGAACAATAAAAGAGCACTCGATAACATCAAAAACTGCTTTAAAAAACGCGTTAGTGCAAGAATGGGATGCAATTTCTCCAGAGGAATGTGCGAAACTTGTACGTAGTATGCCCCACAGAGTTGCTGCTGTCATAAAATCAAAGGGTGGCCCAACAAAATATTGATGTTATTACAATATTCTAATGGAAATAAAGTACTTTAATCATTATAATTAGTTTTATTTCTCTCTAAGCCTGAAATATGCAGTAATTTATAGGGTGCCTAATACTTTTGGCCAAGGCGGTATATGTGGAAAAAACCACAATCTACTTAATTTTAACAAAGATAAAAAGGAAATAAAACTACAATTGACTTGCCAGAGAATATTTTATTGAATAAATTAATATTCGAAATCGTCACTATCTTCGGAAAGTTCTTCTTCATCTGTGTTTAAATTTAGTTCTGAACTTAATGTTATGCTTGATGGAAGAAAAAGTTTAATGTTGTCACTTGAAAATTGTTTAGTTTTTTTTCTTGGTAAAGGTCGTGTACTAGATATTAGAGGATCTGAACTTAAGAGTAATCTGTTTAAAATATCTCTATTACAAGATTCTCTCGAAAATTTTCGAGCAAATCCTTGGCGGTATGTCCGGAAATGTTTATTACGAGCTTCAGCCGCCTCCTCTGAGAGTTGCCCAATTGGTAACATGGCATGAGAAATTATTGCAGCACCATGTATTAATATTTTATGAACTGTTGGTGTCATCGGGTGCCAGTTGTACAAACTAACATATAATTTTGCTGTTTCCATAGCATATACATCGAATTTAGTTGTGTCAATTTCATGTCCACTGGATATAGCCTCTAGTATAATTTTAAATCTATATATTAAAGTCTCATCCACTCCAGTTATGCGACTTGCCAATTTTGGATCTTGGAAAAATCTCCGGGCCGTGTTACCGTCATTGGTGTTGCCGAATCCCGCCTTAGGTATGTCTACTAATAGTCCCATTTCCTCTCTAAAACGTGCTTGAATGATTTTCTTTGTCTCGTCCACAACTTTCTTATCTGCCAGATTTCTTGCTTGCCATTTCATAGTTGGTATTTTATATGCTAAGTGAAGAATTGACTCAAATAATCGTATTTTTGCATGAAGAACTGAGATACCAAACTGAAGAGCTTCTGTGTTTACATCACCTTTCTTCGATAAATTATTGAAGTCTTTCGATGTTACTCCACACAAGTAACAGCGCATAGTAGATAAAGTATCAGTAGCTGCATTACAAATTTTGCCATCCACCATGGTAAACAAAAGTGTGTGTTTGACTTCACAGTGATCTCCATTATCCAACAATACTTTCGTTTTTTGTAAATGTTTTAATTGGCTATTTACATATTGGATTTCATCTTTTGTCACATCCTTAGACTCTTGAATAACGATTTATTATTCTTATGGGTCGAGAATACGATTATTCTTATGGGTCTGCAATACCGCGGAGATGAGGGCAATGGGTTTTGCCAAAGCAATTTATTGTCCTTATCAATATTGATCTGTAATCTAAGCGGCACAAATGAACTTTGAAAAATGTTTGCGTCGGAGTATGTTGAATTTTCAAACTTTTGCTTAAAGCGGCTTTGTTGGGATCCGTCGCAACCCCATTTACAAATGAGTTCGAAGTTGTATTTTTCATTATTAGCGCATTTTTCAATTATTTCTCTTAGGTATTCACATAAACGAGTGCAAGTGTGATCGAGTACATCCTGTAATTTCACCTCGGCGCATGTGGATGTTACACGAAATGCTTCAGGTTTTGGATAACATAGCCTTTTAGCTTTTTGTATAATGGAGTAACATGGAAATCTGTGTTCGGCTGCCTTTCGTATGATATTGTACTGATTTCGGGTAAAGTCTCCTTCAACAAACATACTAAGAGCTTCAGTTGGTGACAGTTGAAGTGGTGTATCTTGTGCTTTAGCAATATTTCTGCGAAATCGGAGTGCTCTTTTCGGAGATTTTGTTATTTCTTTTATAATAGTAGAAGCGTCTGTATTGCCAGTTACCCTCAAGCTCATTTGTGCAGCAAATGTTAATTGATCTGCGTCCATTTGTTGGCGTAATCCTATTGTCTTTCTCCTTTTGGTGCGCTCACTAGATTCGGAGAATTTCTTTTGCGGGCGGCCACCTGCGCGCAATGACGTCATCAATGGCACAAAGATAATACCTTGTAACCACTTTTCGTTGTTCTTTTCAAAAACTTCTCTCTTTTTATATGCCATAGCCCATTTAGTTTTGAAATCTGATTTGAAATGAGAAAGCTTATGCTTCAAAATCTTATGGTCACACTTTGTCATTTCATGCAAATGATTTTCTAAATGTTCAAACTTTTTATCAATTTGTTTTATTGGGCATTTAAGAATGAAGTCATATAAATATTTCTTAGTGAAGACATCCTTGGAACTCCCCGAAGAACCTAAAACGAAATGAAATATGCTTTGTATTAGAACTAGTTTTAAAATTTATCTCATCTTTAAAAACACATCCCTACCATATCGCCAAATTTCCGCCTACTTTTTTTTCGTTTCTAATATGACAAAACGGTCTGCAATTAATATCAATTTGAATTTTTACTCGGACGAAGTCGGAAATAAAACAAAAACACAAATATATAAAATTGCTGTACTAAAAAACTACGTTTATTATCGTTATATTTACATAGGTCAGAAACTTAAAAAAGAAGGTTAAATTGTTATAAAATTTATAAATTTATAAAGTGCATACCTTCACTTTGCTGATCCATATTAAAAACTTTCACAAAATCACGTTTCACTCACTTCCAAAGCGTAATGAAATAATGAGTTTTGAGATTATCGAGAACTACTACGTGCGTTGCGAACAAAGACGAGATTCCGACTGAGACGCCATCAGTGTTGCATTTAAGATGGCGGTTCAAAATGGCGACCGTTCTACGCGACATCTACTATACTATTGAACAAAATTATTGCAATAATTCCTTTATATATTTGAGAAAATAGAGTTTTGGCCAACTTTGCTAGTAGTGATACCCATATGTGCGCCGGTTGGGAGAAAAATACACCCCGATCAAGACGGTTCCCTCCCAATCAACACATATATACCCCTCGCCCCTGTCTGTCATCACCAGGAGCGAGGGACCAGACGAAACGATGGCCGCCAAGCCCCCGAGGTCCCCAAACCAGTTGTGACGGCTGGGGACGCAGTAAGGCTCGGCGACCACGGCGATGTCTATTGACCACTCCGCCATGTGCTGCAGCAAAATATCCTGCGCCCTGGCGGAGCGGCCAACGTTCGCCTGTAGGAGGCGATGGGCCATAATTAATTATGTGTCCATCGTCGTCCCACTGCTCCCTGCTTGGGGAACGGCCGGGGCGGCCGGAGTCCCGGCGACCGCCCCTCTGGCCCTACGTCTTTTTGGAGGGGAGCAAGATTTGCTCCCCATCCGGTGCTCCGCCGGTTTTCCTGCAGCTGAACATATACTGCAGGAAGACTTTTCGGCGGAGCAGGCGGCGGCCTTGTGGCCGGGCTGGCCGCAGCGATAGCAGAGATCGCTGCGATCCGTTTCGGCGGTGCATTGCTGCCTCACGTGCCCCGGTTCGAGGCAGCGGTAGCACCGCCTGGGCCTCGGCTCCAGGAGGTTCACCTGAGCCGAGACCATCCCGACCAGCAAACGGCCGGCCGCCACCTTCTTCGCCGCGGTGATGGGACAGCGCACCACCACCGTGCACAAGCCACTCTCGCCGCGGCGCATCTCCCCCACCCTGACGTGGTCCTGAGGGCAGGCTCCGGCATGTGCCACCGCAGCGGCGACATCCTCGGAGGAGGCCGAGTCGTCCAGCCCAGTTACTCGCATTTCTGCGGACTTCACCGGGCGGGACACCCTGACCTCCTCGGGCGTAAACAGGGACCGAATTGTAGCGGCCACCCTGTCCGCTTTGTCGCCGGAGGTGGCACCTGGGACCTCTAAGATCCTGGCCCCAGTGGCGGCAACTTTAAACATAACGCCTCCAGCAAGGCCCATCTCAGCCAGGTTACTCTGCATAGCCTGAGTGGCCTGCCGGAGGACGCCTGCGTAGCTGACGCCCCGCCGGAGCCCCTCCTCCGCCAGCTCTACCACAACGGCGGTAGAGCGCGGGGGCCGCAGGTCGGCCGGGCGGGGGCCCTTTTTTTTATTTGTTACCGGGGGAGCCCGGGAGGCCTTCTTCTTCTTCTTCTTCCTCTTCTTTCTGGTGACCTCCGTCCACGGCTGTTCAGCCGAGGTAGAGGCCACCGGGGCAGGTTGGAGCTGCGGGGCAGGGCGCAGCGGGGCCACAGTGGCGATCGCCTTCCCCTTGCCCTTTCCTTTCCCCTTTGAAGAGGAAGCCGACGGTGTGGGGGCAGAAATTTGTCGTGCCACTGGTTGGCTGGAGGGCGCGGGGCCAGCTGGCGCGCCCCCGACCATTCGGGGGCGACCTCCAAGCGGAGGGCCCGGGGTCGGCACGGGCGCGAGGCCATAGTTGGCCAGGCACGCCTCTACAACATTGCGTGCCTGAGCCACCGTGGCCCGCATCAAGTCTTCCGCCCAGGCGGGACGCCGGTCCTCCGCGGGAGCGACGGGCTTCGCTGTGCGCCGCGGAAGGGGCGGAAACTCCTCCCGCGGCCCCCTAGCAGGCGCCCCGGCGGCGGCCGAGGGCGCCTTTAAGGCGACGGCCCGAGCGGCAGTGGCAGCGGCCGCCTTCATGGCCGTCACCTCCGCCCGGAGCTCCGCCAGGTGCCTATGCAGCCCCTCATTCTCCGACCTCCAGCGCCTCTGGAGGTCGGATGAGGTCTGCCCCCACAGATGAAAGAAGGCCTCCTTCATGTCTGCCGTCGCGGTTTTCAGGTCCCGGACGAAACCTCCCTTTAAATTGCCGGACCGGGCCGCCACCCTCAGGACGGTCTCGGCTCCAGCCTCGAACCGTTGCCTGAGGTCGGCAACCGAGTCCCCTCCAGAGGGGGTCGCATCCGGGACCCCAGCCCTCTTCAGGAAGTCTCGACCGGCAGGCAAAGGCTGCCCGAGGAGCTTCCTCGCGGAGGGAGGCGGCATCGGGGAACCAGCCCTTCCTCTACAGGGCGTCCCCTCCACTACCTCCACCTCCGTGTCCGAGCCTGAATCGGACGGTACGTTGTGCGACGTCTTCCGGCGCTTCGCGGAAGCGCCGGGCGTCACACCAAACTTGAGAGTGAGGGAAGTAGGGCTATCACCCCCCTCCTCCCTCTCCCGTCTAGCAGCCGACGAGCACCGGCTCTGGGGCCGACTGGCCTCCAAGCCCGAGCCCGCCCGCGACCCGACGTCCATATCTGTGCCGGTGCTGGCGCTGAGCACACTCGACACGGAGTTGCTGCGTGCTAGGGCCTCAATCCGACACCTCGACCGTGTCCTCACGGCCGGCACTCTATCTACAGCTGTTGGCGGGGGCATATCCCCCCCAACCTTCCCCTTTTGCCCCTTTGCAGAGGTCTCGGTGCCAGATATTTCGCGCGGCACTACGCTGGAATGGCGGTTGCCCCCCCCCAGAATACGAGGGGCTGACGGAGCTGGATGGCTCCGTGAGGGATTCTCCGGGCGCGGTGCGCCCGGTACCCTCCTGGGGTAGTCTATGACCTTTAGCCGACATTTTCATAATATATTCTTTTGGGTGGCCCTAATGACTGGGTTCCCCCCAGCCATACAGCCCCTCGCCGGGCCACAAAGCTTAGGCTTTGGGTTATTTTTATAGAGGTTTTCTTCCTCGCAGCCCGAAGGCCCCCGGTCCTGTCAGTTCAGGATTACGGGTTGGGCCGGATGGGGGTCCATGCTGGACCGATCCACCCGCCCCAAGAGCGCCTGCCTGGGCAGGAAACCCGAGCTTCCCACCTCGGCCTAACGGCCCCCACTAGTAATTTTTTAGAGAGGTTGTCTTCCTCTATCCCCCCCGTGTTGGGCTGGATGGGGGTCCATGCTGGACCGATCCACCCGCCCCAAAACCGCCCGACTGGGCAGGACGCCAAGGCAACCCGCCCCAGCCTTACGGTCCCCACTGGTGATTTTTTAAAGAGGTTTTCTTCCTCTATCCCCCCCCCCCCCCGTATTGGGCCGGATGGGGGTCCATGCTGGACCGATCCACCCGCCCCAAAACTGCCCGACTGGGCAGGACGCCTACGCACCCCGCCCCGGCCTTACGGCCCCCACTGGTGATTTTTTAAAGAGGTTTTCTTCCTCTATCCCCCCCGTCTCAAATCCACGTGTCCTCTGCTAATCAGAGGAACACGTGGAGAGACCCCCAAACGCGGCCCTCGCGGGCCGATAACCCCGAGACAAGATGCCTCGGGTTCCCTACGCGCGTGCCAGAGTATTAGCCACGAGTAATAATGCCCCCGAAAGGACATGATTACCCGTGTTGCCCGGGGTGTACCGGCCCAACGTCTGCCGTTCCCATCCACGAAAAATGTGGAAAGGACTAGCAACCGTCAGGCACACTAGGAGGTTCTCTCTGGCCACACACCCCAACTGTTACTTATCTAACTTAACCTACATTTATACGGGCAAAGCTACGGTCAAAATTTAGTTATAAATGTAAATGGTGTACCTAAGTGTGAATTTAGGTATGAATGTGAATGTGAGTTTGTATTAAACTACTACACATTTATAATATTAGTTCCTATCACAAGCATAATTTAGCTTAAAAGGAAACTCCGAATGCAATCTGGTATTTATTGTAGAAAATGAAATAAACATTTTTGAAGTGAAAAATTCTTTGAGCTCTTCTTGGGTGGACAAAAATCGTAGAACTCGCGTCATCGTCACGCTTCGTCATCGTCACGCTTCCACGCTTTTTATTTTTCAATTATTTTAGAATATTAACAATATCCCAGAAATGGTGCGCGCTACGCAAAAAATAACGAAATTTTGATCCCTTTATTAACACCTAAGAGAGTATCAGGAATCCGACCCGCTAAAGAAGTGTTTATGATCAAGGATTAAAGTTTTCACTTCTATCGGCAGTCCTCAAAGACTGCCCCTAATTATTATTATTTTTTAATTTAACTTGAAACTGACACAATAGTATGCAATATTTTTATGGCCTAAATTACTATTCCATAGATTCGCTTGGCTTGCCACGACCTATGGCACCATGAGTTGATAGCCGAGGGCCGCGAGCGCGCGGCCGCGTGGGCCAAGGAGGCCGTCAGGAGGATCAAGGAAGGAGCGCCGCCACTCTCACCTGTGCTGTTGTACGAAGAACTGGTCGCGCTGTTCCATGATCGAGGTACTTATTCAATACCTTGTAATTTTTGCCCCCTCACGGAAACCACCCGTAGTATAATATGTAAGGAACCCGCTCCCTTTTCTCTCTAATTTTCACCTAGTACCTAATTCACAAATATGATTTTAAATCATTTCTTGCAAACAATAAACAAAATTTTAACAAAAAAGAAAACCGACTTCAAAGAATAATATTCTAAAACTTGCAAAATGCACTAAAAGGTTAATAAATAATTGCATATTCTTGTGAGTGTGTGTGTATGTGTGTGTCCAATTATGTACGTGTGTGTGTCCCCTCCGCAGTGTGGCGGCGCAGTATGTGTATATTCGCGTGCGGCGTGGCGCTGGGGGGCGGTGCGGGCGTGCTGCTGGGGCTGCGCGCAGCACGACGCGCGCCCGCCGGCCCGCACGCTCGCGCGCTGCACTCGCACGGCGACCAGTCCGTCATACTCGTCGAGGACGCTGTGGCGCCCGGTCAGTATACATTTCCACGCATCTCATCATTCTTGTCATATAATTGTGCGCATATTAAGCAATGAGAAGAACCATAAAATAAGAACCAATGCTCTTTTATGTGCTATTTGCAATACTAGGCGCGTATTGCAAATTTTGGGTATTATAATAATAATAAAAATATAATATATTTATATTTAAAAATGAAATTATTAGAAAAAAAGGTAATAAAGAGAATAATAATAATATTCTACCACACACAACACCATTTAGCCCAAACTAAGCAAAGCTTGTACTAAGGGTACTAGACAATGGATAAACATACTTATATCTATACTTCTTTTTTGTAAATACATACATATTGTACATAGAAACACCCAGACCAAGACAAACATCCATGTTCATGCACACAAATGTTTGACTTGTGCGGGAATCGAACCCGCGACCTCAGGCGTGGCAGTCGGTTACACTAACCACTACGCCATCGAGGTCGACAAGGAAGACACAGTATTTTATAAAAAAAGAGTGTAGTGAATTGCATGAGAATAATATCAACCGTACGTTCTTTAAAATACTTTTTCTTTGGCTACATCATATTTTACTCGTTATAAGATCGATCTAAAACATAGTAACTGTTGACAAACCCTATTGTTTTCCGTGGGGAAATGCTCCTGAAGTGTACCTCTCGCCACAAAGAGAGGCGAGAGGGTTATGTCGGGCTCTGCCGAGACTTCGAGCCTACCGATTAAAACCACCACAGCACCTGCTGCTGGGTGGGTTGCTGGAACTGAAACTACATCAGCGATCCAACTAGCAGTGCCCTATGCAGAAATGTTAAGTGTTGGTAACTCTAGATCAAAGTCAAAGTTTAAGTTTTAACGCATCACCAGCCGGCGGGCATAAGCCCGGTCCGTAGCTGGTAACCGTTAGGGTTATATTGAAACACGTAGACTGATTCAACTGAGAATATATTTTCACTATTCCACTATTCCATTTATTGTTCATGCAAGTAACGCTAGCACTAATGCGTACAATAATCATTTACACCAATCAGCGACGAGTAAACACAATACTAACATTTACGAGATCTTGAGCGTGTGTGCGTGCGCATAAATACTGCCACTATAAAAACAGTTGGCCTCTTCGCGCGTCGCTAGTTCGTCAGTTGGTTTCGTCGCGGCTAGACGTATGATTCTCCGTTTGATCGCCTTCGCGCGTCGCTTGGTTTCAGCGCGGCTAGATGTATGATTTTTTTAAGACATATTTAATAAACATTACTTAACAGTGACAGCCCTGCGCCACAAATACCACGTTTCAAAAGTGCCACCAGTACATATACTTTGGTCACCCGCTTACGCTACGAGATTGCCATGAAGGTATAGCTAAACATTGTTCATATATACCTTCATGGAGAAGTTATATGACTTTTCGAAATTATGTGCGTATTGATTAACAATTATCGCGTGCTCCGTGCCTCGGAGAGCACGTTAATCCGTCGGTCCCGGCTGCCATGAACATCTATGGCAGTCGTTATTGGGAAGTCAGTGCCCTCTAATATCCTGACACTGGTCTAGTCTTAGGGTATCGTTAGCCTTCGGGTGTCGGAGGTCAGATGGCAGCCGCTCCGTGTAAAAACTGATATCCAGTCAAATCCGGTTAGACTAGAAAGCCGATCCCAAGTGACATGAAAATCAAAATTAAAAATAAATTTATTCAAGTTAGGTTACAAGGTAACACTTATGAATGTCAAAGTTACACTAATTTTTTTCTATGAATTTACATTTACTGCCACGTTCAGCAAAGCAAGGGTATAGGCCTCATGAGAAGAACGGGCAAGAAACTCATGGCTACTCTTTTTGATCGCCAAGTTTACAATAAAATGTTGTTTACAAATCATAACTGTAAGGGGAATAATAAAGGCTTGGGAGAAGAAGCTGTCTTACTTTCCGAACCGCGAATGCGGCTGAACTAAGTCTCCCTGCAAGACACGATATTTGAGCGCCCCACTGAACTTTATCATTTAATTAAAGTAATGTCTAAGAAAACTGTGGATCGTACAAATGTTAGTGTTTCATTATTTAAAGGTGCGGGTACGGGTGAGGTGTTGGTACGCGTGCAAGCGTTCAGTGTGTGCAGCGTAGACCGCGGCGCACTGCGCGGGCGCGCGGCCGCGCTTCGCTCTCTGCTGTACCGCGGCCACGTGACCGTGGGGCGGGGCTTCGCCGGCGTGGTGCTAGACGTGGGGCCCGGCGTGGCTGACCTGGAGCTGGGCGACGAGGTGTGGGGCTGCGTCAGCGAGTGGAGCGGCGGCGCCGCCACCGAGCTGCTCACTATACGCAGGTACTCATTTTATACCAGGTATATGGCCGACGATCTCACGTGACCGTGGGGCGGAGCTTTGCTAGCGTGGTTCTGGACGTAGGGCGGGGCTTCGCCAGCGTGATTCCGGACGTGAGCCCGGCGTGGCTGGGGTACTCGAATTGCTCACTATACGCAGATACTCACTTTACATCAGGCTTGTCGCTGATGATCTCACGTGACCGTGCGGCAGGGCTTTGCCGGCGTGGTTCTAGACGTGGGCCGGCCGTGGCTGAGGATACTCGAACTGCTCACTATACGCAGATACTCACTTTACATCAGGCTTGTCGCTGATGATCTCACGTGACCGTGCGGCAGGGCTTTGCCGGCGTGGTTCTAGACGTGGGCCGGCCGTGGCTGAGGATACTCGAACTGCTCACTATACGCAGGTATTCACTTTACATCAGGCTTGTCGCTGATGATCTCACGTGACCGTGCGGCAGGGCTTTGCCGGCGTGGTTCTAGACGTGGGCCGGCCGTGCCTGAGGATACTCGAACTGCTCACTATACGCAGATACTCACTTTACATCAGGCTTGTCGCTGATGATCTCACGTGACCGTGCGGCAGGGCTTTGCCGGCGTGGTTCTAGACGTGGGCCGGCCGTGGCTGAGGATACTCGAACTGCTCACTATACGCAGATACTCACTTTACATCAGGCTTGTCGCTGATGATCTCACGTGACCGTGCGGCAGGGCTTTGCCGGCGTGGTTCTAGACGTGGGCCGGCCGTGGCTGAGGATACTCGAACTGCTCACTATACGCAGGTATTCACTTTACATCAGGCTTGTCGCTGATGATCTCACGTGACCGTGCGGCAGGGCTTTGCCGGCGTGGTTCTAGACGTGGGCCGGCCGTGGCTGAGGATACTCGAACTGCTCACTATACGCAGGTATTCACTTTACATCAGGCTTGTCGCTGATGATCTCACGTGACCGTGCGGCAGGGCTTTGCCGGCGTGGTTCTAGACGTGGGCCGGCCGTGGCTGAGGATACTCGAACTGCTCACTATACGCAGATACTCACTTTACATCAGGCTTGTCGCTGATGATCTCACGTGACCGTGCGGCAGGGCTTTGCCGGCGTGGTTCTAGACGTGGGCCGGCCGTGGCTGAGGATACTCGAACTGCTCACTATACGCAGATACTCACTTTACATCAGGCTTGTCGCTGATGATCTCACGTGACCGTGCGGCAGGGCTTTGCCGGCGTGGTTCTAGACGTGGGCCGGCCGTGGCTGAGGATACTCGAACTGCTCACTATACGCAGGTATTCACTTTACATCAGGCTTGTCGCTGATGATCTCACGTGACCGTGGGGTGTGGCTTCGCCGGCGTGGCTTGACTCTACACCAGGCTTGTTACAGTATACAGGATAGTGATGTTCTAGACTAGGCTTGTTTCTGCCTCAGTGGTGCAGGTTGTAAATGCATAAGAGCTCGGACTCGATTGCGTAGCGGCGTTGATAATATCAATTAAATGATCTATCTTATTATTAGGAAGGCTCAGAAAGGCATTCATTGCCCCACCCCAGAAAGAAGCAGAAGAGGATTGACCAAATAAAAGAAAAGGCGAAGGATATGTCTTATAAGGAGGTTAAGTTATTGGCCGAAAATTTAGAAAGATGGCGTTTACTCCACCGACATCTTACGTATGAAGAAGATTTTATTATGTATAACCGTTGACATGTCCTTCCAAGATAAAGGGAGGATTCTTCGACTACGCTGGGTGATTCTGCTGTGCCCGACAGTTGGTTTGGAGCGGCCAGTCAATTGTATATATAGCAGCTCGCACAGTAAACTTCGCTTGCGCGATGCAGGACTGAAGTGGTGTGTAATTGAGTAGAGCGCCACCTTTTGTAGTTAGTCGTAACTTCTCTAACTGTGTGGAACCGCTAGAAACAAGCAAAAATAAAAGCATGCAAGTCAGTCAGTTACTATACGATACTTGTTACGATTTTTTTCTTTTTTTATACAATTAAGGTGGCAAACAAGCATACGGAACACCTGATGGTAAGTGGTCACCGTAGCTTACGGAGGCCTGCAACACCAGAGGCATCACTAGCACGTTGCCGACCCTTTAGAAAAGGAAGTGGGAAGGAGAAGGAGCGGGAAGGGGGTAAGGGGGTGATTGGGCCTCCGGTACTCTCACTCACTGAACGAAACACATCAGTAGGAATACTGGTATTTCACGTCGATATACTGTGAGAGGGTAGTCCTTCCCCGGTCGAGCCGGCACATTCATGCTGAAATCAGCGAGGCTCTACTACTCTATAAACTTGAAACATAGCTAATAGTTGGGTGGTGGGGATATGTATCCCTATTAACATTTTTGTTTGTTTACCTATTATGTATCTATGTATATGTGATGTGTCGCCAGTACCCGCGTGAGTAAGAGACCGCGCAGTCTGGCGGCGGACACGGCCGCGTCGCTGCCGTGGAGCGGCGGACAGGCTCTCATTGCTCTACGCACTCTTGCCTACACGCCTGTCAACTGCAAAGGAAAACGGTGAGTATTATAGCCATGTTTCTTTATCATAGGGTTAGTGTTCATTATCTTATCTTATCTTATGTGGGGGCCAGTCAGTGCAGACCGGCGACACTTCGACCCAGTGGGATCTTTTGTGCCGACACTCTCCCTATAACGACCGCCATAGATGTTCATGGCAGCCGGGACCAACGGCTTAACGTGCTCTCCGAGGCACGGAGCAGGCGATAATTGTCAATCAATACGCACATAATTTCGAAAAGTCATATAACTTCCGAAAGTCAGAGGTGCGCGACGTGGGTTCGAACCCGAGACCCTCTGCATTGCAGTCTGTTGGTATCCCCACTGAGCTATTGCTGCTCTACAGTGTTCATTAACATAGTTAGTTAGTTAGATGGACGTGTGTTATCCGCACTTAGCCCCACAAACGGGCCATTGTGCGTAAGTGACCGACACGAAAAGTTGTTCGGTTACTCATACCAGGGATGTAGCGGATGCTGATTTTTTGACCTCCTCGGATGCGGATACGGATACTTGAAGCCTAACATCCGCGTATGCGGATACGGATGCGGAAGCTCCGCAATTGCGGATGCGGATGTTGATGAAAATTGTGCATCTTATTTAATAAAAATATCTAATATCACCGCCTTCGCAGGTTCAAGCTTGTTTTGCAAATGTTTATAAATTAAACACGTACTATTGAACAACTGTTTTCTTTCTTGTCATTATCTACGCTATATGGATCCTGGATCCGCATTATGTGGGTCCAGGATGTCCAAATCGATGCGGAAGCTCCGCAATTGCGGATACGGATTCGAATATTCGCAACATCCCTAACTCATAACACCTCAGCTATAGCACAGTTACACAGCCTAAACAGGCGACATGAATTTTATAATGACACTAAATTTCTTTAAACTTTAATTACCTATATGTTATTAGCGACCCGACCGGGTAGTACACCCGTGCGAAGCCGGGTCGAGTCGCTAGTACACGTATAAAGTGACTGAACTCTTCTATGGGTGAATACTCGTCGCGTTGTTTAACCCGGCGTTCTATAATTACTTAATCTGTGCTTTTTAAAAACCTTAGCAAATTATACACCTAAACCTTCCTCATGAATCATTCTGTCTATTGATGAAAACTGCATGAAAATCCGTTCAGTAGTTTTTGAGTTTATCGCGAACAAACAGACGCGGTGGGAGACTTTGTTTTGTAATATGTAGTTATGAATTGACTCGAAATTATTGTCATTTTTTATGTTGAGTTTAAGGCCGCTATAATTTTTGGTTTAAATGTTGATAACGTGTGTGTGTGTGTGTGTGCAGTGTGGCGGTGTGCGGCGCGGCCAGCGGGGAGGGATGCGCGCTAGTACAACTGCTGAGCACGTGGGGCGCGAATGTCACCGTGCTTGCGCCGCGACATGCCGCACTCACGCTCAAGAACCTCGGTAATATATCTACAGCTGGCATAGCAGCGTAAGCCTAGTGCAGTGGTCGGCAACCTTCTCGACAAAAAGAGCCAAATATCTATCTATATATATAAAGGAAGATGTCCTGACTGACTGACTTAGAGACAACGCACAGCCTAAACCGCTGGACGTAGGAACTTGAAATTTGGAGAGCATGTGTGTTTTAATTTGTAGGGGTGTACTAAGAAAGGATTTTTTGAAATTACCCCCTAAGGGGGTGAAATAGGTGGGTGAAGTTTATATGGAATTTGCTCATTTCTGGAATTATACGCGCCACGCGGGCGGAGCCGCGGGCAGAACCTAGTAGACAATACAAAAGTGAAATCTATTCAAAGATGCCTTCGTGGCGCAGCGGTAGTGAATGCGACTGCTGTGCATGAGATCTCGGGTTCGAATCCCGGGTCGAGCCAGCAAAAAGTTATTGGGTTTTCTGTTAAGAATTCTCAATAGCATCCCGGAGTTAGGAAGTTGACATCGAATATGCAAAATTTCAGAATAATCGGTTCAGTGGTTTAGGCGTGAAGACGTAACAAACAAACCCATTTTCGCTTTTATAATATTAGTTAGGATTAGGATAGGGATAAGTAAGGATTTTCCTAATGGAATTTCAAAGATTTTAATTTAATATAATGGTCTAAATTTACTATTTCAGTTCGCTGTACCTTCTCACATTGACAGAGGCTCGTGCCTAGCAGTGGACAGTTTAAAACAGGACTGATATTACTATCATATATGTATACAGCATGTAGATAACTAGCTGAGCAGTGGCTACTGGCTCCTTTTCTTTCGTGTGTTTTATGCACACACGGGTGTTCATAACCGCCAAGAACTTTCCTTTCACTTTATTTTGCCGGACACTCGACGGGAAGACAACTCCCGCTATAGTAATATATCCTATGTCGCCGGAGACTTTACAAACATTCAAACAAAGAACACCTGGGTGAGTCTGGACTCAGCACAACTATTTGTGGATCACACATTCCTTCTTCCTTCACTCCTGGGTCCTTTAAGCGGGGCGTGAAAAAGCGCCTTCTCAGGCCGTCATAGGGACCTCAACATCGCCTCAGTTGCTATGAGGATGCTGTGGAGGCCACTGCTCTTGAACCATATGATCACTTACCATCAGGCGGAGTATGGTCATTTTAAGGAGCATAAAAAATAAAGTTTTGTCCCGTATGGGATTCGAACACACAACACTGCGCGCAGTGGCAGTGACCATTTAAACCACGCCACCCGTGCATTTAAGTGAAATGAGTGGTTTTGTGTACCAGGCGCGCAGGACTTCGTGGATGTGGAGGCGGCGCGCGAGGGCGCGTGGCCGGCGCTGGAGGCGCGCGCGCGCCGCGCCGGCCCGTGGGACGCCGTGCTGGCGTGCGCCGCCGCCGACCTGGCGCCCTCCTCCGCCGCCAATACCAACGCGCTGCTCAAGTAAGCCCACACTTACCTATTCTGACGTCATAAGGAGCAAAAACGTATCTATTTTTATCCATCTACTAGCTGACCCGCGCAAATTCGTCTGCTTCATATTAGATAATTTTTGCCTGTTTAAAAAAAAATTAACCTATCTATTAAGTTGGTTCAAATTACAGATGATTACGAAGTTTGATCAAAATTGGTTACCTTAGTTTGACCTTACCAAATTAAGGGTTAGTAGTTTAGGAGTCCATAGCAGACAAACAACGTGACACGTAATTTATATATATTAAGATTATATATTTGTCAATTTATATATACAGTGTAATAATAATTTAAAGTGAAATTGACTTCAGGTTTGTTGTTAAATGTACCAGGGCAACAGCGCCGCGCAGAGCTGTCGTAGACCTGCGGCCGAGCCCGCTCATCTCAGACAGACTACCGATACCGTTCTCCATCATCTTCGCCACTACCTTCTACACGTACAGAATGCTCAGGGTGAGTGTACGGTTTCATATGATCAATGAAAGATAAAGGATTTGATAGAATAAAAATAATTATATTGAATTAAAGGAATTGCACAGTTTATTATTTTATTTATTTAATTTCCTCGTCAAAATGACCACACTCCACCTGATGGTAAGCAGTCGTGTGGTCTAAGAGCAGTGGCCTCCACACCGCCCTCATAGCAGCCGAGGCGATGTTTAGGTCTCTACTTTGACGGCCTGAGGTGCTTTTTTTTCCTTTTTTTTTGCATTTACAATATACCTAGTAATATAGTGATCGATACGCGGTGAAAGTGTAAATTGTGCGATAGATCGCCCGGAAAGCTGTTTGCAACTACTATTGATATATTGTTGATGTACTATTATTTTTATGTAATATTATGTGTTTCGCTGCGCGTCGATGTCAGCATAAAACTGAAACTATTAATATGTACGGGTTTGCTCGTACAGTGAGTTCTAAACACATGAGCTGGTAAACTGGCTGTTTTCGTTTACTTCGTGTTCACTCACAACAAGTTTGAAGCTTCATGTATCATCATGTTTTCACGGAATAATAAAAAAAGGTATGTTAAGCTGGTTTGGACATGTAGAAAGAATGGACGAGGAAAGACTGACTAAGAAAGTTTATAAGGCTAGTGTGAATGGAACAGTCGCAAGAGGAAAACCTAGGCGAACGTTTCTCGACCAGATCGGAGGAGTTCTGGACAAAGGCCAGGTTAAGAGCTCCTTGAACCGACGGGCGTGTATGAGGAATGTGATGAAAGTGAATGAAGCCAGAGAAGTGTGTCAGGATCGTAGCAAATGGAAATCCGTAGTCTCTGCCTACCCCTCTGGGAAACAGGCGTGAATCTATGTATGTATGTATGTATCTATAAAAACGGCAAAAAAATCACGTTTTTTTGTATGGGAGCCCCCCTTAAATATTTGTATTATTTTAATTTAATTATTTATTTTTAAAGTGAATATATAACTAAATATTCTGTGAATATTTCAAGCTTACCTGTTGCCGTTATCAAATGAGCTAAAAAAACACGTTTGTTGTATGGGAGCCCCCTTAAATATTAATATATTCTGTTTTTTAGTATTTGTTGTTATAGCGGCAACAGAAATACATCATCTGTGAAAATTTTAACTGTCTAACTATCACGGTTCATGAGATACAGCCTGGTGACAGACGGACAGACAGACGGACAGCGGAGTCTTAGTAATAGGGTCCCGTTTTACCCTTTGGGTACGGAACCCTAAAAAAGGATGCATGATTCATATTGTGACGTAATTGCTATTTAAATGCATCTGTCTGAGGGATATAGCGAGATATCCTCACTACACCCCGCTTTTCTATATTCAAATCAAAAGTAACAATTGCTCCTTTATTTTTCGACCAATTGTAATACCATATACAAAAATAAATTTATTTTGATTGCTGCTAGTTTTTGGCTTATATTTAACTTATTACCAGATATATTAAAATATAACAGTCAAAAATAGTAAATGATCACCAAATTGCACAGCAAAATATATTTAAAGAGATCAAAATAAGTCGACGGAGCCCCGCCGCTCCTATTTTTGGGTGGTTTTATGAAGGAACCTAATATAACCTAACCCTTCCGAGACGGAATGCAGTGATTTGAGACGTATAGGTGCTCGTTATGATATATTTTAGTAAGCATTTTGCTGCGCAATTACTATTTTTGGTGGTCATTATATTTAATCCCTTAGTTTTTGTGTGTAAAGTAAAGTACAAAATCAAAAATAGGCGATTACCCTATTCTAGAAGCCTCTAGAAAAATAATGAGATGTTTTTTTTCATTTGTAGTGGTTGTTTGGACGCGGCACAAACACAGATTGGTTGGAGGACCGATATCGGTTAAGAGAAGGTCTGGACACCCTCACCAAGCTGGTTGAGTCGGGCACTCTCGCACCTATACTGGATAAGGTAAGGCCCACAGCTGGTCTGCCTTGGAGTAGGCCAGGTACACATGAAGCGGTTGCCCATCATAGCAGGAGTTCGGTATTGTCTACCTTTTCCTATTCCAGTAATTGGGGTGGCAACTGCCTCCGTGGCGCAGCGGTAGTGAATGCGATTGCTGTGCATGAGGCCTCGGGTTCGAATCCCGGGTCGGGCGAACAAACAGTTATTGGATTTTTCTGTTAAGAAATCTCAATAGCACCCTGGAGTTAGGAAGTTGGCGGTGTAAGACACCCCCGTGCCTCGGTGCGCACGTAAAGCCGTTGGTCCTGCGCCTGATCTCTCTGCGGTCGTATCGGATTACCGTCCCATCGGATCATGAGAGTTAGGGAACAGAGAGTGCTCTTGTGTTTGCGCACACACTTGTGCACTATAATATCTCCTGCGCAGATGGCCAGTCTCCGTTAAGACTGGCCGCTGCCGCCGTGGCCGAAATTCGGTCTGTAGGACATTATTATAAGCGTGAGACTGTGTATGTATGTATGTTTAGTAGTCAGGCAGAATGTAAATCAACCTGTATTTCTTTCAGGTATACCTACCGCAGGACTTCGAAGTAGCCCTCGCGCATGCGTGCAGCGATGACGCTATAGGCAGTACCGTCATACGGTTTCCTTAGCATCAGATACAAAACCACCTGTATCACTACCTACACCCCTACGTTAGAGCGGTACACTATGATATGGACAGTTTAAAATAGCTGAGTGTTTATAACTAAGATATCCTAAAGATAACGTTGCCGTCATTAAGTTTAGTACGACGGTGAATCACGGCACTGGAACTTTATCACACATGTATGAGACGACATGGTTTCTTAGTGAGTTTTGTTTGATACAGTATTTTCTGTCTTTAATACAGTATTTTGCGATCATTTTATTATGGCAGTTTTATGACGGCATCGTTATCTAAAGAAACTGTATAGATTATCGAACGAAATTCAAGCGCGGATCTGAAGTTTATGCTTAGACTCATGTCTCTTGGTGATTCGACATCAAGAGGCAAAACTATAAAAACTAAATAAAGATAGTTTTGACTCAGCCCGGCCAAGACCTTGATTCGCGTTTGGCGAAATTTCCATGAACCGAACGAAAATATAATAGTTCTAAGAATAATGCGATAGATGGCGCTAAAAATTGCCACGGGAGGCAGAAGGGAAAATTACAACAATTAAGGCCTACTGTTTTATGGTTGTAATTTTTCCTCTTATCATTAAACAGGAAATGTAAAATATTAATATAAATTATACAATGTTTATATCTTTTTTGTATGTGCTATCTTTATTAATCGTTGGGCCCGTAAAGTATATATGGCCATTTATGTAATTCCGTTACTATATTTTAAAAAGATCGACCTTTTTAAAATATAGTAACGGAATTAAATGAACTATGTTCCTTAAATATGTTCCTTGTGTGGTCTATTTAGGGCACACCGAGCCAGGAGTTGGAATTTGGGCATCTTAGGTCCATTTAAATGCACGATGCTATAGGCCTTAATCTTCGTGGCCTGATTTGGGATTATGGTGAAATTAATCCATCTCAAGGTGTTCTGAATACACTAAAGATATGTCAGAAACTAAAAATATCGTCATATTAAATAATTAGGTAACTTTAGAAGACCTATATAAAACTAAAAACTATACCCGGAGTAAGGGACAGCGTACTGAAAACTGAAATGGTAGAGATA
Source organism: Catocala sponsa (assembly GCA_963564715.1). Lineage (NCBI taxonomy): Eukaryota > Metazoa > Arthropoda > Insecta > Lepidoptera > Erebidae > Catocala > Catocala sponsa. Next base: position 20,235,481 of record OY751348.1, on the reverse strand, counting down.
GACCATTATACTAAAATAAATTCGTTGAAATTGTTTTAGGAAAAATCGCACATATTTTTTTCTGGTTGTGAATTATAACATAATGCTTTAACAGTCCATTTTCCGAATACTACTAAAATATATAATAATAATAATAATTAGAGTTGGCGAGTCACCGTCTGTCCATTCGATTGATACTATTAGAGTATTCAGGGCAGACGCCGTTTTATCATCCATAGTTACCAATATACCAGACCACCAAACACCCATACCCATATATTAGAATCCATACGTAGCAATAGTCCTACGCCTGCTGCGGCTAGTGCCGCTGTAGGTGTTCCATCTCACCTTTGATTAAAACTCGAAGGACCCCTTCAGGTTGGACCCATGTCTCCGTGTAAGCTTCCCAAAGGGCCGGGTATTTTCTAATATCCGGTTAGTTATTTTTTAATATCTGGTTAAACTAGAAAGCCGACCCCAAGTGACTTGGGAATAATAAAGGCTAGGCAGATGATTCAGCTTTCGACGGTGTAGTATCAATATTTAATAACTACAAAACCATTATGTTACAAGATGCAAAAAACTATATATTTCTTTGGTTTTTAAACAAAATGTTACATAAATTTAAAATATAGTTAGAGCCCCTCGTGATATCATCAATTTAACGCATCACCAGCCGGCGGGTATAAGCCAGGTCCGTAGCCGGTAACCGTTAGGGTTACATTGAAACATGTAGACTGATTCAACTGAGAATATATTTACAATTTTTAAGCCTTATATTCCATTTATTGTTTATACAAGTAACACTAGCACTGATGCGTACAATAATCATTTACACCAATCAGCGACGAGTAAACAAAATTCTAACATTTACGAGATGTTGAGCGTGTGTGCGTGCGTATAAATACTGCCACTATAAAAAGGGATGGTCTCTTCGCGCGTCGCTAGTTCGTCAGTTGGTTTCGTCGCGGCTAGACGTATGATGTTCCTTTCGATTCCAGGTTCCTAATAAACTTATATGTTGATTGTGCGTATATACATATCCCACAATTTCATTAAATATTTTAGGTTAGGGATATAAATGTAAATAGAATATGCAATAAAGTAAAAATCGCTAAAATGTTAGTTATTGCATATTGATACTTCACTATCGTTATGATGCTGACTGTACTGTAAGACGTATTGGATTTTTTTTGGTACGCCGTCTCTTTCATCCTGTATAGCGAACCCATGGGAGCGAGTATAGTAACACGATGGTGCGTCACCCGCCATATACTTCAAACGACTGCGTTTCGCGTCACTTAAATTTAATGTGTGAGCTCACTTCTTAGTGTGGAACTTTTTTATGCGATTTAAGTACGTTGATCGTCATCTTTCTTTGCTTCTTCGTCACACCTGTGAATCAAATCTGGGACGTAGCAAAGCAATTATCATCATTTATACATATCACAGACGGCTTCTTTGGTTTGGCACAATTTCGACTTAGATCCTCGGTTTGATTCCCGGTTTGGCCTGGTGGGAAATGACTCCAATAGGTTTGCCCTCAATCACATGCAACCCAAAAATATATTAATATATTGAAATGTGATTTATTACTCTTACTCCTCTTTAAAAAGGCAGTTTTAAAAGACCAAAGATTCTCAAACTTGTTAAATTTACTCACGGATTTTAAGGACTACAAACCATAACACCTTTGTCCGTCTTCAAAAATTTCTTCTTCTTTACATCAAAAAGGAATGTCGTTAAAAATAATTTTAGATTCTAACATAAATATCGATAAAATAAATTAATGTCACTATGTAGATTTATCGAAGTACTGAAATTTTGTAAATATAATGAAAATACTGATTGATAAAATATTACACTGTAAATTTTATATAATAAAATACCTATTATATGTAAGTTACTATAAAATAAAAATTTATATTGAGATAATTATAAAATGTAATAAAGGGTTACGTCGATGTTCTCGAAATCTAGGTTTTGTGATAAATATATTAGTAATAGTATATATGAAAAATTGTCTCAAGAAAGTACACAGGATTTCCTAAATAAAATGAGTATGCCGGGAATTAAAAACGCGGCATTTGATGTTTTAAAGGCGATTTTACGCATACGTGTACGCAAATACGCGCACTCGAGAACGAGATAAAGTATATTCAGTAACTCGCTGTCTCGTTCTCTCGTCCTTAATACAGTGGAACTCTAATTATCCGAACCAATTGGGATCCCATTCGGATATTAAAAAATTCGGTCGGATTTTTATTTTAAAGTAATACTTTATTTTTAGCACTGTATGCAATTTTAAATTTGAATGTAAATGAAATTGCAACACATACATGCTACATATGAGGTACACATATACACATTTTCTCATCTCCCAATAATGTTTCTCCGAAAGCGATTCGGATAATCAGCGATTCAACGATTCGGATAGTTGGCGCTCGGATAAATGGCGTTCTACTGTAATAATGATAATTCTCAGTCAGCGCGAGCTAAAAACTATTAGCTAGTAAATACAGTTTTTGGTTCATATTGTGAACTATTGAGATTCCAACTCAGCTTGTAAAACTAGTGGAATTGTGCGAGATACTCGCTCGCATCTATATACAAATGAATCCCTGTTTCCCTTGGTCACGCCATAACTTGAGAACGACTTTACCGATTTCATTTATCATTTTTTTAAGATTTCTAATACTTTGGAAAGAAAATTGCGCAGAACATTGGTTAATTAAAAAAACTTAACAAATATTTTAACTGCGCGAGTTTGACAGTTCGCGCGTTTGATGAATTTGAATTGTATTTATATTTAAGACAGGACAGCTCAGTAGGGAGACTTACACATTGCAATGCAGAGGGTCTCGGATTCGAACCCACGTCGCGCACCTCTGACTTTTGGCAGTTATATGACATTTCGAAACTATGGGCGTATTGATTGACAATTATCGCCTGCTCCGTGCCTCGGAGAGCACGTTAAGCCGTCGGTCCTGGCTGCCATGAACATCTATGGCAGTCGTTATTGGGAAGTCAGTGCCCTATAATATCCTGACACTGGTCTAGCCTTAGGGTATCGTTAGCCTTCGGGTTGCGGAGTTCAGGTGGCAGCCACTCCGTGTAAAAACTGATATAGACTAGAAAGCCGACCCCAAGTGACTTATGAATGAAGGCTAGGGAGCAGACAGGACAACGTCTGTCGGGTCAGCTGGTACTTTATGGTTCTACCTTCATTCATCGTTTCACTAGTATACCTACTATCTTCTATATAATAGGTCAGCTTGTATGTCCATCATGCGCAATATCTTTACAAGCACACTAACTTCCAGTTTATAGCTCGCAATCTGATCGCGCCTCTATCACTATCAAAAATAAAACAAAGTCCCCTTCCGTATCTGTCTGTCCCAAAAACTACTAAACGGATTTTCATGCGGTTTTCACACACAGAGTGATTCATGAGGAAGGTTTAGGTGTATAATTTGTTAAGGTGTTGTACTACCCGTGCGAAGCCGGGTCGATTCGCTAGTACACGTATAAAGTGAGCGAACTCTTCTATGTGTGAGTATTCGTCGCGTCATTTAACCCGGCATTCTATAATAACGTAATCTGTGGCAAGGATACGAGATTTAATGCAAGAAAGATTTTTTTTTGGAAAATGTCTCATTCGCCACCGGAGGGGGCAATGCTGGGGGTGGCGAATGGGACTAACCCAAAATATATGAATGTCGTGCCAGTGTAGTCACAAACAAAAGACTGTATCATATTATAGAATAATCTGTACATTAATTATATAATGTATAAATGTCCAATATTGAATATTTTGTACTGTAATAAATAATTATATTACATTCTCAACGTCGTTAAATGTGTTACAATATATAATTAATATTAATAATTTTATTCATCACATATCTATAAATAATTAAGACATATGAAGACAATTGTAAATATAAAATGTTGATCGCCATTCTGCTTATTTAAAATATAAATCAAGAAAATAAAATACTATTCAAGTTGAAATATTACACACCAGCTTTATCCAGCGGTTTCGGTCGCGTAAAAGTAGGTTAGGTAAAGTTAGTTAGGGGACATCCATAAATAGCGCCTCACTAATAAAAAAAAATACAGTTGTTTTTATAATATGAAAAAAATACTGAATTATAATCAGAATTTAAATTTATTAAATACCCTAGATATGACGCTGACTGTACCTCCGAAATATATTTACTTTTCACTTGTACTTGTACAGTTGAACTCATTGATCGGTAAACGATTAGTGAGGTTAAGCAACGATGGGTGTGACCGCTTAGTGGTATTTCATCTGAGCGTCTCCGTGCTTCGGAGGGCACGTCAAAAGTCGGTCCCGGTTGTTGTCAAATTGACAGCAGTCGTTAAGTCATGTCAGAGGTCTACGGGCGGCTTGAACAACTCTTGACAACAGGTTGGCCACTAACCACACGAAAAGAAGAAAGAAGAAGACCCAATAATGCCCAATATACGTAAAAAGTATGCTTATGTAGTAAAAATATGCACGTGCTCTTTTTTACGTAAGTATATGTTAACACAATGGCTTGAAATATACGAAAAGTGTAATTTTTGTGTCATGTCTAAGTATTTGTAATGTTAATAGAAAGTTATCATCATAATCAGGCTATAATAGTCCACTGCTGGACATAGCCCTCCCCCAAAGAGCGCCATAGCGCCCTGTCTTCAGCTTGCCGCATAATAGAAAGTACCTAAATTATGAAATTGCTACAAGAAATGTCTATGTCAGTTTGTGAGTGTTTTTGGTTCAATGTGGTGACAAAAACTCTTGTTTAAGACTATGGCCTGACCTGGTTTATACGGAAGCCACGTGGCACGGATAAAAGAGACAATAGAGTATTGTAAATATGCAGTTCTTGAGTACGCTTAAGTTGCTACCTACATTCTTTTAAACGTTTTAAATCTTTAATCATGTTTATAAAATGTAAATTAATTTGAGAAATAATATTATTTTGTATTATAATAATTTTTAATTAAGTAATCGTAAAGAAATGTATTTTTAATTCGGTTATTTGGAGAGTATATTTTTGGATTTCGATCTATGTATTTAAATCAAGTTATCTTTTTTATTACACAATGTTTTACCTACATATCGTTTCTTTTTTGTGAATAGAAAGAATTACATATGCTGTTGCACACACCGCTCACTTAATAAAACAGCGACTTAAGTCGAAATTTGGAAGTAAGGTAATTTGAACTCTAACTGTGTGAATATAAATCCTAATATTATATTTGGGTTAAGTAATTGAAACAGAGTTGAAATTTGCTTGATCCAAAACACTCAGATAGGTCTTTGTTTTATTAAGAGTGCGACATGTATGATGCCTCGGCGCCATTCGTGATACGTTGCCTTTGTATAAACCATGTCTTAAGTGGTTTACTGAAAGGTTCATCGTTGCTACAATCGATGAAAGTTGATATAATATTCATAATAGGTACCAATCTACTTACCAACGTGGCATTCTATTTTCAACACCTACATACTTCTAATCAAATTCGTTGCGGGTCCCAAGACAGTCTTGTCTTGGGACCTGCAACAAATTTGATCAACAGAAAAGCTAGACAGCTTTTCTCGTCACTTCACGAGTGTCGAGACACGGTGTTTTATCATTACTGCTGGGACTGGCCACACAGGTATTGCAGCTGGGAGTGTGGATAGAATAGGACCTAATAATGAAGGTACCAAAGTAATTAAGACCCGTTGCGGCCGTTGCCTAATACCTATTATATTAAGTACTAGCTGTTACCTGCGACTTCGTCCGCGTAGATTTTAACTAAAAAGTGTTTGTCTCCGCCTAACCCTATTTTTTTTCTAAAATCAAAGTAGCCTATGTTACTCCTTATAACATCAGCTATCTGCCAGTGAAAGTCCCGTCAAAATCGGTTCAGCCGTTTCGGAGATTAGCCGGAACAAACAGACAGACAGACAAAAATTAAAAAAATAGATGTTTTCGTATAGGTACCTTATATACTTTCATATGCATTAGATAAAAAGCTGTTATTTTGACATTACAAACAGACACTTCAATTTTATTTATTTGTATAGATGTGCACAAATCGTGAAAGGCTAAATCCGTTTCATACGTCGCACTCGAGTTAACTCGAAATTTGAAAGTTAGGCGATTTAAACTCTAATTGTGTGTCAGTTAGGGTTTAAATTGGCTAACTTTCAAATTTCGAGTTATGTCTTTATTGTATTAAGAGAACGACATGTATTTTAGGCTAATATCCGCCGAAGAGTCTACAAACCGACACATTATTACGTCGAGATAATTGTGTAGTTTACCATGTTATAAATATATTGTGTAGATGTTTAAATGTGCCATCTTGATAATATAAATGTGCCATCTTGATAATATACTACATTACGTAAGATGAAAACCAAACTTATGGAACTCAAATTGTTTTACGTCTCAAGACTATCTCTTATGCGGTTCATTTGCGCAAATAGTTGGCAGAAACTGCCTTCTGGGTGCCTAGTTCGAGTTGTTTTAACGTTTACGTGATCGAAATGTTTACCGCGATTGGCTCTCTGATTGGTTAAGACTGCGCCGAGCGTAAGACGCGGTTGGACTGAATGACAGAGCTCGATATTCAAATCGGCGCGCGGCCGCCATTGTAAAGTTGTATGGAGGATTTGAAGTGCTTTTTTCATAAATATGTATCTTTATTGTCAACCAATAACTTAAATATTTGGAACGGACAAACTGTAATATAACTATTTAGTTTCGTTTAAGCTGTAAAGATATGTTTTATTCGGTGATATGTTAAGATTCAAGCTCTTAAGACTGCGCCGAGCGGGCCAATCGGAGCGCCGAACGTCATAAACGTGTCGATCGCGTTAATGTAAAACAAACTCGCACTAGGCACTCTGTATTCATTCTAGTACTATTTGTTTAATCTTCTTGAGTCAAACTAATAATAGAAATATATAGAGTTACATCTCTACCCACTCGAAGTTGTAGGACCACGAAACATACGCTTTACGCGACAAGTCTTAACGTCGAGCGCTCGTACTGTGGATTTTCTGTTTATGTTGCGACAGATTTTGTCTCTGATCTCGTTCTAATTTCAATAAAAAATATAAATTTTACTTAATAGACTAAATTATGCGTATCAAAGAAAATAAATCTAACTATTATTTTCATTTGTTTCTAAGAGACGAGAGTCCAAACATGCATATATATATTTTTGTAGGCAAATGTCCTAGGCTTTTGCCTAAAAAAATATTTAAAAACGAGAAAATGAGTTTGTAATATAACTTGCTCACTCTGATTGCAATAGTTTTGAAATTGTGTGCGTGCTCGATCTTTACATAATTAAGTACTTTAGAGAATACGTAAAGATCGAGAGCATTTGCTTGTAGCGAATCTACGTAAGCGTTATATCAACATACAAAATTTCGATATGTTCTAGACATTCAATAAACCTGTCGATCTACAGCACGACAGAATTTACTGGTGGTCTACCATACATCGATATTTTCTTTGTATACGCGTCTTTAGTGTACGTAAACAGAGCGCGGTCATCGCCTGTAGATTCGCTTGGAGCGTATGTTTTGTGGCCCTCAGATAAATAATATGTTCATACCTATCGCTCTTCCTAAGAAAAATTAATTTATAATAACCTTAACACGTCCATGTTTAGATAAATTGTTAGCTTTATAAATAAATGTAAAGTAGATAGACCAAATATGTTATGTAATAAAATTGTTGTTTTTATTTGTTTTATTTTCATTTACCCAGTGTCTGTTACTGCCCTCCTACAGATCGCGCAAGCTATGATGGCCGGACTGAACATAGCGTCTCCGAATTGTTGCGCATGTACAGTCGCTAAGAGGCGTCCCGCCCCCACCCCCTGTCACCAAAGAGACCTATAGCTTGTAACTGCGACGCTATTCGCGCAATGTTCAGACCGGTCATCATACAGTGCGCGATCTTACGTCTCGTTCGGTGCAGTACCTACGAGTGCAAGAACTCTGTGTTGTAAAATTGTGTTTATGTCGTTTGAGATCGATTACAGACTTGTGGATTTCTACAGTTGTATAAGTTAGTGTTTAGGACCTATTTACGTAAGTTTTAAATCTATTTTATTAGTAGATCTGTGGTAAATTGTGTAATTCATCAAGCGTTACGTCCATATATTTTTCTTGAATGTAGGTACAGTGATAAAATCATTGTTTGACGGGTAATATATAATTGTTATATTATATAATTCTTTAAAGCTGTGGACGCATCATGTAACGTTACTAAAAATGGGCCACCAGATCGTAAAACAGGAAATCATCGTGAGGAAACCTGCATGTCTGAGAGTTCTCCATCATGTTCTCGAAGATACGTGAAGTCTGCCAACCCGCACTGGCCCAGTGTCACCCTTCTCATAACGAGAAGAGAGACCCAGCAGTGAAGCTGTTTATATACCTACAGATCTGATATTATTATTATTATACAAAAAGAGGGTTAATCCCAGTAGTGGGACAGTTAAAGGTTGATAGTATTGCAATAAAACAAATATAATCTGGAACCACGTTTATTTAGCGTACACAACCGAGAATTAACAAATATATCACTATTAAGTACAAACAAAGTTTAACATTATAATATTTAATACATTATAATACATAGAAAATACAACGGTTATAGATGCAGGTATATGTTTATGTTATAATGTGTGGTATAGCACGAAACGCAGACGCCGCCGGGTGGAAGCGCTAGTGGAAACTACTCACAAACTTACAATAAAGGTACCTTCAAATTCTGAAAGATATCATCCGTATCGCGCTCATGAAATTCAGTATTTCATACTTTATTGATAAAAGTGCACCAATAGTGACATCCTTTGCCTCCTCTTAATCGAACTACAAAGTACCGAACAGTCTTTTAAAATAAATTAAGATTTACATTTGATTATTAATATTCAAATAAGATAACATAATAATTGGACGTACTTTCTGATAAACGTTCCAACACTTCCAACCCACACTCGGGTCAAAATCGAGTTATTATTAGCAAATTAGTCACGGGGTTACTATTTACTAGCTGGAAAAATTTGGTAGCTCTACTATCACTCTAAATATGAAATCATGACTTAGTAGCCCAACCCACATGTATGAAGAAGCAATACGGGATTGAACTTCAATCACAATTATCTCAAAATGTTAACTTTGTGGGTTGGAACGTTTTTCAGAAAGTACGGCCAATTATAAATCTGAATGAAACGTTTTATTTATAATGTGCATAACAAGAAAAATATAAAACTAGAAAATAAATTGATTAAAAACTCATTGTTCACTATTTCTCTTGATTGATTTGTTGTAATCAGCGATCAAATATACCATAGATGCACGATCGTCGCTCGAAAAACGGCCCCAACAAAACTGTGCATAAATCAGTCGTATGCGCTATATTATGCACCTGTCCCACTCACTCTTGCGTGCGCTGCCCGTAAGCGAGAGCGAATCGACACCACTACTACGGTGAAAACCGTACCATATACTTAGTAAGCTTGCGTATCGCGAGTAACACACTTAGGACGCTTTACATTGACGCGTTTTAACTAAACTATTACAAAATGTTTCTCAGTGGGCGTTCAATGGTTATTCCGGTTTATTTCCTGGATTGCATAATAAATGCAGACACTTATAAGTAAGTAGTACTGGTCAGTGCCACATATTGACGCGGTTTTCGTATGAGAATGTGCATCTATGGTATATTTGATCGAAGATTGTAATGTACTCAATTTTGATCAGCTTTTTAGAGTGAACGACATACAGTTAAAATATTTTTGTGTTGATCTACTTATTAGAAACTGGTGGTGTCAATCCATTGTTTTGTTTTATTATATTTTATAATTGGCGGCTGTACAGTCAGCCGCATAGATCGATAAACATTCCTGATTATTAGAAATGCTTTATCATACACAATAGAATTCCTTATCTTTTGCTACAGTACCAGTTAAAGCATAGTTATTTTAATCACAATTAATTACAATAAAACAATATAAAAAAATAAGGTACATTTTCATTAGGTAATAAAATTCTGTTACATAATTGTTCAATATTCAGCTACTTGTGTCGCTAACTGTACATAGTAATAAAATAAAACTATAGATAATAGTATTAGTAAACTTTCAACTTTAATTTTATTATGACAAATTTATTTAATAAAAAATACTATTTCCTGTTTCGCTAATGACTTTACAAACATTCAAACAACGGACTCAAAGAACACCCAGACTTGAAACTACAATTTCTGGATCACAAAGTTTTGTCCCGTATGGTATTCGAACCCACAACGCTCGGAGCAGTGGCCGTGGCGAGGCAACCACTTGAACCACTGCACCACCCGTGCAGTCAAAACTACTTTTGTTTAAACAAGTTTTGTGAATGTCATTGGTTGAAAGTTTAAAGAGTCTAAATAGACTTTCTTTTTTATTTTGCTCGGCAAAATGACCACACTCCACCTGATGGTAAGCAGTCGTGTGGTCTAAGAGCAGTGGCCTCCACACCGCCCTCATAGCAGCCGAGGCGATGTTGAGGTCTCTACTTTGACGGCCTGAGAAGGTGCTTTTTCACGCCCCGTTTAAAGGACCCAGGATTGAAATGGACAGACGACTAAATACAGTCTAACATTTTTTGTGAAGGCTATTAATATGATCGACAGATATAATAAAAAATAAAAACATTAGAAATACAAACTTAATAATTTCAATAATGACAAATCATTGGTCCCTACAACTCGACGGCAACAAATGTGTTTTTTGCATAATGTTTTATAACAAATGTGTTTTTTGCATAATGTTTTATAACAAATGTGTTTTTTGCATAATGTTTTATAACAAATGTGTTTTTTGCATAATGTTTTATAACAAATGTGTTTTTTGCATAATGTTTTATAACAAATGTGTTTTTTGCATAATGTTTTATAACAAATGTGTTTTTTGCATAATGTTTTATAACAAATGTGTTTTTTGCATAATGTTTTATAACAAATGTGTTTTTTGCATAATGTTTTATAACAAATGTGTTTTTTGCATAATGTTTTATAACAAATGTGTTTTTTGCATAATGTTTTATAACAAATGTGTTTTTTGCATAATGTTTTATAACAAATGTGTTTTTTGCATAATGTTTTATAACAAATGTGTTTTTTGCATAATGTTTTATAACAAATGTGTTTTTTGCATAATGTTTTATAACTATAAAAATGGATGGATGTTTGTAACTCTTTCACGCAAAAACTACTGAACCGATTGCGATGAAACTTGGTATGTAGATAGCTGGAGCCCTGGATTAACACATGGGCTATTTTTATCCGGGGCGCAGCTAGTCAGTTGACTAGCTGCGCCGCGGTTTCACCCGCGTAAGTCCCGATGCCGTGGGAATAAAAGAAATAAAAAAATAAAAGCTATACTATGTGTTAATCCAGGCTTACAAATTGTGAACCCCCATTTTTTTGTCACGCTAACGTAGACCTTCGTCGAGCTTCCCGTGGACCCCTGGGTGACCGCCTGGACCACTTTGGAAACTAAGGATCTAAACACATATTAATGCATTCAAATAATTTGTCATTCGAATTCATTCCAATCATTCGAATATTATAATAATCGAATAACTTGAACTTTTGAACGAATCAAATACTAAATCGATTATCGCACGTTACTAGTTCCCAAATGTCACCGTCGAGTAGTACCTAAATATATTATATAAACAGAATACCGCTTCACCGAACTATAACCACACAATATAATATATAGTACATACTTCAACAATATAGATTTATCTAAAAGACAAATGTCCCGAACATATTTCCCTATTTACCTCATAAAAAATATATACCGTCGGGTTACTTTAGCCCATAACAGTTTTGATTAACTATTAAAAGTATACTAGAGTCTGTCAAGCGAGTCATGTCCCATGAAAAAGGCGGAATATATATATATATATATATATATATATATATATATATATATATATATATATATATATATATATATATATATATATATATATATATATATATATATATATATATATATATATTTGTGAATTTAGTTCTAGTGTGAATTCTAGTATCAAGACGGTTTTTTACAGTACTATCAGGGATACCACACCACGATTTTTTAAATTTGCCGCCTTTTACAAGGGACACGACTCGCTTGACAGACTCTAGCTACGCTTGTTTAGGTACAGTACCTCTTTTCTAGATAAAAGATACCCTATATCCTTTTCTGTACCCCTGACAAGGCGTATGCGAAATTTCATAATGATCGGTCGAGTAGTTAAGGCGTGAGAGCGTAACAAACAAACTCACATTCGCATTTATAATACCTATTAGTTAGGATATGTAGCTATCGATCCTGTATTTTGGACTAAAATAACTCAAACGGTATATTTAATATCATTTGACTTGAATATGTCAGCGGTTATACTGACTACAAATAAATTAATACTTTGTTGATAATTGTGATAAACTTATTCTCTTCTTCTCCCTAGCCTTTATTATTCCCAAGTCACTAGGGGTCGGCTTTCTAGTCTAACCAGATTTGACTGGATATCAGTTTTTATATGGAGCGGCTGCCACCTGACCTCCGCAACCCGAAGGCTAACGATACCCTAAGGCTAGACCAGTGTCAGGATATTAGATGGCACTGACTTCCCAATAACGACTGCCATAGATGTTCATGGCAGCCGGGACCGACGGCTTAACGTGCTCTCCGAGGCACGGATAAAAGGCCTCTCCCACGCTGAACGTATTTCCTGTGTCGCGGGCGACTTTACAAACATTCAAACAACGGACAAAAAAAACACTCGGACTCGGTACAACCATTTGTGGACCACACAATTTTTTGTCCTGTGTTGGGATCGAACCTGTAATATTCTGTGCATTGGCAATGTCAAGGCGACCGCCATGCATTCGTGCTTTGTGTAAATCACGATTATCAACAATAGTCGATGGCATAGAAGATTCTACGTATAATTGTCAGTAAAAGCAACCGGAATGTTATATATTAAATTTGATTATATTAATATGAACAAGATATATCCAATTTATATACCTATCCCAAAACGAATCATTTTATTTACGAACTAGTCGTTTCACCCGACTTGCCTTTTCAGTAATTATATACAAAATCTACAATATTGAGCCCAATCTATCAAGTGTTGTGTCTAAATAGATTCATGAGTAGCTAAACGTATGTAATATATTAATTTTAAAGAATAATTCAGTTCTCTTCCTTAGATTGCCAACTGCAACGATGCAACTCTTCTTCAGCTTGCCAAATTTATATACAATTCTCCATCATATTGCCATGCCTGACAATATTGTTCCCATAAACTTTTCTTATGTTTACGCGAATATTTCATAGAAACCACTTTATACGGATATTATCGCGATATATTTTAAACATATTTTTTTATTATCTTTCTTCTTTGGACTGCCGTCATATTTAATTTTCTCCTTCAAGTTGCCTAATTCTTTTTTTTTTTAAATAGGCGTCTAGAAATTATTCCTGTGTCGCGGGAGACTTTGCAAACATTCAAACAACGGACAGAAAGAACATCCAGACTCTGAAAAACTGTTTGTGGATCACACAAATGTTGTGTCCCGTATGGGATTCAAACCCACAACACTCGGCGCAATGGCAGTGGCGAGGCGACCACTTAAACCACTACGCCATCCGCGCAGTCAACTATTCATTATAACATTTTATATTAGAAGAATTTAAACCCAAAGTAGACAATCGGTTGTGTAGAAATCGATCCTAATACCCTTAATTGAAAGTCTCATACATCAACCACTCAGCTTATTTTTTTAATTCACGCGTGCACTGTTCGTAAGCAAAACAATTCGTTTTTATACATGGGATTTGTCAACACTTTACATCAGAGTGATTCATATTCTCTGATCTGTGAGATTAGATATGATAGTTAATTCTCTGATCACTGAGCGCAGTGACGTCACTAATACCAACGAACGCAGTAACGTCACTAATGGCAGTCAGGTCACTAATGGCAGTGACTTCACTAATACCAATGAAATCCGTGACGTCATAATATAACTGAAGGCAGTGACGTCACTAGCGGATGAAATCATTCCGCTCTGTGACATTAGAATGTTTCATAACTCTCAATAAAATCATACAAAGATTTAAATCATAGAAGCGCCCTCACTGTACTTATATCGCATGAAAAACTCTCCACATTAAGAAGAGTGAGCTCACATTAGATAGAGAATGATAGTGTACGGTTGGCCAAGAAGATGGTCAAACATTTTTTTTATACGATTACGGTGGCAAACATGCATACGGCCCACCTGATGGTAAGTGGTCACCGTAGCCTATGGACGCCTGCGACACCAGAGGCATCACTTGCGCGTTGCCGACCCTTTAGGAAAGGAAGTGGGAAGGAGAAGAAGCGGGAAGAGAGTGATTGGGCCTCCGGCACTCTCACTCACCGGACGAAATACAACAGTAGGAATACTGATATTTGACGTCGATATTCTGTGAGAGGGTAGTCCTTCCCCGGTCGAGCCGATCCATTCATGCTGAAATCAGCGAGGCACATAGTTTCTGTAAGATCTAATTACCGCTAAGGTTGACTTTTCTAGCTTGACACATGGCATGACGTAAACATAATACATACAGAGAGCAGTGGTCACTGCCATAATGTTGCAAGGGAAAATCGACCTTGTTGTTTCATGACGTTCAAATGAACCTCAACCGTAGGGTGAGAGATCATATTATTATATTTATTAGCGGTCGCCTAGTGCTCGAAATTCGACCAAAGTTTGGCTGTACGATATAGCTGATATATGTCATTATATATTGATATATGTAACCATAGTTACGCGCGTCGACTGTGTGTGTCAAATGCATGGTTGTGTGCGTGTAGTGTTTTTTCATTAATTTAATGTATTTTTAATGCATATTTTATATAAATATTAGGATTCGCCCCTCCTTCTCCATATAAACTCTAACTGTGTCAAATTTCATACTCCTCCGTCCGCGCAATTTTCGTAAAAAGGGGTACAAAGTTTTTGCTTCACGTATTAATATATAGATAATTTAGATGTTGTAGGAATGAAAACAGCTAGCACGGAAATCACTCGCGCCTATACATTTTGCCGCGTGAAATCACGCCACCCGATCAGGTGATCGTGACGTCAGACCACCGGCGAAGATTCTAAGCCACGCCTACTACAAGATGGCGGGGCCATTGTTTACCGGCGCACGCGCAATATGGCTATTGCTATTGTGCTAAGCTCCGCCTAGTGGTCAAGACCGACCGTTTTATAATAAACTGCCAGGAGCGATCGTTTCCTACCGTAATTCATATTAATTATTTTTGTGTATAAATACCGACGCCCGATTGAACTGTACTCATTCCGCTCCTAGCTGTTGGACAGTAAATAAATATATTATTAAATTGTAACGTATTTCTGCCATTCTCTAGTCCTCGATACTCCACGTAACCCTCACACGCAAGTGGTATAGATTACCAGCCTACTTTAATGTCATATTAACATTGTGTGTCAGATGTAACGTCCAGAAAGATGTAGTAGGGCATCTATGATTTATATCTTTGAATCGTATTAAATAATATGTTTTAAAGACATAACTGCATTTGGGGTTGTCATTTTGAGCTGTAGCTTAGGCCTTTATGGCTTTGGGAGCTCCCGTGTAAACTTATTTGTTGAGCTGGATGGATGACACTTCACGGTAATAACGACACGGACAGCAGATATGACAGCTTTATTACCAAATGTTCCCTGAAACAAACAATAATTAATATATAATAATAATATTCTATCACATACACACAATACCATCTAGCCCAAACTAAGCAGAGCTTGTACTATGGGTACTAGACAATGGATAAACATACATATATACTTTTTTTATAAATACATACGTATTATACATATAAACACTCAGACCAAGACAAACATCCATGTCCATGCACACAAATGTTTAACTTGTGCGGGAATCAAACCCGCGACCTCAGGCGTGGCAGTCGGTTACGCTAACCACTACGTCATCGAGGCCGACGATAATTATATATGTAGTTTAGTATTTTCGTTAAATTTATTTATTTATTTATAGACACGCCAACAGTATACATATATAACATTTAAACATTTAGCACTCTATACAATTATTATCCTTATATGTACATCTATAAAAGGCATGCACAACATACACTAGAATGGACAAGGTTGACATACATACAAGCTATTAAATAGAGGTATCGCATTTTAATTTTCGTTATTTTAAGAAAGACATCTCCAGCACTATGAATAATAATAATAATTCCTGTGTCGCGACTCGCGGGGAACTTTCAAACATTCAAACAACGGACACAGAGAACATCCAGACTCGAAACAACTATTTGTGGATCACACAATTTTTTGTCCCGCGTGGGATTCGAACCCACAACACTCGGTGCAATAGCAGTGGTCGCCTCACCACCACTTAAACCACTATGCCATTCATGCAGTCAATATCTGTGGTATATTATGTGACGCTTAAATATGACCACACTTTTCTGTTTCACGCTGTATATACATCTTCAGTATACGCAAATGTGCGTATACGTTTATGCACGTATACGTGTACGTGTACGTACCTTGTTAATACAGGAACAGCTCGGGGAAGTACTTGGTGTATGGCGGCACGTTCTGCTGATAGGACTTGGGACATGCGGGGGAACCCGACCCGGACACAGGCAGCAGTGGCTCCTCCGTTATAGAGTTGAATATCTCCTCTAATTTGTCCTTTATTTCGTACTGTAAGTTAAAAATATAATATTATGTCTCTATTCATTTCGTCTTGAGACAAAATGTAAACAAACAATAAAAAAGGTTATTTATACGTCACGTTTGACTGTGAATATTATAAAGTTAGACAAAAATTAATAAACTACCTAAAATATAATATTTGTCGGAGCGTCAAGAAAATAATTATTGGAATATAATTTATTTCTGTAATTAGAGTTGAATAAAGCGCCATCTATTAGTTTGTTTCGGAACGTCAAGCGTAAGCTTGAGTGAGGTCGCCATCGATGTGTCAGTTGAAGTGACAGTTATAACTGTCCGTGTCATATTGAAGTTATATAAGCGCCGGATACTCGTGCGCGGACACATTCGGTTGACGAACTCGCTGTGTTACGGATCAAATCAGAGATAATCACAGTAAACCTTTATTGTTTTATTTCTCTTGTATTTGCCTATCATTAGTATACGTACAAAGTATAATATCACGCCTATATTTTGTTGCTACATCATGTCAAAAGCGAGTGTTGCCGTCCAAAACTCACCGACATATATATATAAATATATTGTATCGCATTTAAAAGCAGCATATATACTAAAATTCAATGTATTATTAAAATACATAACATTTTAATTAATGTATTAAATTCTTTTAATTATTTTATGAGAATATTAAATACCCTAGTTTAAAAAAGTTATATAAAAAGAACCTAAAAATGTAATGATTCTCAAAGTTAGAACGCATTATAGTACCGCTAAATCAAAAAGTATGGCTAGTACAAATGTTCTATAGTGAACGTGTCATTTTGTTGTAAGTCGGGTTATAGCCGTCATTTTCATTCCCTGTCAACTTGTTGATACGAGAGTGCATATTTTCTAATATTATTGTTATTATCCTGTTATTTCGTTGTTAAATTTGTTGTTAATTGTTAAGTTATTTGTTGTGTTTAGTTTTTAAGTATTTGTTTGTGTGTTTATTGTTCGTAAACTAGAGAAACATTGAGAAACATTGCTTTCTTTGTTTATCTTTTGTCTCAAGCCTATTTGAATAGAGTATATATATACTACTCAAAACAAAATAAGGGCCATTAGTTTATTTACATTTATGTGCACTTTAGTAAACTGAAAGTAACTGATAAGTAGCATTATATTGATATTACGAATTCTTTGGTGTTTGATCTCTTTTATGCTGGTGTTCGTGTTCCTAATTTGAAAAGTATTGGCAATCATTTTAAGAAAAAAAAAATTGGATGTTATTCTTATGTTTTTCTTCGATTGTCTTCTTAACTTGTTTCGGTTATTTTAGGAAAAAAGTTTTACTTTTGCAATTTTAATTGATTCATTTATCATCTCGCGGTAATCATGCCACCAGTACGAAGGCACATGGATACAATTACAGCAACCAGAGCCACAACTATAATTCAAGAAGGACGTTCTCAGCGTTACGTGGGTTTGCAGTTGGGTTTTTCTCGAAGAGCTGTCCAAAATATATGGAATCGCTTCCAAGAGACCGGCAGTGTTGCCAGGAGACCCGGTTCAGGTAGAGTTCGTGTAACAACGGCGCACGAGGATCGGTACGTCCAACTAAGTGCTCGTCGTGATCGTACAGTAACGGCCCGTAAGTTACAACACCACCTACGGCTGACAACGGGTACCCGTGTCAGTGATCAAACTATACGTAATCGATTGCACGAAGACCAGCAAATGTCAAGACGACGAGTTGTTCGAATTCCTCTGACCAGGGTTCAACGTGCAAACCGTTTAAGATTCTCCCGTCAGTATTTGAACTGGGGGATTAATCAGTGGGGCAAGGTGCTTTTTAAAGACGAGTGCAAAGTAAAATTTTTTAATGATGATCGGTGTATTAGGGTGTGGAGACAACGCGGCGAGCGGTTTTCGGAGTCCTGCATCCACGAAGTTGACCGTTTCGGTGGTCCCAACGTAATGGTTTGGGGTGGGATTAGTTTACACGGTAAAACCGAGCTCACCATTTTAAATGCGGGTACCGTAACTGCAGAACGTTACATCGAGGACGTCATCAGGCCTCAAGTGATCCCATTTGCACAGCGAGTGGGGCCTGGATTCATCCTGATGCAAGACAATGCCTGTGCACACACAGCTCGATCGACCCAAACTGTCCTAGAAGGGTCTCATATTGAGGTATTACCATGGCGAGATAACAGTCCGGATTTAAATCCAATCGAGGTATTGTGGAACCAATTGAAACGAAGGGTTAGAGAGAATGAGCAAGGGGTCTACAACCAACAGCAGCTGATTGACGCTTTAAAACGTGCCTGGGAGGAGATTCCAGATGAAAACGTGAGGAATTTGATCCAGAGTATGCATACGAGGCTTCAGGAGTGTATTGCTAAGAGAGGAGGACATACTCGTTACTAAAAAGAAGAAACAAAAGTAACAAGAACAGTATTTTGTCTTTTTCCGGTGATTTCTTTTGTTCATGTTTTTCATTCAAAATGGCCAATTTGATTATGAACTTAAAAAAAACATTTCATGATCATTATTTTAAACAATTGTTAGCCTATATTATAACCAATAACATTATTTTGTAGTTACATAAGTTAAACAATTTAATGTCTTTATTGTTTTCATGGTACAGCAAAAAATCTTAGTGGCCCTTATTTTGTTTCGAGTAGTATATATAAATGAACCTTAATAAAATGTCTAAAACCATACATAGATCCATTTTCTAGTTGCATGTCGCGAGTACGGAAGTGCTTAACTGATAAGTTTCTCAAATAATATTGTATAATTTTATTTAAGTGCTATTTTATTATTTAATATCTTGATACCATGTAAGCAGTTGGTAAAGGAGACCGACCACTTTGTATGGGACCCTGGCCTGGGCGTGAATTATTTTATATTGTAATAACAATATTAATTTTGAGTAGCCTAAACTAAGTAGAAAACATTATTCTTTGAAGTTTAGTATCAAGTTCGTTAAATAATAAAATAAAACACATTGTTTAAAAAATATTTATTTTCATGTGTCACCATCACCTTCATAAGTTATTAAAATATTTTCCAAAAACTGGGCTGGTGGAGTGACATTTTCATATCTTGCCCAGCTTAGGTATCATATTACAGACATTATGTGAGCACAGCAACCAACAGTCCTTCGGACGACTATGCAGTTGCAGTAATACTGCCTTATTGCTTCCAGGCTGTGTGTATTATTTTGATATAATCGTCAATTTCATACTACTGGATGGTAACCAATATTTATTATATATTTAAAGAAAGCTTTTAATATTTTACGTTATTTATAAGACGATTGTCCACGTGCAAGCCGAATATGGACGGTCTCCTTTATACTGTGGTTCATTTATTTTCTATTATAGTTGTAGAAGTGAAAACTTGTAATTGGCTCACCGTTACCTATCATGTCATTATTATACATTGTCTGTAACTGTAAATTTTCCATAAGGTAAATAAATAAATAAATATATATACTTATAGATTTTGCTCGCATAAATGTAGATTAGGTTAGTAATAGTTAAGCGTCTGCAGGATGAATGCGCGAGTGATCCTTGCGCCCCGGCCATAGATCGTGTGAATGAACACCGTGGTACGTAGGACCCGGAACTTTCTACCTTCCCCCGGGTGAGCCCGACATATTCGCCCGGCCCAGCGGAGGGTTAAAGTAATAAGTTGTAAGATACAAAATTTCATGATGATCGGTTGAGTACTTAAGACGCGAAAGCTGAACAAACAAACAAACTCACATTCACATTTATTAGTTAGGATGTATTCTACCGATATTTGAAAAAGTTGTGTAAGAATATTGTATGTAGGTATCTAATGATATTATAATTATATATTAGTTACATATTATTATTATTATAGCAGCGATAGCTCAGTGGGGAAACCAACAGACTGCAATGCAGAGGGTCTCGGGTTCGAACCCACGTCGCGCACCTCTGACTTTCGGAAGTTATATGACTTTCCGAAATTATGTGCGTATTGATTGACAATTATCGCCTGCTCCGTGCCTCGGAGAGTACGTTAAGCTGTTGGTCCCGGCTGCCATGAACATCTATGGCAGTCGTTATTGGGAATTCAGTGCCCTTTAATATCCTGAAACTGGTCTAGCCTTAGGGTATCATTAGCCTTCGGGTTGCGGAGGTCAGATGGCAGTCGCTCCGTGTAAAAACTGATATCTAGTCAAATCCGGTTAGACTAGAAAGCCGACCCCAAGTGACTTGGGAAAAATAAAGGCTAGGGTACATATTATTATACAGGGTTAATTGAAAAACATTAATGAACTTTTACTCTTGATTTATTTCTACGTTAACAAAGGTTATCAAATATGATGTAAAGAAGTAAAAGATTATATGTGTTTTGCAATTTATAATTATCTTCGAGAATATTGTAGAGAACTTTCAGACATGCTAGTGTTTTAATCGACACGTACCTTGGGTGTAGTGATGTGTAGCAGATGGTCGAAGGGCGCGGTGCGGAAGGCGTTGTTGAGCGTGGCGCGGCGTCGCTCCGCGTCGCGTCGCTCGGCATCGCTGGGCCCTCCTGCCGCGCGACGTAGCGCCTCCAGGCTCACGCTCTCGCCATTACCCGCCGCCTGCGACACATACACTCCATGTTAAGAAACGTACCGATTTTACCGACCACACCCCATCGGTGACCACCCGTAGTATATCCCTAGACTCCTACACCCCCTACCTCGGTGACCACCCTTATGCCAAGCTCTCTCCCTCACTGATCACTCGTAGTAGTATATGCCAAACTCACGACGCTGTGTTCAACTCAAAATTGCTTCATATTTAATAAAAATGTGCGCGGTTATCGCAATGTGTTCAACACACCGTATGAAACATAAAAGTACCGAGCGCGTTAGTGGCAGTCCAATCAGCGGCAAATTAGGTGAGACGGAACCAGCATGGACGTCGGTATATTTTCTGGGTATCACGGAAATAATTCATTTATTTATTTATTTATTTAAGGATTTCCAACAAAGGAATATACAATAACATACATTATATAGCAGTAATAAAGTTCTTAGCGTGTATAGTCCCTCAATTATAGGAAACCACAGCTTGCAAATTATAATTACAACTAAACTAACAACTTAATTAAAGAAACAAACAGAAAACATAAAATTTTTAAACATAAAATTCTGTCTTTAGGGTAAACTTTGGAGTAAAACAATAATAGCTTATTAGGTATAGAGTTATATAAAAAATTTACAAAGAAAAAAAAAATAAGTGGGGGGTATATAGAACTAAGTTAACAATCTACGAAGACACTTTTTAAATTGTTTTCATCAAAATATCATATTCAAATGGCTGCCTATCACTAACCATATCAGTGGCAAACCGTTCCGTTCGCTGGCGGTATTAGGGCCAACATTCGTCTGTTACCACCTAAGATAAGGAGCAGGGAGTGAAGACGGGAGAATAAGGAGTGGGTAACCGAAACTGTTATTGGACATCTGGCGTTCGTACTCACCAAGCGAAATAAAATATTACACTTGCATCTTATTACGTCAGAAAATATAAAGCTTACCATAAATATTTCTATATTCAAAATTCGGCAGGACAGTTTTTTTTTTATACAACTATTTTGGCAAACAAGCATATAAGCACCTGATGGTAAGTGGTCACCGTAGTCTATGGACGCCTGAGACACTAGAGGCATCATTGACGCGTTGCCGACCCTTTAGGAAAGGAAGTGAGAAGGAGCGGGATGGGGACAAGGGGGTGATTGGGCCTCCGGCACTCTCACTCACCGAACGAAACACAACAGTAGGAATACTGCTATTTCACGTCGATATTCTGTGAGAGGGTAGTCCTTCCCCGGTTGAGCCGGCCCATTCATGCTGAAATCAGCGAGGCATGAAGTATTGTCAGCTTTCTGTTTTAAATTGACATTGCTGCTTTATTTTTCAGAGGTTTAGGACGATCAAAACGTTACATGCCGAAATTCAAAGTAACTCAGTTTCTTACATTTCATGGTATTACAGATTAGTTTAAAAAATTATACACCTAAACCTTCCTCATGAATCACTCTGTCTATTAGAGAAAACCGCATGAAAATCCGTTCAGTAGTTATTGAGTTTATCGAACAGACAGACTAACGCGGCGGGAGACTTTAGCGATTAACAAAAATACACTATATTTATTTATTAAAAAATTGGTTTTATTTTGAAAATAGATATAGTAAACAATTACTAAATCTAGTTTTCAAATAAAACCGATTTTTTACTATAAAGAAACAGGTATAACCTAGTTTGGACAAATATCTATAAGTGTACTTTATACGTAAGTGTTAAGTTGTAATTTGAGCAGCGATAGCTCAGTGGAGAGACCAACAGACTGCAATGCAGAGGGTCTCGAATTAGAACCCACGTCGCGCACCTCTGACTTTCGGAAGTTATATGACTTTTCGAAATTATGTGCGTATTGATTGACAATTATCGCCCTCCGTGCCTCGGAGAGCACGTTAAGCCGTCGGTCCCGGCTGCCATGAACATCTATGGCAGTCGTTATTGGGAGAGTGTCGACACAAAAGATCCCACTGGGTCGAAGTGTCACCGGTCTGTATTGACTGGCCCCCGCATAAGATCAGATAAGTTGTAATTGTAAAACTAAGGATATTAAATGATACAAATATGAACTCTATTCAATAATAAAGGTAATATAATGCTACATGATGTCTAATATATCTTTAATTCTATGAATACAAATTATTTTGACTATTCAGCTCTCGATAATCTGCCTCTATCTTTATAATGTCATTGTTACTAAAAACTTGACAACTACGACTATTTGAACTACAGTAGAACTCCAATTATCCGAACTCCAGCTATCCGAATCGCTGATTATCCGATTCGCTTTAGGCGAAACATTATTGGGAGATGAGAAAATGTATATATGTATGTACCTCATATGTATGTAACATATTTATGTACAGTTTTATACAATTTCAAATTAAATGCATACAGTGCTAAAAATAAGTTCTATTTCTTTAAAATATTTAATGTACATATGTATGTACTATCGACTCCAGCGACGGATGACCACTCCTAAGGTTCAAATCGCATAGCCGGCCAACACTTGGTACCCGTACCCGTGACACGCCCCTTTCTTTGTTTGAGTTTTTTTACACTTTACATTTGTTTACTGATTCTAAGGCGATACAAACTCAACTGGTCAACATGTGCAAGCGAACATTTTTCTGAAATGGTCAACCGTCGCTCAAGTCGATAGTACATACAATTTTTTCCGAAGAAAAATCCAGTTTTCCGAATTTTTGATTATCTTAATGGGGTCTGGTCCCAGTTGATTCGAATAATTGGAATTCTACTGTAATTTTATTAAGACGAAAAGTAACCCTTGTTTTTGACCCTGGGATGTCGTGTACCGGAACGTTGGAGATCAATACTGTGCATATCCTATCTCATATACATACATCAGTCGGAGGCGGCGTTTTCTCTTGTGTTTCCTTTTCCACTATTTGTATCTTTAAATTTCGTAAGTCTTCGTGATCCCAGTGCCAGAACTCATTATCACTGCGCTATACGGGAAGGAATAGGTTAGAAGAAGAAAGGATAGAATAGGTAAGAAAAGGATAGGATAGAAAAGAGATAGCTTACATACATAGATTCACAACTGTTTCCCAGAGGGGTAGGCAGAGACTACGGATTTCCTTTTCCTACGATCCTGACACACTTCTCTGGCTTCATTCACTTTCATCACATTCCTCATACACGCCCGTCGGTTCAAGGAGCTCTTAACCTGGCCTTTGTCCAGAACATCTCTGATCTGATCAAGAAACTAGGTCTTCCCCTAGCGACTGTTCCATTCACACTAGCCTTATAGTCTTTTCTCGTCCATTCTTTTTACTGTATATAATATCAGCCAGTAAGGAAGGTTAAGCCATAGTCCACATAGCTGGCCCAGTGCGCATTGGCAGATTTCACATACATATCGAGATCATTATGTAGACCCAGTGGTCCAAGCTACCGGTGGTTAGGGCCGTGCCGTGTCTAGCAATACGGCCTTTTGCATCAGAGACTTAATCCAGCCGTGTAACGCGATCCTCTTTAGGTGGGGATCGAGGCTCTTGGCAATCAGTTTAATATTATTATTAATATATAATATTCTACCACATACACACAACACCATCTAGCCCAAACTAAGCAGAGCTTATACTATGGGTACTAGACAATGGATAAACATACATAATTATATACTTTTTTTATGTAAATACATACGTATTATACATAGAAAAACCAAGATCAAGACAAACATCCATATTCATGCACACATATGTTTGACTTGTGCGGGAATTGAACCCGCGACCTCAGGCGTGGCAGTCGGTTACACTAACCACTACGCCATCGAGGCCGACAAATATTATAATTAGTAGCTTTTGCTCGCGGCTTCGCTCGCGTTAATTTACAATTTGACAATCAATTCGGGTTGTACGCTGATTGTAATAATATAATTCCACCATGATTCGAAAGACACGTGGCGCCATCTATTATCATAAGATCGTTATTACTGTTATCATCGGGAAAAGTAATTTTTTCGGGATGAAAGGTAGCCTATGTCCGTTTCTGTACACCTGTCAACGAATATGCAAAATTTCAGGATGATCGGTTCAGTGGTTTAGGCGTGAAAAGGTAACAAACAAACTCATTTTTGCTTTTATAATATTAGTTAGGATTAGGATTAGGATTATAAGGAGTTATTACGTAAATGCCAATGGTCTGCATGGAGGGCCGGTAGTTGTGGTTGTATTTCTCAGTGAACACTCTGTACTCCTCGTCCAAATCGTCGAATTGCGTTTGCTGTTGAACATATGTACTAAATAGAGCTCACTTCTACGCAGTGTAGGTAATGCTCGACCAAGTCTGTTATGGCAACGATCGTTAACAGCAGACTGTGTGCGTGTAGCTTTAACTAAACTGAGCCATTTCTAATTGCTACCATACAATCTCGGGGACTTTTGACCCACAAGGCCCATAGTCAAACTCGACCGAGGTATGACCCCAAGGTGTCTGCACACCAAGTTACAAATCAATCGGTCCAGTGTTTCCGGAGTTATGCCGGTCACTAACAGACAGACACACAGACCCACATAGTGTTTTCATTAAACTCTTCGAAGAAGTTAGAGAGGTTAATAAAAAGAGTAGGTTTGAAGCAGAAAGGTTCTTGTAATCACGGTAATGTTATCTATCAGTATTCTATCTTCATACTAACAGCCAGAATGCGAGTCATACCTACGCGCCTCGAGGTCGGTATACACTCGGTACACAACCGACGATGGATGGTTTTGTAAGCAGTAAGCGTGCAATTTGTGAATATTGATTGAAATAAGTACAAGTACTTAAATAATAGTAATGGCAAAGTGCAATCGCAAACAAAAGTATTTTTAATTAAACTTTTTATCCGAATGCGGATTTTTTATACTATTAAATTTAACAATAAAGCTTTTCATACGTCTCATTCGAGGCGCAAATATTTTTCATTCTCAAATTTATAAGTGTTTTTTATTAAATCTACTATTTAATCAAAAACAATATGATTTTTATTGAACATTTCATTCACAATGAAATTCATTTTTAAAATAAATAATATTTACAATCACTAAACTAGAAAGAAACTCAAGTAGGTAGATGAAATTAAAATACTGTAGGCGGCCCTATCGCGTGTTTATGTACCGCGCGGCTGTAGGTAATTATTTCAAGGACAGAGCCGAGTCACAATACTGGTAGATACCATTATCGTTTTGTAATGCGCCTTTCGACGGGTCCACAACAACGCCGGTTCTTGAAATATGCGAGAAGAAACAGGTCAGTTGACACATAAAAATTAGGTTGTTTCATACAACCTAATTTACATGTGTCAGTGTTCGGGTGGGTCTACCTACTATAATGTAAATGTTGATTTAATAATTTTTTCTTTCTGAAATCTTCGTCAACGTCGATCTAATTTGGCACTCAAGAATA
Organism: Catocala sponsa; assembly: GCA_963564715.1. Classification (NCBI taxonomy): domain Eukaryota; kingdom Metazoa; phylum Arthropoda; class Insecta; order Lepidoptera; family Erebidae; genus Catocala; species Catocala sponsa. Next base: position 20,208,703 of record OY751348.1, on the reverse strand, counting down.
CATACCATATGGCGTATGTCTTATGTATTGAAGTTATGTTTTGCAAAATAATCTGCTGCAAATAATATATAGTAGGAATTGAAAGTGTTACCCTCTGAACTCCAGGTGAGCTGTTAGCGCTGTCCATCTCAGTGACAGGTCCGGCCGTGATGTCTGCCAGACTGTCTCGGCCCTGTGCCGCTCCTGTAACACAATGCAAGAACGCTAGAACATCTTTACTTGACGTGAAGCAAGTAACTCTTGCTTTTTTAGCTTGCGTCCTGAGTGACGGCGCATAGTATGCGTTTTGTAGAACGTAGGAATAAACGACGGCTGCCTTTGTCTGCTTTTTATATATGTATAATATGTAAGCATTTATAAAAAAGAAAAGTATATATGTATATATGTTTATCCATTGTCTAGTACCCATAGTACAAGCTCTGCTTAGTTTTTTTTTGTAAATACGTACATATTATACATAGCAAGACAAACATCCATGTTCATGCACACAAATGTTAGACTTGTGCGGGAATCGAACCCGCGACCTCAGGCGTTGCAGTCGGTTACACTAACCACTACGCCATCGAGGCCGACATTCTAAATCAATTATACGGACGATTGGTTTAAGTGTTTTGGATATTATTTTTAATGTTTGACCACTCTGATAACGAGAACCCTATCGACCCTCGTAGTATGTTATACTCACCGGCTTCGACCCAGCTGTGCCGGTGCGGCGCGGCAATGGTCCCCGCGCTGTAGGGAGACGCGGACGCTAGGCGGCCGCACTCCACACCGCCTGCCTTTAAACACTCGCACAGCGCCATCTAACAAACATATAATAATAGTAATAATAATATCAGCCCTGTATTTAACCGTCCCACTGCTGGAGACATATCTTCTCAGTATGTCAAACATAATTTATATAAATTGATTTTTCTAAGAATATCGACGTGAAATAGCAGTATTCCTACTGTTGTGTTTCGTTCGGTGAGTGAGAGTGCCGGAGGCCCAATCACCCCCTTTCCCACTTCCTGCACCTTCTCCTTCCCACTTCCTCTCCTAAAGGGTCGGCAACGCGCAAGTGATGCCTCTGGTGTTGCAGGCGTTCATAGGCTACGGTGACCACTTACCATCAGGTAGGGCCGTTTGCTTGTTTGCCACATTAGTTGTATAAAAAAAGCTCAGACTGTCTGAATGAGTCATTGGCATTTAATGGGTGATGAGACTTACGAATAAATAATAATAATGTTCATTTCTCACAACAATATTTCAGGTATTTACAAATATTATGCTTAGTAAGTAATACATACATACACAGACTCACGCCTGTTTCCCAGAGGGGTAGGCGGAGACTACAGATTTTCATTTGCTACGATCCTGACACACTTCTCTGGCTTCATTCGTCAAACACGCTCCCCGGTTTAAGGTACTCTTAACCTGGCTTTTATCGAAAACGACTCCGATCTGATCGAGAAACGTTCGCCTAGGTCTTCCCCTTGCGACTGTTCCATGCCCAAACCAGCTTAACATAACATTTTCTATTCTTGTCACTATATCCACTTTCATGTCGCATCTTTCTCTAATAAGTAAGTAATAAATTTAATAAACTATCATTATTTTGTCGGCAAATTTATTCATTTATATCCCAGGGGAACGGTTGCCAGGATAAAAGACATAGTCTACCTGTGAACAAATTTATATCCAAATCCCTTCAACAATACAAGATTGGGTAATAAATACCTATCTAAACATCTTCATAAACTTTCAGATTTATAATATTAATAGAATAAGAGTAGAAGTGGTAAGAGAATGATGCCTTGTGGTACTCCAAAGTTTAGGTCGTCCTAAACCAATGTTATATTATCAATGCGAATAGTCTACTAGCGATCAGGATAATAAAGGTAAACCCAATCCAATACCTTAGAAGAAAAGTTTAGATATAAAGTTAGATAAAGGAATTACGCGAGTAACGGTATCAAAGGGCTTTGTGAAATCTACAAAAGTTATCACGGTAAATCTTGGTATAATTAGCCGAAGATTCAATGATTTTATAGTACAGGGTAATGAATAACAGCACGTAGTAAAGGATTAAACCCTAGGCAATATACTACTAGTAATAAAATACATAGTAGCTATAGTGTAGTACCTGATCCATCATGAGGTACGGCATCTTGGAAGGCATCTTCGTGGGTGACAGCATCTCGTAGTCCTCCATCAGCGGAGGCAGAAGGTGTGGGGACTCCTCACGACGAGCCACGATTATCTGTCCACAATATTTAGATTTACTAAAAGTAGTTACAGAAAACAAAGCATGAGTCAAGATATAACTCAAGTGATTCAGAAAGTGACCGTAACAAAATTCGGCGTTGCGTCACTAACAATGGACATCCAGAGCTGCTAGCTACGCAGGTAAACAATACTCATAGATGCAAAAGTACAACAAACAAATCGAGGCTAATACGAGCCTAACATGAAATGCTAATAGATGAAATGACATAATTGAAATTAAACTACTATATACGGATTTTATCGCGTTATTTATTTGACACTATTACAAAATTTTGAAAACCGTTACACTACTATTACTATTAAACTTTACTAACTTGTAAGCTAATTAAATTATTGAAACTATTAAAACTATTTATACTATTACTATACGATTATACTATTTATATTTATGTTTACACTTTCCCCGACGTTTCGGTTGCTTTTCAGCAGCCATGGTCACGGGGAGACTAAGATGGTAGTTGTCTCAATGTTCCAGTGTAAAACAACACGATAAAATCCGTATATAGTAGTTTAATTTCAATGAATAATATTCGCGTAAACCGAAGACAATATTATGAAATTACATCAGTTATTAGACATTTCGCATTTTTCTTGTCTTATTTTGCAAAATAACAGACAAAAGATCATGACAATTTGACATTTTGAATTTCTATCTTCTCTTTGGATTGTTGAGATGAGGTGTGCTAATGAATAATTGAGATGTAAGCCGTAAGACATTTTAGATCATGCTTATATAAAATATTTTAAAACTAGCTGTGCCCGCGGTTTCACTCGCGTTTATGGTTACTGCACCACCCCCGTAGGTCGTAGCGTGATGTTATACACCCTATAGCCTTCCTCGATAAATAGGCTATCCAACACTAAAATCATTTTTCAATTCGAACCAGTAGTTCCTGAAGTTAGCGCGTTATAACATACAAACAAATAAACAAACTCTTCAACTTTATAATATTAGTATAGATTAAAAAGACAATAGATTTTAAATAGAATGAAGATCTTTTTTAATTTATTTTATTTGGTTTACTTACCAACATTTGTTTACACTAATCATCCTAATCCTAATCCAAACTTCCTAACTAAAATCGTAAAACCGAAAATGAGTTTGTTTGACGTATTTTAATAAAAGTGTGTTTTGTATGGCACCCAGAATATATAACCATTTACCAAAACTAATACTAAATGAACACAATGTTAAAATATTTAAAAATAAGTTCAAAAAGCTATTTCTAGAAAAATGTTATTACACTGTAGGTGAATATTTATGTGATAAACTATAATTATAATTTAGAATAGGTTATTTAATAAAGTACCTACAGTCTGTTTGTTATTATTAGATAAATTAGTTTTAAGTATTATGTGTAATTGCATGCCGCAAGGCAAAATACAGTGTTGCCTAACTATTAAGTACTGAACAACCCATGTACCTGTATTTGCAATTGGAATAATAAATAATTTACCTTTTCACGCCTAAACCACTGAACCGATCATCCTCACATGTTGCATATACGTTGTCAGGTGTACAGAAACGGATATAGGCTACCTTTCATCCCGAAAAAAAATACTGTCTCCGAGGAAAACAACAATAACGTTCTTATGATAATAGATGGCGTCACGTGTCTTTAGAATCAAGATTGAATTATATTAATACAAGCAGAGTACGACCCGAATTGATTGTCAAATTCTAAATTAACGCGAGCGAAGCCGCGGGCAAAAGCTAGTACAAAATAAAAGCAGCACGAATATTAACAATAGTGTGACAACAAACACAGGTAAACACCACATCTAAATATTATGATGATTATTGATTGTCAACATTGTGTCATAAAGGCATTTGCGCTTGTCTAATGAATTAATTTTCATTCTATTAAAAATCCATTGCCTTTTTTTTTAAACGTTCTAAACATATTTTTTTAAACGTTCTAAACATATTTTTTAAACGTTCTAAACATATTTTTTTAAACGTTCTAAACATATTTTTTTAAACGTTCTAAACATATTTTTTTAAACGTTTTAAACATATTTTTTTAAACGTTCTAAACATATTTTCGCCTCATAATTGCGGTTATTACCAAGACGGTTGATCTGATGGAGTGATGATAAAATACTGTTGATGATTACCTTGCGTATATACTCGTCGAGACGTGGTAGCGCGCACACGTGCGGGACGAGCGCGGCCAGCGAGATAGCCACGGCCTGCATCTGACACTGCTGGGCTACCGACAACACCGGGTTCGATATAGCCGACTGCTGGATACTGCAATACAATATATTATATTATAAACTAGATTTCACCCGCGACTTCGCTCGTAAATACAGTTTAGGATAGGTTAGTAGCCGTACTTTTTTCTGGATGAAAGGTAACCTATGTCCTGTTCTGACATGTATGCGAAATTTCATGATGATTAGTCGTTAGTTAAGGCGTGGAAGCGTAACAAACAAACTCACACTCTCATATTTAATATTAGTTAGGATGTGAATGTGAGTTTGTACATACACATAGTCAGGGGTAAAGAAAAGAATATAGGGTATCCAGAAAAAGTATGTCCAAATATTATATAGACTTGGTAGCTTGCATAAAGAATCCTTTCACACGCACATACATGAGCTGTCGCCTACGGTATTTCCGGACCAATACGACCATCAACACTTTAAGAAAAGAGCGTACTCCTTTTTAAAAGGCCAGCAACGCACTTGTAATTCCTCTGGTGTTGCGGGTGTCCATGGGTGGAGGTAATAGCTTACCATCAGGCGATCCGTCTGCTCGTTTGCCCACAAATCGATAAAAAAAAACATTCAGCTATACGGCACACACGCACACATTCAATACAGTCCACTTGTTTGTCTAGTTTTAACTATTTTTTTAGTACAAATAAAATCATCAAAGAGTCAGGACGCATTACAGTCTTTTTATTTCACCCAACTATAGTTGAAGACCTTATTACATTAAACAAGTATATAATATAAAATATAAAAAGTATATAATATAATATATCTAGAAAAAGTAGGTACTGTTCTCAAGGGATACAAATTTATTAATAAAACCTACACTAACGCGAGCAAAGACGCGTGAAAAATTTAGCACAATATATTATGTTTCTACATGTATAATTATGCACACTTTTTTGTTGTATTACTAAGGTGGCAAACAAGCATACGGCCCATCAGGTGGGCCGACGTATGATGGTAAGTGGTCACCGTAGCCTGTGGACGCCTGCAACACCAGAGGTATCACCTGCACGTTGCCGACCATTTAGGAAAGGAAGTGGGAAGGAGAAGGAGCGCGAAGGGGTAAAGAGGGTGATTGGGCCTCCGGTACTCTTACTCATCAAACAAACAGTAGGAATACTGGTATTTCACGTCGATATTCTGTGAGAGGGTAGTCCTTCCCCGGTCGAGCCGGCCCATTCATGCTGAAATCAACGAGGCTCTACTACTCTAAACTAGCTGTCGTCCCCGGTTTCACCCAGGATGATTACTATAGTTAATAGTATGATGTTATATAGCCATTGTTACTTCTGGGTAATGAAGCTTTCTAATGACGCAAACATTTTTAAAACCGGACAAGTATCTTTTGAGATTTTTCATTACAAAGATAAAAACAAATTTATTTTAAAATTTTAGTCGTCAGTGTACAAAGATCGCTTTACTTACGCGAGTATAAGCTGCAGAATATCGCAAACGGTTTCTTCAGAGCCGAGCTCGATGCAAATCAGCGCAATCGTGGTGTATATAGCTTCTATATTCTCCACAGTATTGGTCTCCAGTTGCAGGCCTGCAATGAAATTAAACTATTGTCACGCGTGCCTTAGCGGCTGCGATCGCGGCGCCCCTGCTTCGGCTTCTCCTACCCAGCGGCCGCATATATAAAGGCTTATAAAAAATATTACAGTCAAAAATAGTAAATGATCACCAAATTGCACAGCAAAATATATTTAAAGAGATCAAAATAAGTCGACGTGACAGTTTTTGGGTGGATCTAAGAAGGAACCTAACATAACCTAACCCTTCCGAGACGGAATGCAGCGATTTGAGGCGTATAGGTGCTCGTTATGATATATATATATATATATTTTATCTTATGTGGTGGCCAGTCAGTGCAGACCGGCGACACTTCGACCCAGTGGGATCTTTTGTGTCGACACTCTCCCAATAACGATTGCCATAGATGTTCATGGCAGCCGGGACCGACTGCTTACCGTGCTTTCCGAAGCACAGAGCAGGCGATAATTGTCAATGAATACGCACATAATTTCGAAGTCATATAACTTCCGAAAGTCAGAGGTGCGCGACGTGGGTTCGAACCCGACACCCTCTGCATTGCAGTCTGTTGGTCTCCCCACTGAGCTATCGCTGCTCGATATATTTTAGTAAGCATATTTTTCTGCGCAATTACTATTTTTGGTGGTCATTATATTTAATCCCATATATAAACACGGCCACGCCCTGGTTCGACATTCTTCTGCCTGTCCTGTTCAATCATGTATTGCAATCGCCATCCTTGTCTGACGACCGATGAAACGCGATAACTCTCTTTCACTTTAATCTATCTTTAACAGCTGGTAACCCCTACTTGCGGCCACTTTTACATAGGCAGACATATTTTGTCATGGACAAAAAAAAATTAGCTTCAATTTAAGATATAAATGATCAATATACGTCTTGAACGTAAGAAAGAAAGAAGAAAGAAAGAAAACATACTTTATTTCTAAAAACACGAAAACTTTCACAATATTATGTAAATATGTACTTAAATTTTTTTAAGAGAACACAATATAGATAAGTATATTTTTAGTAAACATTAATTAAAAGTGACCGCTCTGCCACCAGTACATATTAATAAGTTTTGGTCACCTGCTTACGCTACGAGATTGATAGATGATGACCTGTTTAAACCTGGCAGCGAACAGGTTGCGGCCGAGTGCGCAACGGCAACCATAACTTTTCAAGTTCTGTACATATTACTATGCAGTGGATTATAGTTTATTTTATAAACACGTGAATGTATTTTTTTTTGGAAAAGTCATTTGGTAATATTTTAATTAAAAATACTAGCGGCCACTTTGATCAAATATACCATAGATGCACATTCTCATACAAAAACCGCGTCAATATGTGGCACTGACCAGTACTACTTACTTATAAGTGTCTGCATTTATTATGCAATCCAGGAAATAAACCGGAATAACCATTGAACGCCCACTGAGAAACATTTTGTAATAGTTTAGTTAAAACGCGTCAATGTAAAGCGTCCTAAGTGTGTTACTCGCGATACGCAAGCGTACTAAGTATATGGTACGTTCTCCACCGTAGTAGTGGTGTCGATTCGCTCTCGCTTACGGGGAGCGCACGCATGAGAGAGTGGGACAGGTGCATAATATAGCGCATACGACTGATTTATGCACAGTTTTGTTGGGGCCGGTTTTCGAGCGACGATCGTGCATCTATGGTATATTTGATGAGCGGGCCACATTTTGATTGGCACCTTGGCAAAAATATGTTCCCTATTTATAATTATACATAAAAATTAGATTTTTATTACATACTCGATTCATGTAGCAATCTTGCAGCCGGATCTCGTACTATAATATTTTAAATTTGAATACGGCCTACACAAAAAGATTTATTTTTGCTAAGTCTTGAGTGTAAAATAATATACAAAATCAAACATAGGCAACCCTATTTTAATAACAATTCTTTTATCTTATAGGATTTCTCAAATATTGAAATCTTCTGTGAGCTGACTAGCAGCTCGGCTTCTTCACTGATCTTTATTACAACCAGTAGACATGACAATATAATTTTCTATTTATGCCTAATTATGATATGTAAAAGCCGCTTACCATCATACAGCGAGCTGAACAGTGCATATCCGTGTTTGCTGATGAAGATCAGATCTTGGCGCGAACACTTCTCCACTGTCAGACCGAGTTCGGCGTAGTCCACACTGAAACAATACATATTTACTATGTATCTACTGTGATATAGTTTACCTAAGGGATAAAGTATACATATGTCGGTATTTACGATAATTTATATATTATTATTATTTGTTTCTCTTTCACGGGTATATTCCTAATACGTTAGGAAAATACCCAGCCCTTTGGAAGGCTTACACGGAGACATGGGTCCAACGTGAAGAGGCCCTTCGAGAGTTTTAATCAAAGGTGGGATGGAACACCTACAGCGGCACTAGCCGCAGCAGGCGTAGGACTATTGCTACGTATGGATTCTAATATATGGGCTATGGGTATGGGTGTTTGATGGACTGGTATATTGGTAACTATGGATGATAAAACGGCGTCTGCCCTAAATACTCTAATAGCATCAATCGAATGGACAGACGGTGACTCGCCAACTCACTAGATGGGCCCCCTAAATAGCCACGATAGGCATACAAGCCAGCAGCAGACGGCAACACCGGTGCGAGCGGCTAGGGATGTCGAGCGGTGCGGCGCCGGTTTATTTATTATTATTATTTATATATTAATATATTCCCCCACAACGAGCAAGAGAGCAAATGTGGACAGCGAAACATGCTGTCCCGGCAGGTTTCATTACACCTTCAGAAAACCTGCCACCTGGACACCAACTGCAATGGCCAACCTGGAAATCACTGAATCGCTTGCGCACCCAGGTTGGGTGTTGCAAGAACAATGAGGCAAATTGGGGCTACACGGACCAGTCGCAAACGCGCTGTGACTATGAGCTCCATTGCAAACTCTGCCACATTTGCTCTCTTGTCCAATGTGCCCCTCCAGCTGCACTGTGGAGGATCTGTGGAGAACAACGGACGATGCCGTGGCTGTGAGATTTTGGGTAGACTAAAATTTAAGTGTGTTCATACATTGAAACGAAGAAGAAGAAGACGATAATTTAGCGATAATAAGACACTCAATTGATTTCATTGTACGAGGGCGAGGAACGCCGTGACATCGGCGAGTCACGTGAACGGAATCGTTTGATGGGACGACAGTCATATATTGAAGTGAGACGAACGACAAGGGACAGTCATTCGCTAGAAGGTTTTTATTACCCTCTGAGTCTTCTTCAGAGATTAATGAAAACACTTTGTGGGTCTGTGTGTCTGTCTGTTAGTGACAGGCATAACTCCGGAACCACTGGACCGATTGACTTGTAACTTTGTGTGCAGATACCTTGGAGTCATACCTCGGTATGATATGGGCCCTGTGGGTCAAAAGACCCCCGAGATATAGGAGTCGCAAGGTCATTCTCTGGACTCGTTACAATTGTCGTGTGTCGTCGACCGCATGTGGCTGGCGCGTGGAGACAAGTGAATAAGTCCCGAGCGCCACCTCGGCTCGCTCCCGACCCCCGGTGGAGGCTCTCATTGGTCGCGTAGGGTGGCGCGACTTCCGGTGCCGACTGTGTTGCCAGACGGCTAAGGCCTTAATATCGGTACTCACGTGGGGTGCAGCAGGCGCGTGGCGTTCCCGCGGCGATCCAGCAGCGTGTGCAGTATGCGCTGCAGCAGCGAGCGCGCGAGCCCCTCGGCGGACGCGCCCACGCGCAGCAGCGCCTCCAGGAACGCAGCCGGGAATGCCTTGCTTAGCTCCGCCGTGCGGTATGTCGTTCCCACCTGCACATACATACATACATCATACTCTGGTTTAGGACATTTATTCTAGACTAGCTTTTGCGCGCGGCTCCGCCCGCGTGGTATCTACATCAATAAAAAGTAGCCTATGTCCTTCCCCAGGTTGTAAACTATATCTGTGCCAAATTTCATCTAAATCGGTTGAGTGGTTTAGCAGTGCAAAGGTAACAGACAGACAGACAGACAGACAGACAAACAGACAGATAGACAGACAGATAGACAGACAGAGTTTCTTTGGAATTTATAATATTACTAAGGATTTTTACGAGATTTTGCCCGCGGTTTCGCCCGCGTAAATGAATTATATATTAGTAAAAGTAATTTTTCAATGAAAGGTAATCTATGTCCTTTTCAGTAACCTTGACAAACTGTATGCGTTTAATGATCATCAGTCGAATAGTTAAGGCATGAAAGCGTACCAAACAAGCAAACAACTTACATTCGCATGTATAATATTAGTTGAGATTAATGCTCAAGCATTACGAGTAGTACCTACATTTTTAAGAGTAGTAGAGCCTCGCTGATTTCAGCATGAATGGGCCGGCTCGACCGGGGAAGGCCCTCTCACAGAATATCGACGTGGAATAGCAGTATTCCTACTGTTGTGTTTTGTTCGGTGAGTGAGAGTGCCGGAGGTCCAAGCACCCGCTTTCCCCTATCCCGCTTCCTTTCCTAAGGGGTCGGCAACGCGCAGGTGATGCCTCTGGTATTGCAGGCGTCTATAAGCTACGGTGACCACTTACCATCAGCTGGGCCGTATGCTTGTTTGCCACCTTAGTTGTATAAAAAAAATCCGCTCAGTCTTTGTTAACCCTAATAAGGCAATTCGACGAGGGTTCGGAGACAATGATGTGTCAGTACCTTAAGGAGAGACTTGAGCAGGATGCTCTGCAGCATGCAGTCGGCTCTGGTGCCCTTGCCCCGCGGCGCCGACGGCACCTTGTTCACGATGAACATCATGATGTCAATCTTCTGGAAGTCCGGGAGATGGTCCGCGAACTCTCCCAGTGCGTTGATCAGAGCCTCCTGGTATAGTTTTTCGTCTGACTCATTCTGTAAAATTGTGAATTTAAATAAATTAATATTACTGTATAAAGAAGTAGCAGTGATAGCCAAGTGAAATGCCGTTGGACTACCACGCAGAGGTCTCAAAATCAATCCTAAGACCTCTGACTTTTCGAAGTCGTGTAGTAAGAGTATAATAATTAATAATCGCTCGCTTTAATGATGAAGGAAAACATCGTAAGGAAAGCTGCATATTTGAGAATTCTCCAGTGTTCTCGAAGATATATGAAGTCTGCCAACACACACTGGACCAGCGTGGTGGCCCCTTACCCTTCTCAAAATGAGGAGGGGCGCGTGCCCAGTACTGAGACAGTTACTACTTTTACTGTTCACTTCCAGACTAAATTATTGAAAGTATTTGCGTGCTCAGTACTGAGACAGTTTCTTTTTTTACTGTTCGCTTTCAGACTAAATTATTGAAAGTATTTAGTTACCTCAGAATCTCTCGCGACGGAGGATCTCAAGTTCGTCAAAAGGTTATTGATAATCTCCAGCACCGAAGGTCCTGTAATTTGAAACAGATTTGCTTAAAAGACTATGTAGCGACTACATTATTACACGTATTCCGATAGAGCACATCTTAAAGATAAGTAAAAAATGCACACGCATGCAAATGTATACACGCGCCACACTAGTATATAAGCTTTACTTTTACTGAAATTAAACAGACTATAACACCATCTAAATCTCGTTATACCTATTGCCAAAACTTAGGCAAAGACTACTCTTGTATTAGAGCAGTTAGATGTGTCGGTGGTCTGATGGATGGACTTGCAATCGTGAGATTCGAATTCCACCAATTGCACTAATAACGTGATCCAACTTCAAATACAAGCATTCTGGTTTAGCTGGGCAGATTAACGAGAGTACTAGTCATGCGTAAACCAAATTGCTAGCAATCTTCGGTCTCAAAATAGAAATATGATTGATATATGTATTATTATAGTTCGGGGTGAAGTTTGTTACTTTTGAAGGCAGATCGTCTAGTCTTCGCAAAGCTAGCTAAGCCACTTGTGGGAGTCACCCAGGTGAACGGGCAAAAGGAAGCAGGGGCGCTTTTTAAAATGGAGAATCTTGCGTACCATTGGTGCCATCGCTGACTAGCTTACGGTACCATGATAAGGATCGGCTTCTGTCGAACATAGGGGAGTCGAGTATTGGGTATCGACGGCTCTAGACGGGGGTCGTAAGTAAGGCGCATCAGTGGGGCTCATTCTTCTGACAGAGACTCCAAAAATAATTACTTGCATACTCCATGGTATCGGCAGACGTAGTCTGCGAGTCGGCTAGAACGTCGTCATAGGATCTAGAAATTGAAGTGCTCGCGGCAATGAGCAAAGGCGAGAAGAAAATTGGAAGATGGTTTCTTAAAGTGCAAATTAACAGAAGCCTAATTGATCTCATTAGGCCGCTCCGGTGGGGTGGAAGATTCAGGGCCATCTAACCGTTGTTGTAGCCGTGGGAAGCGCGGCGGTGTGAGGTAGTTTCCTTTGGGCTGGTGCAGGAGTTGCCAGGGCACGGGTACTTCGGCAAATACATACGATGGCTATGAGGAAACCAAATCCCATCTGCCACCACTGCCAATGTTTAGAGGACACGGCGAGCACACACTCGAGGCATGTCCTGCTTGGGCAGTGCAGCGCCGTGAACTCACTGGATTCGTCGGTGATGACCTTTCGCTGCCAGTCGTGATTAAAGCCATGGTTAACAGCGAGAGGAATTGGGTGGCGGTTGCATGCGAGAATAAGGTGGCGGAGTGGATCCGTAAGGACAGTATCCTTGCGGATCTGAGCCGCTACCGTCGGTCTAGATGCGCGGCTAATGCCACCGGCGAAGACCACCGGCGGGAGAACGGGAATCTCTCGTTGTGGACGAGAGATTCCGGTCTCGAATTGATTGCCGGTCATTGAGTTCGGGCGGTGTTTGTAGGTAAATATGTGTACTGACCGACACTGTCGCCGGCGGCGATGGCGACGATGTTGCTGAGCACGGTGGCACGCGCCGCGCGCAGGCGGGTGCGCGCGCCCGCGTCGCTCGCGCTGGGCGGCGCCGCGTCCAGGTGCTGCATCAGCGCCTCCACCACGCTGTACGAGTACTGCGCCTGCACACACACACACACGCTCAATACTCATAAAACGTAAGGCACACCATTTAGTCCAACATAATTAGACCTATTGCCATACTATCAGCTTTGTCTAAGATGCTTGAAAAGATACTGAGCAAATACCTAAAAAATGGCGTAACAACTTCAACATTTTGGCTACAAATCAGTAGGGTTTTCGATCAGGCATCTTAACCGAAGACGCTGTGCTCGATCTAACAAGTACAGTAAGCAAGCATCTTAACGCAAAAACCAAGTGCTTGAGCATATTTTAGATCTTTCCAAAGCTTTTGACACAGTCTCTGTCCGTATCCGACAACACAACGACAATTTTTTCTAACTAAGCTAGAAAAGATTGGCGTTAATTTACCACCTGAAAATATTTAAACACTGCCTGACAGGCCGGAGACAAGCAGTGAAGATAGAGGATCATGTAACTGAGGAACTAGCGATCTCCTACGGTGTTCCACAAGGGAGTGTACTGGGCCCTACGCGCTTCCAAATATACATGAATGATTTCTGTACCATCGCCCTTCCCTACGCTGACATCTTCACATACGCATATAACACCGCAATCCTAATCTCAGGACATCTAATACGTACTCTAGTGACAATTTCCATGACTGAACACTGCCAAAATACAGGTCCTTGCCTAGTTTGCTAAACAGTCTCAGTACCATTAGTGTTACTGTATAGTGTCTAATAACAATGTACCCACTGTGAATGTATTTTCTTTTGTGTCAAATAAACATTTAAATTTTCTATGATCATAAAAAATACAATATCTATTTGATCGTTCGACTGACCGTGTGCTCACAATGATATAATTAAAACTTCTGTTCCACCAATAATGACCGTCTTACCTGAATAGAGAACATGATGATCTTGAACGTGTGTACAGCGAATTCGTTCGGGATCCAAAGTTCGTGTCGATCGAAGTGGCTAAAACAAAAAAATTCGTTTACAATACAAATTCTGCTGTAAATTGCTAAAAGGATTGCCTGACAACTTCATATTGACACTATCGGATAATCTTGAGGTGCTGGGATACTCTACCCGGGCGTAAAGTAAAGTGGGATAGAACTTAGCCCCGCCTACGCTGTCCATGCACGATACTTACGTAAGCACAGGACGTAGCACGCTCTGTATGTGTCGGAAGGAGGCGCGGCCTTCGAGCTCCCTGAGGCACGCCTCGGCGAGCTTGGCGTCACCCACGCCGTCCACGCACGATACTTACGTAAGCACAGGACGTAGCACGCTCCGTATGTGTCCGAAGGAGGCGCGGCCCACGAGTTCCCTGAGGCACGCCTCGGCGAGCTTAGCGGGCGCGTCGGCTCCTCCTACGCCGTCCATGCATGATACTGTTTCGTATTTTTCGGCAGTCTGTAACAATAAGTAATCATTACATCTTAAAACAAAGAAAATTCTTGACTTAGAGTTCTAGCAGACAAAACTGTAACAAATCTATTATTGCTTCTGGTGGCAGAAGAGTCTATCAGGTCCCCTAATGACAATTAATGGCTGTCCACTATGTGAGTCCTTTCTCTTTAGCCCATAAATAAGGTCAAGTCCATAGCTTTAAGCAAAATTTTTTATTATTATTATTATTAAAATACCTGGAAACAATAGATGCTGGAAGGAAACGTATCTTGTTAGAACGACCGAACCCTTTTTCAAGAGCAATAATATCCCAACAGTTACTAGTCATAGCTCAAACAGGTTTTCAGATCACTCCTCGTGGAAAAGACAATAGTACACGCTGGGCCTAAAGACTCTTTGCTACTCCAAAGGCTCTGATCTAACCATAAGATCATCGTTGATCCAAACAGCACACGGTATGGAGTCACGCTACTGGCTGACAGCTAGGAGTAAAATAGTATTGTTATATTACCTGCATATTGTAAAGAAGAGACGGCACTATCTTGTCCATATGTTGAGATTCCCAGATGTTTTCTACCAAGTCGTCCGATACAGTTTTTCTTATTACACCCTAAAAAATACATACACCATTGTCATATAAACTCCTACTGATATTATAATTGAGTCTTAGTCATATGTAAACCATTGGACGGATTTAGATGATACTTAACAAACAGCTAGACGATGTCTTTTTACATAGGATACTTTTATACATATATGCGTTCACGTGGGATTCGCGCGGTCAAAAGCTTGTTTCCATTAAGATATGTGATGTCTGCCAACTCGCACTGGGCCAGCGTGGTAGATTATGGCTGATCTCTTCTCACACTGAGAAGAGACCCTTGTCCAGTGGCGAGACAGTTTAATACAGGGCTGATATTAAAATATTATTCTTCTAAATAAAGAAGCTATCTAATTGATAAAGAATTTTAATATTGGTCTTTTGTTTTGCAAACAAGAATACAAATCTTTTTTCTTTATAATATAGAGTAAACTTCTGCTTACGCACACACTCATACACTGTAATATCTCCAATTAATCCATGACTAGGCAGGTCAAACCGAAATTCGCTCTGGAAAACATTATCGTGGATATGACGTTGTTCTTACTTGCAATCCTTGAATGCCGGCAAGTCTTATCTTGTCCCTGGTGGCTTCGTCCACCGTATGGTTACTGTGACACATCGCCGAAAACTTGGACACGAAGAAATCGTAACGGCGGTGGTATGACGGCGTATCTTCTTCAATGTTCGCGAAACGAACGAACTGGACACAGGAATAAAGGGCACTTATAAGTCACTGAATATCTATGTATATAAAAATGAATCGCTGTTTCCCTTGGTCACGCCATAACCTGAGAACGACTTTACCGAAATCATTCATCTTTTTTTTTAAGTTTTCTATTACTTTGTAAAAGGTTCTTACGGAAAGAAAGGTTAAGAAAATTGCGCACAAAATAGAATGATTTCAGAAAACTTAACGTCTATTTCAACCTTGCGAGTTTGACAGTTCGTCTAAGACAATACAATGTCTGCTACTTCAGCTAGTTGTTTAAAAGAATGAGGATTATACATTGAAATTAAACTACTTTATACGAATTCTGTCGCGATTTTTCAAACACTATTATTACATAATTTTGAAACTTTAAACTACTATTGTTAAACACTGTTACTATTTACTGTTTACTTCTATTTAAATTATAAAAACTATTTGGATTTAATTTTACGCTTTACATTCGCGTAAACGTAAGTCAATATTATGAGGAGTATTATTAATCCCTTGACCAATGCTCGGACCCTGGGGTAATCCAGACACAATGCTTTTTGCATTGTGTCTGGATTGGAACTGGGTGTGCTATGGCTTGTTTAATATATTGGGGAATACTCCCGATTAAAAGGACGTATTACATATATGTGCGAGGAGTGGAACGAAAATAGCGTAAGAGTTTTGTAGAATAGAAGGTACAGTATCCTTAAAAAGTATAATACTCACGCTCTGTGTAGCCAGTATCTGCAGCTGTGGATCAGTGGACTCGAGTAGCTTCTGTACCATCTTGAGGAAGCTTTCCACGAACAGGTTTAAGGTCTGCGAGTGGCATGCTACCAGCAACTGGTCCATAGCCTCCATGGCTATTATCACGAAACTGGATAAAGAGAAGCTTGGTTTTACAAATGCAGTCTCACGTCTGTATACTCGAAGAGTATGGCACCTGCGTTACCACAGCTATGATGTAACGGAGAGGCGACGCTATTATCCTCTACACTAATATTTCCAGACCCCGTGCTGCTACTGATAATTAATTGACAGAATACCCGAAAAAATTATTTTAATATAGAATTAGTCGAAATTATTGTCATCGTACTTGTCCAGCCACAAGCTGGCTCTATCTTTGTATCTTTCTTTGTTATTTTTGTATATTTTGTTTTTACCATGCATCTCTCTTATTATTATTCTTGTGTTATATCAGCAACCGTGTTTAGATTATAACTTTATTTTGTTAACATTTAAATAACTTAATTAGTGTTTACCTATAAGTAATTGTTGCACAATGTTATTTTATATAAGTTTGTATTAAGTGTAAGTAATTGTGTATACAATTGTTGGTGAACCAAATAAATAAAATAAAATAAAAAGACTTTGTACGACCCAGGAATTTAACTAGAGACCTCATGCTTAGCAGTCACATTCACTGCGCACTATTACGGATACTCCTTGGTTGTATTACCGTCATCGTCACCGTATGCAATTTGCATATTGCCTAGAAATACTCAGTGATACTATAAGTATAATACTAGATTTTGCCCGCGGCTTTTTAAATTAAATTAAATTAAAATTCATTTATTTCAGGTTCATAACCCATATTATATCTTACATCATACACAAATAAATACAACATATAAATAAGATAATCCACAATATTAATTAAAATTAATTCACATAATCAATTAATTACAGTAGTCTCTTACGTGCGACACTATATGTAACTTGTATGTCACAACAGTGCCGCACATAAGGACAGTCTAACTTATTTGCTATCATTTTCAGAACGGTATTGGAGCTGGCCCGCACTCTGCGTACAAGAGACGCTCAGCGCTTCCGCTTGGTCGCATAGAAGCAGTCCGTGTGCGCCCATGCGAACATACCCGAAGCGCTGCAGTAGCGAGGCAGACCCAAAACCGCTCTGAAAGCGTTGTTAAACTGAACGCGGAGGGTGCTGTAGCTTTTTTGCGTGTAATTAGCCCACAGGCTGCAGGTGTACATAGACGTGCAATATGCTCAGAAAAGAGTTATTTTCACGCCATCCGAGCAACACGCGAACCTGCGGGCCAGCATATTTGCTCTTTTGGATAAAGCCCTCCGCTCCCGTTCCAAGTCAGCATGATCCCTGAGGTCAGCCGTGACTATATGCCCTAGGTATTTAAACTGATTTACCCTGTCAAAGGGTACACTGTTTATACTTAGAAGAGGTACATAGTCCGGGCACCTAGCAACGCCGGCCTCAAAGACCATGTACTGACTTTTCTTAATATTATAAACAAGTCCATGCTTAACAGGGTAATCCTCACATGTCGCTATCAACCTCCTTAGGCCACAGATCGACGCGCTCAGCAGCACCATGTCGTCTGCATAGCTCAAGTTATGGACACACACGTCGTCTACATGACAGCCGACGTGCTGACTGCTCAGCGCAACGATCAGCGCGTCCATATAAAGATTGAATAAAATGGGTGAAATCAGTCCGACCTGTCTTACACCGCACTGCAATCGATATGGCTCCGACATTGCCCCCGCCCATCTGACACTGTTGACTTGGTGCGTATACCAATACTTGAGGATGGTAACAAGTTTTAATGGTAGGCCGATACTCTTAAGTTTTTCCCACAGGAGATCATACGCCACCAAATCAAAGGCCCTGGACAAGTCGAGAAAACACCCATATACCGGGGTTTTACGGTCATTATAGTATCTGACGGTACGCTTCAGACACAGTACGGCACTTTCCGTTGATAATTGGGGCCTAAATCCAAACTGATTATCATGCAGAGATATATAATTACTTAACTGTGTGTTAAGCAAACCGTCAAAAACCTTCGATGTAACTGTCGCTAGGGATATGAGCCTATAGTTACTTTTATCAGCTATGTCACCAGTTTTATCTTTAACTATAGGCACAACCACAGTTTTCATAAGATCCGGCGGAAGATAAGAGTGGCTCACGCATAGTGAGTAGAACATTGCTAATACTCTGTTTATATGTGGACCAGCGTGAATTAAGTGTTCAATGGATAAGGAATCATGACCTGGACTCTTACCTTTAGTCATGTTCTTAATGGTTACAGCCACATCTTTGGCACTAAACCTCACCCCTACTATCCCTTCCGGTAACTCACCATTGTAAACCTCACACGCCGGACCCAACGGTGACTGTATAGTACATTGACTCTTAAAGATATCAGCAATGCCTTTACAATCACTCACCCCATCGACACTCACCGGAAGTCCAGGTTTGGCGTTAACTTTATTCGTGCTTTTCCAAAAGCCTCGAAAATCACCTTTAGCGTGTGCTTTTCTGCAAGACTGTCCATTTTAATCTGGGCTTAATTATCTTGACACCATTTCAACTGTGATTTAAAAAGTCTCCTGCTGGCACATATATCATCATACACGGGTCCAGCGTTCGGCTTACCGCTCGATACCCATTCCTTAAACTTTATTCTCGCCTTCCGGTGAGCCCCGCTGACGTGTTTATTCCAACCCACCACGCGCGGCCCACTCCCATTCCTCACAACGCCCTCCCGACCTGCCAAGGACGCAGCACGAAGGGCGGACACAATGTCAGAGATCACATCAAGAATACGATGGTGCTAGGGGTCATTGCAGTAAAAATCAGCACAATTAATACACTCGGTAGGAAGGTTAACCAACCTTAAACGTTTATGACACTCTGTGGTATATTTCGCGATCTGTTCCTTATTTCTAGTGCCCCACGATACCAATCTATCGTTCGATGATATTTTAGTCTGTAATTTAGGTGTAAGTAAATTAAGTTCTATTAAGGTCTATGATTAGAGGAAAATGATCAGACCACAGCGTATCATAATTAATGTAAACATTAGTGACAGATCGTTTTGCTGATTGCGTAACTATACAATGATCTAACTAGCTGCAGGTACCATGCGCTTCACTAATGAATGTGTATGTACCAGATTCCACACCGAGAATATCAACATCAATACATGACCAATATTGTTCACTACAGAACCTAGAAAGCTCATTATAAAATAATTCGTATAGGTCAGCATTATAATCACCTAACATGAAAACCGTTTGAAAATTGTGTTCGTCTATAATAGCACTAACCCGTAACCGCACTTAAACAGTCCGGAAAGCTTTGCTCACGTAAATGTTGGTCCGGGTAGGTTAGATTAGTAACAGTACTTTTTCCTGGATGAAATCAATTTTGTCCTGTTCATCTGGCAAAGTTTATGCGAAATTTCATGATGATTATTTATTTATTTATTTTATTATTAGCTTTTGCCCGCGGCTTCACTCGCGTTAATTTAGAATTTGACAATCAATTCGGGTTGTACTCTGCTTGTAATAATATAATTCAATCATGATTCGATAAACACGTAGCGCCATCTATTATCATAAGAACGTTATTGTTGTTTTCCTCGGGAACAGTAATTTTTTTCGGGATGAAACGTAGGCTATGTCCGTTTCTGTACACCTGTCAAAGTATATGCAAAATTTCAGAATGATCGGTTAAGTGGTTTAGGCGTGAAAGGGTAACAAACTTTATTACTCAGTATTGAAACACTAACACGCGCTCTTTATTATACACACTCACATAACCTCACGCTCTCACCCAAACCAACACACCTACACTCACACACACCCTCCGCCACAAATATCCACACACACACACACACACACATACACACACACACACACACACACACACACACACGCACACACGCACGCACGCACGCACGCACGCACGCACGCACGCACGCACGCACGCACGCACGCACGCACGCACGCACGCACGATTAAGCGAGATTGACTAAGCATAACGTTACATCTTAATATCTTATAATAACTGAATGCCTTAAGAAATTAGTTTACAACCAAAATAATATTCATAATTATGGCAAGAAAGGACACTTTAACATATTTACATTATTATAAGCTACTTGCCTGAACTAGGTTAGACCTGTGTTTCAGGCGATCACTTGACTATCTATTTCAAAAGTGGACATTTATTTAAGAAATCTGTCGGAACATTAATATGACTAAATATAAACTTAAGTTAAACCTACCTATACACGAACAAGCAATTTGCAAAATTGAGTTAGTTTGTTTGTTACGCTTGCACGCCTTAACTACTCGACCGATCATCATGAAATTTCGACCGATCATCATGAAATTTCGCACACACGTTGGCAGGGGTACAGAAAATAACATACGGTGCCTTTTACCCAAGAAAGTACTGTTTGCCAGGTATAAAAATTTATTGACAAAATCTACATTAACACGAGCGAAGCTGTGGGCAAAATCTAGTTAGTAAATAAGTCGTTGGAGTGCCAAACCTAGCCCAAATTATAACAAGTGAGAAACAGCAATGAATTGCCGTAAATCTTATGGTATCACATCACATTCATGACCATGGTCAGAGGTCAAAGGTCATAGTAATTTGGCGGGAATATGGACTATGCTGAGTCGAATGGCATTGACTGCGAGTCTCTAGCTGTTTCGGTTCTTGAGTTGAAAGTTTTATAACAGACAGACGGACGGACAAAGCTGTTGTATACGAGTTTTTCGAACTCTAAAAGCGGATGTGAGTATGTTTGTTTCGCTTGTAGGCCTTAACTTTTCGATCGATCATCATGAAATTTTGCATGCACGTTGGCAGGAGGTACAGAAAGAAACTTCGGTTACCTTTCATCCAGAGAAAAATGTACCTACTGTGCCCGAGAGATCGCTAGTAATTAAATAAGAGATTCTAATTATACTAGCGGTCATCCAGTGGTCGAAATTCGACATTTAATTTTTTACTAGCTTTTGCTCGCAGCTTCGCTCGCGTAGAAATAGGTTAGGTTATGTTAGTAACAGAACTTTCATTTTAAATAAAATATATCCTATGTTACTCGGTGATAATATAGCTTTTCTAATGGTGAATACATACATACGTACATAGATTCACGCCTGTTTCCCAGAGGGGTAGGCTGAGACTACGGATTACCATTTGCTACGATCCTGACACACTTCTCTGGCTTCATTCACTTTCATCACATTCCTCATACAAGCCCGTCGGTTCAAGGAGCTCTTAACCTGGTCTTTGTCCAGAACGTCTTAGATCTGATAGAGAAACGTTCGCCTAGGTTTTCCTCTTGCGACTGTTCCATTCCAATGGTGAAAGAATTTTTAAAATCGGCTGAGTATTTTTGAGTTACCTAAATCCTTGCAAACAAACAAAATCTAATCTTTCCTCTTTATAATATCTAGTAAGTAAAAGGAAGAGAAGATAGAGATAAGTTTTGGCACTTTTCATATATCTACTCTTTGACTATGATGTATCTTAAACTGCGCTGTGCGCAAATAATAATGAGAACAGATCCACTTACCCATGTCTCCGCCTATATATATCCCTCGCTGCCTTCTGGAACAGGTATTCTCCAATCCTGTCGAGTTTCTCCGGACTGGACAGCGAGTAGAACGTAAGTTTCTCCATGTTCGACTTGACGAGTCCATCTTGAGGGGACGCGGGGAAGATGTTGTCCACCAGCCGCTTGTACCGAGGCCTGAGCGCAGAACAGCAGCCGCAGCAGCCTGGAAAGACCGAGGGTCTACTTGAATATGGAGCTATAGCTGGAGGAGAACTGTTGAGAATAGTCACTCATTGGTAAACGATCCAATCAATCGGCAACAGATACATTCAAAAGGCATTGTGTCTGGATGTATGGATTCGAGCATTGATTAAGAGATTAAGAGAAACCCACCCCAGATACTTGCGTTGATCACAAGCATCATAAGTGCTTTTAATTTTAGTGGTTTATATTAATTTATAGATGCTTGCAATATCGAGCGTGTCACTCGCAATATCTCGCCGGTCTTGCAAAAAGATGCCAATGCGATGTATGCGTAAGGGAAAATGGCGCCATATTTCCGAACGCTTGTTTGGGGCAAAAACATAAGAATAATAATTTCCCAATCAACCATCAATATGGACTATGGCCTAAAAGTAAGGTAGTAAATCCTCGCTGGTTTCAGCATGAATGGGCCGGATCGACGAGGATAGTACTACCCTCTCACAAAATACCGGCGTGAAGTAACGGTACCCGTACTGTTGCGTTTCGTATCGGTGAGTGAGAGAGCCGGAGGCCCAGTTACCCCGATCCTTTTCCTATCCTTTCCTTTGTCCTTTCCCTCCTTCATTCCTTTTTAAAGGGCTGGCAACGCACTTGTAACTCCTTTGGGGTTGCGGGTGTCCATGGGCGGCGGTAATCGCTTACCATCAGGCGATCTGTCTGCTCGTTTGCCCCCCTACGCCATAAGCAAAAAAAAAACCTTCTCATACTGAGAAGACACAATAACATGTGTTCAGTACGGAGACAGTTTTAATACACATGGCTGATTTAATTATTATTATATAGTAACGCGACTGATGCCGCGCCCACACATTGGATTCAACTTTGCGTCCAAGCTTGGCTCTAATTTGGAATGGTCAATATTGAATCAACCTACTGCACCACACATTGGCTTCAATACCAACTTTACACCAAATACTGGAAACAGACAAGCGCGGACCTTGTTGTTCAGTTGTCGCAGAGCGGACTATGGACGATAACTTATTTGCACTAGCGGCTTACGCATATGGTTTAGGTACATGTGCTTATTATTTGCATCGTACAAGAAAACAACGAAAGAAAAGGCGGTGCAGGTGGATGTTTAAAATGATCAATGTGTGGCGCGCGCGCGAAATTCTGTCCAAGATACCCGCGCGCACTTCCCCTCCATTCCCCTTGTCTATGAACATGTTGAAAAAACTGACTCTTTGCGCGTCGGTGTTGGACACAGGACGGTGATCGGACGCAATGTTCACATTGTGTCAAACACTGATCCACACATTGGAGTATTGTCCGCAATAAGCTACATTGGTGCAAACATAACCAATGTATGGCCGTGGCATAAATAGTAGTGCCAATAACTGTATTTACTATGTACAACAAGTTTTAGGCATGTGACTCACGACTTCCGTCGACTAATAGTACAAAAGTATGACTGCACGGATGGCGTAGTTGTTTAAGTTGAATAGAAACGCATTTTATCCTTCCCACTAATTGTAATTTTGTTAAAAAAATATGGTATGATCGAAATCAATATATCCACAGAAATTCAAATAATCAAGCACTTCCAGATGACAATAAAATATTTGATATTATTTCGAAAAAAAAAATTCCAAGACGTTTGTACTCCTGACAACGTTTCATGACGATCGGATGAGTAGTATAGGCATGAATGCGTAACAAATAAACAAACTCATATTGGTATATACAGTGTGGCTGGTTAAACATTGTACATACTTAAGGACATGATAATTTATGGTCAGACGTAACGTATAAAAAAGAAATATAAATAAAATCTGTATAACCTGCAAAGAAAACCTTTATGAAAATTTGTATGAAATATCCATAAAATGTGGACACTGCGCACACAGCTGTCGAGGCTAATGACCTTTGATAAGAAAAGGACGGGCGGGGGTGCAAATTCGGGAGAGTGCGGGGTACGGTAGCTGGGGTCGGAGGTGGAGGTTTTTTTTAGCTTTGTATTCCGCAAGAGTTATATTAAGTTTTTATTGAATAACTAGGTCAAATTTTAAGTACCTATTTTTTTTAGATATTCGGGTCCAGAATCGAGTACTGAATACCCTCCTTCAATATGTCCAGTCTTTTACCAATCAGCCTGTATAATGGTAGTTATAATTACATTGTCTGATTCTATTACGGTTTCGTGTTAATGGCCCATGAACCCTCCCCAGCAAAACAGACTCCACAAAAACAAGTGATTTTATAAGGGTTTTCTTTACTTATCATCACAGAACATTAATTTATTCACTCTGATCTTTCAGTGACAAGTGATAACCCTATTTCCGTAGAAATAAACAAAAACTTAGAAACGACGTATCTCTCAGTTCCTGCTAGATAGACCTTTAGTTTTTTTTTTATTTGTAGGTACATTAATATATTGAGCATATTTGCTAAAAATAAATGCTAATAATATATACTTAGTAAATGTTGTAAAAATATTTTTTCTTTAACGTTCAATCAGGGCCTCGAAATTCATAATCCTTGTATATTTTTTAATCGATAATCAAAATCAATTTTGGGACAGCGAGTTTCACCTAATTCGAGGTAATAAAGATAAAATCATGTTTCTTGGAGTTCAATGACCTTACGAAAGTAATAATAATAATAATAATAATATTCTACCACGTATACACAACACCATCTAGCCCAAACTAAGCAGAGCTTGTACTATGGGTTCTAGACAATGGATAAACATACATATATACCTTTTTTTTTTTGTAAATACATACATATTATACATAGAAACATCCAGACCAAGACAAACATCCATGTTCATGCACACAAATGTTTGACTTGTGCGGGAATCGAACCCGCGACCTCAGGCAAAAATGCATAATTCCTTAGAAAACATGTTAAAATTTGAGAATAAGTATTTTTTGCAAAGTGGTCTTAGATTGTAACAAAAAAACTTGATACTGGTCTGATGATACAAGTATTCAGGAGCGACATAAAAAAACAGAACGAGAAAATGTCGCCAATTGTAGAAATGGCAGTTGATTTTGTATGAATAAGTACGATTTTTATTTAAAATATCAAAAATATCAATAATTTGGTCATCTATGGGCATATCGTGATATAAGTGGGGTAAATGATAGATGATAATCTGGCCAGTCGACAGTTTCAGGGTTATCCATTATTTACGCCACAGCCTGTATAATTATATATATATTTTTTTGTATCTCATTATAAGTGGACAGTAAGTTCTTATGAGAATAAAGCTCTTTAAACCTAAATAAAAACAAAACCGTCCACCAAAATGACTCTGTTATGAACGTTCAAAACGATGTTTCAGTTTTACACAGGCCTATATAAAGTCTATTACATATCAGTGTTTCATTCGAATTAGATACTGTCGTTGAGAAAACAGCATAAGTTTTCATTGCTCTCGACATATTTCAGCATATTTGGTTGACAGCCCTTAACGCCTAATAACACGAGACAAGTTTTATAATGCAAGTGACTTTAACAGTTTTGAGAGGCTATCTGAATTTAATTGGGGATTGGGTAGGAAAAATATATCTTCGAACAAAGTACTTCGTATAATAATGATCGATCATCACAGATGGCGTAAAAACAGAAATACATGGAGGAGATCTTTATGTTTTAATCAGCTATAAAATAATATTATAAAAATTTTAACCGCACTTTTAAACTATTGAGTATGCAAATGTTTACCTACACATCTTAGATTTATAGTAAAAAAATATGAGCTATGACAAAGATACAACGATCTTGTACTAGAAGAAAAACATTGTCCCTAAAGTAAATATTACTGAGAGTAACATCATGTTCTATGTATGTTCCAATATTATAGCGATTTATTGCATATACATTTAAGCAATTATAAAAATTAAGAGCATAGATAGTTCATGGCAAGTCTTGAACTAACTATGCTCTTTTTTCTTAACAATTAAGGAGATTAAAATCATATGAGATATTCCATGTTTAGCATTATGAAAGGAGCCGTCGACTCGTCAGAACTGGTGGGCAAAATGACTTAAGTGTTCCGTCGGAACATCTACTAAAATTTAACCTGCTACATGTTCCTGCAACAGACTCTAATTACAGGCAAGTCTCATACTTGATTAGAGCAAATCGCATGTAGGTACAATGGAGTCGATGCCGGAGTGTTGATATTAAGATTTTCTTCACAAGCGTCGATAAATAAAAAAAAATGGTTCTTTGACTAGATCTAAACGAGTGATATCACAATATGTCTTCTTTTACGTGTTATTATATTCACAGTTTTATGTTTCATCACTGAAAACTTTTAATTAGCCATCACCTTGTTAGTATTATGTTAATTGTATTTCTAGCTGTAAGTTTTCCTAAAATTTTTAAATAAAATAAAATGTTTCCAGTTCAGAGTTGCTTCAGTTCCTTGAACACGATGGGCGTGTATGAGGAATGTCATGAAAGTGAATGAAGCTAGAGAAGTGTGTCAGGATCGTAGCAAATGGAAATCCGTAGTCTCTGCCTACCCCTCTGGGAAACAGGCGTGAATCTATGTATGTATGTATGTATGTTTCCAGTTCAAATTATAACTCATAATAATACTTACATGTCATATAAACAGTTCTACTGACAAAGAAGCAAGCGCGATGCGCTATTTTACTCATGGGCATCATATTGATACTTGATTCTAAAACACAGCACGTTTTCCAACAGAACTTTCTTAACGTCAATTACGTCTTTATGATTTTATTGAGATCTAAACTATGATAACGTATTTGTAAATTTAATATAATCACAGTACTTTAAATTGGCACACTTTTGTTTAGCTGAATACGTAAACATCACATATTCACACATCACATGTATATCACATATACATTTTTGGTATCACGCTTATAGTTTAATAGAAAATCATTATTGGAAATATCAAGTACTCTTGGGAATTCAGTCTCTTTTCATTATCATTTGTCATATTACCAGGAAAAACCTGGTATATTATGCTATAATATATTTGTTGGAATATATATATAATATGTTGTTGGAATTTTTAACATACATAAATAATTAACCAAAACCGTAAATAAATTAGTTTATCAAATATAATAAATTAAAATCTCCATCCTGGTACCAGGTCGGCATAAACGCGAGGAGGTATTAAAATCCAGTAACACAGCGTACGCGAATTCACAACAAAACATTCCTAATTTAAACTGTAAATATTCGATATACACAGATCTCTGTTATCGCACTACTTTTGATTTATGTTACTCTGGTACAAGTACTCAGTTTGACAGTATGGCACCGCGGTCCGTTCGACACTGTTTAACAATGAGTACCTACTATGTATCACGCAACTGATAACGCGAGATAACGCACTTAAGTCTAGTACACACTCAATTTATAATCTTACGAATATTATAAATGTGAAAGTTTGGTAAGATGTGTGGAGGTTTGGTTATGTATGTTTGTTATTCCCTCACGCGTAAACTGTTGAACGGATTTGTATGCAACTAGAAACCCAGATAGACTAGGTACGTTTAACCTAGGATGCAAATGACTACTATGCTTGTTAACCACTCCAGCTTATGTAAAATGCTTATATTACGAGTCTGGTACATTGATAATAAGAATAAGATTAAGATTATAGTTATTAGATTAGATTAGAGTCTCGCTGATTTCAGCATGAATGGGCCGGCTCGACTGGGGAAGGACTACCCTCTCCCAGAATATCAACGTGAAATACCAGTATTCCTACTGTTGTGTTTCGTTCGGTGAGTCAGAGTGCCGGAGGCTCAATTACCCTCTTTCCCCCTGCCCGCTCCTTCTCCTTCTCACTTCCTTTCCTAAAGGGTCGGCAATGCGCAAGTGATGCCTCTGGTGTTGCAGGCGTCCATAGATTACGGTGACCACTTAAAATCAGGTGGGCCGTATGCTTGTTTGCCACCTTAGTAGTATAAAAAAATAAAAAAATATCTTAAGGCACAAGACATTACATCTTTAACAATAGTGGTAGTACGTGTAACAATGCATAATAAGCCGCTGGCACCCGGACTAGGTAGAACCTGTATCTCAGACACCAGATTAGTTCTGCTATACGTACTGCTGTGCTAAACACAGTCTCTTGATCACAAATCTATAGGTACTAATACTAGATGTTCCCGCGGTTTTACCCGCGTTTATCGTTACAGCGCCGCCCCCGTGGGTCGTAGCGTGATGTTATATAGCCTATAGCCTTCCTCGACAAAATGGGTTTTCCAACACTAAAAGAATTTTTCAAATCGAACCAGTAGTACCTGAGATTAGCGCGTTCAAACAAACAAACAAACTCTTCAGCTTTATAATATTAGTATAGATATTAGCGTACACACTTATGTAAGTATAGTATTGTCAATACATTCAAATACAGTGCACAACACGCAGACAAAGTCACAAGCAAAACCTAGCAGTACATTCCTCTATTACATTACAAACATCAGTCATTAGATATCAATACACAACATCGTTAAGTTAAAAGTGTTTTAGTAGATACTATCTCGATGCTTATATCGAGGTTACAAGGTTATTGGTAAACAAGTGAATCACAAAGTCTAGACCATTAGTTCCCAAAGTGGTCTAAGGTCCACCCCAGGGGTCCACGGGAGATTCGACGGGGTCTACGTTGACGTGACAAAAAATGGGGGTTCACAATTTGTAAACGGGGGTCCACGACTGTTCGACAATCTCAGCGACTGTTACAACTTGCATATTCCATATTCAATACCAGTGGTTTTTCGGTAGAGAATTACTAAAAAAAAAAACAGGTCAGCACGCCTACCGTGGTAGCTTCATTCCCGTGGATTTGTAAAAGAAAAAGGTCAACCCGTAGAGATTTCATCAAATTTATATTTTTTAATGCATAAACTTGTTTAGCTGAAGCGGGTCCACCGGAACCAGCAAAATTTATAAAGTGGTCTATGATGAAAAAAAGTCTGGGAACCTCTGGTCTAGACAGTCATAATAACTAGGGCAGTCTGTCGTAAGTTACGTAACGATCGCTAAACTTACATATAGTTGGGTAGGAATAGCTTTGCGGTAGGTTGTTTATGTGAATATTCGACAAAGGTGCCGCTTAGTCTGCTAGTTTTACTAAGAGTATGTGATTACAAACATTGAAACAATATGACTGCACGGATGGACGGCGTAGTAATTTAGTGGTCACTTCCAATCGTATGTTACTCAAATAGTAGTTCCGAGGCTGGCTACCTTTGTGTTCGTCGTTTCAATGATTGTAATCAATGCCCGATTTAGAGGTGTGGAGGCCCTCTGGCCCCAAATTATTTTCCAAATAAAATGGTCAATTTTTCAGTCGAGTTTTCCAACAAATAATTTATTGTGAAACCGAGTATATTAAATATCAAAGGAAAATTTGTTTACTAGTCTGAATTTGATTTATTTTTCCGATGTCTCTACTGTGGAGGCTCCGGGGCTGTAGCCCCGGGGCCCTCCCCTAAATCTGCCCTGTTTGTAATCATATTATACTCTTAGTAAAAAAGCAGACTAGGCACTTTTGTCAAATATTCACATAAAGAATCCTACCGAAAAGCTATGCCTATGTTTTTTCAGTCCCTCACGATATAGGAATTAGTACACCTAGTGAGGTAGCTGTCTTTTTAAAAAAAACTGACTCGAACAACACACAATCACATATATACATAGAATCACGCCTGTTTTCAGAGGGGTAGGCATAGACTACGGATTTCCATTTGCTACGATCCTGACACACTTCTCTGGCTTCATTCACTTTCATCACATTCCTCATACACGCCCGTCGGTTCAAGGTGCTCTTAACCTGGACTTACAATAAATAATAAATACATACATAAGATGGACATAAGGATAGAATTCGAAATGTGCAATTACTATGAAAAAGGAAATTCGAATAGTCGAAAATTGTATAATCCCTTATTCGAATATTGAGCGAGTAGTAATCGAAGCATAATCGAATATTTAAAACATTTGAATTGATAAAGTAACATTCGAAAATTAGTCAACGATTTTAATGAGTATTTTAATTTGATTAAAGAATCGAATAATACGAATTTTATTGTAGGATTAAATATAATGACCATCAAAAATAATAATTGCACAGCTAAATATGCTTACTAAAATATATCATAACGAGCACCTATACGCCTCAAATCACTGCATTCCGTCTTGGAATGGTTAGGTTATGTTAGATTCCTTATTAAACCTACCTAAAAATAGGATCACCGCGAAGCGGGCCCGTCGACTTAGTTTGATCTCTTTAAAATATTTTAGTAAGCATATTTTGGTGTGCAATTAGTATTTTTGATGGAACAAAGGCAAAAAATTGAGGAACAGTTAAATACTACCCTTTTATTGTTAGTCGCCCGTCGCTATTCGAAAGACTGCAGCATTGTTAGTAGCTAATTAACCACTTAAAGCAATGCTGCAGTCGCGCAGTTAGATGGTAAGCCAGTGATTTACGATAGAGTGCTGGTTATTGCACAGCTTCCTAGCATTTTGTCTGCACGGATGGCGTAGTGGTATAGATGGTCGCCCCGCTACTACGCCGAGTGTTGTGGGTTCGAATCCCACACGGGGCAAAACTTTGTGTGAACTAGGTACATATGGTTGTTCCGGAACTGGATTTTTGCTTTTTTATTCAACTAAGGTGGCAAACAAGCATACGGCCCACCTGATGGTAAGTTTTTACCGTAGCCTATGGACGCCTCCGACACTAGAAGCATCACTTACGCGTTGCCGACCCTTTAGGAAAGGAAGTGGGAAGGAGAAGGAGCGGGATGGGGAAAAGGGGTGTTTGGGCCTCCGGCACTCTCACTCGCCAAACGAAACACAACAGTAGGCATACTAGTATTACACGTCGATATTCCGTGAGAGGGTAGTCCTTCCCCGATCGAGCCGGCACATTCATGCTGAAATCAGTGAGGCTCTACTACTCGAAACTCTTCTTTCTGTCCATTGTTTGAATGTTTGTAAAGTCATCCGTGACATCAATTGCACCTACAGACGTTTACACCTACAGACGCTTACACCTACAAAAATCCTTAAGTAGTGACACTTTCAATCGAATAAGAACAGTACTCGTTTTGCAAAGCAGATTCGGTTGACTCTTGAAACTTTCGCGCTATGCCTAGGTTCTATATATGTGGTCTCCGATTCTTATGACCACACCTTTTCGTTTCATGGTGTAAAGAATTTATTTGATACGGCTATTATCCCACAATACAATTCATTCATGCAGCACCAAATGGATAAACATTCTAAATAAATAATATCTAAGTCAAAGCCGATATAATAAGACGAATAAAATTAAGTGACAAACAAAGTGCAAGCAAGCGTCAATTTGACATTATAAACGTCACTTTGACAATATAAGAGTAATATTTATATCGTTTACATATTATGTAGTCGTCATTGACACGCTTGGAATCTATACTAATATTATAAAGCTGAAGAGTTTGTTTGTTTGAACGCGATTATCTCAGGAACTACCAACTGGTTCGAATTGAAAAATTATTTTAGTGTTGGATAGCCTATTTATCGAGGAAGGATATAGGCTATATAACATCACGCTACGACCCACGGGGGCGGCGCAGTAAGTAAGTAAGTATTTTATTTTCAAAATATAGGTACACAAAATACAGACAAAACACAGCAAAAAAAAAAATGTACATATATAATGAAAAACGAGGTTACCACTCAGGTTTATTGTTGGTTTGCGGTTAATACCTCAAACCAGCTCTGATGTTATGTGGTAACCCCAAGTGACGCCCGGACGTACAATCAGCTACTCTTTAAAATGTTCCAAATTCAAAAAATAAAAAATACATACGTAAGTCATATATAAATTATAATTGATGAGCATAGGTATATAATTAATATATATAAAATATAAATAACGATAAACGCGGGTGAAACCGCGGTAACAATGTAGTCGTCACTGACACGCTTGGAATACAGAATAAGACAAGCAGGGCGTATCTAGTAGAAAGCTGGCGTCTATTCCCATGCTCTTTAGCGTAAAGGTATTTTCTCATCACTATCACTATATAATTATAAAAGTCTGTTCGCGATAAGCTCAAAAACGACTGAACAGATTTTCATGCGGTTTTCATCAATAGACAGACTGATTCATGAGGAAGGTTTAAGTATACAATTTGTTAAGGTTTTGTATTACCCGTGCGAAGCCGGGGAGGGTTGTTAGTTATTAAGTATATAAAGTTTCCTCATGAATCACTCTGTCTATTGGTGAAAACCGCTTGAAAATCCGTTCAGTAGTTTTTGAGTTTATCGCGTACACACGCGGCGAAAGACTTTGTTTTATAATATGTAGTGATAATGAAGATTTAGGTCAGAAAGTTACACTTATGAATATCAAAGTATAGCAATTATTATTACCTTTTGACTTTTCTTCGAAGAGGTTAATGAAAACACTATGTGGGTCTGTGTGTCTGTCTGTTAGAGACAGGCATAACTCCGGAACCACTGGATTAATTGACTTGTAACTTAGTGTGCAGACACCTTGGGGTCATACCTCGGTCGAATTTGAATGGGACCATCCCTGTGGGTCAAAAGACCTCCGAGTTATAGGGGTCATTTCTTTTCATTACTTTTACATTTAAGACGAAGAGGTTGAATCCTGAGTTTTTACACCCATCTCGTTAAGATTGCTGGCAGTTTTAAAAATGTTTTCTAGGACAGTGTGCCCGTACCTTTAGTTAAACATTACAATATAATTCTTTATCAATCATATTGAACGCGGTTTAGGACAAGATTATCAGCTTCCGAAGAGTTAAGATGTTAACAGCAAGTTAAGATAACAAGTGTGAAGCAAGGCATTTCATTTCACGATTGTTTCAAGGTTAGGCAGAAATGCGCTGGTGACTGACCTAAGATTGTTTTATTGGTGACTAGATTTTGACGGCTTCACTCGCGCAAATATAAGTTACGTTAGTAACAGAACCTTTTTTTTCTGGATGAAAGGTATCCTCTCTTCTCCTTAGCCTTTATTATTCCCAAGTCATTTAGGGTCGGCTTTCTAGTCTAACCGGATCTGACTAGATATCAGTTTTTACACGGAGCGACTGCCACCTGACCTCCGCAACCCGAAGGCTAGCGATACCCTAAGGCTAGACCAGTATCAGGATATTAGAGGGCACTGACTTCCCAATAACGACTGCCATAGATGTTCATGGCTTATCCTATGTTATTTTATGTTCCGCGGACAAGGTGGTAATTTCATGATGGTCGGTCGTAATTAAGGTGTGAAAGCGTAACAAACAAACACACATTCACATTTGTAGTATTAGTAAGGATTTTGTATTATCATAAGCAGCCAAAGGCTAGTGGGAGAACGTTGGACTACCACGCAGGTCTCGGGTTTGATGGTAACGCATACACTTCTGACTTTCCGAAGTTATTTGGGCATGGAATATATAAGCAATTATCGCTTGCTTTAACGTTAATAGAAAGCGTCGTACGGAAATCTGCACGTCAGAGGGCTTTACAAAAAGCTCTCGAAGATATGTGAAGTCTGCCAAACCGCGCGGGACCATCATGGTAGACTATGGGCTAACCTTCCTTACACTAAAATGTGGCCGGGTCCAGCAGTTCAAAAAGTCAGAGATGCAAGCCTTGAGATCCGACTGGAGAACTTCGCATGGCCGTCCTTTGACCTCCGTCTAGGCTATTGCTGCTGGTCATACTGTAAAGGTTTATCCAAATATTTTGACACGCAAACCTAAAATACAAAGTAAGTATGCTTAAAGGTCTCAAAGGCGTCATTACCAAACTTTGTCAAATATATTTGAATATCCCAAATTAGTATGTATGCTGCTTAGTGCTTAGTAACACAAAGTTCCTAATTGCAGTGAGCAATATATAGCTCAATCGATTCCGAAACCAGGTCGGCCGCTGCAGACATAATTCGAGGAATTGGGGCATTTAATACCCGTAGCATAATAATTAATGTAGGTACTTAAGGTGTTTTTGAATTATCGAAGTTATCGCTCGCTTTAACTTTAAAGGAAAACATCGTGAGGAAACCTGCATGTCTGAGAGTTCTCCATAATGTTTGCGAAGATATGTGAAGTCTGCAAACCCGCACTTGGCTGGCGTGATGGACTACAATCTAACCCTTCTCACACTGAGAAGAGACCAGTGCCCAGCAGTGAGCCAGTTTACATACAGGGCTGATATTATATCGTTAGGTATTTGATTACATCATTGAATTAAATTAGTTTATACTTATATACCTACTTAATATAGAAAAACTAGATTTATTTAGAACAATACTTTTTTTCAGTTTACGAAGTTTAAATCTGTTTACGAAGTCCTTATTGACCTATTGAATTGCAGCACCCCGGTGACCAGACACGTTAGATTTTTAATTTTGGTTGGTATTCTAAGATTGACGGATTAAATAGCATCTTTTCTTTTTAGACCGTAGAACTTACTAAGTATATTTATTTAAATTAAGTTTATATTTATATTAGATTTTGCCCGCAACTTCGCTCGATTCAATGTAGGTTATGTAAATTTTCTATCTCTTGGAAATGCACTTTTTCTGGATGAAAGGAACCCCCTACTTCCTTTTCTGAAGCCTTACAACGTGTATACTAAATTTTATGATGATCAGACGAGTAGTTAACGCGTGAAAGCGTAACAAACAAACTCACATTTGCATTTATAATATTAGTAAGCATGATAAAAAAATGGCGAGACATGTCAGAATTTTAAACCTTATCACGTAACCTAATTTTGCATATAAAAAAGGCAACTCTTTCATTATATCAACACCAAGATACAAACTGACAATTCGATCCAAAAATGATTTAGCATACATGTGTGTGTGTCTGTTTACGTAATTTTACACATTTGTAAACAAACATCAAGATCGCGTAATCAAACACTGACGCACTCACTCACAAGTTTAAAATGCAAATACACTAATAATTAATTGATCATCTCAAACCGTTAAAGCGCGTGTATCGAGTTGGAATTGTGTCGCGTACTGGCGGAGTACGCTAAATATACATCGTCACATGAACTTAAAATAGATGTTCGCTCAATGGAAAGGGATGACCTAAGGGTGACATGACAATAATATTTATAAATATATAATATCTTATTGTGTCATTTATAGAAATACTAACCGTGCTGCGCCGTTTTGCCTTCATGCAAGGTGTTTATAATTTTCTGTACGTACCTTTTCTAACCTAACCTAACCGGAGTAAGCATTATCGAAAACAAATAGAATCTATACTAATATTATAAAGCTGAAGAGTTTCTGTTTGAACGCGCTAATCTCAGGAACTACTGGTTCGATTTGAAAAATTGTTTTTGTATTGGATAGCCTATTTATCGAGGAAGGCTATAGGCTATATAACATCACGCTACGACCCACGGGGGCGACGCAGTAACGATAAACGCGGGTGAAACCGCGGGAACATCTAGTCTATACTAATATTATAAAGCTGAAGAGTTTGTTTGTTTGAACGCGCTAATCTCAGGAACTACTGGTTCGAATTGAAATATTCTTTTTGTTTTGGATAGAATAAGCAACTATTTACTACTGCTGTGCGACCGAGATAGTTTTAAGTTTTTTTAGTGCCATTGGTGGTAGACGAACAAGTGGCCCACCTGATGGAAAGTGGTAACCGCTGCTCATAGACTTCAGCAATATCAGGACACAGCAAAGCCGCTGCCTACCGTGAAAGAACTCTCTTTAAACCTCATTTGAAGAAGGACATATCATAGCGCACGGGAAACACCGAAGCAGGCAGTTCATGCCAGAGCTTTGCACGTACGTGGGAGAAATGATCGCCGAGTATATGATATAGTTGAGGTAAAAAGCCAGTCTGCATAATGAAGGCAAAACTAGTTATTTAGTTTTACTTCCTCTAGCGAATATTATGACTAGCGATTTTATCTTTTGTGACGTTTGTCATAATAGTTAATTTTATCACAATAATCGCTAATAATAGCCAGTAACGACGATTATAATCATTAAAAAAGTATTATTGTCGTAAATGATATAGGTACCTATACTATATTTTCAATGTCATTCCCATCAAGAACAAACAGCGGAATTACATCACTGTTTTCAATGCTAATCGCAGAAATGTAAATATAATTATATTTAAATAAACTTTTAATTTTAAACTGCTTCTTATTATTATCAATAAGAGAATATTGATAATAATAAGAATTATTATCTATACTAATATTATAAAGCTGAAGAGTCTGTTTGGTTGAACGCTTTAATCTCAGGAACTACTGGTCCCAATTGAAAATTCTTTTAGTGTTGAGCTCATTTATCGAGGAAGGCTATAGGCTATATAACATCACGCTACGACCCACGGAGCGGCGCAGTAATCATAAACACGGGTGAAACCGCGGGCACATCTAGTGTGTCATAAATAGAGCAAGTTTATTATCATGTTTATTTCAAATGTTCTCAATGACGTGTGAAGTCATGTCAGACATCTTGTTGATAGACTTTTCTGAAATGTACCAAACGTCACTAGGTCAGTGTGGTGAAGGATGGCCTAACCCTTCTCACATTTAGAAGACGCCCGTGGGGCCATGCTTTATGAGAAAGTTTATACACAACGCTGATATTATTTATATTTAACCTATTGAGTCACAGTGGCACACCGGCCAGACACAATAAATTTTCAATTTATGCCTGTCATTCCAAGCATTGCCAAAATGATCAGTTGTATGTACACACATTTTTATGTCATACAATAGTTCAATGACTTGCCATTAGGAAATCTACCCATTGCCAATATCATATTATACATTCATGTATCTATCTTATCTAATCTTGTGTGTGCCAGTCAGTACAGACTGGCGACACTTAGACCCAGTGAGATCTTTTGTGTCGGCCCCAAGATTTATCCCTTAGCTATCTCCTTATGAATGTACTGCAACAGCTGCAGTGTACACTTCAGAGGGAAAAGCCTGAAAAGTCTTCAGGGTTTGGATATGCCAATCCCATCAGACCCATCCTCAGTCCAGCTAACGCGTCGCATTCTCACAGTAGGCGCGATATGGACTCGTCCTGTTCACCACAGACTCTGCAGATCAAATTGATTGATCGAATGTATCTAACTCAACTCATAGGAGTTAGATACATGAATGTAGAGATATTAGGTCCTAGTATAGTAGGCATTACATTTATTGTCTTATATTTAGTGCCTGTTGCTGTCTACAGGGCTCAAATAGAGAACCTTGCTACTATTGAGAATTGAGGAGAATAGTTTCAAAACCCGCCAAAACGATATCAGAACATACATAAAGTGTAAACATAAATATAAACAGTATAATAGTATAGTAATAGTATAAGTATAAATAGTTTTAATAGTTTCAATAATTTAATTAGCTTAAAAATTATTAAAATTTTGAATACTGTTACACTACTATTACTATTAATTAAAGTAATAGTAGTGTAACAGTATTCAAAATTTTGTAATAAAGTGCCAAATGAACAACGCGATAAAATACATATATAGTAGTTTAATTTCAATGAGTAACATTTAAACAGAAGACAATATTATATAAATAATGTTCCAATTGAATAAGACGGTCTTTTGTTGCTTCTATCGCATTGCACTGATAGTTTTCAACAAAACCCACTAAAATTCTATTAAATCAGCTCACGAAAGTAGCAGTTTGTTGCAAACATTGCTAAAATAGTCCATTTATATTATGTCTTAAATGGTTTTTTGAGGTTTACCTTTATTTGGTGAAAGGTATTTTAGAAGATTTTGAAACTAATCTACTCAATTGTTCTCAACAGAAAAAACCTTGCCCCACCCTAGAATCAATACCCAGGTATGTTACACCAGTGAGCAGCAGTTCC
Organism: Catocala sponsa; assembly: GCA_963564715.1. Taxonomy (NCBI): domain Eukaryota; kingdom Metazoa; phylum Arthropoda; class Insecta; order Lepidoptera; family Erebidae; genus Catocala; species Catocala sponsa. Next base: position 20,170,518 of record OY751348.1, on the reverse strand, counting down.
TTTTACTACATCTATATGCCAAGACAGTTAATATTAACAGTTAAAAGTAATATTTGAATGTAACTTTATGACAAATTTTGGAAACAATGAAGTCTTCAATATAATGGCATGACAGAAGAATATATTTATTTAGATAACAACTAGCTTAGATATTTATATTTTATTAGCTGTATAATTATCAATTGAATAAATATAAAACAAATATCAAATGATTTGGTTGCAATTAAACAAATTAATTAATTTGTCAGTTTATTTATATTCAAAAACTTAAAGTTAAGAGTGGTATACCATTTATCAAATCTTTAATTTATACAAATTACAAATACATAACCACCCTAATGTACAGTCTAGTGCTTTCTCTTCTCATCTCTACTGTCCCTACTAGACTTTGAACGATCATAGTCATCATATTTCCGCGACATACCCCTCCTCTTTTCATCTTGCCTCCTCTCCCTAGACCGGTCTAGTTCTCGGTCTCGTGAACGAGACTTGTGCCTTTTACTAGAATATTCTCTCTTACGGTCATATGGAGAACGGGATCTCCTTTCCTTTTTAGATTTATGACTGCTATGATACTTTGAAGATAATGGTGGAGTCTTCGGAGACTTTTCCTTCTTACTATCTCTTCTACTGGTCTCTTTAGATGTTGATGCAGTTGGAGATTCTGCCTTTTTCTCTTCAGACTTTGCATTTTCCTGTTCTTTTTGTGCTTGGATATGTTTATTAGCTTGATATACTCTACGTAAGCCATCTACTTTGCTTTCTAATTCCTCTGGGTTTACTTTTACTCTTTTGTATAGCTGTAAAATGCGGACACAAACTTCTCTGATGTCTTCTTCAGATACTTTAAAGAGGAGGAACCAGTGTGGGTTGTTAGGTAATGGCAAGCCTATTTTACGGGCTGTTAAGTAAATGCAAGCACAAGCAATTGTTTCAGGAGGGAACCTCATGAAAACATCAGTGCGTAATGCATCATTCATGTAGTTCCATGCCATTTGCATCAGCTGACGGTTCTTTTCATACTGTAACAACTGAAGGTAAACTACAATAAGCTTGTGAGGATGCTTAACATGGACACAGAAGCCGAGTTCCTTCAAAATCCTCCTCTCAGCTTTAATAACCTGGTTTTTCAATTCTATATAGTTTTGATCAACAATCAAAGGGCTGATTGTTTTCTGTGCCCTCACCTGCTTTATGTGATGAAAGACATTGATCACATCTCGTATCCTACATGGTTTTTCTTCGACTTTTGACGCTAAATATATGCTACCCATCGCCATAGTTTCCATGGGATATCTGACAAAGGATTTAGAGTAGTAGAATCTCTGGAGATAGATTTGTCCGGTTGCCATAGCGACTTGCGGCAGTTTGAGCAGGATTCCAGCGGTTTGAATCATCTCACAACCGAGGACACGGAGGTCTGTCTCTGTTTCGATGTCAAGGCCATCGGCTTGCGAGGGCGTTTCCTTAAATGCAGATTCCGGTAGTAGACAATTGTACAATGTGAGAACAATCTTCCTGCCTGAGTTTTTTAGTGGCTTGGGAGCCGTTGTGGTATTCACTTTCGGCTGACTTTGCACTGTTGTAGCCGTCATCTTGATAACGCAAAACCTTTCACTTTTCACTCAAGTTATGAAGTAACTATGGTGAGATAATGTTCTTGATCACATTGCTAGCACAAAACGCCTAAATAACTACAAGTTTCTTTGATTTGCAAACGAAATTCAGAAGTTTGGCTAAGAAAACGCCATGAAAACACGCTAAATATTGATGACAGATCTGAAGTCAATGTAAGATGGCGCCACTTAATCAACATATGTCAAAGTCCAACTTTGTAAACAAAATTCTTGTAATATAAACAATTATATAAAAATAAAATGTAATGTAAGGACATACCAGGCGTCATTCTTTTCGTTGTAATCCAATCGCCACTATTTCACACTACAAATACTGCATTCAACAAAAACTATAATACAAGAGTCTCTGAGTCAGTCAATCGATTTTTTTTTAAAGTTGCGTTCCGGTACTTGCAGTACTTGACCACATAATCTCATACCAAATAATATTTTATTTTTGTTTATATTCAATTCAAGAATATCTATGTTATCTTAGCACAAAACAAAACGATATTAATCTTTTATATATTAATATAAAAAATGTATGTTTACCGGATACGTGAAAATCCGGCATGTTCATAACGCACCCCGGAAGTCCTTCATAACATGAAGTTAGCTGTGATGTTCGCCCTTGGCGGCAATTACAAGAAAGTAATCAATAACGTGCATAGAAATAACAATAGAACTAGAATTGACTGCGCGCCAACAATACATAATTGGATTATAAAAACATGTATCTACATAGCTTATTTGTATCGCTAAAAATACTTACAGCCTGGATCAGTGCATTTTTGGACGAAGGAATCCAAAAAATCATGTCCTTCTCCAGCCTCAAAACAACATTTCACGAAAGACATTTTATAAACAATAAAAATTCAACAATTAAGAACTATTTTAACAGGATAATATGATGGAATAGTATAAAACTTGTAATAATTAACAGGTATTAATTCAGCACAGCACTAAATTTAAAAATATTTTTATAACACTACTAGGTATCTCAATTAACAGGGCCAAGAGAAAATATATTTGGGCTCTTCAAAACACAATACTTTTATAAAAATAAATCTTATATTAGAAGTATAACCCTAAAGTATAGGCTTGCTTAGTATTGTTACGTTAAAATTGACTAAAGTTAACTAAATATGGGTCAGCTATGTCACATTTCGGAAGTGAGTTTTTTTTCATCTAGCTGAATGTGAATGTCAATTCGATCATAATAACATACACCGCGGCAAATTAAAATGTTTACAGTGCCATGTAGAATTAGTTTTTACTTGTAGTCATCTTCATTTGGAAGGATAATGCGCGGCATCACACATTCTAGTTTTCACAAAATTTACACTAGATGCTGATAGTAACGCTTAGTTCCATGTAATAAAACTGTTCCATTTCTCTAGAGGGCGGTATTTTAAATGGAGTTGAATGAGTATTATTATTACTACTCGACACTAGATGTCACTTTCATTATTTATATTTGTATAGCTCACCAGTAGATGGCGTAAGTTTATTGGGTGCTGGGAGATAAGTTTTGCAAAGTTTGTTATTTATTGAACCAATAAAACTAAAATAATAACGTAGTTCGCCAAACTGTCTATTGTCCTAGCTATTTCATTATCGATATTTAGATCTAATATGATACAAAGTCAATAAATGTGGACAGTAACGTAATATTTTATTTTCTAATCAGCTATTAGTGGACACGCCGTGGGTGGACCTGTGACAATATACCGACGGTCATTGCGTGTCGCCCTATCTCTGAGGTACAGTTGAGTGCTACTGTATTACAAAATAGTTATAAAACAATTTTGCTTAGCATGTTAAATTATAATGCGAAAATTACGTGACAATGTCATGTGTCTGAATCTATATCTATGGTCTGAATAATGTTGTCCCGAATTTGATTTACCAGCAACCATAATCACAGTAATCATCATTTAATAGCTCTGACATCGAAAAGCGAACAGCTGTTTAGTTTTACATCCATTTACATCTACATTTAATTTTCACTGGCTGTATTTTTATCTTGCCAGGTGGGTCATGACTAGGGTTGCCACCCGTAATTTATAATAAAGTATTGTACGTTATTTCGAGTAAACGTACTTTATATTTTATTAGGAAAATAAAGTACGCGAAAATACTTTATTTTACTTATGTCGACATTTACATTAATTATTATTATTAAAGCACTAGGATCCCTAAATTGAATTAAAACAATTGTTATTTAGAGTAGTAGAGTCTCGCTGATTTCAGCATGAATGGGCCGGCTCGACCGGGGAAGGACTACCCTCTCACAGAATATCGACGTGAAATATCAGTATTCCTACTGTTGTGTTTCGTTCGGTGAGTGAGAGTGCCGGAGGCCCAATCACCCCCACCTTTCCCGCTCCTTCTCCTTCACACTTCCTTTCCTAAGGAATCGGCAACGCGCAAGTGATGCCTCAGGTGTCGCAGGCGTCCATAGGCTACGGTGACCACATACATTCAGGTGGGCCGTAAGCTTGTGTGCCACCTTAGTTGTATAAAAAAAAACTATCTTAATATAGACATAATAATATGTATATTGTAAAGATCCGGTTAAGACGTTCCTTAATAATAAATATTTCTTAGATGTTAGTAGCATCAACAAAAATATGGCACCTAATAAGCTGGTTAAATTAATAATACTTTATTTTCAGATCTTGTACTTTATTTTTTTACCTCAGATAGTAAATGTACTCTATTCGTTCCAAATAAAGGTGGCAACTCTAGTTATGACTATCCCAAAATTGTCTGATCAACCCCAGGATATACGGTTTCAACTCAAAATCCTAGACCGGTATGTATATGTAAGAAAGAAAGAAAGAAAATATACTTTATTTCTAAAATTTTGAAATCTTTCACAATATCATGTATGTAAATTTTTTTAAGACATATTTAATAAACATTACTTAACAGTGACAGCCCTGCCCCACAAATGCCACGTTTCAAAAGTGCCACCAGTACGTATACTTTGGTCACCCGCTTACGCTACGAGATTGCCATGAAGGGTGCCTGTGAATACGAGATCAACAAGCTGACAATAATAATTTAATCTGTCAAGTCTTAGAATATCAGACGTCATTTTATATTGTGTTAATGTAAAGAGCGGGTTCTCCTAACACAGGTAAATTTTACTTAAAAGGAGTACCCCAACTACTGATTATAAAATAGCATATAAGAAAACGACAATAAACTATTTCTATTTTTATTTATTTAATTAAAAATCTATTGTGCCGCCGGTGTGCCGCTGTGTCTCATTAGAGTCATTAGGTTCAACGATATTCGAACGATACGTTCTCAAATACTAGGTACTCACGTTGTAAATACTTATCGGAATTGTCCATCAGTTTTATTTATAACTAGCTGTTACCTGCGACTTCGTCCGCGTAGATTTTAACTAAAAAGTGTTCGTCTTCGCGGAACCCTATTTTTTTCTAAAATTAAAGTAGCTTAAGTTACTCCTTATAACATCAGCCAGTGAAAGTCCCGTCAAAATCGGTTCAGCCGTTTCGGAGATTAGCCGGAATAAACAGACAGACAGACAAACATTTAAAAATATATGTTATCGTATAGGTACCTTATATAATTTCCTATGCATTAGATAAAAAGCTGTTATTTTGAAATTACAAACAGACACTTCAATTTTATTTATTTGTATAGACTAGATGTTTATCGTTATTGCGCCGCCCCCGTGGATCGTAGCGTGATGTTATATAGCCTATAGCCTTCCTCGATAAATAGGCTATCCAACACTAAAATAATTTTTCATATCGAACCAGTAGTTCCTGAGATTAGCGCGTTCAAACAAACAAACAAACAAGCTCTTCAGCTTTATAATATTAGTTGAATCGCTTAAAGTTTGATTATTCAAATTGAAATGATTAACAAAAAAATCATAATTATCGAGGTTAATTAAAAAGAGGCAATAATTACCATACTGTAATTATGATATCTTAAATTTTTTGCCAGTTTTTTCGCCTGGCTTCGTCAATTGTCATGACTTCGTGGTACTCTCGATTGCTAAAAGTAATATTCAGTAACCAATATCCTTCGTACAAGCTTTTGTCGATATGTTTACATCCATATATCGATAAGTTTTATCGGCGTTTTTTATTTAATACTAGATGCGCCCACGGCTTCCCTCGCGTTTATGGTTACTGCCCGGCCCCTGTGTGTCGCAGCGTGATGTTACATAACCTATAGCCTTCCTCGATCAATAGGCTATCCAACACTAAAATATTTTTTCAATTTGAACCAGTAGTTCCTGAGATTAGCACGTTCAACAAACAAACTCTTCAGCTTTATAATATTAGTATAAATAACATCAGCTCTGCAATAAACTGCTGGGTACTGGCCTCTTCTCATTGTGAATAGGGCATAGTCCACCACGCTGGCCCAGTGCGGTTTGGTAGATTTCACATATCTTCGAGAGCATTATGGAGAACTCTCAAACGGTTTCGATGTCTTCATTCACAGTTAAAGTTTGTTTCCTGTGGGGATTATCATAGAAAAGACAAGACGTTTGAACGTTTCGAGAAGCGTTATGAGCTTGTGGAAGACTAAGGAAGAAGTACAAGTATTTATTAAAAAGACAACTTCCGCACTGGAAATAATTTCTGTATCGCTTTTTTTTGTTTATCTATATATTATAGCGATTATTTCATCGACATTCCGATCAAATAATCGACGTAGACAGTAGATAGTCTTTATCTACGAATGGTTAGGCAGAGATGTATTTTATTATCATTTCGTCATGTATGACTTCAGTTTCCTCGTAATACCATTTAGCAGGCACAGTTCCAAACTCCGAGCTGCTACTGACATTTTTTGACCGAAAAATCCAATGACGCTTTGCCTTGAATCTGAGAATCTAACTTGAGACATCCCCACAGCCATCGAGTTCATGCCCGCTACCAAGTCACCAAAGCAGCTAAATCCATTCCATTGCATATTATCAAACACTGGTTATTGACATTAAACTACTTTATAAGAATTTTATCGCGTTGTTTATTTTTCTATAATAAATTAATTTTTATATATATAATTCTACTGTACGTGTGTATGTTACTGAACTCCTCCTAAACGGCTGGACCGATTTTGATGAAACTTTTTGTGTGTGTTCAAGTGGATTCGAGAATGGTTTAGATATGTTTTTTTTCTCTTTTGTACAGGACAACGTCTGTCGGGACAGCTAGTATTACATAATTTTTAAACTTTAATTTTCTAACACTATTGCTAGTTTCTTATATTGAAATTTTTATTTTTTTATTTAATTTTAATTTTACACTTTCCTCTATTAACTGGTTAACTACTAAGAATTGCTTAAAATACCTAATTACTGTCCAACTCTAGAAGCAAACTCGAAACTGCCATTCTGATAAGCCGTAAAGCATTTGAAGCTATTAGATCATGAGGTATTAACCCTTAAATTGTGGCGAATAATACTGCCGTCATAAGGAATAAATACGTAGTTAGAATATTTTTCGAAATTGTTTTACTAATTTGGATTCAGTAAAAACAGACAGCTTTTGCTAGTATTTTTAGGCTTATGTTTAACTTATCACCAGATATAGTAAAATATAACAGTCAAAAATAGTAAGAGATCAAACTAAGTCGACTATTTTTGGGTGGGTTTAAGAAGGAACCTAACATAACCTAACCCTTCCGAGACGGAATGCAGTGATTTGAGGCGTATAGGTGCTCGTTATGATATATTTTGGTAAGCATATTTTGCTGCGCAATTACTATTTTTGGTTGGTCATTTTATTTAATCCTGTATTTTAATATTCATTGTAAAAATACTAGTAGGTAGATACGTCGTTTTCCCTTATGACGGCAGTATAGTTGTATACGACTGTACATTATTTCATACGCAGCGTTTAATAGGAAAGCTGTGTTATCCTCATTATAGGGTATGTATACTATGTATATACTTTAGAAAGTTCCAGAAGCACAACGTATTAAATAATAAAGTTTATTACTCATTCGCTAGTTTCTATTTAATGTTTACTCGAGTAAGGTGCGCTAATACTTGTACTGCTTAAGACTGCGCCGAGCGAAATGTACCAAAACAGGCGGTCACAGTTAAATGAATAAAATCAACACTTTTTGTTTAATACAAATATAAAATATACATTTACCATAACAATGAATGTGTTTACAATTACTCCATGTAAAAAAACAAAAAATAATTAATATTTTCGCCTACAAAATTACGTAAATTTGTACGAAAAATGCAGAAACGTAAGCTCGTGTTACGTGATTTTTAGATTATAACAGTAGAAATCTATCCTATTTAACGAAACATAAATAGTTATATTACAATTTGTCCGTCCCAAATATCTAAGTTATTGGTTGACAATAAAGACACATATTTATCAAAAGAGCACTTCAAATCCTCCATACAATTTTACTATGGCGCCCCGCGCCGATTTGAATATGCGCCGCACGAGCTCTGTCATTATCTGTCTTACGCACGTCTTAAGCATCCTTGTATCCTAACTAATATTACAAATGCGAATTTGTTTGTTACGTTTTCACGCCTTAACTACTCGAACGATCATCATTAAATGTCGTAATTACACATTGTCAGGTGTACAGAAAAGGGTACCTTTTATTTAGAAAAAAGTACTGTTACTGAAGGATAAAAAATGTGCAATTGTATCGATTTAATCAAGTCAAGTCAAAAATAATTTATTCATTTAGGTCACAAAGTAATACTTATGAACGTCAAAGTATATAGGTTAGTGAGTTTACTAAGTTACTGAAGCTACATTTAGGTTAGTTGCTAGGTTCAGGCAAAGGCTTGAGCCTATGAGAAGAAACCTAAGAAACTCACGGCCACTCTTTTAAATTTCGAATACATAAAATCAATAATTTTGATTGATTATTATTTGATGAAGTGCTCGCAATTCACAAATATGAATGCAGACAGTCGGATCATGGAATTTCATCCCAAACACGCAAAAAAACTGGTTTCTAGTTTTTGGCAGTTAATGGCAGATTGAAGAGTAGCCGCTAGACGACACAATAACGGCCTGAGGTCTCCGTTCCGATTGGCCGCCGTGACCGAAAATCGGTCTGGAGGACATTATTATTATTATTAATAGAAAACCCTTTCTTATGTTTCATATTTGATGACTTGTATAAGGATCCAGCTAACAAGTTACTAATTGATTGCCTCGGTGGTGTAGCGTAGTAGGTATATGCGAATGCTGGATGTGTTCTCGGGTTTGAATTGGGTTGGAACAGCAAAACAGGTTACTGGGTTTTTCTGACAAGACATTCTCAGTAGCAGCCCGGAGTTAGGAAGTTGGCGGCGTTACATATACCCATGCTTAGGAATGCACGTAAAGCCGTCGGTTTTGCACATGATCTCTCTCCGGTCGTGGTAGATTGTTGTGCCATCAGATTATGAGAGTGAGGGAACAGAGAGTGCACTAGTGTTTATGCACACACTTGTGCACTATAATATCACCAGCGTGTCTGCTACGTTAAAATTGGCTGCCGTGTCCCAAATTTAGTCTAAAGTAGAGTTGCCAACCGTCCTGTTTTCCCAGGACGTGTTCTAGTTTTTGTGGTGTCCTCGGACGTCCTGAATAGTTTCTAAGCAGCGTCCTGGACTTTTAAATTTTAAAATTCGCGCGCCTCTAGTCCCGCATAAATTCACAGTGGAATTTCATTTCACCTATTTTAACTACATATTAATTTAACTATTGCAACTCTATTACTGCGTCCTATTTTTAAGCTGAATTGTCCAGGTTTTTCCAACATCAAATCCTGGTTTTTAAATTTGGGGTCGGCAACCCTAGTCTAAAGGAAAAGGATCTTATCATGAAGTAGTGATATAATTTCTTCTTTTTTGTAGGTATTGCATTCTATCGTCTATGTCTTCCCCTGCCGACAGTCATAATCATATTGGCCTTATATCTGGTAATTTGTATTGTACCCACTTTTCACCAGTTATAGTTTTAGATGACATGGAATGCGGGTCAGCTTATTGCCATCTCCTAGGCATATATCCAAATTCCGTGCTATTACTGAGAATTGACCTAACCTAACAGAAAATTCCGATTTCCAGGCTTGGTAATGTACCAAACTTGGAAAACGTAATCAAGACATGAAGAACCCATTCAAATAATAGTATATTTATGCCACAAGGCGAACGCGACAATCAGTCAAATCTATATATTAAGTAATACGTGAAGCAAAAACTTTGTACCCTTTTTACGAAAATTGTACCGACGACGGAGGAGTATGAAATTTGGCACAGTTGAAATTTATATGGAGGAGGGGCGAATCCTAATATTTTTATAAAATATGCATTAGAAATACATTAAATTAATCAAAAAATACTACACGCATACAACCATGTATTGGACACACGCAGTCGAATCGCGTTCGTAGTATTTCGGCATTGTTCGGCTGATGAAGTACTATTTTTCGTAACTTTGGTTACATATATCCATATATAATGACGTATTGGGCTGATTGGAATGATATATACTATTTATATTATAATATATGTACGTATTCATATGTAATAAAGAAAAAAGTAGCAAGCTTAGAAATATATAATAATTATGGTCGTATGGTATTTTCGACCACTAGGCGACCGCTAGTTTTAATAGCTAATTTCTTAAAAAGACAGCTTCTTTACAACGAAATTTTCATGTCATATATCTAAACCCACGTAATGATTGAAATTCGAATTGTTTTTCAAATTTGGTAGCCGACTGCCAGTAAATTAATTTAAACTGGCCAATCTCTATATTCCGTTTCGAGCCATTATTTTTTGTTCAATGTATTCGGACGGACGAAATAAAACATTATGATTCGTTTAATATGATAATGATTACGCCACGAGAGCAAATAAAAGCAAAAAGTTAAGTTATTTGCAAACATACAGTCATGTTGGATAATATAGAATTTCTTGCAGAGGTGTCGTCATTTTGTGTGTATTTCCTATGGTTAGTTAGAAAAGTACCTACTACGGAAAAGTGACATCAGTATTAATATCAATTTTGGTTGTTTACAACCTAGGCTTTCAACCCCATTCGTAGCCAAAAAATATATTTTATCCAAAAATAATAAATTAGTAAACTCACTAACCTATATATTTTGACGTGCATACGTGTTACTTTGTGACCTAAATGAATAAATGATTTTGACTTTTGACTTTCATACGGATTTTATCGCGTTATTTCCGCGACAAAATTCGTAAAGTATATTATTACATAAAAAGTAGTTTAATTTCAATGCATAACATTCGCGTAAACGTAAGACAATATAAAAAACTACCTACTTACTTATTTTTAAGACATTTATATTTGTTTTTGCGGAACATTGAGTTATGCAAAATAAACATTTTGTTGATTTCTAGTGGCTCTTGTACTCAACGCTGGTGTACAGGTTGTGGCCTAAATAATGGATAACCCTGAAACTGTCGACTGGCCAGATGATGGCCCATAGATGACCAAATTATTGATATTTTTGATATTTTAAATAAAAATCGTATTTACTCATACAAAATCAGCTGCCATTTCTACAATTGGCGATATTTCCTCGTTCTGTTTTTTTATGTCACTCCTGAAACTTGTATCATCAGACCAGTATCAAGTTTTTTGTTACAATCTAAGACAACTTCGCAAAAAATACTTATTCTCAAATTTTAACATGTTTTCTAAGGACTTATGCATTTTTGAGCTCCTATATCGAAAAAAAAGTACTACACTGTGTGGTGATATAAGTGGGGTAAATGATAGATGATAATCTGGCCAGTCGACAGTTTCAGGGTTATCAATTATTTACGCCACAACCTGTATATTCGCAAACCCCTCAGTGGCGCGGTGACTTGCGTAGCCGTATGTAGTCTGAGTGTATGGCTTTCGAATTTATCTCGCGTATGAAGCCTGTGCAAGTGTCATGAGCATGTAGTCTGTGTAAGTGCACATACAATTGTCAATTATATGTATGTGAATGTCTGTGTTTACCCTCTATATATAAATAAATAAATATAAATAAAAGTGTCATGTGCATGTAGCCTATGGAAGTGTCCCGTGCATTTAGAATAAGTGTCATGCACATGTATTTTGTGTAAGTGTCATGCGGAAGTAGCTTACGCGAGTAGTTTGTGCATGTAGCCCACGCGAATGACTTGCATGTTTAGCCTATTTGTTGTTGTGTTGCATGTGTACGTTCTACTTGTACTTGCATCTTGTACAAGCACTATAAGAAAAATAATTTAAGTTTTAATAGAACTTTCTAATGTCATTATCATCATTTTATTTATACTCAGATGATGTAAGTTCCCCTACATTTGCAATGTTTGCGCAGCGCTCGATTCGACAAAGGCACACAAATAAAAAAATTAAATAATGATAAAAAAGAAATACAATATCTTCACCGCGGTGAACTATAAAGCTACTTCATAACTTTTATTGCCACATATATCTGAAGTTGTAATGGCTGACAGCCAGCTTAAAAAACAAAGTAAGTTAACCAAATGAGGTAGCACTTTTACGTGTCGATGTTTTACTAAAGCAATCACGTTTTTAAACCATTTTATAAATATACTAGCGACCACTTAAGCCATTACACCATCTCTGCAGTCATAAGAACATTTTGGAATCACTAAAAAAGACGCATCAGCCAGTATTTTTATATTAAAGTAGCTTTTGCTCGCGGCTTTGCTCGCGTATAAGTTTTATGTTCTGTATTCTGGTTACAGCACCAAGTTCTGTATTCTGGTTACACGTTATACGTGTTAAGGATCAATGCAATCCAACCAAGTAGAAAGACTAAGACTAAAAGAAAGACTCCCTCGCTATTCCGTCTAAAATATTCAGCTGGTGAAATATGGACTTAGTAAAGGTTTTTACAACCCCAATAGGAAACACATAATTAATCATCGTCTCTGCTAATATTATAAAAAGGAAATATTTGATTTTTTGTATGTTTGTAAGCGTTTAACTCAAAAACTATTCAACCAATTTAAAAAATTCTCTTACTATTGGAAAGCTGTATTATCACCGAGTCACATAGGCTATATTTTATTTTAAAAAAGCACTGTCACTAACATTACCTAATCTACGTTTACGCGAGCAAAGCCGCGGTCAATAGCTAGTGTTAAATAATAGAAATATAGGTAGGTGGGTATAGTAAGTTTCTTACTGTAAGAACGTTTTAATTTTATGAAGTTTGTTATACAGCCTAAAAAAGTCATCTACGTATAAAAACATTGACCGGATGAAACTTATTACTAATTGAAACGGACATTCAAACTTTGAATATCGAATTATGCTTTGTAATTTCACAATTATAAAACATATTCAATGATTATAATTAGCGTGACCAACTGCTTTATGAATAATTACAAGAAATATAATGCTTATAAAGGCATAAGCTGTGAGCAGGGCGCCAAAAGCATAAAAACTAAACCTGCTTATTAATGAGTCCGTCCACACAGATGACATCACGCCTCGTATCTATAGCATTAACCAATTTGGCAGTATGACAAACACCTTCGTCCAAAAGTATCTCCAAGTTGTTTTCCTTGCAAACAGCCTCATATTTATGCAGCAAAGCCTTATAGCTATGTAGCCTACGTAATAGGTTCTCTCACTCGCCAATTTGATTTAACTTCAGTCGACCTCGAGCAACAGTCGAGAGCGGTTGCACGCCATCTTGTTTTATGAACTGTCAAATTTCGCGCCGAATTGTGTATGTGTATTCAGTTGACAACTAAGAATAAAATCAAAAAGTGTTGTGTATTATTTACATAAATTATTATAAATATTAAAAGTGTACAGTTTGATTTCTGGTATTTTATCGTGTTGTTTAACTTGGTTGAGATCAGGCTCTGTGTTTAGTGTTGTGTTTTTAAGTTTTTTTATTCTTCTCTGAACTGTCGCTGGCGCCCGGAAAGGACATTTTTCGGTAAGTTATATTTTTGTAGAATAATTCTGTTACTTTTGCGACTAAACATAGATGTTAATAGGATATTGAATGTTATATATAAACAGTATACAAAAAGTATAATAATCAATTTTAAAAGGGTGATTAAATCAGCCGGATGTTTTAATGACGTTTCGATTAAGATCATTCGAAGAACCGAGCGAGTCGATTAATCGCTCAAATCGATGTAAAAGGAGTATTGCAAGGACACTTGAAATTCGCAGTGCGAGATATAATTTACACATTTAGTGTACATGTTGGTCTTATTATTGTTATTTATGTATCACGAACAGGTTGCTCAACGTTATATCAAATGGACCTTTAAACGTAGAACGGCTTGCAACCTTTGTCGGTCATATAGATTTATCTTAACAATGTTAAACTTTTTAGCGATCTAGTGTTGTTCTAACATGACGTTATATTCGAATTATCGTGATATATTTTGTTCCGGACTTGTTAGTTTCCGCGGTTTTGGGAACTAAGATGTTTTTATTATCACATATTTGTATTTATTTCAAGGAGAATGATATATTTGGATGACGAATAGAAGGAAGGAAGAATACACGGATAAAGTAAGAACTAGATTTAGACAACTAACATTTGTCAGTATTAGCGCTACATATGTGGAATCTTTTTACTGTTAGAGTTGAACCTGTGACCTCAGCGATGCGTGCTGTTGTTTTGACAACTAATGTACCGTATCCGTGCAGTAATTTTATTATTTGTACATATTAATTAAAACATTAGTTTCTTTGAGGGTTATTAACTGGTTACGAAACTCTGTGGCGCAGCAGTAGATAATGCAACTGCTGTGTATGAGGTCATTCATGGGTTTGATATCCGGGTCGAGCAATCTGTTCAAGAGTATTTCTGCCAATAAAAATAAAGTAAAGCATGGTTATATGACTTTTGGAAATTTTGTGCGTATTGATTGAAAATTATCGCCAGCTCCGTGTCTCGGAGAGCACGTTAAGCCGTAGGTCCCGGCTGCCATGAACATCTATGGCAGTCGTTGCTGGGAGAGTATCGACACAAAAGATCCCACAGGGTCGAAGTGTCGGCGGTCTGCACTGACTGGCCCCCACATAAGATAACTCCGGATAAGTAGGTACGGCATGGATTCTGGCAAAGTGACGGTAGACGGCAAAATACACGCCCGCTATGACGTTGACATTAAACCGTGGTTGGCGATACGTGGGTGTTATACACCTTCTGCCTACCCCTAAAGACATACCAGCGTGAGTGTATGTATGTAAGATTGCTCAGTTAACTCTGTAATTAACATGTATGATATTATCGTCATAAGTCTAAATACATGACGACAAACGTCATTTAGATGAATGGCTAACATGATGTCATTTATACTAATATTATAAAGCTGAAGAGTTTGTTTGTTTGGTTGAACGCGCTAATCTCAGGAACTACCGGTTCGAATTGAAAACTTATTTTAGTGTTGGATAGCCTATTTATTGAGTAAGGCTATACGCTTTCACCCACGGGAGTGGCGCAGTAACTATAAACGCGGGTGAAACTGCGAGCACATCTAGTTTTAGATATTTATTTGCATGTTATCGTCATAATACATACATACATAGATTAACGCCTGATTCCCAGAGGGGTAGGCAGAGACAACGGATTTCCATTTGCTACGATCCTGACACACTTCTCTGGCTTCATTCACTTTCATCACATTCCTCATACACGCCCGTCGGTTCAAGGAGCTCTTAACATGGCCTCGTCCAGAATGCCTCCGATCTGATCGAGAAACGGTCGCCTAGGTTTTCCTCTTGCGACTGTTCCATTCACCGTCATAATATATTTGTCTAAATCTAGATAATGTAGTTGTTTTCTTACCTTAAAGCTTACCTTATAAATATACTAGCTTTTGCCCGCGGCTTCGCTCGCGTTAATTTAGACTTTGACAATCAATTCGGGTTGTACTCTGCTTGTAATAATATAATTCAATCATGATTCGAAAGACACGTCGCGCCATCTATTATCATAAGAACGTTATTGTTGTTATCCTCGAGAATAGTATTTTTTTTCGGGATGAAAGGTAGCCTATGTCCGTTTCTGTACACCTGACAATATATATGCAAAATTTCAGAATGATCGGTTCAGTGGTTTAGGCGTGAAAAGGTAACAAGCAAACTCATTTTCGCTTTTATAATATTAGTTAGGATTAGGATAGGTAATTAATGTTTGCCCATTAGTCGAAATTCGACCAAGAAAGCATCAGGAAAACTTTAAAAAAAAATTCAATTCTTTTAGATGTTCGTTAGATAGATAACAAAACAAGAGAATCTGTTGACAAACTCAAAAAAAGATTCTGAGCTGTTTACCTACCTATATAAAAATCTAACGGTAGGTATCAATTTTTTTGAAGTGAAATCTTTAGCGGCGTTGTGCACCTTTTTGTGATGGGTAAAAAATGTTAAACTCGCGTCAGGACACGTGACCTGATCGAAAATTCGTAAGACGGAGGGAGAATTGTCATGTTTGTGTACGATAGCGCAATAAATGAATATTGTATTTTACCACATAAATGATAGTACTTTTATACTGATAATTAAAGCTATTCGTGCAAAATTAATCCCTAACCATTCCAAAATATCAAAAATGCACAACGTTAATATTCAAGTTTTCACTTCTGCCGGCACTCCCGGAGTGCAACGCGTTGTTTTTTTTGTTGATAACCCCAATGCTCGTCAATGGTTACCAAAAAGAAATGAAAATCGGTTGAAGTAGAAAAAGGTAATTGTTTTGACTTAAGACTATTTATATATTATATTATATACTAGGTAAACTCGTCCCACTTTGTTATGGCTCAGTTTGACAGTTTGATATTAATTATTAGGGAAGTAATGCCAGTAATTCCCGATGCAAATGGATAAAACTCTTTTACAGAAATAAAACATTGTGTAAAAAAGTTCAAGTACTTTTTGAGTTTTGCGGACACAAACATACGCAAGTAACATTTTTTGGTTTGTTCCGCATTTTCCCCTACATAACGTCCCACATTCCAAAATGTTCCTTATTCGCCCTTGTTTTTAAATTATTCCTTACTTACGTGTCGATGGCACCACATTTTATATAATTTTGGACCAGTTTTCGGCAACGTGGATTGCATTTGGTTTAGCCTGGTACAGGTCATCAAGTGTGCACGATTCTGGGCTCACGGGGCACGACAACAGATGACCCATTGTCAGGGGTGATACGCCGCAGTCACATGCATTCGCACTTGTGTCTATATAACCCCACCTTGACAGATTGTCTTTACATCGGCCAACCTGGGTACGCAACCTGTTGAGTGCCTTCCAGGTTGGCCAAGTTATTCCTCTTTTGCCCTACACTTTTGTACATATGGTTAACAAAACAAAACATGATTATTTTAAATCCTTCTTTGTCAGGTTCGTGATGTCATGCAACCATAAGCCCAAAGTTGTAATGAGAGATCAACGAAGTATTTTAAAATACTTTTCGGCTGACAGTACAACAAAAATTCCATCAAAAAAATAAAATGGACAAAAAGAAGAACATAATCTGGGACGAAAAAGGAATTACATTAAAAATAATATTTATTTAAATTTAGGGGCATAAGGTACATTTTTTGGGACGAATGCGTATTTTTACGCTTGGGACGACACATGAGGGACGAATGCGGAACAAACCAATTTTTTATATATAAAGAAGATTACTAATAATAAAATATGAAAGCAATTCTGCATGTTTGTTAGGTTCCATAGTTAACCGCAAAGCATTAAAACTGACGTGAAAGCTAGGCTACATTATACAAGCTACTTCTTAAAGGAACACAAACTTGGTCATGTAACAACTAGTAATATAATAAAGTAAAAAATCTTGAGTAGTAGAGCCTCGCTGATTTCAGCATGAATGTGCCGGCTCGACCGGGGAAGGACTACCCTCTTACAGAATATCGACCTGAAATAGCAGTATTCCTACTGTTGTGTTTCGTTCGGTGAGTGAGAGTGCCGGAGGCCCAATCACCTCCTTTCCCCCATTCCAGCTTCTCCTTCCAACTTCCTTTCCTAAAGGGTCGGCAAAGCGCAAGTGATGCCTCTGGTGTTGCAGGCGTCCATAGGCTACGGTGACCACTTACCATGCTTGCTTACGTATGCTTGTTTGCCACCTTAGTTGTATAAAAAAAAAGTAAATTTTTAGAGGAACCAAAAACGGTCTTTTTATACCTACATACAGTCTTGGCCAAAAGTATTAGGCACTCTATAATTTATTGACTTTTACATGTTTAAGGCAAAAAATAAAACTTGTCCTAATTTCCACATTACTATATTAACATAACAGAACTTCAATAATACATGTACAAACTTACATTCAAAAGAAGGAAATATAAAACTTTTGCTGAAGGGAACAGCAAGACACCAAAACAACCGCAGCGCCACGGAGACAGTTATTTGAGATGTACAGTATGATTGAGTCTATCTATATCTAAGCATGTTTCTTGTTGACACATTATATAACACAGTAGATACCATCAAGTCTCAACAGGTTAATTAAAATAAGAAGATTAAGATGTGACCGGTTTGTAAACGTATAAAAACAAAATGATCATGCCAATGGAATTTAACGTTTTATTTATATAAACATCATGTGACTTTATATAGTTAATAGATGTTCCCGCGGTTTCACCTGCGTTTATGATTACTACGCTACCCCCGTGGGTCGTAGCGTAATGTTATATAGCGTATAGCCTTCCTCGATAAATGTGCTATCCAACACTAAAAGAATTTGCCAAATCGAACCAGTAGTTCCTGAGATTAGCGCGATCAAACAAACAAACAAACTCTTCAGTTTTATAATATTAGTTTAAATAATATCAGCCCTGTATTAAAGTGTCCCACTGCACGTGCCTGTTCTCTGCCTGAGAAGGGTTAGGTCAGTGCGGGTTGGCAGACTTCACATATCTTCGAGAACATTATGAAAAATTTTTAGACATCCACGTTTTCTCACGATGTTGTCTTTCACCGTTAAAGCAAGCGATAATTAACATAACTTAAAGTCAGAGATGCGCCTTGGAATCGAACTTGAGACCTCTGCTTGGTAGTCCAACGGTTTCCTCGTAGGCTATCGCTGCTTTTTTTAGTTGTAGACTACGTAATGCAATTGTGAATTT
Organism: Catocala sponsa; assembly: GCA_963564715.1. NCBI lineage: Eukaryota > Metazoa > Arthropoda > Insecta > Lepidoptera > Erebidae > Catocala > Catocala sponsa. The sequence goes on along the minus strand of OY751348.1, from coordinate 20,151,774 downwards.
CTTGGGCGACATAGATGATAGAAGATGTTTTTGTCCGATCCGACTGCCAGTCACAAAAATTATGGTGAAATTTCAATATGTTAAGCAAGTGTTGTGCTAAAACAAAATGCATGATACATTTACAATAAAGAATATTTCGTTCACGTGCAAAGTTAATAGATTCAAGCTGATAATTTAGTGTTCAATGTCCTTGATATTATTGAAATAAGTCTAGTTTATATTTTAGCATTAAAATTTTTGAGTGTAGCAATACTGTTACAAATATTTAATTTGTTTGGCAACATCTTTATAGCGGTCTGAGCGTTTTAGAATGTAGCTTCTTAGAGTCCTACTTAGATTAAGTGTATAAGTTTATTAAGATATTTGAATGTTTGGTTACTTAATCACATGTAACGAAATGAATGAAGTATAATTAAATTTGCACACAGATGTACCATAATATTCTGAAATAACACATAAGATACTCTTTATCCTGATAACCACCGGATCCTCGCAGGCCAAGCCTGGGTCACGAGCTAGTTAAACGTATATGTAGTTTTCTGGGTACCCTATGCCCATCCTATTTGCAAAAAAAAAAAGTCATAATATAACATGGCTTATGTTTACATACATACATACATAGATCCACACCTGTTTCCCAGAGGGGTAGGCAGAGACTACGGATTACCATTTGCTACGATCGTGACACACTTAAATATTATATTTTATTTTATTTATTTTGGCTTATTTTTGTTTGTCCTAATTATATTTATGCATACAATAATTATTTACGCATAACAGCTTACGTATATTTCTTTTAGTATAGTTATCTATATATTAATACGTGAAGCGAAAACTTTGGATCCCTTTTTACGAAAATTGGGCGGACGGAGGAGTATGAAATTTCGCACACTTATAGTTTATACAGAGAAGAAGTGACGAATTCTAATATTTTTTTAAAATATGCATTAGAAATACATTAAATTAATAAAAAAACACTACACGCACACAACCATGCATTTGACACACGTAGTCGAAGCGCATAACTATGGTTACATATATCAATATATAATGACATAATATGTCAGCAATATCTTACAGGCAAACTTTGGTCGAATTTCGAGCACTAGGCGACCGCTAGTAAAATATAATTCTCTATTATCACAACTCGCCGCTTTGGGTGGCCCATGGGCCACCTCGCGGCAAACTAAACCTATTTTTAGGTTGTCACTAAAAAAACATAAACTGTATGCCGAAAACAATTATGGCAAAGTATTATTATGCCAAAATAGTTATGCCAAAGTATATTAGGAAAAAACATTACGCGAAAAGAAAGGATGCCAGTTTTCGGATACCAAAAGTTAAAAACTTTAAGTAGGTACTTAATTTTTCTGAATTGGCATGGCACGACATGATTCGTGTTTAGTGGTATAAAAAAACAAAATATTCGTTTGTAAAAATGTGCTAGTAAAATTGGACATTTCCGGCTAACTATTAATAGTAGTTAAAAGAAAAATAAAACATAAGGTTTCAAATTATGCGAGATAAGCTATTTCCGGAATGCGAATTCCTAAATTGATAGATCATTAGAAACTCGGCAAATTTAAATAGGCGTAATCAAGAGAGAAATAATGTTGATACCACAATATTAGTAGTAAATGATAAGGCGAACCTTCTCCGACGAGGTGACATTTTGGAGAAAGGCGAGGTCCAGAGTATTTTAAACGTACGAGCTTGCATGAATATTGTTATCAATTGGGATTTGATTGCATTTCCGCACTTATCCATTACTAGATGGCTAACTTAGTCATGGTATTGATGTAGTAAAATCCATTTTGTCAATTTCGGTATTACAAATCTATTACCGTGAATTTTTTTGCGGAATAAGCAACTATCTGCACTATCTGTGTTCCAACTTTCTTCCAAATCTTTTAACTGATTTACGCGTGATTGATTAACATATGTATATCCAACCATCTATAGCAACTTTACCAAATGTATAATATCAGAAGAACTTCTTTTTAAAATGGCAAATCTTATAAACACATTAGTTGTCACTGGTTTAAGTACACATAAAAAGTATTATACCAATAACTAATAAGACAAAAATATCCAAACTCCAATCTTATTTGTAATCAGAGATCATCATTCAAAACCTCGTTAGGCTATGCGTAGGCTATGGTTATTAAGCTACAGACATTTTTTTAACTGGCAACATCTCCCGAGGCGGGTCGTCAAACCAAGATGGCTCCTAATTCGTTTACGAAATGGTTATATTTATCAAAATCTCGTCATCCGTTAACCCGAAATTCTAAAATAAATGTTTTCGAAATTAAGATAATTTGAATAATTCATATTAATATCACAGTTTCGTTAATGTTAATGGATACAGATTGTTACCGACTTATTGATGTTATTAGGTGATAGAAAAGGTATATCGATACAGATACACTCCGTATGTGGAATGATTTAAAAGAAAAAAGATAAGTAATGACGAAATTACTTGTCAGTATAATTTTGGAAGAAGAAGACATACTTACTTAGTCTACCGTAATTGATCAGGATCAGAGTACTTATACTCTTTATGACGATAAGTACCGATTATGCTCTAATTTTGATTGAGTAGCCACCTCAGTGGCGAAGCAGCTTCTGTGCTTGAGGCTTCATGGTTGATTGTAGAGTCGGGCAGTGTTATTGGGATTTTCTATTAAGAATTTCTCAGTAGTAACATGGAGTCGCGAACCGCCCCCAGTAGACTACTAAAATGCTCACATCCTATTACGTGGACCCAAAAACGATAGCTGATGAAATTTGGGTGTAATACTTCCTTTTGGGAGAAATAGCCATGATACTATGTAGGTATATATTAAGTGTAAAAATTTGCAACCAATGTAATTATATTAATATGGATATTTGTGGTTTCAATCTTGCCCTCGTCATTAACAATGCGTTGAAGGTTGCGGGTTTATCTACAGATACTTGTATTGAGTAAGTGCTTTTTGATTTTCATTGTTTTAAAGTCTCGTGCAAAAATCTGAAAGCCTCAGATATCGCTTAAAAAATGCAGGAGAGAACTTTATATTATGGTTAATGAAAAAGAGAGTCCGTAAGTTTCTTGCAAGTATCTTCTTATGCTCCACTTTTCGCCTGAACTTAGCAGCTTAACTAAATGTAAGTTTAGCAAACGTACTTATCATTATACTTTGACATTCGTAAGTGTTACTTTGTTACCTAAATGACTAAACTATTATCGATCGATTTAATTATGACAATATCTTTCCACATCTTCAAAAATAGAAGGCAGAGAAAGATCTAGAAGGATTTTTGAAGGCTGGCGATGTTCATATCATAAAGTCTAAAGACACTAAGTACATTAGATCCACTGACAATAAAACGAAAGTTTATAATTCCACTGGGATAAATATTAGAAAAAAGGCAATATTCTAATGACAAAGGCCCAATCACTTCCTAAGTGCTTTTTCTCTTATCCCATTTCCATGCCCCCTTCACATACACTACATTGATTTTACTATCAAGTAGATCTTGTGTTTGTGTGCCATCAATGTGGTTTACTTGCTTTGTTATGTTTCTGGTAGAGCTATAGTGATGTCAAAAAAACGCAGCCGTTTCTATGAGCAGCACTTCACTTCAGACACAGCACATACACAGTTACTACTCATCATCAAGTGAGCCACTGGCCAGCTTTACTGAAAAACAAACGCTCACCACTTAAATTTGGCGATGACGCACGTTAGATGTAGGCTTTCGCGGTACGAAAGCAGTCCTTTAGGCCCATAATTAAGGCGCGTTATAAGGTTTTTCACCCGTTCCCGTTGACTCATAACTTTTTTAAGGATTGCGTGTGTCGGCGTCATAACGTGCAGTTTATAAAAAAGGGAAAGTGGAAGATATTTTTGGGTCGTTATCGCAGAATTTTGATGCAACCCAGTATTTGGTTTAATTTATCAAACATGCGTGGATGTTGAGACTTATGTTAGTGCTATTCCGAACGCATAGGTAGTGAGAAATATTTAAAAGAATGCCAGCTATGTTTTAGTATAGTATGCGAAATTTGGGTGTCCGAATTTTGTTGTTGTTTCAATTCGATTCGATTCGAAAAAGATAAGATTTTAGGTTATTATTGTCTATTGGTAGCATTACCGGTCTCAATACTTCGACATTGCCCCGATGACCCCAGCACCTTGACACGGGGATCACTGCTGTGATAATTTTAACTTGGCAGGTTTGTTAAAATATAATCCATTTACATATATTAATACAAATACTGAAACATACAAACCTAATGATAAAGAAAATAAAAAGGTGTCGATTCAAACGAAACAGAATTCGACGAAACAGAATGTTCTGGCTAAATCAGATACATTCTTGAGAATAGTTCAAAAGATCTTGAACTATTAAACTATCTATGAAGAATGAGATGAGAATATGCTACGCCAATATCTTTCCCGGGTTTTTCTTAGCATATTTTTTAGAAAACGTAAAAATATCTAATTATTATTTAACCTGAAATTTCTGATATAAGGTTAGTCGTAAGGATTACGAGCAGTACCAGGACTACATGAACGACGAACAAATCTATCTATATGTTCAATATTCATGGCTTTCGCGCTATTTTATTGAGCGTCGCAAAAAACGAAACATCACGGTGGTCGGATGCTGTTAATTAGTAATACGAAGTTTTTGCTGACTAAGCCCAGGGTCATACTGAGAGCGATAAAATTATAAGACGATCATCTTTGCAGACCCCAGAACCAACATGAAGAGAACAACATAGGGAGAGATTTTCAAAAGACAGATTACAATATCAGCCCTGTATATTAACTGTCCCACTTTTGGGCACGGACCTTTTCTCAATGTGATAAGGGTTAGGCCATGGTCACGAATGCCGCATACTTCTAAAGCAAAGTTAGAGGTGCGTGCCTTGGGATCAAATTCAAATTTATTTATTTGCTGAACAAAAGTGTAAGCTGATGTAAAATTAACAATATTGATTCTCCTTCCTTCTAGGCATGCAAATATTTTAAGTACATTTACTGTTCCAAAAAAGACCATGCATTAATTTATAATATGCGAGACATTATTATTTAAATATTTAACAAAACATATCAGAAATAAAAATTGATTTTATAAAGCCAAAATGTCACGATGTAAAATTAAAATAAGGGATTTTATTAAATATAACTAGCGGTCGCCTAGTGCTCGAAATTCGACCAAAATTTACCAGTAAGATATTGCTGATATATTGTCATTATATATTGATACTAGATGTTCCCGCGGTTTCACCCGCGTTTATCGTTACTGCGCCGCCCCCGTGGGTAGTAGCGTGATGTTCCGTGTACCGTTCCGTAAGGAGCCGACCATGACCACGCGTCTGAGCCGCGCGGCATGGTATCTCGTAGTTTTCGGCCGGCTTTGCACATCATAAATGCGCGCGCAGTACAAACTTGGTCATTATTTTGCTGCGTGTGTTATTTTAAAACTGCGATATCTCCTAAGATATTCATTGAAATCGAATGATGTAAAGGGCAATTTTGTTTTAAATTTAATACTTGTGATGAATAACGTATTTATTTGGATAAGGATTAATATCATGTTTATAAAAACACCTTCGCAAATGATGCATTATTTTAGAACAAATTTCATTAGCATAAAAAAGGTTATAGTGAGCCAACCTTAAAAGATAGACATATGCTGTCGCGGACTTTTTTTTAGAACTTTTAAAGGGGAACATACATGATTTTTGCGAAACTTTAACTGTTTACGCAGCGCACGCAGCAGAAGCTCTCTACAGGGCAAAAACTATCCGATTTTGAAACATTCTTCATTGTTGCTCCGCTCCTATTGATCTTAGCGTGATGATATATAGCCTATAGCCTTCCTCGATAAATGGGCTATCTAACACTGAAAGAATTTTTCAAATCGGACCAGTAGTTCCTGAGATTAGCGCGTTCAAGCAAAGAAACAAACAAACTCTTCAGCTTTATAATATTAGTATAGATATGTAACCATAGTTACGCGCTTCGACTGCGTATGTCAAATGCATGGTTGTGTGTGTAATGTGTTATTTATTGAAAATAATGTATTTTTACGCATAATTTAAAAAAAAATTAGCATTCGTCACTTCTTCTCTCTATAAACTATAAGTGTGCGAAATTTTATACTCCTCCGTCCGCCCAATTTTCGTAAAAAGGGATCCAAAGTTTTCGCTTCACTTATTAATATATAGATGACCACCAAAAATACTAATTGCACAGCAAAATATGCTTTTACTAAAATATATCATAACGAGCACCTATACGCCTCAAATCACTGTATTTCGTCTCGGAAGGGTTAGGTTATGTTAGGTTCCTTCTTAAACCGACCCAAAATTAGGAGCCCCGCTGAGCGGGGCTCCGTCGACATAGTTTGATCTCTTTAAAATATTTTAATAAGCATATTTTGCTGTGTAATTAGTATTTTTGGTAGAACAAAGGCAAACAATTGAAGAACGGTTAAATACTATCCTTAAAATGATAGGATAATACAAAATTGATAATCAAACTTGAGACCTCTGCATGGCAATTTAGCGGTCTCCCATTAGGCCATCGCTGCTTGCTATAAAATACAGATTATAATTAGTATAAACTAGTTTTAACTAACATTCAAAATAATAATGGAATATTCGATACTTGATTCGATGATGACGCGATTGTAGGCTGTGGATATCGTGCTTGAAGATGTTTTGTTTGTCATCAGACACTGAAGACTTTTTGGCCTTTATTTTATTTATTTGGTTCACCAACATTTGTTTACACTAATTATACGCAATAAAAGGAACACGAACAATAACAATAGTGGAATGATAGTGCGACAATAGTCTTCCACTTGATATATAAGTATACAACTTATTGCATCATGCCATCTACGTACCGACACTGTATTGATATCCAGTTTTTCGTAGAGTTCGTTAGTTGGACGTGTGTTATCCGCACTTAGCCCCACAATTGGGCCATTGTGCGTAAGTGACCGACGCGAAAAGTTGTTCGGTTACTCATACCGTCCCAGCTCCGTCCAGAAAGATAAAAGGGGACCGGTGTTGCGCAGTACTTCCTTCATCGTTTCTGGACTGTTTAATAGTCTCGCCCATTGGTCGCTCACGCTTTCGCAATGCAGCAGCACGTGAGCCGGTGTCTCCTCGGTCTCCATGCAGCCTCAGCCCCTTATGTTGTAATTGATTATTTGATTTCGTAGAGTTACTACGTAATTAAATAATCAATCAATACTAAAATGCCACGCATTTGAATTATTGTAAGCATCGATTATTCGATTCGCGTGATTATTCGAATGATTTGAATTTTTATCGATATTATCGTTATTTTAAATCGACATTTAATTTACGAGTGTTCTTTAAATATCTGTCGTTCAATCATTTATTTGAAATACAAAACGAGCAGAATTAGAACTAGCCATACGCAGTACATCGGTAGTCGACAATATGAACACTTTACAATAGGATTTTGAATACCAATATTCTTCTTCTCCCTAGCCTTTATTATTCCCAAGTCACTTTCTAGTCTAACCGGATTTAACTGGATATCAGTTTTTACACGGAGCGACTGCCATCTGACCTCCGCAACCCGAAGTCTAACGATATCCTAAAGCTAGACCAGTGTCAGGATATTAGAGGGCACTGATTTCCCAATAACGACTGCCATAGATGTTCATGGCAGCCGGGACCGACGGCTTAACGTGCTCTCCGAGGCACAGAGCAGGCGACAATTGTCAATCAATACGCACATAATTTCGAAAAGTCATATAACTTTCGAAAGTCAGAGGTGCGCGACGTGGGTTCGAACCCGAGACCCTCTGCATTGCAGTCTGTTGGTCTCCCCACTAAGCTATCGCTGCTTCTGCTTTTGAATACCAATATATTATAGAAAATATAAGTGTCAGTGTTCCTAAATTCACCAAAACGCTACCCTTCTCGCTGCCCGCCTACAGTATTACTGCGCCTGTATAAGCAAAAAGCGTCTTAGTGCGCAGGCGTAACGTGGGCTGGAAGCTGCGCCCGCGTCTGACCGACCGTGTCCCGATGACGTAATACAAAAAAGCCTTCAACGAATGACTGTTTATGCTACTTATAATTTGTCAGTAACTTCACTTGCGTGGCATCGGACCTATCCTATTTATTACATGACGCCGCATTACAGGTATTTTCTTAGAATGAGTAACGGTAAGACATATATAAGCTCACAATATAAGTAGAATTAAAAAATCTTCTTATACTTCATGGAGGCATGGCAAGCCGATACAACCTGAGAATTCTCATGTTCAGCGTCGGACCTTGGTGAGGCCACGAAACGATGCTCATTAGAAAAGTTAGAATGAGAAAGGGTAGGGGTTTTTGAGTAAGTCAGGATAAGACTGGACGCAGAGTCCAGTATTCTTATCTTATCTTATGTGGGGGCCAGTCAGTACAGACCGGCGACACTTCGACCCAGTGGGATCTTTTATGTCGACACTCTCCCAATAACGACTGCCATAGATGTTCATGGCAGCACGCAGAGTAAATATAGAAAACCGGCGTAAGAGTAGAAACATAGTTACTGCGTTCCGCCAGGCAAGTATCAAAATATCAAACACCGATTTCTGACTTCCTTCCATTCATCCCATTTCTAATTCATTTTCTGGGATGAAAGTTAAAATTAATTACGTGAGCTCAAAATAGGGGAGGAGGGGTCCAGTAAAATCTCATCAAATCTCATTTAAACTGGGGCGCGCATAATTGGAAATCTAACGTCACCTTTTGGAAAACATAAATTATTATAAGTATTTAAAAAAAATAAAAATTTTGTTTTTAATTTTCTTAGAATATCCCATTTTGTACGTTAAAAAATCTCATGGCTGTTAAAAACATTTACTTCGAGAATAAGAAAACATTAAAAAAAGATTTCACGTAAGCAGGACGGCGGTCCCACCAAATCTCACTAAATCTCACCAAGGGGGATGGAGGAGTCCATGAAGCACATGCTTGCACAGGAGTCCAAATTAAAAGAAAAACAACTCACGTAATTAATGGAGGTCCCCTAGTCTAGAATTGCAGTCCTAAGTGTCACAAATTTGTCAACATAGTTTGTACGTTATCCAATATATTTCTTTTTGACACTTACTTACCTAACGTTTGCTAAACTAAGTTTTGGCAACAAATACCGGCTGCATTTAAGAGAGAAAGTAAAGTATCCTTGATGCGATGTATGCTTTACACAATATGTAAAAAAAACTCTAAGTACGGACAATTGTTACATTGACTTTGTCTGCATATTAAGTAGATTTTACATATATTATATTGTCGGCCTCGATGGCGTAGTGGTTAGTATAACCGACTGCCACGCCTGAGGTCGCGGGTTCGATTCCCGCACAAGTCAAACATTTGTGTGCATGAACATGGATGTTGGTCTTGGTCTGGGTGTTTCTATATATAATATGTATGTATTTACAAAAAAAAATTATATATGTATGTTTATCCATTGTCTAGTATCCACAGTACAAGCTCTGCTTAGTTTGGGCTAGATGGTGTTGTGTGTATGTGGTAGAATATTATATATTATATTATACATACATACATAGATTCACGCCTGTTTCCCAGAGGGGTAGGCAGAGACTACGGATTTCCATTTGCTACGATCCTGACGTAGATTAGATTATGTATTTAAACTGTATTATTTGAACAAACACTAACTTTTTATCTATACTAATATTATAAAAATGAAGAGTTTGTTTGTTTGAACGCGCTAATCTCAGGAACTACTGGTTCGAATTGAAAAATTCTTTTAGCGTTGGATTGTCTATTTATCGAGAAAGACTATAGGCTATATAACATCACGCTACGACACACGGGGGCGGCACAGTAACTATAAACGCGAGTGAATCCGCGGGCACATCTAGTTTTTTATAAATGCGTTTTACCATTCCAGCTAATGCCGGCCACGTTTCGTTGTGGCTTAGTCTGATATATTTAATTTCCTATTTCCTGGCAACTTCAGGATAAAAAACATATAAATAAGTATTTATAGCACTCTTAAATATAAATGCAACGTTGTATAAAAGTTCAAGTCAATCACTCGTCTACTTTTCGAGTTTGGAGGACGGAAACAAACGAAACCTGAATTTTTATAAACTTATAGAGGTTTTATCACAGAACAGAGAATATACATAATTATATTACTAGATTTTTCCGCGGTTTCGTTCGCTAATCTAGATGGTGTCAATAAATTTATATTCCTCAGGAATGGTACTTTTTTCTGGATGAAAGGTACCGTATTTCCTTTTCTGTATCCCTGACAAGGTGTATGCGAAATTTTATGATGATCGGTCGAGTAGTTAGGCGTGAAAGCGTGACAAACAAATAAACAAACTCATATTCACATTTATAATATTAAAATAAGATTTGAAGTAGTGAAATTTTGTCGGATAAAAAGTATTATTTCTTCTGTTATACATAATACAGTTGGCAGAAACATTAAGATCCAGGTCTACCCCAATCTAGTCAAACTCCGTTCAGAGTTCCAAGTATTGAGTAACAAACAAGAAGCTTTCAAACAAAGAAAGACTACAGCAAAATAAGAAAATTTAAAATTTATTGGAGTTATTCAACTCTTTACGGAACTACCGTGTGATTCAAGATACAAATTATATATTCATTGAGGTCAAAATATAGCGCTGCTGAATGTCAAAAGTTGCACCAATAAGTTGCTGTCCGGTGTGCAAGATGTGAAATAAATATGGAAATACTTAACTGTGACACGAGGCTAGAAAGTAATATAATATATAATAATAATATATAATAATAATATAGTATAATAATAATAATAACAGTATGTATGTATTAAACTGTCCCACTGTTGGGCACGGTCTTTTCTCAACGTGAGAAGGCTTAGGCCATAATCCACCACGCTAGTCCAATGCGGGTTGGCAGACTTTAAATATCTTCGAGAACATTATGGAGACCTTTCAGATATGCAGGTTTCCTCACGATGTTTTCCTTCACCGTTAAAGCGAGCGATAATTAACTATTTAATACGTACATAACTTCGAAAAGTCAGAGATGCGCGCCTTGGGATCGAACTCGGGACCTCTGCGTGCCAGTCCAACGGTCTCCCACCAGGCTATCGCTGCTGTTTTACAAAGCTTATAAAAAAATAAAAATAAAATGCAAAAAGTGATTAAGGCTCAAACTTATGCGAGTCGTTTGAGTATCATAAGCACTTAATTATTGCGTGACTGATAAGAATACTTTATACAAATACTACGGACGTGCTAACAATGTATAAAAATGTATAATATCGCTTAAATGAACATTATAATGGATATAACGATTAAATACAATGGTTTGTCTGAGAGCCGCAAACAATAACAACTTGTGTGTGTGAATACGGCGGTATTTTGTTGTACAGACTTGTGATTTTATAGATGTGACGTGTTTACATTATAATATTCCTGCTCACATATTCTTATACGTATTCCCATGTAGGGTAAGCAAAGGCTTATTTTGGTAGATATGATTTAAAGTTCTATGTATTGCGGCTGAATTTTTCAGACTAGTAGAGCCTCGCTAATTCCAGCATGAATGGCCCGTCTTGACCGAGGAAGGACTACCCTCTCACAGAATATCGACGTGAAATACCAGTGAACCTACTGTTATTTCGTTCGGTGAGTGAGAGTACCGGAGGCTCAATCACCCTCTTCCCCCTTCCTGCTCCTTCTCCTTCCCACTTCCTTTCCTAAAGGGTCGGCAACGCGTAAGTGATGCAAGCGTCCATAGGCTACGGTGACCACTTACCATCAGGTGTGCCGTATGCTTGTTTGCCACCTTAGCAATATAAAAAAAAAAACTATTGCCGTCGACTGGGTACAGTTCCAGACTTAGTGCTATATCTGAAAATTTCTTGACAGAAGACATTGAGAAATGGCTTCGGTATCAAACTCGAGCCCTCATGCAGAGCTGCCTATATATTCATTTTCTTTTTTAAGACATTTCCTGCTCTAGGTATATTTCCTTTGTCGTACAAGACTTTATAAACATTCAAACAACGGACACAAAGGAAACCCAGATTAGCAACAAACTAGTTTTGAATCACATCATTTTTGGATCACATAAGTTTTGGATCACATAATTTTTGGATCACATAAGTTTTGGATCACATAATTTTTGGATCACATAATTTTTGGATCACATAAGTTTTGGATCACATCATTTTTGGATCACATAAGTTTTGGATCACATAATTTTTGGATCACATAAGTTTTGAATCACATCATTTTTGGATCACATAAGTTTTGGATCACATAATTTTTGGATCACATAAGTTTTGGATCACATAATTTTTGGATCACATAATTTTTGGATCACATAAGTTTTGGATCACATCATTTTTGGATCACATAAGTTTTGGATCACATAATTTTTGGATCACATAAGTTTTGAATCACATCATTTTTGGATCACATAAGTTTTGGATCACATAATTTTTGGATCACATAAGTTTTGGATCACATAATTTTTGGATCACATAATTTTTGGATCACATAAGTTTTGGATCACATCATTTTTGGATCACATAAGTTTTGGATCACATAAGTTTTGGATCACATAATTTTTGGATCACATAAGTTTTGGATCACATAATTGTTTGTACCGTATGGGGATTGAACCCAATATACTCGGCGCAGTGGTAGTAGCGATACGACCACTTAATCTACGCCATCCATGCAGAACAATACCTACTACCTCCGAGGTAGTCTGGGTAAACCCAAATATTTCAAATTTTTATGACTTGGTACCCATTTTTCCACTGAATCCAAATTTTTTTAAAATAGTACCTAGTAGCCTAAGTTACTTTCATATGTTAGTGAGCAGCGATAGCTCAGTGGGGAGACTAACAGACTGCAATGCAGAGGGTCTCGGGTTCGAACCCACGTCGCGCACCTCCGACTTTCGGAAGTTATATCACTTTTCGAAATTATGTGCGTATTGATTGACAATTATCGCCTGCTCCGTGCCTCGGAGAGCACGTTAAGCCGTCGGTCCCGGCTGCCATGAACATCTATGGTAGTCCTTATTGGGAGAGTGTCGACACAAAAGATCCCACTGGGTCGAAGTGTCGCCGGTCTGCACTGACTGGCCACATAAGATAAGATAAGATACTTCCATATGCATTGAGTAAATAGTTGTTATTTTGACATTACAAACTGACAGTTCAATTTTATTTATTCTAGGTATCCATAGTGTTCTACCGAGGATAGTTCCAGACTGACTGGTATGATACTTGGATGTCATTTTGATAAACCTATAAATACTCTGACTCATGAACGACCGTGTAGACAATTTCGCTCCACTGTCTTAGTACCTATATTTTATTCTCACACGAAATAAAAAATAATTAATTAAAATATTCTATAGCGTTTTTTAAGCAAAGGAGGTTCCCATACATTTATAATATGGACAGCTTAACTTATTTATATTTTAAAAATACAAATTAAATTAATAATGGTTGAGTTCATAGACCCCTTAAGTACCTGGCTAAGGTCAAAAGTCCAGTGATATCACTCGAGGTAAAAACATCTTTATTCTTCAGTTTTTTTGTCTACATGTGTATTTATACATGTAAGTACTAGGATCACATGTGTATGAGGAGATTACGAAGTTGTTTTTGTCTACTAAATTGAACTTAAATTATGTTGATTTGAGATCTTTTAAAGTGCTGTGGAATTATTGTTACCTGGTATGGAAATTGAAAAAGAGCTAGTATATCTAGATCTGGATTAACATATATGTGAGGATTAGATGTTCCCGCGGTTTTACCCGCGTTTATCGTTACTGCGCCGCCCCCGTGGGTCGTAGCGTGATGTTATATAGCCTATCCTTCCTCAATAAATAGGCTATCCAACACCAAAATAATTTTTCAATTTGAACCAGTAGCTCCTGAGATTAGCGCGTTCAAACAAACAAACAAACTCTTCAGCTTTTTATAATAGGTATTATAGTCTAGATTTGTCATATTATTTAGATACAACTTATATTAGCTCTACTAGGACAACATAGCAAATGAAGAGCTTCAGATTAATATTCTTCTTGTCAAGAGTTGTTCAAGCGGCCCGTAGGCCTCTGACATGGCTTAACGACTGCTGTCAATTTGACAGCAACCGGGACCGGCTTTTTACGTGCGCTCCGAAGCACAGAGACGCTCAGATAAAATACCACTAAGCGGTCACCCATCTATAGACTGACTCAACGTAGTGGTAGATTATTATTACAAACTGTCCATCGGCCAGGTCTAAATGTTTGCCAGCACTTGAGCCGTGTCCACGTCGCGATGAAGATATCAAACCAGTAATAATAGTTTAATGTTGCACGAGCTGCGATCCGTCAATCATTTTACACGTTACTTGCATGTGGGTGGGGTACTCTTTACGCACTTTTTATCTGCAGGCCTTGATCGACGCTCCTTGCATTTCTTAAGCCCTGGTATTTATGTATGCTTTGTGGAGCATTGCTATTAAGCTGTGAGATTTTTCATTTCTTTTTTTCATTTATTATTTTTTTCGGGGTTTTTGTCTAAACCAGACATATTAACCCCATCATACCTTTTAATATAAATTAAATCATTAACCCCCGACGCAAAAACGACGGGGTGTTATAAGTTTGACGTGTCTGTTGTGTGTATGTCTGTCTCTGGCATAGTAGCTCCCGAACGGATGAACTGATTTTGATTTAGTTTTTTTTTTGTTTGAAATGTGAATTGGTCGGGAATGTTTGATGAAAATCGGTCCAAATTTTTTTCACAACCCCCTTAATATGGGTATCAAATGAAAGGACTTGACTAGTAGAATACTATACACTATGAGAAATTTCAAACCCAAGATGGCCGCCACCGCAAAATGGCCGATTACTATTTTTATTATTTTGTGTCGGGGGTTTTTAAATTGTTAATTTATAGTCATTTTAACATAAACGCTATTCAGTATACCAAACTAACAGGTACATATTAATAAAAAAATTAAAAATTTACAAATTAGGTACTGCATCACACATCTTTTTAGCAGCCTCCGAAGACGGTACAGCCAATATAGATTGCAGTAACCCCCCCATATCTAATCTATTTAACTTAAATTCATTTAAAACTCGCTCTCGTTCAGTTCTCTTTCGGACACAATTCATCAGCAAGAGTTGTACATCCTCAAGCTGTGAGATGTCTGTTTATTTTTGTTTGTAGTAAGTAAATAGTTGTATACTCTGTGTTTACTTTCTATAGCATTTAAGTTTGCTTTATTGTTTAAAATCAATTAATATATCAGTCGGAAAATGTGCCTAATAGGCTCGCTCCGCGACTTTAAAACAAAGTTATTTTTATTAACAATAAATCTTGCATTATGTGTTAAGCCTTATACCGCAGAGAAATTAATAAATATATAATTGACGGGCAAAGAAATCAGTATAATAAAATATAGAATCACAAAAATTGTCTTGTGTAGGATTCGAACCCACGCTAACATGATCGCTTGCTAAATACACCATCCGTGTAATCAAAGAGAGCTGGCGAAATGTTGGTAAAATTTCAAACTCTCTACAACGCTCTATGTATACAACTTATTGATATTGCACTTAATTCAAAGTACTAAGTCCATTTAGATAAGTGCATTTCATAACTAAATACACCTACACAATCGTTTGAGTGTTAGAATCTCGACCACACCTAATGTTATTCCGAAGAGATTGAAATCTCGGTGCTAAGACAAGAGTATTGAGTAACTGTCACATGTGGAGTGTTGTAACGCGGCCTTCGATCGCAGGTGCTTAGCCTGCTTGACCGACTGCGACAATGTAGATAATCTATATATTAATACGTGAAGCAAAAACTTTGTACTCCTTTTTACGAAAATTGCGCGGACAGAGGAGTATGAAATTTGGCACAGTTAAAGTTTATATGGAGAAGGAGGGGCGAATAAATTAATGAAAAACACTACACGCACACAAGCATGCATTTGACACACAGTCGAAGCGCGTAACTATGGTTACATATATCAATATATAATTACATATATCAGCAATATCTTACTGGCAAACTTTGGTCGAATTTCGAACACTAGGCGACCGCTAGTACATTGAATTATATGTTAGTATTTTGATTACAGGACAGTATATTTCCGAAGGGATTGACAGCGTTGGATTACAATACTATTATTATCTACGCTCGCGAAAATGTAGGTTAGATTGAGTTAGTAACACTAGTTTTATCTGGATGATAGATACCTTATGTCCTTTTTTGTTCCCCTAATAACGTGTGTGCGAAATTTCATGATGATTGGTTGTGTAGTTACAGCATGAAAGCGTAACAAACAAACAAACTCACAATCGCATTTATAATATTAGTCAGGATTGCTTTCTTTTAGGCCATCGGTAATTTGCATGGAAAAGTCCATTGTTTCTTAAATCTGATGACGGTACGAATAGTCGACCGAAAAAGTTGACGATTTAGTTTCTATAGAACTGTCTACGTTTATTGAAATTAAACTACTACGAATTTTATCGCGTTGTTTATTTGACATATTACTATACTATTTATATTTATGTTTACACTTGCCCCGACGTTTCGGTTGCTTTTCAGTAGCCATGGTCACGGGGAGACTAAGATGGTAGTTGACTCAATGTTCCAGTCTAGATTGCAAAATACCCGAACATAATTTAATGATGGGTGTCTCTATTTACGCACAATGAGCTCAAAGTATCATGAAGTCTAGCTGTGGTTTGCTTCTTCTTGGGTTTGACTATTTGAATTACTGGATCCCAAGCTGGTGGTACATTACAACCATCTTCTCTATTGAAATTAGGATGATTTTTTATTTTAATAGTTCTGTCTACGTTTGTGAAATGCCAAGTAGCTTGAATATAAATATAATTACAAATATACTCTGATCTCAGATCTTAATTTTGTATGTTGTAATTTTTTGATCTGATATGTATGTAGGTATATTAGTTGCGGTATCAAAACCATATCGCGATTTACAAAACATGAACAACGCTATTTATCGACGTTAAGGATTTCAACATTTTTACAAATTAATCAATTGAGTCGAAGCGGAACACCGGCAGCCAGACACAAGAGGTATTCAATTATGTGTCGCATTCCAACAATTGACATGTTAACAGTAATTTATATACTAATCTTGACACACCAGCTTACAGGAAAACTGCGTTAAAGTACGAACACTGACTGCGTTTCGCCTGGTCCACACACTTATCCCATTCCTTTCATTTCATCCTAGAACTAAGGCTAACAGTATACGCTTAACATCCAACGAACCA
The DNA here is from genome assembly GCA_963564715.1 of Catocala sponsa. Classification (NCBI taxonomy): domain Eukaryota; kingdom Metazoa; phylum Arthropoda; class Insecta; order Lepidoptera; family Erebidae; genus Catocala; species Catocala sponsa. Next base: position 20,134,433 of record OY751348.1, on the reverse strand, counting down.
TATTACGCTTCACCAACCGGTTCAGTAAGAAGAAAGAAAGAAAGAAAAATATTTATTTTGGCACAAACGGGCACACGCAAGACACGAAGAAATATAAAAAAACAACAAAAAAGCAAAAAGTATACAAATTACATAAAAGTATACAAATTACATAATAAAAAATAAACGTAGAATAATAAAACTAACACTAATTTAATTTAAATTCTGCTCACTGGCAACACCACACCTTCCGCTAAACGGAGCAAGCAAATATATGACTCTTTTCCAAAACAGTCGCGTAAGTATATTCGTCATACTCTAGGCCAGGGTATCAGGCCGTGGCCTTAACCCTTATAAATTCAAAGCTACGACCTTCTTACCTAACATTGTCCTCTTCAAACCAAAAAATATCTTTACAATGTCAGCACAGCGGTCTCACATGCCAATACAATAACATCCATTACTCAAATTTTGAAACAGATTTATGAATACTTGTTCGAAGACTCACATTTTCAAACACATCTATACTAATATAAAGCTGAAGAGTTTGTTTGGTTGAACGAGCTAATCTCAGGAACGAATGATTCGAATCGAAAAATTCTTTTATTATTGGATAGCTCATTTATTGAGGAAGGCTATAGGCTATATAACATTGCGCAACGACTAGTAGGAGCGGAGCAGCAATGAAAAATGTTGCAGAATCGGGGAAAATTTCTCTTATGTGATGCAGACGAAGTTGCGCGGGTCAGCTAGTCTTGTATATACAGTTGTGTATACTGTGTGTGCTGTGCGTGTGTGTGTGTGTGTGTGTGTGTGCTGTGTGATTAGTAATTCATTTCAAACAGTCTGTAGTATGTAGAGTAAGCGTTAAGGACATATATTATGAGTTCGTGACAATTCGGCCTTACGATAAATAGGGGTGTCAAACAGAAAGTTGAAAACTAAATGTATTTTGAAACGATTTTAGTAGAAGCGATGGTCCAGCCCGTTGGATTGCCATGTAGAGCTCTTGCGTTCCATCCCAATGCACCACTGACTTTTCAAAGGTATCTGTTGATTTAGTAGTTAATAATAATTGTCGCTTGCTTTAACGACAAATGAAAACATCGTGAGGAAACCTACATATCTCTCAGTTTTCCATAATGCTCTCTAAGATATGTGTAGTCTGCCAAGCCACATTTGGCTTTGGACTTTTTGTTTGTTTGTTTGTAAGAGTTTAACTCAAAAACTACTCAATCGATTTTAAAAATTCTTGCTCCATTAGAAAGCTATATTATCACCGAGTAACAGGCAAAACTTTATTTGAAAAAAGTATTGTTACTAACATAATTTAGCCTACTTATACGCGAGCGAAGCTGCGAACAAAAGCTAGTAAATAATATTTTACTGACGTGTCCGAAACATGTTCAATCATTTTATGGAAATAAAGATTTTTGAATGCGACAGCCCTACCAAAAAACGGAACCGTGATGTGCTCTCGCGCAATCGCTAAGCAACGTTTAGTTAACTTTTTGTTTGTTTAATGTCGCTCGTGTCAACATTACGTACGCCTCATTGTACTGGTAGTGAGGGGACCACGCTTATTCGTCTCATTGACAAACATCTACGTGCCTAGTGCAAGTTGTTATTACGTTAACGCGATCGAAGTCTTTACCGCGTTTCGCTCTCTGATTGGTTAAGAGCTTGGAGCGGGCCAATCGGAGCGTCGAACGTTATAAATATGTCGATCGCGTTAACGTAAAACAAACATGCACTAGGCACTATAGACACATGAGTAGACTATAGTTAGTTTTCGAATTGCTATACCAAGTACCTTCCTCATGCAATACACCACACCACCAATACAACAAAACTGTGGAATGGGCTGTCGCCTACGGTATTTCCGGACCAATACGATCTTCAACACTTCAAGAAAAGAACGTACTCCTTTTTAAAAGGCCGGCAACGCACTTCTAACTCCTCTGGTGGTGCAGGTGTCCATGGGTGGTGGTAATCGCTTACCATCAGGCGATCCTTCTGCTCGTTTGCCCACTAATCCATAAAATAAAAAAAAATAAAAAAACACCTTAAATTGAGGTTCTACTGTTGAGCTGGACAGTACAACTACCGTGAAATTTAAGTTTGTAATCGCAAGTGTTGTCTACATTCTTGATTTAAAACAAAAGCGGCACATTTAAATGCAGCTGCTCACGAGTTATCACACAGTAGACCAACAATCCAACAGGTTTAGTTTATTATCACATAAGAACTTACATAATTAGTATAGATGTGCCCGCGGTTTCACCCGCGTTTATCGTTACTACGCCGCCCCCGTGGATCGTAGCGTGATGTTATATAGCCTATAGTCTTCCTCGAGAAATAGGCTATCCAACACTAAAATAATTTTTCAAATCGAACTAGTAGTTCCTGAGATTAGCGCGGTCAAACAAACAAATAAAAAAACAAACTCTTCAGCTTTATGATACATATTAGTATAGATTAGCTATTTCCTCGCGCACCAATCCTTTTTTCTGCATAAAAAGTATCCTATGTCTTTTTCTGTTCCCCTGACAACGTGTATGCTAAATTTCATTATGACCGGCGGAGTAGCTGAGGCGAGAAAATTAAAAAAACAAACTCATATTCGCATTTGTAATGTTGTTTAGGATTTAGGATGAAGAGAACCACGGCCTAACCATTTTTATACTCAGAGAAAGATATATTACTCACCAATTTTTTTACGACCACGTGTCTCGTTATAACAGTTACACAAATAAATCATAACCCGTTATTAATCACTGCTAATATTAGTTAATCACAGTTCGTTATTACATTCGGTGCGTAATTACGTCTGATGGGTATTAATGCTCACGTATTATCTCTTAGATTAAGTTGTAAAACCATTGCGTGCGGTATCACTGATTATATGTTTTTATTTTTATTGAACTGCCTGCCTGGTGCCGTAGAAGAGACTGCTACAGCTGTGCATGTGGCCTCAGGCTCAATTCGGGGCAAGTGCTATTAGTTGATTTTTAAGTTTAGTGTTTAGTGAGTTTGTCTAAGTTGATGTTAGTTGCTGAGTTTAGGGAAAGGTTTGAGTCTATGAGATTCATGCAATAAACTTAAGACCACTCTTTTACATTATTATTGAAATTTTGGTATTTTGCAACATTACTAAATGATTTTTTGAGTTCAGCTGATTACAGCATGAATGGGCCGGCTCGACCGGGGAAGAACTACCCTCTCACAGAATATCGACGTGAAATAGCAGTATTCCTACTGTTGTGTTTCGTTCGGTGAGTGAGAGTGCCGGCTGCCCAAGCATCCTCTTTCCCCCTTCCTGCTCCTTCTCCTTCCCACTTCCTTTCCTAAAGGGTCGGCAACGCGCAAGTAATGCCTCTGGTGTTGCAGGCGTCCATAAGCTACTACCACTTACCACCAGGTGGGCCGTATGCTTGTTTGCCACCTTACCAACTACATATATTGTAAACTAGGTCTACTTTTTTCTGCATGAAAGGTGCTATTTTGTTCCCCTGACAATGTGTGTGCGAAATTTCATGATGATTGGTCAAAAAGTTTATGCGCGAAAGCGTAACAAACAAACTCACATTCGCATTAATAATATTAGTTACGAAGTCACATTTGGCAATAGACTAATGATTATACAATACATCGTAATTAAACTACTATATACGGATTTAAACCACAGCTAGACTTCACGATACTTTGAGCTCATTCTGCGTAAATACCCATGACTAAATTATGTTCGGGTATTTTGAAATAACTACACTAGAACATTGAGACAACCACCATCTTAGTCTCCCCGTGACCATGGCTGCTGAAAAGCAACGGAAACGTCGGGGAAAGTGTTAACATAAATATAAATAGTATAGCAATAGTATAAATAGTTTTAATAGTTTCAATAATTTAATTAGCTTAAAAATTAGTAAAGTTTAATAGTAATAGTAGTGTAAGTAATAGTTTTCAAAATTTTGTAATAAATTGTCAAATAAACAACGCGATAAAATCCGTATATAGTAGTTTAATTTCAATTAATAACATTCGCGTAAACAGAAGACAATATTATGCAATAGGTACATCGTGTTTCCTAGAACAGGTAAAATTTGGTTTCGAATATCATATAGCACATCCCTAACTGCTTCTAATTCACGTCGCGTTCAACACATTATGTTTTGGCATCGCATATTTTAATGTCCGAAATTGGATGCAGATGGAATATTAAGTAGTTTACTATCACACTTCAGCAGGAAGGTTTAAAATACAGTACGATGTGCTCTTGATATATGGCCGCGAAACGTCCAAAGCTTTTTGTAAAGTACATTTCAAGGTTGGTTTAATAAATCTTTAGAGTACATTTTCTTGACATTGTTTCTGCAATACACAGTAATTTTAATGAATTGCGGTTATCATTTCCCGTACTATCGCTGGTCAGCATTAAAAAATACACTTAAGTTACGACTGCATCGAAAGTGGGCGAGAATGTTCACTTCGGCAATTTGTGTCACCATTGTGCCAAGTGTTTGTGCCACCATTGTGCCAAGTGTTTGTGCCACCATTGTGCCAAGTGTTTGTGCCACCATTGTGCCAAGTGTTTGTGCCACCATTGTGCCAAGTGTTTGACACGGGACTAAGATCGGGACTTGTGTTATCTGCAAGTAGTTGTTCCAGGTCTGGCTGTTCCTTGTCCGTTGTTAATGTTTAAAAATTTTGGTGACGCAAGGCTTGCCCTAGAGCAGGGGATGAGTTCAAATAACAAAAAAAAAAAATTGGGGCAGTCTTTGGGGACTGCCGATAGAAGTTAAAACTTTAATCCTTGATCATAAACACTTCTTTATAAACCAAGAATAAAAAATAAAAAAAGGGGGCGGGTCGGATGCTAGTTTCTGATACTCTCTTGAGGGATATTAAGGGGGTCAAAATTTCGTTCTTTTTTGCGTAGGACGCACCATTTCTGAGATATTGTTAATATTCTAAAATAATTCAAAAATGGAAAGCGTAGAAGCTTGACGATGACGCGAGTTCTAGGATTTTTGTTTACCCAAGAAGTGCTTAACGGGCCTAAAGAAGTTTTCACCTTAATAAAAATTAAATAAAATGTAAAAAAAATTAATCCTCACAAATTTATATTTTTTATAATGTTTAGGCGATAGTCTTTTCCTGTTTAAATCCAATCACTGCCTCTGGTTTTAGGAAATTTATTAATGTATGTGACTTCAAAACTTTGCCGGCGTATTCTGCATAACATATGCAGATTTATTCTTATTTTAATTAATTATTAAACAAACAGTCTCCATAAAAGTCAGTCGCTGCATATATGACGCAATAGTTTAATTGGTCATCTGGACACTACGTAGCGCCAAATATAAGGAGGTTCGATCCTCGCACGTGTCAAAAATATCGACTGTGATCTGGAAATAAATAAGTCCTACCTCCATTTTTCTGTACATTTTGCTATAGTTTAGTATATCACAGTGTGAGATACCTCAAATATATTATATCTGAGCCGTGATTTTTATAATATAGTATAAAATTATAATATAAACAGTTGGGTCCTCCAAAATTTTTATATTATATTTTGCATTGGCAGTTCACAAGATATATTTTTAATTTCTGTTCATCAGCTTTTTTATATGTCCCACTGCTGGGCAAAAGCTTCTCCTTTGAACTTACACGTTAATCTGTTGGTGGATACCAGTCCCTTTCAAAAGCGTCCAGGTTGATATATATGATTAGTAAATAAATGTAAACTTCTTTTTCAATATTTGTAATGCCGAAGTATACGTTTAAAAAAAAATATTTAAAAGAAGAACAGATAATATATAATTTGCCTCGTAATCAGATGCACAACTTACAGTTACTCCATAAAAACAATATTTCAAAATGGCGTATATATATTCGCGCTAATTTATATTCTGTTCGCATTCCGAAAGACTACATATGTAACATGGTTGTTGCGTTAAATATTAATAAGTATATGACACAAGGATAACATACTATGCTACAAACTTGTTCATTCAAACCTTTTTTGTATGAATAGCCAGATTTATTGTCTCACTCATAAAACAGAGAAATAAAGGTTTTAATTCTATGGTCTCATTAATAAAATAAGCAAAACTACAAACTACCTACTTAATAAAAATACTAGATTTTGCCTACAGCTTCGCTCGGGTTAATGTAGATTATGTCAATAAATTTCTACCCATCGTGAACAGGACTTTTTTCCTTGATGAAGGATACTCTATGGCCTCTTCTGTACATCTGACAACGTTTATCCGAAATTTCATAATGATTGGTCGAGTAGTTAAGGCGTGTAACTGAATCCGTGGCGTAGCGGTAGTGGATGCGACTGCTGTGCATGAGGTCTCGGGTTCGAATCCCGGGTCGGGCCAACCAAAAGTTATTGGGTTTTTCTGTGTTCAGAAATCTCATTCATGAAGAAAAATCAGGGTTGGTTTGAGGCATAAGCCGCAAACCAACAATAATCCTGAGTGGTAACCTCATTTTCATTATATATGTACTTTTCTGTTTTTCTGTATTTTAAAATATTCGTATAATAATGTGTTATGACAATAAATGCTTTATTTACTTACGTACTCAATAGCAGCCCGGAGTTAGGAAGTTGGCGGTGTTAGACACCCCCGTGCCTCGGAAAGCACGTAAAGCTGTTGGTCCTACGCCTGATCTCTCATCATGGACATCATCACGGATCATGAGAGTTAGGGAACAGAGAGTGCACTTGTGTTAGCGCACACACTTGTGCACTATAATATCTCCTGCGCAGATGGCCAGTCTCCGTTAAGACTGGCCGCTGTGGCGGAAATTCAGTCTGAAGAACATTATTAAGGCATGAAAGTGAAAGCGTTACAAACCAAAAACTCACATTCGCATTTATAATATTAGTTAGGATTCAAGATATAAGACAAGAGCATATAAGACTATATACATAAATATATATGCATATAAGACTATATACATATATGTATATCTTTATATATATGTATATATATAATTCTACTGTACGTGTGTATCTTACTGAACTCCTCCTAAACGGCTGGACCGATTTTGATGAAACTTTTTGTGTGTGTTCAAGTGGATTCGAGAATGGTTTAGATATGTTTTTTTTCTCTTATGTACAGAACAACGTCTGTCGGGACAGCTAGTGTATGTATATAATCTTATAAGATTATATACATACACTAGCTGTCCCGAAGGCTGTTAGATCTGCCAGTTTTTCGCACAGATGTCTTAAAATACGCACCGGTGGTCCGTGCTGCTAGGATGCTGAATGTAGTTGCACAACGTCTAGATATATTTTGCTGTACGTTGGCGGCATTTGAGAGGGTGACGTTACAATATCTGTCACAAAATGTATAGTTACCTACTATTATTATGTATTAATGTCCACTATGTCGCATTAGGTTTTCCTGTAATGACATATTATGTGATTTGTTTTATAAATAAATAAATTATATGCTCATATTGCCAAAAGGGTATGCAGATTAATATTATACCCACGCTCCATCATACCTGAAATCATAGCGATTTCAGGTGCCACGTATGTATGCGAGGCGCATGAAATGTGCGTAAGAACAAGGATTTGTTTTCTGAGTAGTTACTGTCAGAAGCAGCACACAGTCTGACGTTGTGTCCAGGAGACAGCACAGATGGCGTAGTCGTGTAAGTGGTCGCCTCGCCATTACCACTGCGCCGAGTGTTGTGGGTATACCCACATGGGACACAAAGGGGGAATGCCTATTCTCCATAGTGTCTCAGGCCAAAGATGGACATCAAAAATTACTATAAAAATTTAATGTTTTAAGATCTTAACAGTATTGCATATCTAAAAAATATATTCAAATTGACGCCACTATTTTAAAAATACCTATTAAAAAAAATGTATAGAGTTTATTTTCTATACGAAAATGTGTTCGGCTGTGAGATAATTCAAAAACATCTCTTATCTCAACGCTCTATTATTTAATTATGATAGGAGGTGTGTTTCTAATATATTTTTATCCAGTTATACTTAATAGGGTACGAAAAAAAAACACATTTGTTATATTAAACGTCTATATTCTCTTCATTGTCATATACTATTAACAAATCATCTAGAAAAGGCGCAGGAGGGTATATATTGGACTCATATCTTGCCCAATAGACTTACTTTTTTTTACAATTTTTTGTAAATTGCAATGGCGTCAATTTAAATAATAATAATAATATTCTACCACATACACACAACACCATCTAGCCCAAACTAAGCAGAGCTTGTACTATGGGTACTAGACAATGGATAAACATACATATATACTTTTTTTTGTAAATACATACATATATACATAGAAACACCCAGACCAAAACAAACATCAATGTTCATGCACACAAATGTTTGACTTGTGCGGGAATTGAACCCGCGACCTCAGGCGTGGCAGTCGGTTACACTAACCACTACGCCATCGAGGCCATCATGAAAGTAAATATATTTTTTTACGACAAAATCAACTGGAAAGTATTTTTTTCTCTAGCCTCTTGTCCACTCGTGGCCTCAGATGGACATTCCCATTTGTGTGATCCACAAATGGTTCTTCCGAGTCTAGGCGTTCTTTGTGTCCGTTTTTGAACGATAGCAAATTCCCCCGCGATAAAGAAGTATCTAGTATCACTAGTGCGTGAGTTGCGTTTTAAAATAAGAACTATAAAGAAAAGAAGACGGCGCAAGGCTCGACTCCAATTTCGTAGGACTTAAAAACCATAGTTGGGCCTTCGGGAATATAGACGTCAGCTAATGTATGTATAAACGTATAAGGCAACTAAATAAACCGTAACTGAAAGCTTAAAAGGCAGTATAATTTCAATGTGTAACATTCGTATGCGCGAGTGAAAGACGACACTAATACAGTGAGAATCGTAATCTGAGAAAAACTATAAAACTCTTTAGACATTAATGGTTGAGAATGAAACGGTAAAACTGACGTGATCAAAAAGTTTTATAGTAACTCAATACTGGGCAGGAATAAACGATGTGCAATTTCTATGAAAAAATTAATTTGGATATTTGAAAATTGATCCCGCATTCGAATCGGATTCAAGATTTGAATCTTAGTATAATGATGGCACGATTGATTGATAGGTTGTGGCCGATGGTGATCGACAATGATTTAGTTTTCTTTTTAGATGGATCTCCAGTTATTTGTGTGCCTGCCAGTATCCACATTTGTCTTTGCGTATGACTAATACGTAATCATAATTTCAAATATTTATTTACTTGAATTTTTTTTTTGTACTACTTACTATGGTGGCAAACAAGCATACGGCCCACCTGATGGTAAGTGGTCACCGTAGCCTATGGACGCCTGCAACACCAGAGGCATCATGTTTGAGTGCCTAGCTCCAATTGTGATGCTGGTGGTTTTGGCTAATGAAAACTGCTTCGATATTTGGTACAAAAAACTGTATTTCCAAAAGGCGATGTAATAATAATCGTCGTTGCATGTGTGCAGTGCAATATACGGCGAGTGAGTCGGTCGCACGGCGAATGAATCGGTGGCTCGATGCGCGGAGCGAAGGCGGGGTCGGCCGACGTCGGTTGTCCTCCAAGTCACCTCCAACGCGTTTGTCGCGCAGCGGCCCGGCGCGATGGAACGCAGTAACACATCACCTGCGCGTTGCCGACCCTTTAAGAAAGGAAGTGGGAAGGAGAAGGAGCGGGAAGTGGAAAAGGTGGTGCTTAGGCCTCCGGCACTCGCACTCACCGAATGAAACATAACAGTAGGAATACTGCTATTTCATGTCGATATTGTGTGAGAGGATAGTCCTTCCTTGGTTGAGCCGACCCATTCATGCTGAAAGCCGATGAATTCCAACTATTATCAATTAATTATCATTGAATTGAGTAGGTTAGGATGAATCTCCGATCTAATATATAACAGCTTGAAGGTAAACACATCAAATATTATTTATTTTCTTTTATGATCTCATTTATGAAAGTAAATAAATAAACTAATTGTTAAGAAACATATTGAAAACAATTGGCGTTTGAAAATAATGGCCATAAGTTTCTTGCTCGCTTTAATGCAAAATATCGTATATGAAGTGTTCATATCTATTCTAGAAATATTTCTTTATGTTAATTTTTCTCTAACTCTATTTTAAATTGAGGAGCCAGCGGAATTTCGACCCAACCCGACTTAACTGAAAGAGGAACAACTCAAGTGGGTTGCCAGCTTTGCCAAATTGTCTCTTACCTTAGGTATCTTTCTATGTGTATCTGTTGGTGTCACATATCTCGTAAAAACCACCAAACAGATTTTGATGTAGTTTTTACAATGGTAGCTCTGTATCGGCATAATAATTATATGCATATGCAGTCACGCTAAAAACGTCTCAGGCTAACAAAATTGAGGTGAACAAAGTTGAGGGCAAAGCTCGTGCAATCTAAGAATACTTTACTCAAGTGCCATACGTATCGTTAGCTAAGGAATTCTACTAATATCTTATTATAGATTATCTTCTACACTGATTGCTCAAATCCTTATAAATATACATTAAGCCATTACTAAGTTAATAATAAACTCATTACCAACCTATTCCCATAAAAGTAGGTACAACTATTTCATTCACCATAATCGAATCATTCGATTTTCAATCTAGTGGGCGCAAGGCGCGATGACGTCAGAGTAATGCTGGTTTGTGATTGGTTGGCCTTCTGTCACCTTGGCTAGTGGTTGCCCACGCGCATATAAAGTTATTTAACTTGGATTTTTTGCTTTATAATACAATTGTGCGACCAGGATACGCTCAGAAGGCATTATTTAGAGATTGTGGTTTGTGAAATTTTAGAATTCTTGGAAATCTCTTGAATTAGTTCAATTACGTGTCAAGGGATGGGTTGACATTAATACTTCAATAGGTAGGATTTTAGGAGACTTTCTTTTACAAGGCTATTACTCCTTCACAAACAAGTTCCCTGCGACACTAAAATACAAGCCTAGTGCGCGAGTGGCCTTTTAAAAAACCAAGTGCGAGTCGGACTCGCGCATGAAGGGTTACGTACCATTATCTATAAAAATGGCAAAAAAATCATATCTGTTGTATGGGAGCCCCCCTTAAATATTTGTTTTATTTTAATTTAATTATATATTTTTGAAGTGAATATATGTATAACTAAATATTCTGTGAATATTTCAAGCGTCTACCTGTTGCCGTTATCAATATCGAGCAAAAACGAGCAAAAAAATCCCGTTTGTTGTATAGGAGCCCCTTGAATATTTATTTTATTGTTTTTTAGTATTTGTTATTATAGCGGCCACAGAAATACATCATCTGTGAAAATTTAAACTGTCTAACTATCACAGTTCATGACATACAGCCTGGTGACAGACGGACAGACAGACGGACAGCGGAGTCTTAGTAATAGGGTTCCATTTTACCCTTTGGGTACGGAACCCTAAAAAATCAAATAGAAATAAACTTTATTTTAAAAGACAGACAGACAGTACAAATGTTTATATATATAAAAGAGCTATATTCATCGGTCTGTCAGCATGTAGGAAGTGGTCGAGCATTTCTTTGTCTCGAGTGACTATTTAAGGAGTTTGCGAGTGAAGCAGGATCTCTGCCGAGATGCAGGTTACTTACTTGACTTGAACTTCTTTTTGCTTATAGTAGTTCATTGTTTTAAGTAACAATGACTGCGGCTGTCTCAGTTTCGATTGCCGGATCGGGTATAATGTTGATGGGTTGTTTTGTCAAGTTTTTTTTGTAGTACCTAGATACGAACATGGTAGTTGTCTATGTTTAATTTTTCTTTTGATATCAGTAATATTGAAGTAGTAGAGCCTAGCTTGAGTAGTAGAGCCTCGCTGATTTCAGCATGAATGGGCCGGCTCGACCGAGGAAGTACTACCCTCTCTCAGAATATCGACGTGAAATAGTAGTATTCCTACTGTTGTGTTTCGTTCGGTGAGTGAGAGTGCCGGAGGCCCAATCACCCCATTCCACCATTCTTGCTCCTTCTCCTTCCTACTTCCTTTCCTAAAGGGTCTGCAACGCGCAAGTGATGCCTCTGGTGTTGCAGGCGTCCATAGGCTACGGTGACCACTTACCATCAGGTGGGCCGTATGCTTGTTTGCCACCATATTTGTATAAAAAAAAATAAAAAAAAATAATGTTTATTTATTTAATTCGTTTTTTGGAAAGCCTACAGACTAATATTCGAGAACATAGTTACGTTGTCTGTATTTTTTAGGATCGAGTATAGCATTGTAGTAAATAATAGCCAAGCAGTCCAACGGTCTCATAGCCCACTGTTAGACTGCCAAGCAGAGGTCTCAAGTTCTATCCCACGGCGCGCTATCTCACTTTTCGAATTTATGTGCGAATTAAATTGTTAATTATTGCTCGCTTTAAAGGTAAAAGAAAACATCGTGAAGAAATCTGCATATATATCTGACAGTTCTCTATATTGTTCTCGAAGATATGTGAAGTCTGCCAATACAACGGTTGCAAGTTTGCCCAGTGAGGGTTGCGAGTTGCAAGGTTAGGCCTTGGTCAACTATGGCCTAACCCTTCTTACATTGAAAAGAGAATCGTGCCCAGCAGTGGGACAGTTTAATACAGGGCTCATGTTAGATGATTTTAAAGAGTGATGACTTATGTGTAAAGGATCGAATAGTAAATGAATTTAATATTAAAAGCCCCCATAAGCAGATATATAGTACATCAGTAAGATGATTATGCATTCTAAGCCTATTATCAAGTTCGACATTGAAGATTGAACCATTTAAATGGCAGATTTCATTTAAATTTCTGTACCATGAACTTTAATATGGAATGCCGTTTATTAATTAGGCCTTCTGGGAATTCAGTTCTAGCTACTGACTTAGAGATTCATTACACAACATTTTTAAAATTTATTTTATACAATATATGTATAGATTTTCGCTCGCGTAAATGTAGGTTATGGCAATTTTTTAAATCTTGGGAACAGTATAAGAAGTTTTCTCTGAATGAAAGGTTTTCTGTACCCTTGAAAACGTGTATGCTAAATTTCATGATGATTGATTGAGTAGTTAAGGCGTGGAAGCGTAACAAACAAACTCACATTCGCATGTATAATATAAGTTAGGATGGAGGCGAATACGTGTCCACCATTATTGTATATAATCTTGATAGCAAGCGGCTGCCTTAACGTATGACTGCTTGTAATAACAGAAGTAGGTAATACACGCGCATTGCCGACTCTAAGTAACAGGAATTAAAGATGGAATGAGAGGAAAGAAAAAAGTACAGTATGTGACTTTCCAGAAGTAAAGGGGAAAATAATTAGAGAGACATAAAAGGAAAGGAAAAGAGAAAAGTCTGTAAAATCTACCGCGATACATGAATTATTCCTAGTGCGATTCTTCAACTAATTTTTGTTTTATTGTTAAATGATTTACTAAGTTCTTCTATATTATTTAGTTGCTTGCGGTCACGAGTATGCGTTCCATTCATAATATACTGAACCTTGAAAGAAACCTTACATGTCCCTTAAAGGACTGTGGACTCTGTAGAGTGAGCTAAACGAGGTTTACTACTTAAGAAACAATGTCTTTCCGTTTTATTGCTGTTTTATTACATGTGTGACAACTATGAATGGTAAAATGTCCGTTGACACACATTTTTAGCTTCTTTTCCATTTCTGTATCTACTGTTGCTGGTGGTAGAAAGCCAGTAATCTATTTAATAGTAAAGCGTAGTAGCGCTCAATAACAAAGCCGTGTTTTTTTGGCATCACAGAACCAACTCTAAGGAAACACAAGCAAGGCACTGCTTACCGTAAATAACAAAACGCCAAACGAGCCATTGGCTTGCCTCATGATATCGTCCTCCAGACCAAATTTTCGGTCACGGCAGCCAATCTTAACGAAGATTGGCCATCTGCGCAGGAGATATTATAGTGCATAAGTATGTGCGCAAATACAAGTGCACTCTCTGTTCCCTTACTCTCATGATCTGATGGAACGGCAATCCGACACGACCGAAGAGATTAGGCGCAGGACCAACGGCTTTATGTGCTATTCGAGGCACGGGACTGCTAATAAGCAGGTTTTAAAGCCTTTGTAAAGAGGGCGGAGAAATGGGAGAAAGGAAGGAACCGAGGAGGTGATTGAGGCATCAGCTCTTGCAGTCCCCAAACAAAATGCAACAATGCTATTTTTTGTGAGGGGATAGTAATTTCCCGTTAGAGCATACAACAAGGCGTACCTACTATTCAAAACTGGCTCTAGAGCTAAGCATGAAGAAAATCTAAAGCAGAAATAAGAAATATCATTATACGGATTTGCGCCAATATAAATTTTTGTAAATAAAAGTTAAGGCATTTGCCCATTAACGCAGTTACTTTGTATCATTGTATCGACAAATGTTTCGTCTTAAAACGACGCTTGCTTAAAGTGAGTTGACAATTTGCGCCTCTCATTCACCACATCCAACGCAACAGGTACAATAACTTCATTACCATGGTGTTGGTCAAACAATTATTTTCCTAAGCTAAGACCGAAGATGTCTCATACATCGACTTCCTACACTAGCCTGTCACACAACCAATGACAAATTCATTCACTCTTATGTCCTCGCAATAAAGACGAATTTTGCTTGACTTTATAACCAGGACAAACGTGTTATGATCATAAATGATAATCGTTTTGTTGTATTGAGTCTTATGAATGTCAATTAAGGTTCAATTTTGCTTGTGTCTGTTGTGTAAATATGTTTGTTTGATTGTAAATAATTATTGCATTGGAGCGTGGGCGAGGCAAGGTGACATTGTGACGTCACCGCAACCTGCGAGCGCGCTGTACACTTACTTTATTACAAGTCGATCGTTTTACTGTCGTTATTGTTTTATAGAATTTATATTTTAGTACCCATTGTGATTTATTTATTTATATATTTAGGACAACTTACAAAACATACACTAATACAGGGTTTACAAACTGTTTTAAAAATATGTGCTGAGTGTTGTTTCACTTACAAGTTGCCACGGCTTGATTTGGGACAGTTTCATACAACTTTATTTTATCAAACTAATAAACAATAGAGCCAATACATTTTTTGGAAAAAATATTCTTCTACTGGAATTATCCAGGGAAGAAACAGGGGACTACGTTTGTATGGAAACAGGGCCCTTGTGTTACCTCTTAAGAAGTTTTGGAATCCTCAGAAGAGAAAAAGGCCGAGGTTCTTCCTTAACTTTTTATTTCTATACAACTAAGGTAGCAAGCAAGCATACGGCCCACCTGATGATAAGTGGTCACCGTAGCCTATGGACGCCTGCAATACCAGAGGCATCACTTGCGTGTTGCCGACCCTTTAGGAAAGGAAGTGGGAAGGATAAAAAGCGGTAAGGGGGAAAGAGGGACATTGGGCCTCCGGCACTCTCACTCACCAAACGAAACACAACAGAAGGAATATTGCTATTTCACGTCGATATGCTATGTCACTTCAGAGCAAATCGATCTATCTTAGATCCATTTGTATCATATTTCATGTTTAGTAGACCTCTCAACCAACCAAGAGAGAGTTTCAATAACCATATGGTCAGATAAAAGGCATACTTTACATTTTGATGATCCTATGATCCTGACAACGTGTATACGAAATTTTATAATGATCCGTCGAGTAGTTAAGGCTTGAAAGCGTAACAAACACACTCACATTCGCGTTTAAGTTACGAAGTAAGGATTAAAAGCACAATCGAAACATATGCAGAATATTTTCTCATTATTTATGAGAATATCAATGATTGTAACCATTTGTCAGGCTTATATTAATGTAACTATCAGAACGTAGCACTGGCTTCTAAGATACAGGTCCATACCTAGTTTAGAACTCAGGGTCTCCAGTTTGTTATGTATTCCTTAAGCCCTAAGTTTTGTACTTAGATTAAGTGTTTTTCTTATGAAGTAATAAACTTATTATTATTATTATTGTCGCAAGATGGCAATAAAATTTACGCCTAAACGAAAATAACAAAGTAACGGCAGTCATAAATATTTCAATACAAAAGAAATCCTCAATACATTCAACAGTATAAAACTAGTTGACCCGAGCAACTCCGTCTGCGTTACATAAGAACATTTTCCCCGTTTATGCAACATTTTTCATTGACACTACGCTCCTATTCCTATTGGTCGTAGCATAGTGGTGTTATATAGCTTATAGCCTTCCTCGATAAATGGGCTATCTAACACTTAGTATAAAATAGAACCTAGCAACTAACCTAAATGTAGCTTCAGTAAATTAGTAAACTCACTAACCTATATACTTTGACGTTCATAAGTGTTACTTTGTGACCTGAATGAATAAATTATTTTGGAGTTTGACTTTGAATTTTGCAATTCGTACCAAGATTGCCTGAGATTAGCGCGTTCAAGCAAACAAACAAACTCTTCAGCCTTATAATATTAGTATAGATTAAACAGATTTATACGGTGGTGAATAGCTGGCACTTGATACGATCACGATGCACTCGTAGACTCGTAGCTTATAGTTAATACGGCAGGTGGCGCCTCTGTGCTCGACGATCGTATGTGTGGGTTTCCCAATGTAACTCCTGCTCATTTAGTATTGCAGAGCTAAGTGAGGAACAAACGACTCGACGACGCGCAGACGAACGCGTTGGATGACGCCTGTAAAAACCTTTTCTTGAACTCGATTGCTTATTTTCATAATAATAATAATAATAAAAGCCCTGTTTCAACTGTCCCTTTACTGGGCACGCGCCTCTTCTCAGCATAAATCATCAGTCTTCTTCTTCTTTCTTTTCGTGTGGTTAGTGGCCAACAGTCCCGGTTGTTGTCAAGAGTTGTTCAAGCCGCCCGTAGGCCTCTGACATGGCTTAACGACTGCTGTCAATGTGACAACAACCGGGACCGACTTTTTACGTGCCCTCCGAAGCACGGAGACGCTCAGATGAAATACCACTAAGCGGTCACCCATCTATAGACTGACCGCACCCAACGTTGCTTAATCGTTTACCGATCAGTGAGTCCAACTGGCTATGAGCGCTTTAGTAATAGGAACTGTCTTACATTCAGTAGTGCAGTAGTGCCTACAGTAACATACTATCTGTCTGAGGTTTGTAGGCGTAATGTTGTGTATGACATATTTTACGAGTGATAAAACGGTCGCTTGACGATTATTGTCGACTCACTACTTTTAACATAAACTTGGCATAATCACTTTAGGTACATACGGCTACACATAAATTTAGACACCCTATATCTATATATTAATACGTGAAGCAAAAACTTTGTACCCCTTTTTACGAAAATTGCGCGGACGGAGGAGTATGAAATTTGGCACAGTTAAAGTTTATATGGAGAAGGAGGGGCGAAATATTTATATAAAATATGCATTAGAAATACATTAAATTAATGAAAAAACACTACACGCACACAACCATGCAATTGACACACATAGTCGAATCCTGTTTGTAGTATTTCGGCATTGTTCGGTTGATGTAATACTATTCTTCGTAACTATAGTTACATATATCAATATATAATTACGTATATTAGCATTATCTTACAGGCAAACTTTGGGCGGATTGGAATGATATTTAATATTTATATTATAATATATTTACGTATTTATATCAAACTATCAAACTTAAAAATTAAATCAATTATGGTCGAATTTCGACCATTAGGCGTCCGCTAGTACGCATACGGCATAACTACGCTACATACAAAATAGAAAATTTGTCGGGAAGGGACAGTGCATAGTGGTGTCGATGTAATGGTAAGGATGAAGCGTCGCGTCCCGTTCAGCGTGAGTGAGACAAAATAACAAAAATATAACGCACTCTCTCGCACGATTCGCAGCGTTCAACTTCTAATAGTTCAAAGTCCAAACAGTCTAGGTTGATGTGTCGCTGTGTGTACAACATCGAACGAAGGCATCTATTCTATTAAGGCCTGTTTAAACCTAAGCGGTATTCGCTACCGTCTGCTGTAGAGAAAACCGAGTGGGTATGCGGTAATATTACTGTTCAAACCAAAGCGGATTTCGCTATCCTTGTAGGTAGAGTTGATACTAAATAACTGAGTGAAACCCGCGCGGCAGACACTTTTACCAACAGCGGCAGCGAATACCGCTCAGGTCGCTCTAGCCGCGGAATTTGATATTACATACCTGAGCGAAACCCGCGCGGTATATACCTCTACCCACAGCAGCAGCGAATACCGTTCAGGTTTGAATACGCCTTTATTGTTCCGATTCTGGGTGTTCGAAGAATTCAGTTGTTTGAATGTTTGTAAAGTTCTTCGCGACAGTCGCGACACAGGCATTATTTCCTAGTGCAGGCGTTTTTAACCAAAACGTATTGAGGAGTCTGGACGTTGCAAAATCCATGTCCAAGCTTCACTAAAGAAGAATAGATGCAGCTACTAAATAAACATAACAATTGTTCGACTTCCTCATTGACTTGTGTGTGAACGGTTTGCCATACATATTCATATAGCATACATATGTAATGACTTGGTAATCTTAGTACGTAATCGTGCGACGGGTTTGGCGGAATGAAAAGGAGAGTCAGATCTTGGATCGCATATGCAATAGCCGTTCTTCTTTATACTGAAGAGCTTTGCTTTATTGGTGGAGTATGCACCATCTTTTTCGACTTTCGGCCAAGACCTTGACCTCCTTTTAAGACACTAGCTCTTGCTCGCAGCTTCCCTCACGTAAGGTAGGTAGGTCAGTTTTGTAAAAGTACTTTTTTTTAAAGAAAATATAGCCTTTGTTACTCGATGATAATATAGCTATCTAATGGTAAAATAATTTTTTAAATCTGTTAAGTAGTTTTTGAGTTAAATCATTATAAACAATCAAAAAATCAAATCTTTCCTCTTTATAATATTAGTACGTGTATAGATAATCTTCGTCTTTTCCTCTATTTGGTCTGTGAATGCCCTTCTGGGTCTGCCCCTTCCTCTCTTTCCTTCTACTTTTCCTTCTATGATGTTTTTTATAAAGTATGTCATGTCTTATAAGGTGGCAAAACATGTTTCCTATTCTGTTCTCAATTGTCGTCAAAATGTTGCGTTCTTCTTAGACTTTTATATTGATACTAGCTTTTGGCCGCGGCGTCGCTCGCGTTAGTTTAGAATTTGACAATCAATTCGGGTTGTACTCTGCTTGTAATAATATAATTCAATCATGATTCGAAAGACACGTGACGCCATCTATTATCATAAGAACGTTATTGTTGTTTTGCTCGGGAACGGTAATTTTTTTCGGGATGAAAGGTAGCCTATGTCTATTTCTGTACACCATGACAATGTATATGCAAAATTTCAGAATGATTGGTTCAGTGGTTTAGGCGTGAAAAGGTAACAAACAAACTCATTTTCGCTTTTATAATATTAGTTAGGATTATTTTTTTAATACATCTCCTGCACTACCCTTACCTGTGTCGTAGGGGACAAACCCTGAAATACGGATACAAAGTTCACCCAGACTCAGAACAACCATTGATAAATCACACAATTTTTGTCCTATGTGGGATTCGACCACATAACAGTCAGTGTAGCGGCAATGCCGAGACGACCACTTAAGCTGATCGCTATCCATGCAGTTATACTGCGTCATACTTTGAAGAAGAACATAGGACTACCACCCGGTAGTCCTATGTTCTTCTCTACGGTCTCGAATTTAATCCCATGGCAGACACCAGACCTCTATGAGTGATCGAAGATATGTGCGTATTAAATGGTTTAGTATCGCTCGCCTTAACGGTAAAGAAGAACATTAGACTACCACCTTACGGTCTCGAATTTAATCCCATGGCAGACACCAGAAACCTATGAGTGATCGAAGATATATGCGTATTAAATGGTTTAGTATCGCTCGCCTTAACGGTAAAAAAGAACATTGGACTACCACCCTACGGTCTCGAATTTAATCCCATGGCAGACACCAGACCTCTATGAGTGATCGAAGATATATGCGTATTAAATGGTTCAGTATCACTCGTCTTAACGGTAAAGAACATCTTTACGAGGAACACTGTTACATGTGTGTGAGATCTCGATAATGTTCCAAAAGCTTTATTGCTTTCTTTTTTAATCTTTACAAATAAATAAAATCGTAGTCTGTTTGTAAAGTCAAAACAACAGCTTTTTACTAAATGCATATGAAAATAGGTATATACGGTACCTACTCATATTAAAAATCAATTATTATAATTTGTTCAAGCTAATCTCAGAAACGGTCGAACTAATTTTGACGGAACTTTCACTAGCAGACAGCTGATGTTATAAGGAGTAACTTAGGCATCTTTTATTTTAGAATTCCACGCGGACGAATTCGCGGGTAACAGCTAGTGTTCGAATAAGATTACTAGCAATTGTGCGAAAAGGCATGATGCTTATAAGAAGAGTGGTTTCGCATAAATAGCCCAGAAATCTCCTTCAAAATTTCCTTGGATGTCGCAAGCATTAACTAAAAGATAATATGTTATTTCTGGTTTTCCTCGAAGTCAATTTTGAATCACTTGTGGGCAATTCCTGTGAGTCGTCTTCGTTTTGAATCCTGATAAAATCGAAGAGGATAATAAATGGATGGGCTACCACACAGTAGTAAAGTTGAAATTGGCTTGAGTCGCTTGCACTTCAATTGTTAAGGCAATGCATGCCACGTATCACCTTGACATCCGCCCTCACTATCAGTTTGCGTAGGTGTAAAAGAGATGTAGCGATTTGCGGTCTTTAGCTATAACAGCAAAGTATTTATACATACAAGATGGTGAAGATAAGATAAGATATGTCACGCTTGACCTTTTAGACGAACAAATATACAATTAGTACTTATTAATTAGAAATAATATTTTTAAAGATTATTTGAACTATAAGGGCCTTTTCATTGTCATGCGTGCGTCCGCATGCAGGCCAGGCACGCATGCGTGCTGCGCGCAACTTATCGTATCATACATGTTTTTATTGTCATGCGCGCAACACGCATGCGGCGCACGGGCGGCGGGGCGAAAAATATCTGCTCTGCGTGCGGCCCGGAACACGCATGCGTGCCTGGCCTGCATGCGGGCGCAAACACGCATGACAATGAAAAGGCCCTTAGTGTCATATATATGATGTGAGTAGCAATATACTAGTGGGAGACCGCTCGACCACAAAATAAATTACGTATTTATTTTGTGGCTCGACTGCCACATAGAGTCTCGAGTTTGATCCCAAGGACGCACATCTGACTTTACGAAGCTGTATGCGTATTAATTAGTTAAAAGTAAAGGAAAACATCGCGAAAGAATTTGCATGTCGAAGAGTCCTCCATAATGTTGTTGAAGATACGTGAAGTCTGACAACCGTGCACTGAGCCAGCGTGGTGGACTTCTAACGTTTCTCACATTGTGAAGGACTCGTGCCCAGCAGGGAGACAGTTTAAATACATGGCTAATCTTATCATTTATTATAGTATAGAGACGGACCAATTCAAGAAAAGAGCGTACTCCTTTTTAAAAGGCAACGCAATTGTAACTCCTCTGGTGTTGTGGGTGTCCATGGGTGGCGGTAATCGCTTACCATCAGGCGATCGGTCTACCCGTTTGGATCGTAATCTATAAAAAAAAATTGTGCACATATCTGATGGGATGTCAATCTGACACGACCGGAGAGAGATCAGGCGCAGGACCAATGGCTATACTTGGTTTCCGATACAACACCGGTAACTTCCCCAGACCTTATATGACTTTTCGAAATTATGTGCGTATTGATTAACAATTATCGCCTGCTCCGTGCCTCGGACAGCACGTTAAGCCGTCGGTCCCGGCTGCCATGAACATCTATGGCAGTTGTTATTGGGAAGTCAGTGCCGTCTAATATCCTGACACTGGTCTAGCCTTAGGGTATCGTTAGCCTTCGGGTTGCGGAGGTCAGGTGGCAGCCGCTCCGTGTAAAAACGGATAGCCAGTCAAATCCGGTTAGACTAGAAAGCCGACCCCAAGTGACTTGGGTATAATAAAGGCTAAGGAGAAGAGAAGTTCTCGAAGATAGGTATGAGAAGTTTGCCAACCCGCACTGTGCCAGCGTGGTAAACTATGGCCTTACCCTTTTCTCACTGAGAAGAGGCCCGTGCCCAGCAGTGGGCAAGGTTAATCCGGGCTGATATTATAAGTTTAAAGTCCTTAAAGTCGAACTCGAGACTATGTAGAAGTCACTTAATTCTTGCTGTAAAAAACTGCATTAAAATGTATAATGACCTGCAGGACAGTCGCAATCGCATCCATTAGCAAGACCAATAAGGCGTTATCAGGCGCGATCATTATTCTACACAGTGCGATCGTGCAACTGTTTGAATACGATAGCATTTGTATGCGTGCGCGCCATTGTTCCACGGATTGACACATGTCATTACATATTACACTGATTGATGTGATGAATGAACTGCCAATGAGTTGGCTGAAACAGTGTTAGAGGTCAATGTTCTATTGGTAATCTTTGATCTTTATAAATATAGTTTTTCTGTATATGTCTTGTGTGTGTATGCCACTGAACTCCTCCTAAACGGCTGGATCTAACACAATTAGATACTGTAGATGGCTCTGTGATAGTACTAGACCCTTACTAATATCTATACTAATATTATAAAGGTGAAGAGTTTGTTTGTTTGTTTGTTGAACGCGCTAATCTCAGTAACTACTGGTTCGATTTGAAAAATTATTTTAGTGTTGGATAGCCAATTTATCGA
This sequence comes from Catocala sponsa, assembly GCA_963564715.1. Lineage (NCBI taxonomy): Eukaryota > Metazoa > Arthropoda > Insecta > Lepidoptera > Erebidae > Catocala > Catocala sponsa. The sequence goes on along the minus strand of OY751348.1, from coordinate 20,111,708 downwards.
GGAAGGTAAGGCTGCACTCACTGATCGGTAAACGATTAGCGAGGTTAAGCAACGTTAGGTACGGTCAGTCTATAGATGGGTGACCGCTCTGTCGCGGTGAATGCTAGCGTGAATCCCGTGGCACCGACGCCGGTACCTGAGGAACGTCGTCAGGGGTTTAGTGGGTATGGGGCCGGCCTCTCTGGCTCGAGTCCCACACACCCGCGCCCTGCCCCGGCGCGGAAGGTGCGTAAAGGCATTCCCCTGACGTAAAAAAAAAAAAAAAAGTAGATGGGTGACCGCTTAGTGGTATTTCATCTGAGCGTCTTCGTGCTTTGGACAGCACATAAAACGTCGGTCCCGGTTGTTGTCAAATCGACAGCAGTCGTTAAGCCATGTCAGAGGCCTACGGGCGGCTTGAACAACTCTTGACAACAGGTTGGCCACTAACCACACGAAAAGAAAGAAAGAAAAAGAGGAATGCCATGGCTATATATCACGCTACGACCCACAGGGGCGTGCTTTAACGATACACGCGGGTGAAACCGCGGGAACATCTAGTGTATAATATTTGCCAACCCGCATTGAGCCAGTATGGTGTACTGTGACCTAATATAACTTCAAATGATAAGAGGCCCGGGTCATGCTGTGTTGCTGTTATGCTATTATTTTATGCAGTTATTTCAACTACTGCCTAGTAGGTATAGCATAGTAATTGTAGGTATAACCTCTGGTCGTGAGGTCTCCAAAATTCTTGAATTCTCGAAAATACTTATTGGAATTAGTGACACCGCATATCATCAACGAAAATTCTTGTATGAGAACAGCAATATCACCACATGAAAGGCTAAACTTTAAGATTTTTGTCAACTGGCAGAAGTTACAAGGTCTTTTTTGTCTTCTCCAGCCCCAGATCGAATCGATTTGTTAACTTTTGCCAATTCTTTACGATAAACACTTCTCATAGAATTAACTTTTTTTACAACTGTATCTTTGCTCGCGGTTGCAGTTTCAGTTTACATACACACCTAAATATACCCGAAGGTATAGTCGGAAATAAATTACATCTAAATTTCATTAGTGGTTTTTAATTTCCACATAATTAAGATGACTTCTTACTGTTACTGAGAATTTTAATTATTCATTTTATAATATTATAGTGTCTGCGGTTTCACCCGCGTTTATGATTACTGCACCGCCCTGTGAGTCGTAGCGTGATGTTATATAGCCTATAACATTCCTCGATAAATAAGCTATCTAACGAAAATAATTTTTCAATTCGAACCAGTAGTTCCTGAGATTAGCGCGTTCCAACAAACAAACAAACTCTTCAACTTTATAATATTAGTATAGATTAATTTTTACAGAAAAACCCAATAACACTTTGCCAAATCGAGGAATCGAATCTGAACTTGTCGATTGACTGCTAATATAAGTGCAACTACAAGACCAAAGAGGTAGCTAATGAACATACATGTTAAATGACAGCGAATGACAATCATTGTCAGAAATAGTGAATTAGAAAAAAAATGTATTTGAATGAATGAGGTGATCTTTGCAAAGCGTCCTTGTGAACTAATCGCAATTTTATTCACAAACACTTTTGTGGATTCTATAATTTTATTTATGATTTTTTTAATTCAAAGCGTTATTATCAAAACATTATTCTCTAAATTGCAATTTATTGCTCTGGTTGGACAATATGTATATTGATTTGAATTAATATTGATTAGGATACATAGTTTTGCTTTAGGAAGGATGTAGGATTTTTATAATTAATTAAGTTTGCTTTTGCCCGCAACTCCGTTTGTATGAGCTTAAGTTTTTAAGTGCTTTTTATACTATCCCTGGGGAATATTGAAAATGCCTGAATAATGTTGTTATAGTCTGTAATTACCTGGGTATATATCAAATTTGAAGTTTTTGGTACTTAATAATATATAACACTAGCTGTTACCTGCGACTTCGTCCGCGTAGATTTTAACTAAAAATTGTTTGTCTCTACGGAACCCTATTTATTTTCTAAAATCAAAGTAGCCTAAGTTACTCCTTATAACATCAGCTATCTGCCAGTGAAAGTCCCGTCAAAATCGGTTCAGCCGTTTCGGAGGTTAGCCGGAACAAACAGACAGACAGACAGACAAAAACTTTAAAATAGATGTTTTCGTATATGTACCTTATATACTTTCATATGCATTAGATAAAAAGCTGTTATTTTGACATTACAAACAGACACTTCAATTTTATTTATTTGTATAGATAATATTATGAAAAGGCAATTTTAAAGTAAAATCATATTTATTTCATACAGGGCTCCAATAGGAACTACAAAAAAAAGCCAGTTGGTACCTTATTTACATCATAAATTATACCTGTATGCTAAGTTTTAAGCTTTCTAGCCTAAAGGGTTTGCGCTGGGCATTGATGAGTAAGTGAGTCAGGATCTCTTTTTATAATAATATGTTTATTGATTATTATCTGCTTAACAACTGTAATATGTCTTGTTCTTTTCAATTAGCGTGAAGGAAAGATAAGAGTGGGCGGTAAATGAGTGGCCTCGACGCTTATAAGGTAATTGTGAACCGGCAGGCAGGAACTTGGAAGGGGAAGACTTAAGCGAATGTACTCTTAATAGGTCTAAAGCATTCTCAGAAATGGTAAAATTAAGAGTATGCTATTCCTACAGAAAACATGCATGGATTGAGTTAAGGTTTATTGTATGATTGCTGTACCCTATGGTATATGCCCATACGAATATACTTATACAAAATATTGAAATTAAACTACTTTATACGTATTATATCGAGTTAAAATCTTTCATTCGCGTAAACGTAAAACAATAAATAAAAAATATTTTCATGTGATAAAATTAAAATGTAGCAAATTCAGTATTGTCACAATTAATACATCTGTACTAATATTATAAAGAGGAACGTTTTGATTTTTTGTTAGTTTCTTTGTAAGGATTTAACTCAAAAACTAAATGATTTTTTTAATCATTAGAAAGATAAATCATCCCCTAGTTATATTCTATTTAGCATTAGCATTAATATAGGCTAAAAAAACACTGATACCAACATGTTTTTTTTACTTTGGTGAATGCGGTATCGCATACCCTTCCGCGGGGCCGGGCGGAGGGGTTATGTCGGATTCACCGGGGTAAAAGAGAGAGATGGTATAAGAAATAATGTACCTCCCGAAATACCTACCACAGTGTTCCTCAACAAAACCGCTATCGACGGGGCCGCGCGAATCACTTGCACATGCGGTCGCGACCCCGCCGCGCCGAGGTTTCGGGCCGCCGTATGAAACGGCAGGCCACTACACGAAGAGACCTACCCAATGAATAGCAATATAACCTAACTTAGGCTAGCAAACCTCAATTTACGCGAGTGAAGCCGCGGGCAAAAGCTCGTTTATTAAATACTTAAGTGACTTTTCATAGAGTGATATTATACAATTACGTAACACGAAGGACTTTTTCAAGAGCATAAGGTACTAAAATGGCTACACTTCAACTTAACACCCACTAGCACCAAATCATTAGTTTCCTACTGAATCACCATCAGTAATGACGCGGTGACGTGTAGCTGAATAACTGACTCATACAGTTTTTCTTGCATAAGCGTTACATTTATCCTTTCACGAACATTTGATACAACGGTAAACGGCTTACTAACAATACTAATTTAGACCATAAGTACATTCTGTTACTTTTTTTTACTTGTTTGAATGTTTCGACGTATACCTCTCCGCGGGGCGACGGAGAGGTTATGTCGAACTCACTGGGGAAAGATGGTGAGCGACATCCCGGTAATACCGACTAAACCTACCACGGTGTTCCTCGACATAACCGCAATCGGCGGTGCCGCGCGAATTGCTTTCACATGCAATCGCGACCCCGCAGCCCCGCCGAGATATCGCGGCCCGCCGTATGAAACGGCAGACCACTACACAAATATACCTGCCCTTTGGGCACCACTAATTTTATCCCTACTGTCCCCCTGAGAGGGAGAAGTACATTCTGTTACTAACCCATCACTAAACAACCTAAGGACTGTTCATGTACGTGTTCATGTCTGAAATAAAGATATTTTAGTTTTATTTATTGTTAAAACTTTAATTAAATTTATAGCAGCAACATTTATTTACAACAGCAGCGATAGCCTTTTGGGAAACCGTTGGACTGCCACGCAGAGGTCTCGAGTTCGATCTCAAGGCACGCATCGCTGACTTTTCGAAGTTATGTGCGTATTAAATAGTTAAATATCGCTTGCTTTAACGGTGAAGGAAAACATCGTGAGGAAACCTGCAAGTTCAAGAGATGATAATGTTTATAAAGATGTGTGAAGTCTGCCAACCAGCATTGGGCCAGCGTGGTGGACTATGACCTTACCCTTCTCATAATGAGAATTCAGTCAGTCAGTTTCAGCATTGGGACAGTTTAATACAGGGCTGATATTATTATTGAAATTCGGACTATACTCACAAACTAAGTACCTAGTTGGTAATACAGGCCACACATCGCATTTATGATAATATAGCAATTTTAATTCTGTTTTCTTCTTCTCTTTTTCTTATTTGATTAATTAATGTAATTAATTATTGTAATTTATTATTGACTAGATATTCCCGCGGTTTCACCCGCGTTTATCGTTACTGCGCCGCCTCCGTGGGTCGTAGCGTGATGTTATATAGCCTATAGCCTTCCTCGATAAATAGGCTATCCAACACTAAAAGATTTTTTCAAATCTAACCAGTAGTTCCTGAGATTAGCGCGTTCAAACAAACAAACAAACTCTTCAGCTTTATAATATTAGTATAGATTATCGTAATTTATTGACAATTATAATTGCTTATTATTATTACTTATTCTGGATAATCAATCATATAGTCGTGCATGTAATTTCACTTTAATTGTTATTATAAGAAAGAGACACCTGACATTGCAATAAAAATATGTAAGCCGCCAGGCAGATATTGGAGATTCGTATAATATTGTAATAGCTTAAAAAAATCCCCAAAATCACACAAATCGATAAGTTTGATGTTTGATGCAATTGACTTCTTTACGACGGTATTGTAAACTTCTACAAGATGCCAGGGTTTATAAGATAGGTTGTAACTGTGTGACCTTCACACAATGGTCAATGGTGGAAGTATGGGCACCCTTTTAACACCGAGGTGATATAAACCTGCAATGCACCGAGTGTTGTGATCTAAAAACAGCTGTTCTGAGTCTAGGTATTCATTGAGTCCGTTTTTTTAATGTTTGTAAAGTCTCCGCGACGCAGGAAGTATTCCTAGTACGGCACTTATTTTTCAAAGAAAGGTATAAAAAACATTTCTTTAAATGTACTTACTTAACAGAAACTTTGATTTCGAACCTTCGCACATCACAACAATTAATTTGATGATAGTTGGATGATTAAAACTCACTCATTATTTTTATCACGCTTTGAATTGTTATGTTTTATGTAATTGTCGGCCTCGATGGCGTAGTGGTTAGTGTAACCGACTACCATGCCTAAGGTCGCGGGTTCGATTCCCGCACAAGTCAAACATTTGTGTGCATGAACATGGAAGTTTTTCTTGGTCTGGGTGTTTCTATGTATAATATTATGTGTGTATTTACAAAAAAATAAAATATATGTACCTATGTTTATCCATTGCCTAGTACCCATAGTACAAGCTCTGCTTAGTTTGGGCTAGATGGTATTGTGTGTATGTGATAGAATATTATTATATTATTATTATATTAATGTATCTCGGTCGGGCGTCAGAAGTTCGAAGGAGGGGAGGGAACGGACAAGACGACAAGACGGTAACGTAGTTTCGCTGAGACGCGATATTGCATGACACAAGCTTATTAATTCAGTGACATCATTAATTTACTCGAAACGTTCGATTGCATGTCCTATTCACTGCTACACACATTTAAATAATAGGCCAGTAAACACATGCCAATTAATCGAAGTAAAAACTGCATTTAAGAAGTATCCAATAACCAAAATAAACAAATTTGTGCAGCCGCCGTAACCTTGACACTAGACTTGCAGACATGTCACGATTTAATAATTAAAAGTATTAATTTTGATACCCACCTTACAAGGTCATTGCATTTAGCTAGTTAAATATCCATTTGAATACCTACTTTATTTGTAGAAAGTGAGAGTTTATAATTGCTTGCGTTGTGCTTGAGAGAATGACACATGTGACATTATTGACAGGTCGACGTGGCCTTGCAACGGCGGGTTAAGCCTGCGGTCAGCTGTCGTCAGTAGTCGGTACCTAGTTCGGACAAGAAGGTCGGATTATATAATAATTTATAAAGCCTTATGTTGTATTATACATCTATTCTTAGATCTGACCTTATAAAAGATATCGTACCTGTGTAAGTATATTATGTATAACAGAAAAGTATTGGTAGTTATTTTTCTGGACGACTACACACAGCAGCTCATACAACAAAAATATTATAAAATTGATTAGTATTGTTAATAAACATTTGCTGATTGAAAAGAGTGGCCATGAGTTGCTTGCATGAAAGCTCTACTCTTTGAACAGGCTCTTTTCAATGCTGTATTTTTATTTCATACCATTTAGTTATTTTTATATTAGTTGACTGACGTGTCCGAGAATTGTTTACATATTTTTATGGAAATAAAGATTATTGATTTTGAAAAGAAATATCTATCTCTAACAGACTAATGGAGCACCCTTGGAAGTTTGCGACATACTAGAGAAGTTTGGAGAGCAGGATGCGATAGTATGTTCATGTTAAAATATGACCACTTGATTACGTTGGTAACCAGGTGCTGCGATTGTTCTACCCCGAAACAAAATCTTGAAGAAGGCCAAAGATCACGTAAACAGATGGCCTGCACAGAGGTACATATATAAGCCTCGCTAGTGTATAGTCAAAGACAAAGTCAAAGTCAAAAATCATTTATTCATTTAGGTCACAAAGTAACACTTATGAACGTCAAAGTATATAGGTTAGTGAGTTTACTAAGTTACTGAAGCTACATTTAGGTTAGTTGCTAGGTTCAGGCAAAGGGTAGAGCCTATGAGAAGAAACCTGCAAGAAACTCACGGCCACTCTTTTAAATCGCCAGTTAAATATAATTTCAGTATTTTACAACTCAGATTAACAAGGTGTTACAGCCATTATGCCATATACTACTGACTATAAAAAACTAAAGATAATAACAATAATAACTTAATAATATTATAGAGAGGAAATAATTTGAGCTAAGATATATTATTTAATATAAATCTAAAATAGACAGTAAGATGGCATGATGGCGCATACACTTACACTTTGTGACTATGCAAAGGCTTAAATTGACTTATAAGTAATACAGATCTTTGAATCCTGTATGCAACAAGCAACTAGCTCCATGAGTTTTTGTCATTTAAGTAGTCGTTGACTGAATAATAACCCTTCCGAATAAGTTGTTTTTTAACGGCGTTTTTAAATTTAAACAATGGTAAATTAATTATAGTAATAGGTAATTTATTAAAAAAACGTATACCGAGTCCCGCAAATGTATTGTGAACTTTATGTAAACGATGATATGGGCCTACTAACTTATGCTTATTTCTAGTGTTTACGTTATGGATATCACTATTCTTATTATATAAGTAAATGTTATGTTTAATAAACATAATGTTAGCAAATATATATTGCGACGCAACAGTAAGTATGCCAATTTCTTTAAATCGATCTTTCAGGGAAACTCGTGGTCCTAAATTATAAATGCTACGTACTGCACGCTTTTGAAGAATAAAAATTGTCTCAATATCAGCTGCCTTGCCCCACAATAATATACCGTAGGACATGACACTATGAAAGTAACTGAAATATACTAGTCTTGCAGTATCTATATCAGTAAGCTGTCTTACTTTCCGAATTGCGTATGCGGCTGAGCTAAGTTTCCCTACAAGACACGATATTTGAGCGCCCCACTGAACTTTATGATCTAAAGTTAATCCTAAAAAGACTGTTGATTGAACTAAAGTAATAATTTCATCATTTAAAATTATATTCACGTTAGGACTCTTTACGTTTGGCAATGTAAACTTGATACATTTAGTTTTTGTAGAGTTAAGTAGTAAATTATTCGCCGTAAACCAGTCCAGGACTTCCGCGAGTGAATCATTAACAGCACGTAAATTTGGTGCTTTTCGGTCTACCTTAAAAATAAGGGATGTGTCATCCGCGAATAAAACAATGTCACACAAATGCTGAACAAAGAACGGCAAATCATTTACGTACACTAAAAACAGAAAGGGTCCCAAAATCGAGCCCTGTGGCACGCCCATTGTGACTGGTAATCCAGAAGATCTACTTCCGTTGATATCAACGTGTTGTAGTCTATCGCTTAGGTAGGAATCAACTAGGTCAAGTGCAGTATCTCGGATGCCATAATGCCTGAGTTTTCGCAACAGCGTTTGATGGTCAACGCAGTCAAAGGCTTTAGAGAGATCACAGAATACGCCAATGACATCATGCGAATTCTCCCAGGCACTGAATATATGTTTTAAAAGCGTAACACCCGCATCTATCGTAGAACGGCCCTTCCTAAAACCATATTGATCTGCATGAAATAAATTGTTTACACTGAAGTGGCTCTCTAATTGCTGTAATATAATCTTCTCAAATATTTTACTAATAGCAGGTAATATTGAAATCGGCCTAAAATTACTGGGGTCACTTTTGCAACCATTTTTAAATAAAGGTATTATTTTACTACATTTCATTAAGTTTGGAAAAATGCCCACATCAATGCATCCGTTGAATATTGCGGCTAGGTGTGGCGCTATATTAACAATAATACTTTCAACTAATTTTACCGAAATACCCCAGAAGTCAGCTGATTTTTTTGAATTAAGCGACTTAAATACTTTAATTATATCATACGGATGTACACGCTCAAAACTAAATAGTATCTTGCACTCTTCCACGTTGCACCTAACTAAGTATTCTGCTCGAGCTGGGCAAGACCTAAGGGTACTAGTTATGTTTAAAGGTATTTTTGCGAAGTAGTTATTGAATGTATCGGCTACTTCCAAATTATTTGAAATTACGCTATTATTTATATTCAGTTCAAATTTATTATCACGCACCTTGCTGCGACCTGTTTCATTGTTAATAATGTTCCATGTAGTTTTAATTTTATTATTAGATTTTTGAATTTTAGTTTTTAGGTAAAGGGACTTGGCAGTGGCACAAGTCTTTTTAAATAATTTTGAATAATTTTTAACATATTGAATAAAATTTGGATCGAAATTGTATTGTTTCATACCATATAATTCATATAGCTTTGCTCTACTTTTATATATCCCAGATGTTGCCCAGTCACAAAACTTAATCCTATTATTCTGACTAAAGGTCTTACATTTAAAAATATTATTATATTCTAAAGTAATTATGTTAAGTAAAGACTCATATAGTTCGTCTGGATTATCCAGAGAAAGGTCCATATTGACAACTTTGAGACTTATGTTATCATTAAATTCCTTTAAGCGATTAGATGTCATCGGTCTACATGTGACCTTATTCTCTTTATGAATTGTACTCACAGGAAATACTACCTTTTGCCCACAGTGGTCAGATGTAAGTTCACTCAATATGGCCCTATTTAGAAATTGGCAGTCGCAAAATACATTATCTAAGCAGGTAGCAGAATGTGAAGTGATCCTAGTGGGTTCAGAAAATAAATGCTGTAAATTAAATGATCTAAATAAACTAATAAGTCTTAAAGAGACAGCTGACTGCTCAAGTAAATTAACATTAAAATCACCACACACTACTATATGCCTATTACTAGAACTCAAGCGTTTTAAAACATCCTCTATTACGGTTTCAAATACACTAAAATCACTTTGCGGTGGTCGGTATACACAAACTATGACATGTTGCTCTAATTCCACACAGGATAGTTCAACAGTGCGCTCGATAGAAAGATTTACTATATCTTTACGTTCTTTACATTTTAGATTGTTACATACATATATTAGAGAGCCACCATGTATAGAATTCTTTCTTACAAACGCACTTACAATTGAATAATATTCGTTATTAAATATTAATTGATTAGTTCTTAACCAATGTTCTGTTATGCAACATATTTGAATATTATGTTGTTTAAAAAATAAATCTAATTCTAACTCCTTGCCGGATAGACCCTGAATATTCTGATGAATTAGTCTAATACTGTGTGTATGCCTATCCTTTGTCTCATCTAACAGTTTAAACTACTAGAAGTGTCAATATTTGAATTTGTAGTAGAAATACTACTATGTCCTAAAACCTTAATTACCCTACTGGTACCTGAGTCGCTACATATTATATTAAATGCTAATAATTTAGCAAGTTGCTTTTTATAAAAAGAAGATAGATACATTGTATCTTTAGTCAATAAAAATTTACTAATAAACTTATTAGTGTCAAAAAATAAACTATAATTGTTGTAACATGTACTGTTATAAAAAAGTAAATTAAGTTTTTCAATATTCCTATTTTGTTCATTTGTTAGTACATAGGAATATGGTAATGCACAAAGAATAAAGTTACACCCTACTTTATAATGTAATGATTCTATTACCTCTGTCAAATGGATTGCCTCTTTTTTAGTGACAGATAAGCTGTCACCATAAAGAAATATTACTGTTGATTCTGCATTTAATTTTGTAGTTTTTAACTTATCAATTATAGAACCTAACCTAGCCCCAGGGGAACAAATATTTATGCAAGGCGTCTCTGTATGAGAATTAATTAGTCCACTAAAACCTACTCCTATTTGGTCAGAAAACATGAATATATTTTTGTTAATGTTATTCATCAAAGAAGTAGAAGACACAGCCATATTTTCATGATCAGAAAAGGAGGTGGTACCACTGTTTACTGAATCCAAATCACAAACAGCTGACAGGTTATTATAAGGTGTAGCCTGTAAGCACTTACCGCAAAGACTGTTATTAGTTAGTGAGAGAACATGTTCCATGTTCTCCCTACCAACTCTGGCAATTTCCTCATACTTCAAAATATATTCGGATGTTTCTTTATGGTGATTAAGGCTCATTCTTGTAAGTTGTTCTTCTAAGTTGTTAATTTGATGATTTAATTCGGCTGTATGTGCTTCATACTGTAACCTACTGGCAACTACTTGATCATTGCTTTTTTCTAAATTTATTAATAAAGCATCATGCTCCTTCACCAATTCACTGTTATGCTGTGTCACCTTCCTAACCTTGTTTAACTTATTAAGATTAATATTTAACTTTTTAATTAATTTATTTAACTTAAAGTATTTTCTCAATTTCCTAGTACTTTTAATAAATACATTACTAAGTTTATTTTTATTACTATCCAATATACTAGTTTTGTCCCCCAGGAGTTCTGAGTAGAGGTTCTGAGTATAAGTAGATTAGGTAAGGTTATGTTATAAACAGTACTGTTCTTAAATAAAATTTAGCCTTCGTTACTCGGCGATAATACAGCTTTCTAATGGGGAATCAATTTAAAAATCGGTTGTGTAATTTTTGAGTTAAATCCTTACAAACAAACAACATATCAAATCTTTCTTCTTTATAATATTAGTGTAGATTAGCTTACATATATACATATGTTACTCTATGTGATTTTATTCGTAGGCATATCACTAGCTAAAGCATTAGTTAGTTTAAGTTAACTAGTAGGCGATTAGTTATTACACGACTAGCCTAGTGGGACGTACCGGTACAGTCAACAACAAAATACGTATCTGATTTTGCGGATGGCCGTAGTGGTTTAAAATACTGAAATTATAATTTGATGGTGATTTAAAAGAGTGGCCTTGAGTTTCTTGCAGGTATCTTCTCATAGGCTCAACCTTTTGCCTGAACCTATTTTTTTGTTTTTTATTGTGCTCGTCAAAATGACCACACTCCACCTGATAGTAAGCAGTCGTGTGGTCTAAGAGCAGTGGCCTCCACACCGCCCTCATAGTAGCCGAGGCGATGTTGAGGTCTCTACTTTGACGGACCCAGGACCCAGGATTGAAGGAAGAAGGAAACACGTGCCACCTTGCAACTAACATAAATGTAAATACAGTAAATGTAACAAACTCACTACAGGGGTTATGAATCATAAGTGTTACTTTGTGACCTAAGTGAATGAATGATTTTTGACTTTGACTTGAAATGTTTGTTTTGCTACTCCCACACGGTTCGTTCCCCACACGGAACAAACATTTATATAAATCACAAATAGTTGTTCTGATTCTGGGTGAACTTTGTGTCCGTTTGAAAGTTTTTAATTTACCCTGTGACACAACATTTATTTCTAGTGTAGGAGATGTCTTGTAAAATAAAAGTTTGTTTGTCACGCTTTCACGCCTTACCACGCATACATGTTGTCACTGTTGTCAACGCATGGACAAAAAAGGCCATAGAGTACTTTTCATCCCGTAAAATGTGCTATTTTCGAAGGATAGAAGTTAATTAATAAAATCTACATTTAATGCGAATGAAGCCGCGGGAACAATCTAGTAAGATATATTTTAGCTTGATATGCGTTCCCGTGGCATTTAGGCAGGCAAAGTCGCGAGCTGAACCTAATACTATCCTACTAATATTATAAACTAGATGTTCCCACGGTTTCACCCGCGTTTAACGTTACTGCGCCGCCGCAAAAGAAAAATTATTTTAGTGTTAGATAGCCTATTTATCGAGGAACGCTATAGGCTATATAACATCACGTTACGACCTAAGTGGGCGGCGCAGTAACGATAAACGCGGATGAAACCGAGGGAACATCTAGTAAATTATAAATGTGAAAGTTTGTGAGGATGGATGGATGTTTGTTACTCTTTCACGCAGAAACTACTGAACCGATTGCGATGAAACTTGGTATGTAGATAGCTGGAAACCTGTATTAACCTGGATTTCCACGGTATCCGGACTTACGCGGGTGGAACCGCGGGTCGCCGCTAGTTCGTAATAAAACCGCATGTAAAATGTTGTATGAGCACGCGCTGTTGCTGACTGTACTTGCTAAATATTGGGTATTGCGTTTATTTCATAATTATATTGATTTTATTCGTTTCGTGTGGAGGCGTGGCGACGTCGGTTGAGCAAAAATATAGTTTTAGTGGAACACAGAAGTGACAATATCACATTACACAACCATTCTGTTGACTTAAATGCGAATTTCACGCGTGTTACGTCGTGAACAGGTAGGTAGAAACGATGACCATATTTTCAGAGTATAAACACTAGCGCAGGTGCTGAATGAGGAATAAGATTTAATATATTTTTTTATTCCACATTCGGCACCAAGCAAAAATACATATTGGTGCTGAAAGTGGAATAGCTTAGGTGCCGAAACCATAGGTGCCGAAGGAATTGGTGCCGAAAGCGGAATACTCACATATTTTGCCAGGACTTCTACGACCTTGCACTCGGAACTCACTGTCGTTTCGCGTAGTTGTAAAAGAGATGCAACGACCAGCGACAATTAGTTTTTTTTCTAAAAGTACATGTCCTGCACTAGTACTAAATCCTGTGTCGCGGGGGACTTTACAAACATTCAAACAACGGACAGAAAGAACTCACAGACTCAGGAACAATCGTCTGTGGATCACACAAATGTTTGCCCCGTGTGGGATGCGAACCCATAACACTCGGCATAGCAACAGTGGCAAGCGACCGATTAAACCACTACGCCATCCGTGCAGTACATTGGCAGTATAATGTCTTGAAATTAAGAACTTTTAGAAAATATTATTTTGCTTTGATCTTTATGTTTATGCATAGCTATTGCTGACGTCATCGTATGTACAATTTAGCATCTGTTGTTAAGCTAATGACTACTAACTGCCTTTCTTAGATCTTATCTTAGCTTATGTGGGGGCCAGTCAGTGCAGACCGGCGACACTTCGACCCGGTGGGATCTTTTGTGTCGACACTCTCCCAATAACGACTGCCATAGATGTTCATGGCAGCCGGGACCGACGGCTTAACGTGCTTTCCGACGCACGGAGCAGGCGATAATTGTCAATCAATACGCACATAATTTCGAAAAGTCATATAACTTCCGAAAGTCAGAGATGCACGACGTGGGTTCGAACCCGAGACCCTCTGCATTGCAGTCTGTTGGTCTCCCCACTGAGCTATCGCTGCTTCTTAGATCTTAAAACACACAAGAAATCACGTCACAAAATTCTTATATAAAAATATTAATAGCAAACAAGTCATGTTTTGGAGAAACTGAGGACAAAACGGACATATACTTTTTGCTTGAGCATAACATCACGTATTTTATGTAATTGAAGTTTGGAGACATTGTCATGGCCACCGTCTTACAAAAGAGTGCACAAAAACTATGTAAGTAATATTAACTATGGTTTTGGGACACACTACGGCCTTGTATACTACGCAAGTATCTCGCGCGAGCTACATACATGCGCAAGTCATTCGCGCCGATTGCATGCGCAAGGCACTTGCGCAGACTAAAAGGGTAAATTACTCGTGCGGTCTAAATGCGCAAGACATTCGCGTGGGCTAGAAGGCAAGCTAAGCTTGGAAAGTACTAGCCTCTTATATACCACCGGGTAATACTGTCACAGCCCTAAATGCCGTCCTTTTAGACTGGAGGTTCCCAGACTTGTTTTATAGACCACTTTTAAAAGTTAGCTGGTTCCGGTGGACCCCTCCTGCAGCGAAACAAGTTCATGCAAGTCAAAAATTTGATAAAACGTCTGTGGGCAGACCTTTTTTTTAGAAATTCTCGTAACTGAACCTGCCACGGTAGGCGGGCTAACCTTTCTATTTTTTTAGTAACCCTCTACCTAAAAATCGAAAAACCACTGTACTGAATATGGAATATGCAAGTTTTTACAAGTAACAGTCGCCGAGCTTGTCGAACAATCGGTTAAGTCAAGCCAACATTTTAGTTCTTCACTATCGAAAGCATATAAATTTTCGTGGAAAAATGGGTGTGCACAATTTGTAAGCGGCGGGGTTACGAATTGTGCACCCCCATTTTTTTGTCATGCCAACGGTCTCCGTTGGCATGACAAAAAAATGGGGGTGCTCGTCGAGTCTCCCGTGGACCCCTGGGGGTCCACCTGGACCACTTTGGAAACTAATGTTTTAGATAAATAAAACGAAACTATATCTTAAAAATGTTTCGTAAGCAAGCTGTAGTTTATTATATTCAAAAACAAACTGCGATAAAACCAGTTAAAGTATTTATTTTTAAAGGAGTTATTTATTAAAAATTCTCACACATATTTCACGTCCATTTCCTCACTGATAGGACGGCTAACAGCAATTAAATAAGTAATTTGCATGGCGCAATGTGTACACTGCTTGTGTCGCGAACGAACCTTGGCAAATGCCACATTCACCTACTGATATCATTTAAATTAAACAAAATATCTAGCGTTAATACTTTTGTCACGTTAGCGTGGTAAAACGACATATTATGTCGCGTGCAGCTGTCTAAATAAAGCACTATGATTGGTGGTTGACATCTCACGTAACTTCGGACAACCAATAGCAACGAGCTAATCACAATTTGACAGTTAAATTATTAGTAAGGGAAAAGCTATACTAATATTATCTGAAGAGTTTGTTTGTTTGAACGCGCTAATCTCAGGAACTACTGGTTCGAATTGAAAAATTATTTTAGTGTTGGATAGCCTATTTATCAAGGAAGGCTATAGGCTATATAACATCATGCTACGACTCACGGGAGCGGCGCAGCAACTTTAAACGCGGGTGAAACCGCGTGCACACCTAGTCATAGATAAAGGTTCTTACATTTTGTATCACTTTGTATAAAGTATAAAGTAGTTTAATTTCGACGTTGTATATGTTAAAATACGTCTGCCGCACAAAAAATATATCGTGTGTCGCCGGCGACTTTACAAACATTCAAAGAACACACTGACTTATGACCACTTCTTATAATCCTATGATTTTCTCTTATGTACGCATAGGTATGCAAAGTTTAATATAGTTTAATGCATAAATAATATGCGTCAAATTAATATTTAAACGTTGAAACGTAATTATGAATTGATTACATCGACTTGGAACTTTGCCGGCATTGTGTCAAGTTATGATTTATATCTTGAATGTTATTTTTTTTTTATTAGCAAATAATTTGATAGACATAATAACTAGTCAAATATCTTTAATCTAGCCGATTTGGATAACATTGATCAATGTCAGTAGTTTGGTCATTAATGTAAAAAAATTAACCCCTGGTGCAAATTGACTCGACGTTGAAAATAGAAAAAGTAGTAATTATGTAACTTGTCTATCCACTATCGGATGATTTTAAATGATATAGCTTAGTTTCTTCAACGTTCTTTAGTAGGCGTCGGCTGCATTAAGACGCTGACGCGACTTGAAAGAAGCGCAGTAAAATAACTATTGGTTTGTACATAAATCAATAAGGCGATAAAAAAAAATAACTTAAAAAGTCCGGATCTAATCGGCTCCTCGCTTCCAATTATTAAAACTATTGATTTGTACATAAATCAATTAGGCGATAAAAAACAATTAAAAGAGGTAGAACCTAATCGTTTCCTCGCCTCGATCTTGCTAAAACTGAAGCAGCCAAGCTGGCGATAGCAGCCAAACAAACCCTAAGATCGAATTTTCGTTATTAAGAGGCTCAACATCTGCGCAGGACATAATATACTGCAAAAGTGTGTGGCGCAAAACAAGAGCACTATCTATTCTCTTAATTTCATAGGCCGATGGGACGGTAATTCAACACTATCCGAGAGAGAGATCAAAGGCACGGGGGTACCTATGCAACACATCGGGCTGCTCTTAAGGATTTCTTGACAAAAAAGTTTACTGTTTCTGTTCGATTCGAATTCGAGATCTCACTGCATACAGCATCAACAGCCAAACAACCATATCTAGTAAGAATAGTTTACAGTCCCTTAAAATACGCGCTGAATTATTCACCGAGATGAATTTTCTACCAGCATCAATAAAGTAATTGTAAATACTCTAAGACCGCCTTAAGGAAAAACCAAAGCTCTCTTCAAACTCTTAGGCGCAGGCAATATGCAGTCGAAAATGCCTTGCTTATCTATTTCGCAAAACTTCGTCAATGTCTAGATGATGCAAAATATTTTCAAGCCTAAATCACCAAAGAATCTATGGTCTAGTATAACAATACGATATAACTTGAATTTGACTCCGAAACTGGATCCGTTATTTCAAATATTGACCAGTCAGAAGACATCTTTTAAACAATTATAGAATGCTATCTCGCTTATGATCGTAAATCGCGTCGCTTTTCAATGTAGTGTCTACCTAAGTCACGGTACAGGATTCTCTTTTGTTATGCTAATCGTAATGATTATTGTTACGGTATGACCTTGGCTCTCTTTGAATAATTATAGCTGTTTAACAAAGATGTTCATGTTTGTTTTAGATAGTGAATGATGGTTGGAAACTCGGACACGTCTTGTGAGTTACTGCGCGCCTAGTACTTAGACAAGTGTATGCAGACTATTTGCATGGCGCATGCATATATCGTCTAAATGCTAAGTAGAGGTGTACAATACTCATACAAGACAAAGATATGTATGTATATTTGGATCCCACGTCATAGGAGATCAAACTATTTCGTTACCAATGTAATATTGATTTTGTAAAAAGCTGGAGCTAGTAGGTACTTTGAGAAAACCTGCTTGCATCTTTATGCAATGCAAAATAATATTTATTATAAAACACAGTCGTAATCAGATATTCAGGGTTTCCAGGGTTACGCTGCCATCATAAATTAGCAAAAGCAATTGTAAGTAGGGCTTGAATCTGTAAATTTAACTATTAAGCTATACCTCAGATAAGCGCGTTGGTTATTACTAATGTTACTTGGTTATCGTAACCTATGGAAAACATAACTCACCAAGGATATCACGAATTATTGCCTCTGCAAAATGGACCTCACTTTGCTACCAGTACTAAGGATATATGATAGCAAAATAAATGCTGCAGAAATGAGAGCGTTGAGAAGCATATGTGGTGTGACTCTGAAAGATTTAATAAGGAATAGTGTGATCAGAGGGAGATGCGGCATGAAAGTGGATATAGTGACAAGAATAGAAAAGGGTATGTTAAGCTGGTTTGGACATGTAGAAAGAATGGACTAGGAAAAACTGACTAAGAAAGTTTATAAGGCTAGTGTGAATGGAACAGTCGCAAGAGGAAAACCTAGGCGAACGTTTCTCGATCAGATCGGAGGCGTTCTGGGCAAAGGCCTGATTAAGAGCTCCTTGAACCGACGGGCGTGTATGAGGAATGTGATGAAAATGAATGAAGCCAGAGAAGTGTGTCAGGATCGTAGCAAATGGAAATCCGTAGTATCTGCCTACCCCTCTGGGAAACAGGCGTGAATCTATGTATGTACTAAGGATATGCTAATAGGGGCACCTATTGACAGCACCTCGAATCTTTTAGAAAGTAGTCTCTCTTATAGTTCGTAATGCAGAAACATAACATAAGCTTAGTAAAAATAGTTGTAAAATTTTCTGTAATGTGAAACACTTCAATAGGATTGCTTACCCGGATATCCTCGAGAATCTATGTTTTACCTCGCAAACAACCAACTTGCTTTTTATATGGCTTATGTTTAACTTATCACCAGATATAGTAAAATATAACAGTCAAAAATAGTAAATGTTCACCAAAATTAAAACCGCATTTTAATACCAAAAATATTAATTGCACGGCAAACAGATCAAAATAAGTCGACGGAGCCTCGCTTCGCGGGGCTCCTATTTCTGGGTGGGTTTAAGAAGGAACCTAACATAACCTAACCCTTCCGAGACGGAATGCACTGATTTGAGGCGTATAGGTGCTCGTTATGAATATTTTAGTAAGCATATTTTGGTGTGCAATTACTATTTTTGGTGGTCATTATATTTAATCCCTTTTTATATTTACGTAAATATATATCTAAGCTTTTTCTCGTCTACAAAACTTGTATTTTTGGTCGGATACAGCACGCTAGTTTTTCAATACATAACAGATATTATTTAGAGCGAATTCACAAGGTCGTCTTGGCGTTCACTTTTAAAAGCAGTCTCGTTGGCTCTATTACTGAATGTTGTATTTACTCGCTCTTTTAATAAACATATCAGATAAGTATAGTAACATATAATGATAGATTTACGTAAGGCAGGACTCGGTTTGCCAAAATAAAAATAAAATATCTAATTGATAATATATTAGTATTTATAACAGGTCATGTCATCATTCATTCTAAATTAAAAAAAAACGGCCAAGTGCGATTCGGACTCGCGCACGAAGGGTTCCGTACCATTATCTATAAAAACGGCAAAAAAAAACACGTTTGTTGTATGGGAGCCCCCTTAAATATTTATTGTATTCTCTTTTTTAGTATTTTTTGTTATAGCGGCAACAGAAATACATCATCTGTGAAAATTTCAACTGTCTAACTATCACGGTTCATGAGATACAGCCTGGTGACAGACGGACAGCGGAGTCTTAGTAATAGGGTCTCGTTTTACCCTTTGGAACCCTAAAAACCAATTGTTAAAAAATTCTATATCTCTTGGTCCCGTAGTATAAGTTTATGTTTGCGCTAATGGGATCCTGGGTTTAATTGCTGAGTCGGGCAGCGTTATCAGGTTTTTATGTAAGGAAATTAGCAGCAACAAGTCTGGCAACGTACTCGTTACGGAATAAACTTGGAACTTAAAAATATAGCTGGAAGTAAAATATTTATAAATAGGTGCTAGAAGTTATTTTAATGTCTAGTAGAAATGTGATCAACCAATGGGCCAAACTTCTGAACAACCCAGAAACGATTAAGGAAGTACTGCGCAATATCGGATCCCTACTATCTTTCTGGACGGAGCTGACCGAACAACTCTTCGCGTCGGTTACTTAGCACAATGGCTCAGTTGTAAGGATGACATATGAGTTTAGCAATCTATATGCCTAACATAATTATATCACTAATAATTATGTTTCACTAAATGATTTATCAAGGAACTTTTTGTACCTTCAAAACTGCAATTAAGGAAAATTAATTTGCATAAATTACAATTCATACGTATTATAAGTAATGTAAAAAAGAATGTAATTAATATACACTTTGCTAAGTTATTATCGTAATGGATTTAGCATTTAAGTAGGAAGTATGAGAAGGACAACTTGATCTCGTTTCGATGTCGAGTTAAAAGGCTAAAGGCTATAATCTCAGGAACTAGGTACTGGTTCGATTTGAAAAATTATTTTAGTGTTCGATAGCCTATTTATCGAGGAAGGCTATAGGCTATACAACATCACGCTACGAACCACGGGGGCGGCGCAGTAACGATAAACGCGGGTGAAACCGCGGGAACACCTAGTCAAATACATTTGTGTATTCTCTCTATCATTAAAAAATTGTGAGCTGTCACGGGACACCTGGCGTATGTGAAACATCGAAATTATTTTGTACAAGTAATATGCATAAAATAACAGATTACGACAGGAACTAATATGGCATAATGTAAAATACTATCATATAGCGTGTCGACGCGTCGCCACGCCAGCAATCGGTTTTACGTGCGGCTATAGATGTTTCACATCAAAAATCCGTATTGGCGAAACAAAAGTGAATGCGACTGCTGTATATGACGTGTCGGGTTCAATTCCCGGTTCGAATTGAAATTGTTAATAGCAGCAGCATTGAGTCTGGACTACTCTGGACGCTGTGCCTAGTACGGCTAGGCTCGCTCATCACATAGGACCTAAAAGTAGCTTGAGAAATGTAGCTGTGGGACATCACTGCCTATCCTTCGGTAATATAGACGTGAGATTTTGTGTGATATTATTGGGGTTTATTTTAAATCCGATATTTTATTTTAAATCCTAATCCTATATCCTATTTTTAAGCGATTCCATCCTACACTTTACCTGAAAATGTAGTTGATTTTCAATGTCACCGTGGACTAAAGTGGAATTCGTCTCAATGCCTTCCAATTTCGTATTTCAAAGTCCCCAAAACGTTTTATTGAATTATTACTGGTGTTATTATTTTCGGTAACTGGTTATGATTACTGCTCAGTTCCGTTGCCCGTAGCGTGATATTATATAACCGATGTCACTTCTGGATAACAAAACTTTCAAATGGCGCAAGAATTTAAAAATCAGTTTAGTTGTTTTCGAGTTTATTCATTACAAGCAAAAATACAAACATACAAATTTTCTTCATTAGTATAGAAACATTTTTGCGGAAGTATCATAAGGTCTTGCTGTGAGTGGCTCTTGGGTTTAAGTAATTTGACCAAGAAACGCAATAACACTGCCTGATCTGGCAATCAAACCCGAGACCACAGCAATCGCTTTTACCATTAAATCTTGCATATTCACATAGAAATTGTGCCATCGGCCTTAAGGTCCATGGCCGCTAATACTGGCCACATCTATACTAATATTATAAAGCTGAAGAGTTTGTTTGTTTGAACGCGCTAATCTCAGGAACCACTGGTTCGATTTGAAAAATTATTTTAGTGTTGGATAGCCTATTTATCGAGGAAGGTAAGGCTGCACTCACTGATCGGTAAACGATTAGCGATGTTAAGCAACGTTAAGTGCGGTCAGTCTATAGATGGGTGACCGCTTAGTGGTATTTCATCTGAGCGTCTCCGTGCTTCGGACGGCAAGTAAAACGTCGGTCCCAGTTGTTGTCAAATTGACAGCAGTCGTTAAGCCATGTCAAAGGTCTACGGGCGCGGCTTGAACAACTCTTGACAACAGGTTGGCCACTAACCACACGAAAAGAAAGAAAGAAAAAGAGGAATGCTATGGCTATATAACATCACGATACAACCCACGGGGGCGTCGCAGTAATGACAAACGCGGGTGAAACCGCGGGAACGTCTATCTCATGTATATTACTAGGAAGTCATAAGTGCGTAATATGTATCGTGATTAAGTTACATTACACTTGATTGCTCATTCAGGTCAGAAGTAATCTTATTGAGACACTAGCTGACCGGCGCAACTTCGTCTGCTTCACATAAGATAATTTCCTCGTTTTCGCATAATTTTTTATTGCTGCTGCGCTCCTTTTGTTCGTAGCGTGATGTTATATATAGCCTTCCTCGATAAATGGGCTATCCAAGACTAAAATAATTTTTCAATTCGAACCAGTAGTTCCTGAGAGTAGCGCGTTCAACCAAACAAACAAACAAGCTCTTCAGTTTTATAATATTAGTATAGATTAAAGTACTTGCCGAGGTTAGGAATATATGATGTACTTAATAGTGATGTTTTCACCTTGATTTCAATGAAGAGATTGGCACGGCTTTGTGGTTGAGTAGTCGACTGTTATTGCGCCTTGTTGCGAGTTTGATATTCACTTGTGTGAACTATGAATTGTATTTTTTTTTTATATACTGCTAATGTGGCAAACAAGCATACAGCCCACCTGTTGGTAAGTGGTCACCGTAGCCTATGGCTTCCCTTTAGGAAAAAAAGGAAGTGGAAAGGAGAAGGAGTGGAAAGGGGAAACGAGGGTGATTGGGCCTCCGGCACTCTCACTCACCGAACGAAACACAACAGTAGGAACACTGCTATGTCACGTCGATATTCTGTGAGAGGGTGGTACTTCCCCGGTCGAGCCGGCCCATTCATGCTGAAATCAGCGAGGCTCTACTACTCAAAAAGGGGGTAGCCTGCTTTGCCCGAATTTTATTTGCCCTAATATCATTTGCCATAATAGTCAACTGCCATAATATTGTATGACGTAATATTCATTTGCCCTACTCTTATTTGCTATATTAGTCACGTGCTAGAAGCTTTGTTTCCCATAAAGTTACTTACCATAACATCATTTGTCATAATCATTGTAAGCCCTAATTATCACATGCCCTAATTATCACATGCCCTAACTATCACATGCCCTAATTATCACATGCCATAACATCAGTTGCCATCGACATTGGTTGTGTAACGGTTGTTATATCAGGAGAAACTGGATGCAATCGGGACTTTAGGGCACGCGAGCGAATAGACCCCGCCATCCCCTTCGTGGTTATTTTTTTATAAGCCACCCAGAAGTAGTTTGGTTAGGTTAGGTTGAACTGTGACCATTAAACTTAAAAGAGAATGTCTAATAATTATTATGGCATTGAAATTAAACTACTATATACGGATTTTATCGCGTTGTTTATTTGACACTGTTACAAAATTTTTTGAAAAACTGTTACACTACTATAATCACTATTAAACAGCCATGGTCACGGGTCTACTGTAGACCCGTGACCATGGCTGCTGAAAAGCAACCGAAACGTCGGGGAAAGTGTAAAAATAAATCTAAATAGTATAATAGTATAGTAATAGTATAAATAGTTTTAATAGTTTCAATAATTTAATTAGCTTAAAAATTTGTAAAGTTTAATAGTGATTATAGTAGTGTAACAGTTTTTCAAAAAATTTTGTAACAGTGTCAAATAAACAACGCGATAAAATCCGTATATAGTAGTTTAATTTCAATGAATAACATTCGCGTAAACAGAAGACAATATTATAATTATTATGGCAATTAAAAATATGAAAAACAATACGTATGGCACTCGTATCTTATGGTATCTATGTTTCGGGCAATTAAAAGTATGTCATATGTCTTTTAGGGCAAACAAAACATTCGGGCAAATGAAATTCGGGAATATGGTGATTATGGTAACTAACCTTCGGGTAAACAACACTCAAAACACAACCCTCAAAAAGTCGTGCTGGGTTTGCGTGTTATTTGTGTCTAGTGTTTTATCTGTAAATATTCTCTAACAAGCGAATTATGCGTTTGAAGACGTACAGAAATCCTTACTAATATTATAAATGCAAATATATATTTGTTTGTTTGTGATGCTTTCACGCCTTAACTACTAAACGGATCATGATGCAATTTCGCATACACGTTGTCAGAGGTACGGACAGGATAAGGGATCATTTACGACTGCCTCGATGACACAGCGGTAGTAACTGCAACTGCTGTGCATAATGTCTCGGGTTCGAATCAGGCCAACAAAAATTTATGCGGTCTTTCTACCAAGCTCAATTCTGAACAGCAGCTCGGAATTAGGTAGTAATCCACCACGCTGGCGCATCTTTGAGAACGTTATGGAGAACTCTCAGACATGCAGGTTCCCTCACGATGTTTTCCTTGACCATTAATGCGAGCGATAATTAACTATTTAATACGCACATAACTTCGAAAAGTCAGAAGTACGTGCCTTGGGATTGAACTCGAGACCTCTGCGTGACAGTCGAACGGCTCCCCCACTAGGCTATCCTGTTAGTATCTTATCTTATCTTATGTGGGGCCAGTCAGTGCAGACCGGCGACGCTTCGACCCAGTGGGATCTTTTGTGTCGACACTCTCCCAATAACGACTGCCATAGATGTTCATGGCAGCCGGGACCAACGGCTTAACGTGCTGTCCGAGGCACGGAGCAGGCGATAATTGTCAATCAATACGCACATAATTTCGAAAAGTCATATAACTTCCGAAAGTCAGAGGTGCGCGACGTGGGTTCGAACCCGAGACCCTCTGCATTGCAGTCTGTTGGTCTCCCCACTGAGCTATCGCTGCTCATCCTGTTAGTATACATATAGTTTGTTACAAAGTATTTTACCCCTAAAGCTTTTACGCGGTATCAGCAGTGGTGATCTAAATACCTGTTTACGCGTGGCGCTTGCGCCGTTCCATACGTACCTTGTTTATACAGCGTGTTACAGAAACTGTTTGTCTCGATGGTGCAATGGTGGTGAAAGCGACTGCTGTGCGTTTCTAGGGTTCAATACCCTGGTTAGACAAAATGTTGGTTTTTCCTTACGTTTGTATCTTCGACGAGTAAGGTACAGGTGCATTACGCCTACAATTGGACATACTTTCTGAAAAACGTTCCAACCCACACTCGAGTCAAAATCGAGTTATTATTAGCAAATTAGTCACGGGATTACAAGCTGGAAAAATTTGGTAGCTCTACTATCACTCTAAATATGAAATCATGGCTTAGTAGCCCAACCCACATGTATGAAGAAGCACTACGGGATTGAACTTCAATTACGATTATCTCAAAATGTTAACTTTGTGGGTTGGAACGTTTTTCAGAAAGTACGTCCAATTCGTTTTAGGTCTCGTCCCACAAAAAGAAATAAAATGGTAGTATAAGTTAAAATAGTTCAAATTAGCTGCATGGTCACTTCGGCAGTGTCCACTGAATGTTATCGGTTCGATCTCTACTCGGGACAAACATTTATAACAATTTTATCAAATTTAAACATGATAAATACCCACACAAATATTCATCATTTTGAATGTGACAAAATGTCATAAAAAAGCTGTATAATCTGTTAGATCTTGATGTAAAAGTACGTTACAGAATATATACCTATTAACTACTTGCCGAGGTTTTCCCACAAGGCAGTATGGGGTTCTTCAAAAACGGTGTTAAAAGGTTTTACCGGGTTGGCAACGCGCAATTGATGCCTCTGGCGTTGCATAGGCTACGTTGACCACTTACCGTCAGGTGAAAGAGCAGCGATAGCTCAGTGGGGAGACCAACAGACTGCAATGCAGAGGGTCTCGGATTCGAAACCACGTCGCGCACCTTTGACTTTCGGAAGGTATATGACTTTTCGAAATTATGTGCGTATTGATTGACAATTATCGCCTGCTCCGTGTCTCGGAGAGCACGTTAAGCCGTCGGTCCCGGCTGCCATGAAAATCTATGGCAGTCGTTATTGGGAGAGTGTCGACACAAAAGATTCCACTGGGTCGAAGTGTCGCCCGTCTGCACTGACTGGCCCCCATATAAGATAAGATACCATCAGGTGGGCCGTATGCTTGATTGCCACTTTAGTCGTATAAAAAAATAAATATATATATATACTTGTCAATCAGTACTTGCATAATACTGTATATTCCTTTAATATGACTAAACTTTTTGTCACTGCCTGTATAGCGCGTAAAAAGTCAAAATGGACGCGTGCGCATGTAAACTGTATATAAAAACCGTGCTAGTGAACCTGCCGGGGGACCTTGAACACTTTTATTACTTTGCTAAATACTAAGTTAAATGTTCTTTAACTTATTGTCCTAAAGTTAAATGAAGTTCGCGGACATGGAAGCTTTGATATATGTATGTATATGAGTAGATTTAGCCCACGACCCCGCTGGCGTAAATACCTATAGGTTAGGTATGTCAATTTTCTACCCTTCGGGAACAGTACTTTTTCTGGATGAAAGGTACCGTATGTCCTATTCTGTACTCTTGACAACGTTTATGCGAAATTTCATGATGATTAGTCGAGTAGTTAAGGCGTGAAATTATTACCAACAAACAAACTTACATTCGCATTTATGATGTTAGTAAGTATTTGACATATAGACGGTCTATACTTCTATAGCATAGACATCCCAGGGCTTTACAGAGTGTAACAGAAAGATGTGGTCAAATTAAAGCGTCACATAATATAGCCACTGTACTTTAAAAAAACGCAACAAATATAGGCTTAAATAAATATTATTTTCACTAAGGTATAGAATTTTCTTTCTTATCGACTTATCAATATCAGCACATTGTAGTCGATTCTTTTAAACCACACTAACAGCTGTCACGGTGAGCTCCGTGAACCTGAAAATGATCAGTTGCGCAATTTTATTAATAATTTATGTGTTTGTTTTGATGTTAAAATTAATATAAATTAATTGTTATAAACTTTAAAGTAATTTATTTTAATCCAGACATAGGATATACTATATCTTCTCCCTAGCCTTTATTATTCGTAAGTCGATTGGGGTCGGCTTTCTAGTCTAACCGGATTTGACTGGATATCAGTTTTTACACAGATCAACTAACATCTGACCTCCGCAAGCCGAAGGCTAACGATACCCTAAGGCTAGACCAGTGTCAGGATATTAGAGGGCACTGACTTCCCAATAACGACAACCATAGATGTTCATAGCAGCCGGGACCGACGACTTAACGTGCTCTCCGAGGCACGGAGCAGGCGATAATTGTCAATCAATACGCACATAATTTCGAAAAGTCATATAACTTCCGAAAGTCAGAAGAGCGTGACGTGGGTTCGATCCCGAGACCCTCTGCATTGCAGTCTGTTGGTCTCCCCACTGAGCTATCGCTGCAGGATATACTATATGTGGGACTAAAATATGACTACACCTATCTGTAACACGCTGTGAACTATTTAGGTCTCAAATTTCATCCAAATCAGTTCAACGGATCACATGACTAAGAAACAAACACTCAAGCATGTTCACAAGTATCTACATGTATAATATTAGCAGAATTTATTCTGATAGTGATACATGGCATCAGATACGGTAATAAATGTCAGTGTGAAGAAGGAAATACGTCTCACTGTCTGGCATCACGCCACACGACTTACTTGTACTGATAAACCTTTATATTTTAAATCGTAACATCCTAACGAATATTATAAAATAGTTTTTGTCCGCGGCTTCGCTCACGTAGATGTATGTAATGGTACTTTTTCTGGATGAAAGGTATCCTATGTTGTACGAGTCATACAACGTACACGGCACGCGCGCCTCCTCTACATCAGCACTTTTACGTCGCCTCATATAAATTGTGTAAATCAACACCAGTGCGCGATCATACTTCATAATCAGCGGTACTCATTTATAGTAATTATCGTATCAAACATATTATCATAAGTTACGTGGTGGTCAAGTGACCAATAAATCGCATCTCATTTTAACTATCAGTGATCTTTCATTTCAAACAACCAAGTTGTGTGCGACCCATTCAGCAGCGCATACATATGTCCTTTTCTGTTCCCCTGACAACGTGTATGCTAAATTTCATGATGATCACTCGAGTAGTTAAGGCATGAAAGCGTAACAAACAAACTCACATTAGCATTTATAATACTAGCTTTTGCGTGCGGCTCCACCCGCTTGGTACTTACATCAATAAAAAGTAGTAGCCTATGTCCTTGGCCTGGTTTTAAACTATATCTGTGCCAAATTTCATCTAAATAGGTTAAGTGGTTTAGCTGTGAAATGTAACAGACGGACAGAGTTACTTTCCTGTATGGCTTAACATTGAACAGAGCTGTTTATACATTTATAAAGTAGTACCAAATCGTGCATCGTACGGCCTAAATCCGTACATGAGACCTAAATCCATTGCTGGTGAATTGTTGACATCATGCACTTCTTCCTACACTTTCTTTGGGGACTAGGCGTGAGGCTCAAAATATGCGTTGGCACATACAAATTTTTTGAAGTGAAAACTTCTTTAGGCATCATATCAAATCATAGAACTTGCGTCATCGTCACGCTTCCACGCTTTCCATTTTTGAATTATTTTAGAATATTAACAATATCTCAGAAATGGTGCGTCCTACGCAAAAAATAACGAAATTTTGACCCTCTTAATCCTAACTAATATTATAAATGCGAAAATGAGTTTGTTTGTTTGTTTGTTACGCCTTTCACGCCTTAACTACTCAATCGATCAACATGAAATTTTGCATACACGTTGTCAGGGGTACAGAATAGGACATAGGGTACCTTTCATCCAGAAAAATAACTGTTGCAAACTTTTTTTTTTTTTTTTTTTTCAAACCTAACCTAACCTAACCTATATTTACGCGAGCGAAGCCGTGGGTGAAAACTAGTAATAATAATTTTGACCCTCTTAATAATAACCCTCTTAATAACCCCCAAGAGAGTATTAGGAACTAGCATCTGCATTTATTTTTATTTTGTTTATAAAGAAGTGTTTATGATCAAGGATTAAAGTTTTCACTTGTATTGGCAGTCTCCAAAGACTGCCTCATTATTTTTTTTCTAGAAGGTTACCTGTTGTCTGGTTTTTAAAATACTAGGATTCTTTGTTAACCCCTCTAGCTAAGCTAGAATGCTTGTATTAGGAGTGGGTTCACGTCGGCAGTGCAATGGGTGGGGTTCGAACCCGCGACCTCTCGATCGTAATGCCTTAACCATTTTGCTACCGCCGCTAAACATTTTAAGATCTTACTTCTTTCACTTACAAACCAAGTAATTAGCGTAAAACGTTCTTACTTAACTCGACGAGTGCAATTTGTCCGTAAACAAATTATTGTACGCAACCAAAGTTTTGGTTAGATTACACCTACGGATAACTCCCATAGTGAATTCAAGGATATGATGAACAAACTTTATAGATAAACATCATGGCATTAATGCATTTGTTTACACATAGGTGCGACTTTAAAATTTATCATAATCTAATACTTATGACTAATATTGAAGTAAATTTTCAATAATTTGAACATTTGAGGGAAACATTTATGTATTTACATTTTGGAACGAAGTTCCTTACGGCAGGCTTGGAGGGGATAGGGATTTTGCTGCGCGACCGAACTGAAAAAAAAGTGATAGTAAAACCGTAAGAAAAAATCCGTGGAAAAAAGTGCGTGGAATAAAACCGTTAAATGAGACGTGCGCAGGCGCGACAGTCGCATACACAAGCGAGTAGTGTATAATACCAGGATATCAGAAATCACTAAATGACCAATATATTTAAATGTTTGGAATCATTTAAATATATTGGTATAAATGAATATTCTTTATTCTATTTAGTGAATTGAGCACGATTTTTTTTGCAATTTGTGTCGATTCTACATTAGCCGAAGGAACTTCGTTCCTACCTGGTGTCCCACGACACCACATAATTTTTATACATATTTCGACACGTTTATTTTCGGCCATTCTATAATTTCTATATCTGAGAATATGCATTTTTATATAACAAACGGAGTAGAAAAACTGAACTGTTTTGTCTTTTTCTATTAATATAAAAACAGAACTAATTGCTTTTAATTATTTTTATTTGTAGCTCGATAGCTATAATCTCTTTTTCATCTTCATCTTCATTTTGATTGAACCATGATTGTATACATTTTGCATGCCTTACGGTAGAATCACTTGAAACATGAACTTTTAATAACACCATTGTAACAGTGTTTTCTGTAAAAATAAATAAATTGAATTTGAATTTGAATTTATAATAGAAAAAAGGGTTGACAAACGGAGGTGAAAATGGTTGAGAAAAACTAAGTTTCAAATAATACGATTTGCTGAAAAACCAATAATTCGATAATCACTCTTTGCCATACTAGGCCGTGGACAATAACTTCAGTAGGTAAACAAAACGTTTATACATCCAGGTAGATCTCACATACAACACTCTACTAGATCAGTGAATATGGCCCAATGATTTGTCTTCTCGTGCAATGCAATGCAATACTTGTGAGCCCTAATTTTTACTTCAAAGAGTTGTGCTCTTTAAAGTAAAAATTAGGGCTCACAACTTGTTCTGCATGTGCAACTGTAAAAAAGACATGATCAATAAGAAAAGAAATGGCTTTTCTTTGATAACATTATGTAGAATTTTGGAGCATTCATCTCACGCCAGAAACAATGTCTGTAATCTTCGTTAAGGCAACTAATTGAATTTTTCATTACGCGTTTATGTTCAAGACGTCAAAAGTCCAACAATATTCATACTGAGATGTTACTACGTAATAGTTGCTTATTTAATTTGTTCAAATACTTAAAGATACGAATGCGAAGAAGGACAAGATTGCTTCAAAAACAGAGAAAGTAGTGAAGAAAATCTTATGGCAAAACAATCTATTAAGGTGCCAAAATCTGTACGATATTGCACGTTTTCGCTTTAGTTTAAAACGCCAAAGAACGTCTCATCAAACCTGTTTTACGTATCGATAACCATATTTATTTAAATAGTACTACGTTCTGCTATTTAAAAATATAGTTTTCCATTAATTTTAATATTATTATTGATTGGCCATTACCTCGTCCAGTTTTGCATCTAGTTCTATGACGAGCAATTTAATAAACCAGTTCTAAAATCATTTTATATTTTCCAATAAATTTTATCTATATCGAATACAAAGTACTAGGACAGCATGGCTTTATAGGAGGTAATTACTGTGGTCAAGGTCGACGACTTTGTTCATTATTGAATGCGATTGAAAAGCGATTGTCATGTGTTTGAACGAATGAATGAAACGAGTCGATTCAATCAACTGATTATTTATTGAGGTATTTAGGTGGTGGTAAAAAGGTTGATGTGTCTGTTACAGCCGTTTTTCTATTATGCGCGTGTCCGAAAAATAAAACTTAACAATGCAATCGAGTTTATTAATCTTATTACATTTCTTTCTTATAAACGCTACAAAAAGGGATAGAAACTTAGACGATTTGTGAGATTAAGTGGCCTTGGCATAGTCAAGATTGAATAGGGTTAAACTATTTACTAGACGTCATAGTTTTCCATGTTTCTACGAATATGTGAAGTTTTTAGCCCATCGATTATATTCGGAGGACTCCTTCTATTTCAGTTTAGCTGGCTTAGGAATTGATGGCTTAGAATAGATTGATGTTTCTAACCTCCTTACGACAACGCTATACTGTAAGGAGGGCCTTATATGTTTCCCTAGCGGACTCTTACCTTTCCCTGGTGTTGCAACAAAATTAATTATCGATTACAGTCAGAGGGCATTGTGCGCTTCATTACTGCTCCACCATAAAACCTGTAAAATAATGCAAAAACAAAAAGCTGAGTACAATAATCTTTGGTACAATTATGAATAAAATTGACAGGGCCCTATTAAAGTTTCAATATATTGCTTTTCACATAATATAAATGAAATATTTTCTGTATTAAACACTATTGCTGTAAAAATACAATAATATAACGACCTCTTACATTAAAAACGACTTGTCTACTTACAAGAAACAGTATTTGTGGCAAACAAGAAAGATATACGAGACCATAATAACAGTTCACTTACCCAGTGTTGACTATAATTGAAGATAATGTACAAATAACTAACAAAATAATTATTTGCAATGTACGACTCGGGGATACTTTAGAAATAATAGTTTTAAAATTGACACGGTTTACAAGAAATACTCGCTGTCTGGGTGGCAATAAATAGATATTTTGTGGTCACAAGTTAAGGATGACAGCATGAATGCCGGTCTAGAAGCTTCGGTAATATAGTTAGAAGTTTCAGATAACTACCTGAATAAATCGATAAGTTATCGGAATTTTTTTGAGATATTGAGATGCCACTGCGTCAAGTGTTTTGGGTCCGAATCCCACACGAGATAGAAATGCATGTGATCCACAAATGGTTGTTCCGAGTCTAGATGTTCTTTATATCCCGTTATTCGAATGTTTGTAAAAGTTCCCCGCGATACTGGAATTATTCCTAGTGCAGGCATTTTCCTGTTTAAGAAGAAAAAAATAATTAACTATTGAATAACCAAAAAATGACAGAAGAAGTATTTGATGACGTAATTTATTGAATTTGAACTGATTATCTACGTCAAGTTGAAAGATAACATTTTACTGAAACAAAGTATGATGCACCTACTCAAATATTGAAGTTACAATTCAGACATTTTTAATTTAGATAATCCATTGCAATATTTGTCCGAATACTATATCATACTTATTTTTATTGGAGAATTGAAATATACTACCTACTTTTGAATCTGATGGTAATCTTTCGATAGTTTGTGATAAAAGAAAACAACTCCTAACCCAATTAGTATTCAAATCTTCCTTACTAATATCGTTTTGTTTTCATTCAACCTTTTCCTTTTCTTTTATCTGTCTTCGTTTATAACTGTTTCTTTTATTTTATGTCTGGGACATTGGACAATTTTCCGCTCATTATTTTTTGAACTCAAACGTATATGGTAGCTCTGTGTTGAGTCTGTAAATTGTCACCATAATTGAAGGTTGTCTTTTAAATCACTATAATTACGATAAAGGCGGTCAAGGAGTGCTTCAGAGCAAATCATTTAGTATTATTACTCTATAAAGTTTAGTATGTATGATAAATAAATGGGTATTAATTTTACGTGACAATTCATACTTATATCTGCTACAGTTAACTCGTCTAGAATAAATACAATATTCATTCAGTGCTTACAGTTATCTTGAGCAAAATAATGAATGCCTCAATTCTTTATAGTATGCTAGTTCCAAAGAAACTACTTATCCGGCTTTAAATCTTTCTCTAACAATTATCTCGATATAGTTTATCTTACTCTACCTTTTAAATTTAAATCTTTCTTTTCGTTATTCATTCTTTTTCATCATTACATTTTCAGTTCAGTTCAAATGTCCAATTGATTTTAGCTTCAGCCAGCTTATGCATGCAACTTCATACGCGTGGAGTTTGGAATTAGGTACTTATCTATGTTTGCCTTAATACTTGGCTTAGCAGCCAGATTTTAGGTTAGACCTCCAGCAACACAACTGTGAGAATCGCTTTCAATTTCGTGCAGTACTTTTTGCGTGATGCGCGTACAAACATACAGATAGGCAGACAATAATTCTAAAATAATCTCTCTCAAAGATCTATAACACTACAATTTTAATATATCTATGTATATTTACAAATGCCCATCTAATCTGACATGCCACTTAATTGCAATTATTATATAAAGTACAAGATATTTTCACTGCTTCTGAAGCACGAGAAACTGCAAACCATCCGATCACGAAGTTTCGAAGGCAATACATTAGCCAACACGGGCTCGATAAAAACGAAAGTAATCTTTAAACTTTTTGCGGTCCAAAAAGGCAGTATCGTGATTCGTTTTCGGTAGCAAAAATAAATAAAAAGCAACCCTTTACTTTCACGAAACGAGGACGAAGGAAGGTGAGACCCCGGGCAATGGGTCATTGGACCTTGTGACCATATTTGGGCCATCAAGTTCGACGTAATAGGGATGGGAAAGAGCTCCGAGCGTTTTTACTTTGGAACATAAATTTATACAAGTATACTGCTTGCGTCATTTGCAAAATTATATTCGGTGTATCGAGTACGCTCGTAAAGACATTTTGTCTTTGTTAACAATATCTGGTTTTATTTTATTTTTGCACCTTTAGAATTAAATATTGGTTATTTCGTTTTGGTACATATGGTCATGCCAACTAATTTTGTCTTATTAATATCTTTATTCTAAATATATAATAGGTCGTTAAATTATCACGGTCAATTAACTATAGTCAGCTGCACTCTTACAAAGTAGGGTGACCAAAATATTTATATTGTACTAGATTTTACCAATGTCTTCGCTCGCGTAAATGCAGGTTATGTCAATTTTTCACTAGGTGACAACTTAATATGTAATTTTAAACTGTTTAAGTACTCATTTTTATGTGTTGCATTTGCGTAAATTTACGACAGTACTACCATTTGAGGTGAGTGTTGTCTAAACGGCTTTAAGATATGTCTGTGATTTACACAGAATGAAGTTGCAAAGACAAAATTAGTTTAACTAAAAAAAAAAAAGCACCTGAAACGGCGGGTCAAGTGTAAAATGAAATCTAAATAGATTTTTATAATTTAAATAGCCTAAATAGAAGTAAATAATAACTAGTAACAGTGTTTAATAATAGTAGTTTAAACTTTCAAAATTATGTAATAACAAACATCGTCAAAAAACATCGTGATGAAACCTATTTATCTGAAAGTTTTTTATAATGTCCTCGAAGATATGAGAAGTCTGCGATCCCATACTGAGCCAGCGTGGTGAACAATGGCCTAACGCTTCTCACACTGAGAAGAGGCCCGTGCCCAGCAGTGAGACAGTTTAATACAGGGCTGGTATTATTATACTGGCTGATCCAGTAATTGAACTCATGACCTCAAGCACTACTTGCGTTATCGAGGCAGTCATTTCAACGGAATTAATTGAACTTCAGGTCATTTTATGCTGGTGTCATTAAGGTCGGGTGCCAGAAACATATCAACGATGAAATCTACTTTAAGTGCGAATAAATTACCTTACCTAGACTAGGTTATGAACATAACGAATGCATTATAGAACGAATAACGTCTAAACGAATTCAAATCTTCATGTTATACATTGAAATTAAAATATTTTATACGGATTTTATTGCGTTGTTTATTTCTTTTAGAACACTATCCTAATCCTAACATCCTAACTAATATTATAAAAGCGAAAATGAGTTTGTTTGTTTGTTACCTTTTCACGCCTAAACCACTGAACCGATCATACTGAAATTTTGCATATACCTTGTCAGGTGTACGGAAACGGACATAGGCTACATTTCATCCCGAAAGAGAATACTGTTCCTGAGGAAAACAATAATAACTTTCTTATTACAATAGATGGCGCCACTTGTCTTTCGAATCATGATTAAATTATATTATTACAAGCAGAGTACAACCCGAATTGATTGTCAAATTCTAAATTAACGCGAGCGAAGCCGCCGGGAAAAGCTAGTTATGTAATAAAGTGTCAAATAAACAACGCGATAAAATCCGTATATAGTAGTTTAATTTCAATGAACTCTATACTCAGCTATTATATCGCTCTGGTAACAAATTTAAGCAGAAGCATTACAAAAACAATCACGGTTTAGTTATTCTAGTATCATAGTAAAACGTGTGGCGTGTTAACTAATGATACAGCTACACTCAACAAGTTAAAATCGTGCAAAATTCTTGAGTATAAAATGTATTACTAAATATAACGGCTTGTCTAGCTTTTTGCAATCTTACCGTATGTACTGAAATGTTGCTCTCACGTCAAGTTATTTAGGTAGTGTTTGATGAAGCAACGTATGGTTTTATTAAGTATACCTATGTATCTATGCCGCTACCGATAATACATAGGTAATAGATTTCTACCATAAATGCGTCTCTATTACGTTTAAACATGCTCATCTTTCTGGGCGTTAAGTTGTCATCGTGTCAGATAATATCAACTCCCTAACTGTCCTTCTTCAAACGAGGTTTAAAGGGAGTTCTTCTTTCACAGTAGGCAGCAGCTTTGCTGTGTCCTGACATTGCTGAAGTCCACGAGCAGCGGTTACCGCTTTCCATCAGGTGGGCCACTTGCTCGTCTGCCACCAATGGCAATAAAAAAATAAAAAATATATATATAATAAATGTGAATGTGAGTTTGTTTGTTTGTTTGTTACGGTTTACGCCTTAACTACTCGACCGATCATCATGAAATTTCGCATACACGTTTTCAGGTGAACAGAAAAAAACCACTCACTGATCGGTAAACGATTAGCGAGACTAAGCAACATTGGGTGCGGTCAGTCTATAGATCGGTGACCGCTTAGTGGTATTTCATCTGAGCGTCTCCGTGCTTCGGAGGGCACGTAAAAAGTCGGTCCCGGTTGTTGTCAAATTGACAGCAGTCGTTAAGCCATGTGAGAGGCCTACGGTCGGCTTGAGCAACTCTTGACAACAGGTTGGTCACTAACCACACGAAAAAGAAAAAAGAAGAAGTACTTTTTTATGTACCCCTGACAATGATCGGTCGAGTAGTTAAGGCGTGAAAGCGTAGCAAACAAACAAACTCACATTCGCATTTATAATATAGTAGGATAGTTAGGATTAAGATACATTAAATTTAACGTGATTTTTAGCAGACGAGTGGAAACTCGGGTTAAATAAATCACAGTAGTACATCACTAGCAACCTTTATACTAAGATTGACGTTGACAAGTCTCCCCGACCGCGACACAAAGAAATCTGAATTTGTTTAGTCAATATTACAAGGAAGCACAAATAACAAATGTTTCTGAAATCTTAATCTGTATTTATATAATATTAGCTTTAGCCCGTGGCTTCGCTTGCGTTAATTTAGAATTTGACAATCAATTCGGGTTGTACTCTGCTTGTAATAATGTAATTCAATCATGATTCGAAAGACACATGGCGCCATCTATTATCATAAGAACTTTATTGTTGTTTTCCTCGGGAACAGTATTTTTTTCGGGATGAAAGGTAGCTTATGTCTTTTTCTGTACACTTGACAACGTACATGCAAAATTTCAGAATGATCGGTTCAGTGGTTTAGACGTGAAAAGGTAACAAACAAACGAACTCATATTCGCTTTTATAATATTACTAGCTGCGCCCGCGGTCTCACCCGCGTCATTGGTATTTGTGGTTACTGCGCCGTTCCCGTGAGCCGTAGCGTGATGTTTTATAGCATATGTCCTTCCCAGGGTCTCAGGCTATCTTCATTCCAAATTTCATCTAAATCGGTTCAGCGGATTGAGCGTGAAAAGGTAACAGACAGACAGACCGACAGACAGAGTTACTTTCGCATTTATAATACTAGCTTTTGCGCGCGGCTCCGCCCGCGTGGTACCTACATCAATAAAAAGTAGCCTATGTCCTTCCCCAGGTTTTAAACTATATCTGTACAAAATTTCGTCCAAATCGGTTATTATTTATTTATTTATTTATTTAATAAAGGTACATAGTAGTTCTTACAATTTAACACTAAGTCCAACAAAACTATATGTACATAGTTTGTCTGTTGGATCGATTTACAATTATATATATTGAGTGGTTTAGCCGTGAAAAGGTAACAGACAGACAGATAGACAGACAGAGTTACTTTCGCATTTATAATATTAGTAAGGATAGTTAGGATTAGGATTATGTTCACATTTAGCTGGAGATTTATGATATTTATTTTGTGTTGACCGCTTCTGTTAGAGCTAACTAAATTCGTAAGTTCGCAAAGTAAGCATCGTTTCTTATTCTAATATTATAATAACTACTTTGCCGATCACCATGAAATTTGGCATACAAGATGGCGCTGGCGGTATAGTACATTTTGCTAATATGTTTCTATCCTTCAGGACCTATAATTTTCTTGGATCAAATGTACCCTATGTCCTTTTATGTACCCCCGAAAACGTATTATGTGAAATATCATGATGATCGGTTGGGCGTGAAAGCGTAACAAACAAACAAACTAACATTCGCATTTATAATACCAGTCAGGATTAGGTTAATAAAACGTAAATATATTTTATGTTTCAACATGTTTTGAGTAAGAAATACGACCAAATAAAATGGCTACCATATTCTTTAAGTTATGAGAGCAAGCAGGCGCACACATGAGAAGAATAATAAGAACTTCAAGGCCACTCTTTTCGACCGTCAGTTGAAATATATATTTACATTCAGTTCACTTTTCTCTTTATTATTCACTAGCTTTTGCCCGCGGCTTCATTCGGGAACAGTATTTATATTCTGGATGAAAGGTACCCTATGTCCTTTTCTATACCCCTGTGAACGCCTGGATGGCACGGGGTTTAAGCGACACGCCGATCCCGCCAAGGCAAACATATTGGGATAAAATGTTTAAAAAATGTGACCATTACTTATGTGATCCGCAAATTACTGTAATTGAATGTTTGTAAAGTACTTCTGACTCAGGGTTTGGAAACTAGTATGAGGGGTAGTTAAAAATAATGTAAAGAAAATTTTCTTTTCTAACTTAACTCTGCAAAGTATAGCAGTATTTTACCAGAAACCTTGATTTACGAAGATTTCCAGTTCCTCTAAGTTCCTCTAAGTTGTGGCAGTTCTGCGAGCTCACATACCAACCTCAGCCTTTCCTTTCATCCTATCTTTCATTCCTTTATTCTTTTATTTATTTATATTTTTGCATCGATAGCCTAGTGGACTGTCACCCAGAGGTCGCCAGTTCGACCCCAAGGCGCGCATCTCTGACTTTTCGAAGTTATATGCGTATTAAATAGTTCATTATCGCTCGCTTTAACGGTGAAGGAAAACCATTGAAGAAACCTGCATGTCTGAGAGTAGTGAAAAAAAAACGTTGTCGAAGATATGTGAAGTCTGCCAACCCGCACTAAGCCAGCATGGTGAACTATGGCCGAACCCTTCTCACACTGAGAAGGGGCCCGTGCCCAGTAGTGGGACAATTTAATACAGGGCTGATATTATAATATACCTACTATATGTTCCCGCGGTTCCATCGGCGTTTATCGTTACTGCGCCACCCCCATGGGTCGTAGCGTGATGTTATATAGCCTATAGCCTTCCTCGATAAATAGGGTATCCAACACTAAAAGAATTTTTCAAATCGAACCAGTAGTTCCTGAGATTAGCGCGTTCAAACAAACACACAAACTCTTCAGCTTTATAATATTCGTATAGATATTAATTCCTCTTCCCTACGAACAGCAACACGTGACTGATACCTCTAGTATTGTAAGCGATCATAGACTACATAAACCGCTTACCATCAGACGGGCAAGCTTACCTTAGTACAAAAAAAAAGTACATCTACAACCTTTCTCCGATTTAAGACAAGCAATTACAAAACCTAAACTTGTATTGAATTTGGCGCCATATAAGTGCGTGGTGGCAGTTTTAAAGTGCTGTAACGTGTCCTTGCGTCCATATAGAGACTGCCTGAGCTACAATCACGATGATGTATAAGGACTGATATGCAAGGTACATCAGTCAAGAACATTTGGTGACTGCTCGAAATAATGTGGGGTACTAAAGTATGCTGCAATATTTATAAAATAACAAGAAAAAGAATTATGTGCTAGTGGCCCGTGTTAAGATTGGCCGCCGTGACCGAAATTTGAGCAGGAGGACTCTTTTATTATATGTATAATATGTGCTATCCAAAACAATACCCAAACAAAAGAAAATGCAAACTAAGCATAACAGAAATTGTCATATTTTTTTGTACCAGAAGTAAAGTAATTATATTTAACTACATAGGCCTTTTGGTTTAAGTTATCATTTCGCCATAGTCACTACCACTTACATAAAAAAACTATACCTACTCACATAAAAAAACTCCTTACTACTTACTACACTCACACAAAAAATCTGTGATCCAGAAATGCTAGTTCCGAGTCTGAATGTTCTATAGGTACCTGTCTTTTATTTCAAAGTTTGGAAAGTCGCCGCAGTTTAGGAATAGTCCGGAATGCTTTAAAAGCCGAATCTTAAAAGTAGTGTCTTAAAATTCGAAGCTTTTGTAATAAAAATGCATTTCACTACAAATACCCACAATGATACAAAAATAACGAATTCAAAATGTCTGACGTTCTTTTTTCAAACAGTTCACAAAAAGTAAGATGGCGGCGTGTGTCGTGTTGTTAAAATGCAGCGGTCGTTCGGCCAACCACTCGGGGTATCGGCCGATCGTTTACATATTTTTGGCTGAATGAAAAAGTCGTGTGTACCATATAAATACTATATTATGCGAGATAAGGTTTTAGTTTATTCCAAAAATATATTGATGAGTTATCTTTATGTTTATTTCTGCCTGTCTTGGTGGCGCTACGGTTGTGAATGCGACGGCTATGTATAAGATCACGGATTCGGTTCCCGAGTCGAGCCCGCCAAAAATTGTTGAGATATTTTGAAAAATAAATTGTAGTAGCATTTAATAATAATAATATTCTATCACATACACACAAAACCATCTAGCCCAAACTACGCAGAGCTTAGTACTAGACAATGGATAAACATACATATATACTTCTTTTTGTAAATATTTTCATATTATACATACAACAACCAGACCAAGACAAACATTCATGTTCATGCACACAAATGTTTGTCTTGTGCGGGAATCGAACCCGCGACCTCAGGCGTGGCAGTCGGTTACACTAACCACTACGCTAAAATAAAAATCTACTTATCTTACTCTCTGTATTATTAGATACTGGATTTTGAATGCGTCTTCGCCCATGTTAATATAGATTCTATCAAAAAAAATTCTTATCCTCGAGAACAGTATTTTTCCTGGATTAAATGTACCCTATTTCCTTTTCTGTATCCTTGGCAACGTGTATGTAAAATTACATGATGTTCAGTTAAGTAGTTAAGCCGTGAAAACGTAACAAACAAACTAACAAAATATGTTTGTCTTGGTCTGGGTGTTTCTATGTATAATATGTATATATTTACAAGTATATACTTATGTATGTTTATCCATTGTCTAGTACCCATAGTACAAGCTCTGCTTAGTTTGGGCTAGATGGTGCTGTGTGTATGTGGTAGAATGTATACAAATAAATAAAATTGAAGTGTCTGTTTGTAATGTCAAAATAACAGCTTTTTATCTAATGCATATGAAAGTATATAAAGTAATTATATGAAAACATCTAGTTTTAAAATTTTTGTCTGTCTATCTGTCTGTCTGTTTGTTCCGGGTAATCTCCGAAACGGCTGAACCGATTTTGACGGGACTTTCACTGGCAGATAGCTGATGTTATAAGGAGTAACATAGGCTACATTCATTTTAGAAAAATAATAGGGTTCCGCGGCGACTAACACTTTTATTTAAAATCTACGCGGACGAAGTAGCAGGTAACAGCTAGTATTATATAAAAAAAGAAAAATCACATTTGCATTTGTAGTAAGGATAACGGATCGTTGCTCATCAAGACTAACAGACACACAGTCGGCTCTACATCAATACTTTAAATAA
This sequence comes from Catocala sponsa, assembly GCA_963564715.1. Taxonomy (NCBI): domain Eukaryota; kingdom Metazoa; phylum Arthropoda; class Insecta; order Lepidoptera; family Erebidae; genus Catocala; species Catocala sponsa. Next base: position 20,070,340 of record OY751348.1, on the reverse strand, counting down.
GAAGATGACTCATTCACATTATAGAGAATTTCTCAAAAACAACGAATGATTTCTTTTAGTGTCAAATCGATACGATCTATCGATATATAAATAATCGAAATGCGAAACAGGTATTGATGAGCGTACTTAGATCTTAGCTGAACAGTTAGATAACAGACAATCCATCTAGGCAGACCGTTATGTAAACTTATTAGCGAGATCCCAATTCAACGGTAAACACTTAAGGCTCAAATTCACTTTCGACGTCTCTATCTTATTATTACAACTAGATGTTCCCGCGGTTTCACCCGCGTTTATCGTTACTGCGCCGCCCCCGTGGGTCGTAGCGTGATGTTATATAGCTTATAGCCTTCCTCGATAAATAGGCTAACCAACACTAAAATAATTTTTCAAATCGAACCAGTAGTTCCTGAGATTAGCGCGTTCAAACAAACAAACAAACTATTTAGCTGTATAATATTAGAATAGATAAGGATGAAATTTTAACATGATAAAGTAATTAGTGAGTATTCTTGTGGACTTACAACGAATAGTACCAATAATTTTATTTCTATTTTGTTCTTTTTGTATTTGTAAAAAAAAAAACTCTAACACTAGCAATAAATCCTGTGTGTCGCGGGACTTTACAAACATTCAAACTACGGACACAAAGAACACACAGACTGAGAACATCCATTTGTGGATCACACAAATTTTTGTCCCGCGTGGGGATCGAACCCACAACACTCGGCGCAGTGGCGAGGCGACTACTTAAACCAACACGCCATCCGGGCAGTCTTTTTTTCAAAATAATAGACTGAATTTTAAATTATTACAATCCGGCAATTTAAAAAGTTAAGAGCTAAAACCATCACAGATACCTATAATTACATCGACTCAATAAATAGTTTTCGATCAGATCACATTATTTACGACACGAGCATAACCTTACTATCCATTTAAATTAAAATGTCATCCACGAATAATATAGTCGCCTGTTTTATCTTTGAACTGGTATATAGAGTACAGTTATACGCAAAAGCGTTGATAAAACTTCAAGCATATTATCTTCTATGCATTTCATGTTTCTGTTTATATTGGCCCTGTAGTGAAAACTACGATTGCATGTTCAGTATGCTTGTTTATTTGATCACTACGAGAGTATTTATATTACAATAATAATAAATAATAATATTCTATCATATTACCACTATATACATACATACATACATACATAGATTCACGCCTGTTTCCCAGAGGGGTAGGCAGAGACTACGGATTACTACCACTATATATTGTACTTAAATAAAAATAAAAAGAAAATTAAAAAATATACACACAACACCATCTAGCCCAAACTAAGCAGAGCTTGTAGATACTATGGGTACTAGACAATGAATAAACATACATAAGTATATACTTTATTTTTTGTTAATACATACATATTATACATAGAAACACCCAGACTAAGACAAACATCCATGTTCATGCACACAAATGTTTGACTTGTGCGGGAATCGAACCCGCGACCTCAGGCGTGGCAGTCGGTTACTCTAACCACTACGCCATCGAGGCCGTCAAAAAATATTAAGAATGTGTGAGTGTGTGTACACATATACACACATGTAAACAGAAATATATAACTAAGTAAAATCCTTAATAATATTATAAATGCGAAAGTAACTCTGTCTGTTTGTCTGTCGGTCTGTCTGTCTGTCGGTCTGTCTGTCTGTCGGTCTGTCCGTCTGTTACCTTTTCACGCTCAATGCGCTGAACCGATTTTGATGAAATTTGGAAAGGAAATAGCCTGAGATCCTGGGAAGGACATAGGCTATATAACGTCACGCTACGACTCACGGGAGCGTCGCAGTAACCACAAATACTACTGACGTGACGTAGTATTGAATAACAATTCAGCACAATTTGAGTTATTAAATACTGTTGAGGTCGTAAAGCATCTAAAATATTGAGGTGACATAGTTGAAATATGCCTACAGCCCCATACATAACATCTTATACACCTCACCAAATTGACCCTATACAATCGTACACAAAGTCCCGAATGTTTCGGATTGTTAGTTGGTCAGCGATTCACGATGAATGTTCACAGGATATACCATATTTGAAGCTATTGTATAGGATGTTTGACTGCTTTGACAAATGCAAGGTTTCTCATTTAACAAACTGAGGAACCTCAGAAGAACACAACTCCAGCCCTGGGAATAATTCCTGTGTCCCGGGGGACTTTACAAACATTCAAACGACGGACACAAAGAACACACAGACTCAGGAACAAACGTTTGTGGGTCACACAATTTTTTATCTCCTGTGGGATTTGAACCCTGGACATAGTGGCCATAAACCACTACGCCATCCGTGCAATCCCTGGGGCACAGGAATGTTTGCTATTGTGGAAGTTGTCTTATAAGAATAGTAGAGCCTCGCTGATTTCAGCATGAATGGGTCGGCTCAACCGGGGAAGGACTGCCCTCTTACAGAATATCGACGTGAAATGGCAGTGTTTCTACTGTGGTGTTTCGTTCGGTGAGTGAGAATGCCGGAGGCCCAATCACCCTCTTTTCCCCTTCCCGCTCCTTCTCTTGCCCACTTCCTTTCCTAAAGGGTCGGCCACGCGCAAGTGATGCCTTTGGTGTTGCTGGCGTCCATAGGCTACGGTGACCACTCACCATCAGGTGGACCGTAGGCTTGTTTGCCACCTTAGTAGTATAAAAAATATATATATTATACCTATGTAGGTATATATAAGACAGAAAATAAATGATTGATTATGGTATTTTGTCAGTGGCTGTACTTGCTATAGTTTTGGATTACTTTTAATAAAGTTTCACAAAAAATCCGTCATGAGCTTATCAGTGAGGAATGAGTTGTTGCCCCGGGCATATGAGATACACTACTTTTGCCCCGGGCGATGGCGTCTATGTACAAGTAGTAATTGTATATGTGTAATATATCGCTTCGTAATATAAATGATTAATTTTGCTTCAGTGATGTCCTTATGTCAGTTTTATAGCATGTAAGCATATGCGTTTACTGCCTCCGTGGCTCAGCGGTAGTAAATGCGACTGCTATGCATCAGGTCTCGGGTTCGAATCCCGGGTCGGGTCAACAAAAAGCTATTGGGTTTTTCTGTTAAGAAATCTCAATAGCAGCTTGGAGTTAGGAAGTTGGCGGTGTTAGATACCCCCGTGCCTCGGAAAGCACGTAAAGCCGGTGGTCCTGCGCCCGAACTCTCTCCGGTCGTGTCGGATTACCGTCCCATCGGATCATGAGAGTTAGGGAACAGAGAGTGCACTTGTGTTTGCGCACACACTTGTACACTATAATATCTCCTGCGTAGTTGGCCAGTCTCCTTTAAGGCTGGCCGCCGTGGCCGAAATTCGGTCTGGAGGATATTATGATGATCGCTAAAAACATTTCTGACATTAGTTTGTGGATAGGGATGTGGCTAAATGATATGACTAATAATTGTTATATGATTGCTTTTTGTTGTTTCATATAATCTATTAATTGTATATTCATCACTAAACAACCTATGGACTGTTCATATGCGTGTTCATGTATAAGATAAGGAGAATATTTATTTTATTTATAACTAGCTGTTACCTGCGACTTTGTCCGCGTAGATTTTAACTAAGAAGTGTTCGTCTCCGCGGAACCCTATATTTTTTCTAAAATCAAAGTAGCCTATGTTACTCCTTATAACATCAGCGGAACAAACAGACAGATAGACAAAAATTTTTAAAATAGATGTTTTCGTAAGGTACCTTATATACTTTCATATGCATTACATAAAAGCTGTTATTTTGACATTACAAACAGACACTTCAATTTTATTTATTTGTATTTTTACAAACGTTACAAGTAGTTTCTTGGATAACCGTCATTAAATTAAATATTAACGATACATTTCTAAAATTCAATTATTTTTAATGAGAATCGATATTCATTATAAAGCTCGACTATAATAGTCGAGCTTTAGAATGAATTATTACAAAATCGATATTTGTATTTTACTAAGACAGAGTTTAGTTTATAATGCCATAGCATCGATAATGCATAGATTTTTATCAATTTATAATTTAATGACACCAAGATGAACAAAACACAGGTATTTCGCAATTAAAAAGGCGGATAACTCATTAGTTATTGTACATTTCTTCATTATTTCTATACAAAGAGGTCGTATATTAATAACGTGTTTAAGTTGAGAATTTTATATGTAGGCGTAAACTATTGCTAAAGATATGTGGGCTCAAGGTGCAGCCGACCTCTAGCAAATCTTCCTCGTTTTATAATTTCCTGGTACTTGTTGATGCAATAGCGGACCTTTGTTAGCCGGTTACTTGCCCACTGCTGGACAAGGCACAGCAGTTGACACACAACTTTCTGACTGACTTATAGTGATCTAATACCATAGATAAATACCTTATGTACGTTTAAATTGACCATAGAATTGATTGTAATGTTTGTATGCCAATTTATGTTGAAAATAACATCTGTACCACATTTAAATGCATAAATAAATATTATTATTATTATATAAGAACATAATAAACCTACAATGTCCAATTAATTTGATTTTATTTATTTGTAATGAATCAACAATTACGATCATATCTAGACAATGAAAAAGCATAAATTATAAGCCAGGTGCATTTTGGAAAATGGGTTGCCATATACGCTCTTATTTAATAGACAATACAAAATAATCAATTAATATAATATTACGTTTTATGATATCAACGAAAAGCTATCATTATCCAAAATACTGATAAACAAACTGCATGCTGCTTCACCAAAACTTCATGGTAGAAAACCCTTGGATCTTCAAAACCAGTAGTAATAGAAACTTTTACCTCATCAACTAAAGGAATGAAATAAACAAAGTACTCTTTCTTTCTTTTTAAAAAGACACCCGCGCTCTAGGCTTTATTTCTGAGTCACTTAACAAACATTCATCATCTACAAACAAAACAAACAAATCGGCTTCGATGGCGTAGTGGTTAGTGTAACCGACTGCCACGCCTGAGGTCGCGGGTTCGATTCCCGCACAAGTCAAACATTTGTGTGCATGAACATGAATGTTTGTCTTGGTCTGGGTGTTTCTATGCATAATATGTATGTATTTACAAAAAGAAAGTATATATGTATGTTTATCCATTGTCTAGTACCCATAGTACAAGCTCTGCTTAGTTTGGGCTAGATGGTGTTGTGTGTATGTAATAGAATATTATTAATTTATTATTTTACTAGCTTTTGCCCGCGGCTTCGCTGGCGTTAATTTAGAATTTGACAATATATTCGAGTTGTACTCTGCTTGTAATAATATAATTCAATCATGATTGGAAAGACACGTGGCGCCATCTATTATCATAAGAACGTTATTTTGGTTTTCCTCGGAAACTGTAATTTTTTTCGGGATGAAAGGTAGCCTATGTCCGTTTCTATACACCTGACAACGTATATGCAAAATTTCAGGATGATCGGTTCAGTGGTTTAGGCGTGAAAAGGTAACAAACAAACAAACTCATTTTCGCTTTTATAATATTAGTTAGGATAAACAAATATTTATATTTCACACAATTCTTTGTCCCTTTTGGGGATTGAACCCACTACACTTGACGCAATGGCAATGGCAAGGTTACCACTTTAACTACTGCATCATCCGGCAGTAGTAGGTACTGTCTTGCCATTTTTTATTTAATCTATAAATACCTCTCAGTAGTGCTCTCGCTATGTCGATAACTACAATCTCGGACAAGGAAAACCGCCATTCGTTCCTAGATCAACGTGGTCTGTATGTATTATTGCATTAAACTCTGAAACTGCTTGACAGATTGCGATCTGGGTTTCCCTATTAAGTAATCAACAGATTTATGCGTTTAATGATATAGTTACCGCTTAAAGTGATTTGAGAAAGGTAAACTGAGATGATCGCCTTAGAAACTACAATTACTATCTACATACATATCTACATAGATTCACGCCTGTTTCCCAGAGGGGTAGGCAAAGACTACAGATTTCCATTTGCTACGATCCTGACACACTTCTCTGGCTTCATTCACTTTCATCGCATTCTTCATACACGCTCGCCGGTTTAAGGTGCTCTTAACCTGGCCTTTGTCGAGAACGTCTCCGATCTGATCAAGAAACGTTCGCCTAGGTCTTCCCCCTTCTTAATTCTTTTAAGAGCTCCCAACGGGCCCCTCCATTGGGTGAGAGAGGGAACACCCCAGGTTTTTTAGTGGGTATACCAGAATGAGGAGTCCCACACGCCCCGCCGGTGCCGTCCTGTCGCCGGCGGATAGTGCATCAAGCATTTTTCCTGGAAACAAAAAAAAAAAAGGTCTTCCCCTTGCGACTGTGCCATTCACACTAGCCTTATAAACTTTCTTAATCAGTCTTTCCTCGCCCATTCTTTCTACATGTCCAAACCAGCTTGACATACCCTTTCCTATTCTTGTCACTATATCCACTTTCATGCCGCATCTCTCTCTAATCACACTATTCCTTATTCTATCTTTATTTATTACTAGATGTGCCCGCGGTTTTACCCGCGTTTATCGTTACTGCGCCTTTTATAGCCTTCCTCGATAAATAGGCTATCCAACACTAAAATAATTTTTCAGTTCGAACCAGTAGTTCCTGAGATTAGCGCGTTCAAACAAACAAACAAACTCTTCAGATTTATAATATTAGTATAGATTACTATCTGATTATACGGTACCAGATTCGTTTATCTGGTCGCGCAAATATGTTGATTTTCTGGCAGGCAATTTTTAGTAGCTGCATCGATTCTGGATTATATCCGTTACGGTATGGCTTGATCTTATTACGTGTAATATGCATCTGCTACATAGGCACTCGTGTATATGTAATGTACACGGATTGCCACAATGGAGAGATGGGGAGTCTCGCAATAGCCGAAACCAACGTTTCAGACAATCTATGCCCACGACCACTCCGACTCACAAGAAGAAGACTTACGTGTGAGTCTATGTAAGCACGTAATAGACAAATGAATATTTATTTTTGACTTTGACTTTAAATTAAATTTGACCAGACTGGCCTTTATTTCGGGATTAAATATAATGACCACCAAAAATAGTAATTGCGCAGCAAAATATACTTACTAAAATAATATCATAACGAGCACCTATACGCCTCAAATCACTGCATTCCGTCTCGGAAGGATTAGGTTATGTTAGGTTCCTTCTTAAACCCACCCAAAAATAGGGCTCCGTCGACTTATTTTGATCTCTTTAAATATATTTTGCTGTGCAGTTTGGTGATCATTCACTATTGACTGTTATATTTTACTATATCTGGTGATAATATAATATTGTCTTCTGTTTACGCGAATGTTATTCATTGAAATTAAACTACTATATACGGATTTTATCGCGTTGTTTATTTGACACTTTATTACAAAATTTTGAAAAACTTACACTACTATTATTATTAAACTTTATAAATTTTTAAGCTCATTAAATTATTGAAACTATTTATACTATTACTATACTATTATACTAGCCCTTTATTTCGCGGAAAGAATAATAGAATAGAATGCTTTTATTTGCATAAAATGTTGGTATATAAGTTGGAATATTATATAATTGGTGCCATATACATTTTGTCAAACTGTGACATTCAAATCTTAATTAAAATCAAAATACATTAACATCATATATCATTGCCATTCAACGTGGCAATGCTGCCAGTCTTCTGGGCACACTACCAGTCGACTGTGATACGTAGGAATTGTAAATATGACGCTTATTAATGGGCTTTAGTTTATTTTTTTTTATTTCTGTTTTATAATAATTTAGGCATAAGTTAGATTTAAAGTGTATGTCAAAAATTATTTATTTATTTAAATCACAAAGTAACACTTATAAACGTCAAAGTTAATACTGCCTATGTTACTAAAGTGACATTTATGTTAGTTGCTAGGCTTAGGCAACGTCCTAAATACTATTAAATACAAGAAGTGTGGACAAGACATTACGATACATTGCATTCCACACACCCGATATTACGATAAGAGATTGCATAATTCGCGCAATGTACTGCAAAACATGCAACTATTAAACTGGCACTCGTAATAGTTTGGTACGGTACATTTTGTGCATATTACGTGACAAGATTCTATGATACTCTTAAGTCCTCTCTCTGTCACACCGCTGGACACAAGCCTCCGCTTATTGTGAAAAGAGTGAAGCTATAGTCCACCACACTGGCCCAGTACAGGTTGACAGACTTAACATATATTTTTTTTATATCCAATTAAGGTGGCAAACAAGCATACAGCCCACCTGATGGTAAGTGGTCACATGCAACACCAGACCATCATTTACGCGTTGAGGACCATAGGAAAGGAAGTGGGAAGAAGGAGCGGGAAGGGGGAAGAGGGTGATTGGGCCTCCGGTACTCTCACTCACCGAACGAAGAACGACAGTAGGAATACTGCTATTTCACGTCGATATTCTGTGAGAGGGTAGTCCTTCCCCGGTCGAGCCGGCCCATTCATGCTGAAATCAGCGAGGCTCTACTACTCTGAACTTTGTAGAAAACTCTCAGATATGCAGGTTTGTCACGGTGTTTTCCTTCACCGTTAAAGCGAGCGATAATTATCTATTTATTACGCACGTAACTTCGAAGTCTGAGGTGCGTCTTAGGAACTAACTCGAGACTTCTGCGTGGCAGTACAACTGTCTCCTACTAGGCTACGAATAGTTTCATATATTTATTCGCGTAACAGCTTCACGCTTATTCGGTAAGCAATTGTATATTAGACTAGTATTGCTCATTTCGAAAGCTATGCTTAAATGTTACCTAATTTGTACCATACTACACGATGCTACTGAGAATCTTCTAGAATAATATATAATTCAAACTCCAAACTCGGTAGTAGATTATAGTAATTAATAACTATGTAATAAAATAATATATAATAAATAGTAAACAAATTTTGTAATAACATTGTGCAATAATAAATGCAATAGACATAAATCATCAATAAATATTATTATAAATATGTATCATAATATATCCTGAAATTTTAATTGAAATATTAAGTTTATTTATTTATTCATATTTTTAATTTCTCATGATTCTGTTAAATACTAACTTATCTTAACTAGATTCAAAAGCTAATAAAATTGTGTCAAAACTAAACTTTTTAAAATAACACAATAATTATGTAAACAACTTCTCCTCTCTCCTAATAGTGCTGTGCCCGACAGGGTCCATAATTTGTTACTTATTTTTAAGCCTACCACCACCTGTAAATGTACATTATGGAATGCAATAAATGGAATTTGAATTTGATTAAAACCGGCGGTGGTCGTAAGGTTTAGCTTACCTCCTGGCAGCTTGATTATAAGGTAGTTGTTCAGGGTATGCAACCTTGTCCAATTTTTATTACTTGTGGCTGATGATACCAACCCATCAGATCGTAAGCATTAACCGACGCTCAAGACTTGATGTTCTTGATATCGCAGAAGCAATCTTGAAGAAAAAGTCGCTGTCTACCCTAATGGTTTACGGGAAATAATTACACGGTCTGCGTGATAGTAGCAGTAACCGTAGCCTCTATGAAGGGGACGAGGGGCTGCAGTTAGGAAAATGTAGGGATCGAGGAGGTGATTCGATTTCCAACGCTCTCACTTACCGAAAGAAATGTAACAGTACGTATACTAGACCTCCACTTCGATATTCTGTGAGAAGGCACTTCCCCAGTGGAGCTGGCGCCATACCAGCATGACTTTACTACCCATTGTCAAGCCATTGATGTTGCAAGCACTGTCCCGTCCATGGTAGTGGTGTCCAATTATAAATTACTGATTTTTGCCCGCGGCGCTCGCGTTTATGTAGATTTTGACAATCAATGTCCATCCCTTGGGAATCGTGCTTTTTTCTGGACGAAACGTAGTCTATGTCCCTTTCTGCATCCATGATAATGTATGTATACTAACTAGTCTTAAGCAAATATTCTCATGGCTGTTATAGGCGAATATGTCGGGCTGTTACTTGATGTCAATATCTAATGTACCATATTCTTGGCGAATAAATATATTTCTTTCTTTCATGATAACGTGCATGCGAAATTTCATAATGATGGGTTTAGTAGTAACGGCGTGAAAGCGTAACAAATAAACAAACTGACATATCCATTTATAATATTAAATAGGATAAAACCGAAGTAGAATTTAAGTTACGATCAGAGGGCGCCCAAAGACAATTTGGCTCTAACCTGATTAGGGGCTCGGGCCTGTGCAGACTTTTTAAATAAAGTGTGATGGTTATTACGCATTACAACGCATCTTTTTATGTTCGAAATGAAATAATGGAGCTTGTAATATTGGCAATTAAAGTTTTAGTCGTAAATTACTCAAATAAAAACGTAATGAGGGCATTAAACCTTCGATATATTATAATGACACCCGTTCTCTGTTGGGTAAAAGTTTTGTTTGGTATCGCCGACGAGTTATGAGCGATTATGTTTTTCTACAAGGTCTACAAGGCAAAAATCTAACTAATATTATAAATGCCTGTGTCTTTGTTTGTTATGCTTTCACGCCTTAACTACTCGACCGGTCAAGAAATTTCGCATACATATTGTCAGGGATACAGAACAGGACATATGGAAACTTTCATCCAGAAAAAAGTATTGCTGAAATGTAATTTATTGCTAAAGCCTAGATTGACTCGAGCGAAGCCGCGGACAAAATCTAGTTTAAATCATAAATGTGACCTTACCGTACTTATACAAAAAAGCGTTTACAGTATGAAGGGTACACATTAGATAGAAAACGATATTGTACAATTTTGAATATGATTGAGTGTCTTCTTCTCCCTAGCCTTTATTATTCCCAAGACACTTGGGGTCGGCTTTCTAGTCTAACCGGATTTGACTGGATATCAGTTTTTACACGGAGCGACTGCCATCTGACCTCCGCAATCCGAAGGCTAACGATACCCTAAGGCTAGATGAATGTCAGGATATTAGAGGGCACTGACTTTCCAATAACTACTGCCATAGATGTTCATGGCAGCCGGAACTGATGGCTTAACGTGCTCTCCGAGGCACGGAGCAGGCGATCATTGTCAATCAATACGCACATCATTTCGAAAAGTCATATAACTTCCGAAAGTCGTAGGTGCGTGACGTGGGTTCGAACCCGAGACCCTCTGCGTTGCAGTCTGTTGGTCTCCCCACTGAGCTATCGCTGCTTTTTGACTGAGCTATGACTGGCCAACTGCGCAGGCAATATTATATTGCACAGTTATGTGCGCAAACATAAATGCATTCTCTATTCCCTAATACTTATAATCCGATACAGTGTAAACCGTTTTCTCTTATCTACTAATATTACAAAGCGACCAGACTAGATTATTTTTTAATTATTTGTTTGTTTGTATGTTTATTTGTAAGACTAACTCAAAAACTACTCAACCGATTTTGAAAATTCTCTCACTATTACAAAGCTCTATTATCATCGAGTAACATAGGCTCTTTTATTTAAACAAAAGATACTTTTACTCCTTCCGGCGTTCTAGACAAAGGCCAGATTAAGAGCACCTTGAACTACTACTTCTTCATACACGCCCGTCGGGTGTATGAAGAATGTGATGAAAGTGAATAAAGCCAGAGAAGTGTGTCAGGATCGTAGCAAATGGAAATCCGTAGTCTCTGCCTACCCCTCTGGGAAACAGGCGTGTATCTATGTATGTATGTATGTACTTTTATTCTTAACCTACTTTTACGCGAGCTAAGTCGCGGCACAAGGTAGTATAAGTACCTATAAAAGCTTAGCATCTATAAGGTACTTTTATAGAGATGACATCACAGTCTGCTATATACGTTCACTCTTACAACTTAGACCATCAATCGCTAAGTAACGTAACTCGCGAATGACCATTTGCTTTCGTAATCGGTTCACTAGCTTCTGGCCAAGTGGGACATACCGGCACACATTTGTACTATCACGCTTTTAGTCACATTAGGTGAGCTGATAAAGCACCTTTAGAGTAAATACTTACTACCGTTGTAATACTATAAATCATACTTAATAAAGTATGGTTTATAGTATTACAACGGCACTATTTGACTGCAGGGATGGCGTACTAGTTGAAGTGGTCTCCTCGCCGCCGCCACTGCGCCGAGTATTGTGGGTTCGAATCCCACACGGGACAACATTTTGTGTGATCTACAAACACTTGTTACGAGTCTGAATGTTCTTTGTGTCCGTTGTTTGAATGTTTGTAAAGCCCCCAGCGACACAAAAATTACTCCTAGTGTGCGACTTGAATTTTTAAATGCATGAAAGTACGTTTTGCGATTGGAAAACATACTGCGCCGAATCTGATTGAATTTGGATTGGTGTAAGAGAATTATGAATATTCAAATGTATTGACATTACTGTATAATCCACTTTCCTGACTTTTTTAAAAACAAGATAAAGTAGCACCTTTATCTTTAAGCAAAAACTAATGATTTATAATTGGACATCATTACGATGTAAGGGACAGTGCTTGTTGCATCAATGGCTTAATACTGGGTGGTAAAGTCATGTGGTATGGACTACCTTCTCGAAGAATATCGAAGTAGAGTTCTGGTATACGTACTGTTACGTTTCGTTAGGTAAGTGAGAGCGTTGGAGGTCCAATCACCTCCTCGGTCCCTACATTTTCCTACCAGCAGCCCCTCGTCCCCTTCATAGAGGCAACAATAAGAAATTAGGTACCGATTACGGTAATACAACGAAACTATTTATATCTGAGAGGTACGCAGCAAGGTGTCTAATAATTTGATGATTATAGTTCGAATGTGAAGCAACGGTGGTATATGTCTGCATGAGATTTTGTTTTTTTTTTTGGTGTAGGACGCAAACGATCAGATGGATCGCCTGATGGTAACCGATTACCGCCGCCCATGGACACCCGTAACACCTGAGGAGTCACAAGTGCGTTGCATTCCATTTAAATTTGCCTCCACCAGAAGGGGATGGAGGACGGTTGGGCCTCCGGTACGAGGGTACCGGAAAAACCGGCGTGAAATTGCGTTGTGTTTCGTCGAGTGAGTCCTCACTCACTCGACGAAACACAACGCAATCGCTATTGCACGCCGGTTTTCTGTGGTATCGCTCCGGTCGAGCCGGCCCATTTGTGCTGAAACGTGGCTCTCCCGAGTTTATACCAATCTTTAAATATAAAATGTTATAAAATTGATTTTAATTTATTTCATTTTTTTACTAAGCTTATTAATAAAATTACTCTTATGCAAGAAGTCGTCTAGATTTTGTCTATACTTTTTTATCCCTCTGGAACAGTACCTCTCTATTTTTAATGGTACTCTATGTCCTATTTTGTACACCACCGATGATCGGTAGTGTGGTAAGAAATAAACTGACCTTCGCATTATACACCGCCAATATGATATTCAGTTTTCAAACCTTTTCTTGACGTCGTATTGATGACCATGCAGAAGCAGTACACGTCCTTCTCTCTGGGAAGTTATAAATTTTAAAAGTTCGTTACTATCACCCGTCATCGGTATATCAGACATGTTTGCAAATAGAACTTGTGCATGCACCAATCACTTGATAACTAAAACGCAAATATTGTTTTTATTTTGTCTTTGAAGTGAAAACTTCTTTAGGCGCGTTGAGCACTTCTTGGGTGAACAAAAATCATGGAACTCGCGTCATCGTCACCGAACGCTTTCCATTATTGAATTATTTTTGGTTTATAATTTGGTTTATAAAGAAGTGTTTATGATCAAGGATTAAAGTTTTCACTTCTATCGGCAGTCCGCAAAGACTGCCCAATATATTTCTTTTTTATAAAGAAATGTTTATGATCAAGGGTTAAAGTTTTCACTTCTATCGGCAGTCCCCAAAGACGGCCCCAATTTTTTTTGGTACTTGGCCGCACAGCGTATGTCAGTTCCATCATAATGCTAACCTCATATCAAACTATGTAAATATATCCGACATGAATTTGAACAGAATTTGATTAGTCAAATTCAAGTCGGATACAAAACTATTTCTGCTAGGCTCATATCTGACACTCTCCACCAACAAATGGTGTGAGTCCTTCACAACCCCACATACCTCACAGTCAGGCGAAGCAGTAAAACGCAAATAATTTAATAATAATAGTTAGTATATTGTGTTTTTAGTCACAGCGAGTAACGCTGGACATAGACAAAAAATTGTATATGTTTTACTTGTTTATATACACTTTGATTGTTCGGCTTTACATAATGTTCGCGGTAACGAAACCATAGCGCGATTCAGGCAACTGGGACAACACCATCTATCGAGCGATGGTGTAAACTTTTGGCGCAATATTTTGTTTACCTTGCACTTGGCAGTATCATGCATAGGTTTAAGATATTATATCTAATGTGTATAACGCTAACTTTTGTCGTATCACTTAATTAGTTAATTAATTAATATACGAAAATTATGATAGAAAAGACTAAAACGACACATGTTATGACATGTCATTGTATGGACAAGGTGCTGTTTAAACAGGGATTAAAATATATAATGACCACCAAAAATACTAATTGCGCAGCAAAATATGCTTACTAAAATATATCATAACGAGCACCTATACGCCTCAAATCACTGCATTCCGTCTCGGAAAGGTTAGGTTATATGTTAGATTCCTTCTTAAACCTACCCAAAAATAGTTCAAAAAACCCAAAAAACATAACTTCCGCATTAGGAGTAAATCCAATGTCGTCTTTACAACAGATAAACAACGTAAACAAATAACACTCAGAGTCGGTACAACTATGTGCGGTTCACACAAATAGTCCCGTATGGGGCAATGCGAGGGCCTCTTAAAACCACTACGCCATACTTGCAATGAAAAAGTTTGATTTGAATGCTATTTCAAGGCATATATAGATAGACACACGTACGTGAATATTACGACATAAGAACTCAATACACACTCATAACCACAAACCACTAAAGACGTTAGAACCAACCCATCATCCCACCGCATATATCAACCATCGATCCTCATCTAAAAAAGCATTAGATTTCAACACCGTCATGGGAACTAAAGCATCATCCATATATTACGTTTTAGATTAACATCTGAACTCTTGAACTGTGAATTGCGTTGTTTATGGACCGATATTGAATGTAATGACCATCTCTGTATGTTTAGTGAGAGTAGAGGGGTGTTAGTTGTGCTTACTGCATGTTTTTGGTTACGTGATATCATCTTTAAAGGTCTTGACGGCAGACGACGTTACTTCATTGCACACCTTATATTTTGACTGCAAGGATTTCGTATGGCTTATGTTTAACTTATAACCAGATATAGTAAAATATAACAGTCAAAAATAGTAAATGATCACCAAATTGCACAGCAAAATATATTTAAAGAGATCAAAATAAGTCGGCGGAGCTCCGCTTCGAGGGGCTTCTATTTTTGGGTGGGTTTAAGAAGGAACCTAACATAACCTAACTCTTCCGAGACAGAATGCAGTTATTTGAGGCGTAAAAGTGCTCGTTATGATATACTTTAGTAAGCATATTTTGCTGCGCAATGACTATTTTTGGTGGTCATTATATTTAATCCCATTTCGTATTGACTTGGCGAGTTTTAATAATCTAGCTTTTCATGTATTTAATAGTTAATTTAACTGCACGGATGGCGTAGTGCTTTAAGGTTTTGCCTTACTACTGCCACTGCGTCGACTGTTGTGAGTTCGAATCCCACTCGAGACCAAAGTTTGTATCACCACAAATGTTTGTTTCGAGTCCGAGTATTCTTTTTATCCGTTGTTTGAATGTATTTAAAGTCCTCTACGATACAGCATTTATTCCTAGTGTGGCAGTTGTACCATCCAAGGAAAAACCTAGCTTTTTGTATTAGATATCCTGTATTAAATAGTAAATTATCGCTCGCTTTAACGGTGAAGGAAATCATCGTGAGGTAATCTGCATGTCTAAGAGTTCTTTCTCTAAGATATGTGAAGTCTGCCAACCCGCACTGGGCTAGCGTGGTGAACTATGGCCTATTCTTTACCGTTTATCCTTCTCTATTATGTTCCACTCTCCTTTTCTGCGGAGAGGAATACGTAAATGGCATGCCACCAAATAAAAACCACTTCTTTTAAAAATAACATAATAACCGAAATATTTGTTTGTTATAGGAATTCTGGTGCAAAATGCAGGGCAGAGCGAAGTTGTTGCTGATGTGACGACTGGCCGGACTCATGTTCTATAAAACGAGGAGGTAACTGTTATATTATATGCTACATTTGGTTAATATATACGTTTTTAAATAATGATTGCCGTCCATTTGTAGCAGAAAGATTTGGTCATTCTACAGTCATATGTTATGAATAGTATAAGCTTATAAAACTAAATAGGTTTTATCATTTTAATAGCATAGAAGTAAACAGTAACTAGTAAAAGTCTTTAACAATAGTAGTTCAAAATTCAAAACTATAGTACATTATAAAATAAAAAATATTTGGGGCAGTCTTTGGGGACTGCCGATAGAAGTGAAAATTTTAATCCTTGATCATAAACACTTCTTTATAAACCAAATTATAAACCAAAAATAATTCAAAAATGGAAAGCGTTCGGTGACGATGACGCGAGTTCCATGATTTTTGTTCCAAGTAGTGCTCAACGCGCCTAAAGAAGATTTCACTTCAAAAAAAGGGGCGGGTCGGATGCTAGTTCGTGATACTCTCTTAGGAGTTATTAAGGGGGTCAAAATTTCGTTCTTTTATGCGTAGGTATGCCATTTCTGAGATATTGTTAATATTCTAAAAAAAATAATAAAGCATGGAAGTGTGACGATGACGCGAGTTCCATGATATTTGTTCACCCAAGAAGTGCTCAACGCGCCTAAAGAAGTTTTCACTTCAAAAATCAAACGCGATAAAAGCCGTATAAAGTTGTTTAATTTCAATGTATAACATGCGCGTTATAATACATTAATTGAAATTTAGCTTACACTAAAAATACAGCATAAAATGTACTAAGGGTATTAGTAGCCTTATCACTAAAAGCAATTCCTTGAAGGTAACATTAGGATAGATAAGAACGAAATAAGTCATAATAATGGGCAGTATGAAGCTAGAATTGTAACTGTCTTCTCCCTAGCCTTTATTATTTCCAAGTCACTTGGGGTCAGCTTTCTAGTCTAACCGGATTTGACTGGATATCAGTTTTTACACGGAGCGGCTACCATCTGAACTCCGCAACCCGAAGGCTAACGATACCCTAAGGCTAGACTAGTGTCAGGATATTAGAGGGCACTGACTTCCCAATAACGACTGCCATAGATGTTCATGGCAGCCGAGACCGACGGCTTAACGTGCTCTCCGAGGCACGGAGCAGGCGATAATTGTCAATCAATACGCACATAATTTCGAAAAGTCATATAACTGCCGAAAGTCAGAGGTGCGCGACGTGGTTCGAACCCGAGACCCTCTGCATTGCAGTCTGTTGGTCTCCCCACTGAGCTATCTTTGCTACAGAATATTTTAAGTATGAGTAGGTATCCTATGAGTATATAACAAAAAACAAACTGATGTTAGTGTGTGTAACTCCTTCATTTGACTATCCCAAAGATATCAGAGATTTTCGTGAGGAGGATTGTTAGGTATCACATTAATTGATCATTGGTAAAATATTATACATAAGTTACTCCTAAGAATGCTTTTCTATCCGCAGCTAGAGCTGTTGAAACAGAGAACGCTTTTGAATTCGACTTAAAACTAAGGGCGCCTTCAAATTTGCCGCAATGTTTAGCGCGGCTGCAGTGCTGCGGCCACGCTGCTTTGTAAATCCATATAAATAAAAACGCGCGACTGGAGCGCTGCACTCGCGCTACTGCCGCGCATTAGTTCATCGATAGACTAGTGACGGCTGTGTGGCGGCAGCGTTGCAGCCGCGCTGCCACCGCGCGGCAAATTTGAAGGCGCTCTTACTGTTCAAGTAAAAATTGATTGAGTTACAAACATCGAACCATTTTCGCGAAGTTTACATTTTAAAATACAAATAGGATTATGACCATATCTTTCTGCTATTCTACGCATAAAAACAAAAGCAAATTATTCAAACTATGTTTTAAAGATTACGGAAATAGGTTTCTTACTCGTGATGCTTCGACTTGTTTATATATTTTTGTATTTGTTATATACTTACCTTGTTCATGCTGTGTGTGTTTTTGGTTTATGTATCCTTTATAGGTACCTACATATATATTTAGTTTTTCTTATTATATATACAGATTCAATCTCATTAAATACATATTATACGTATGTATATCAACAACATACAATACATTCATTTCTATCCACGCAAAAATATAGTGTTGGGGTATATTTATATATTGGTATCTTTATTTCTCTAAACGGTGCTAAATCGGTAAACTTTTTACAGATAAACATACCGATGGTACCGAAACGAAAACGACCAAGTTGACGGTTACAAATATTACCTGAGGTACCATAAGTTCGGTACCTCTTCCATACCCAATGACCGATGAAATTGTCAAGTCGGATAATGCCGAAGATGGCGATAAGGTAACCGATACCGTAACCGATACCAGAACCGATACCGAACCGAAGGAAACGAAAGAGAGTAAACCCAGAACTGTATCGTTTAATAGAGACGTACATATCAAAAGATTCGGTGAGTCCACTTGTCGATATATCGGTCTAACTTCGATAATATGTCTAACTCAGATGCCTCGAGAAATACGACGCAGCTACAACTGGAAAATCTAATATGAGCTAATCTAACAAGGCATTCAGGTCACGGTAAGAAATGCGCTGTTATCATTGGTTAAAAGTTACGTGGCCTTGTCCATGGAACGATGACCGACTGTTTCTTACCTTTTGTCTTGTCGTATTAGCTCGTAATCGGTGTGGTTTCATCCACCAGCTGGAATTTTGCGGTCGTTTTGCAGTCTGCAATCGGCTGGTCGATGCGGCCACTTTTCGGTCGCAGGTAGGGTTGCCACCATTATTTTGAACAAATAGAGTATAATACTTACTGAAGTAAAAAACATAAAGTACGTCATCTGGAAATAAAGTATTATTTATTTGATCTGCTATTTTTTTGCAACGTTTTTCGTGACCTCTAGCAACATCTAACAAATATTTATCATCAAGGAACGTCTTAACCGCATCGTTAAAAAGAAAGAAAAAAAAAGAAAGAAAGGCAAATGTTTTATTTGAATCTCCATGCATACATAATATTAAATTAATATATAGATAGATGATTCGTCTTCGTTTTATGAAAGTGGAAAGCTCTATTATGTTTCAATTTCTGTAAGTAACAAATTAAAACATGTCAAGATCGACATAGGTAAAATAAAGTATATTCACGTACTGTTGTCGTCTATTTACACAAATGTTATTCATTGAAATTAAACGACTATATACGGATAAAGTGTAAACATAAATATAAATAGTTTAAATAGTTTTAATAATTTAATTAGCTTAAAAATTAGTAAAGTTTAATAGTAATAGTAGTGTAAGAGTTTCTAAATTATGTAACAAAGTTGAAATTAAACTACTATATACGGCTTTTATCGCGTTGTTTATTTGACACTTTATTACAAAATTTTGAAAACTGTTACACTACTATTACTATTAAACTTTACAAATTTTTTAAGCTAATTAAATTATTGAATATATTAAACTATTTATACTATTACTATACTATTATATTATTTATATTTATGTTTACACTTTCCCCGACATTTCGGTTGCTTTTCAGCAGCCATGCTCACGGGGAGACTAAGATGGTAGTTGTCTCAATGTTCCAGTGTAGTTATTTCAAAGTACCCGAACATAATTTAATCATGGGTGTTTCTATTTACGCAGAATCAGCTCAAAGTATCATGAAGTCTAGCTATGGTTTGCTTCTTCTTGGGTTTAGTTTCACGTAATCGTCAAATAAACAACGCGATAAAATCCGTATATAGTAAGTTTAATTTCAATATTTTCACGTAGGTACTTTATTGCCCTCATAAAGTATACAGTATGTTTACCCGAAATAATGTACAATACTTTATTATAAAGTACGATTGGCAACCCTAGTGGCAGCACCGTATTGCACGAGGCCTCATAGAGTGGTGAAACTATCGTTTAACTTACTAATTCTTCATTTATCTTTTAGGGGTGTGAAAAAAAATTGTAAATAACAAAATAACTGTTTCACCTTGGGACTAATAACGTCAAATTAATAAACTAATGTTAACAATATCGTTTTCTCTTTTTATATATATTTATAGAAGCGGCGCGCGGCTGTAGCCCAGTGGATATGGGATTGGACTTGCGATCGAGAGGTCGTTCGTTCGAATCCCTCCCATTGAACTACTGGCGAGGACCTACTCCTAACACAAGCATTCGAGCTTACCTAGAGGGGTTAACAAGAATACTATATAATTTGAGACCCAAATTGCTATAATCTTTAAAAAAACTTTGAGGCCAAGCTTTTTGTCTATATTTTATCTCTTTCGTATTATCTATTTTGAATATATTTTTTTCTCTTTTGTTCTTTAAGATTTTAGTTAGATTTCGCTTGTCTATTAGTTGATCTTGTATGCTCGGTAAAATTGCATGGTGATCGTAGATGTAATGAAATACTCTTATACTTACTTACTGTTATATCGTATATATCTACGAAGATTATAAATAATATTCTATCACATACACACAACACCATCTAGCCCAAACTAAGCAGAGCTTGTACTATGGGTACTAGACAATGGATAGACATACATATACATAAATACTTTTTTTTGTAAATACATACATATTATACATAGAAACATCCAGACCAAGACAAACATCCATGTTCATGCACACAAATCAGACAGTTCGGCGACCTCAGGCCTGGCACTCGGTTACACTAACCACTACGCCATCGAGGCCGTCGAGAAGAATATATACTGAATTAGCGACCCGCCCTGGCTTCGCACAGGTAGTACAAAACCTTACCAAATTATACACATAAACCTTCCTCATGAATCACTCTGTCTATTGGTGAAAACCGCATGAAAATCCGTTCAGTAGTTTTTGAGTTTATCGCGTACACACGCGGCGGGAGACTTTGTTTTATAATATGTAGTGATTAAAAAATACTGAGTAGGTACGACCTCACGGAGGGTGCAATGGTTGCCTCGCTACTGCCACCGCTGTTTTGTGGGTTTGAATCACATGTAGGACAAACTTTGTGTGATCCACAAATGGTTGCTCCGATGCTAGGTTTTCGTTGTCCGTTGTAGAAATGTTTGCAAAGTGCTGGCGGCAAAGAAGTGATTCCTAGTATGACAGCTGTACTTAAAATAAATAAGAGAAAGATTTTTTACGTCCATATTTAATCTTAATTTATTAAACCTTTTTTTACTAACCAGTGAATCCGTGACCACGATCGATGCATGTCGGTCGAAACGTCGGGCAATCAATAGATATAATAATATAATGTAATATAATATTTTATCACATACACACAACACCATCTAGCCCAAACTAAGCAGAGCTTGAACTATGGGTACTAGACAATGGATAGACATACATTTTTTTATTTTTTTTATTATGCTCGTCAAAATGACCACACTCCACCTGATGGTAAGCAGTCGTGTGGTCTAAGAGCAGTGGCCTCAACACCGCCGTCATAGCAGTTGAGTCGATGTTGAGGTCTCTACTTTGACATATATATATATTTTTTTTGTAAATACATACATATTATACATAGAAACACCCAGACCAAGACAAACATCCATGTTTATGCACAAAAATGTTTGACTTGTGCGGGAATCGAACCCGCGACGTCAGGCGTAGCAGTCGGTTACACTACCCACTATGCCATCGAGGCCGACAATTAATTTTATTACTTATTATTTATTTATTTTAGCATGTATCGTCCCACTGCAGGGCAAAGTCCTCCTTTCGATCTTTCCACTCCTTTCTGTCCAGCGCCAGTAGTCTCCAATCCCGGTTGAACCCATCCCATTCATCCCGCCATCTCATTCTGGGCCTGCTGCGGGGCCGTTTGTTATTTGGTGTCCAGTCTCTGGTGATATTAAATATGTATTACCTTTTAAATACTTAATCGTGAGTAAGACCCATTACCTAGTACTTTTTTTTATACAAACAAGGTGGCTAACAAGCATACTGCCCACCTGTTGGTAAGTCGTCACCGTAGCCTATGGACGCCTGCAACACCAGGGGCATCACCAGCGCGTTGCCGACCCTTTAGGAAAGGAAAAAGGAAGTGGGAAGGAGAAGGAGCGGGAAGGGGGAAAGAGGGTGATTGTGCCTCCGGCACTCTTAGTTTATTGCCTTGACATTTATTTGTACATAGGGCTGTACCCTTTGAAATACCGAAATAATGATGATATATATATATCTATTATTCTTCAATTATTAAATAATTTGGTCAATAACAAGACTAAGTAAAGAACAAGGCCAAATCTGGGAAAATGGACAATTGTGCTCGCGTTTCCGCGCTAGGTGTTCCGTATTTATAACTAGACAAGATGTGCCCGCGGTTTCACCTGCGTTTATGATTATTGCGCCACCACCGTAGGTCGTAGTGTGATGTTATAGCCTATAACCTTCCTTGATGAATAAGCTATCCAACAAAAAAATATTTTTTCAATTCGATCCAGTAGTTCCTGAGATTAGCGCATTCAAACAAACAAACAAACAAACTCTTCAGCTTTATAATATTAGTATAGATAGGTACACACATAGTCAAAGTCAAAGTCAAAAATCTTTATTTCCATAAACATGATTTAACATATTTTGGACACGTCCATTTAAAATTAAAATTAATTTAATTGGTTCGTTTGTTTGTTTGGTTGTCAGAGGAACAGAAAAGGACATAGTAATCTAACCTAATGTACATTTACGCGAGCGAAACCGCGGACAAAAGCTAGTAATCAAATAAAAAGGAAATAAACATTTATTTTTCTTTGCTCGCTTTAATCTATATTTTGTAAATAAATTTATATCTTGCCGATATAGTAAGTTTTCTGGATAAAAGGTGTGTATGTTCTATTTTGTACCACTGACAATATGTATGCGAAATTTCGTAATGATCGGTCGATTAGTTAAGGCATAAAAGCGTAACAAACGAACTCATATTCTCATTAATAATATTAGTTAGGATTATTAAATTTACATAAACAATATAAACTTCTTGTCTATAGTTAATAAACGACAATACGTTAAAAAAAGATAAGATTGTGAACCGTAATAGAATAATAACAACAGGACCCTAAAAAATAAATAACTTCATCATAATTGCTCACAATTGACCGAGACGAATTATAATTGCTATCTTTGTTTAACAATCAGTCTCACTCCAAGATTGGTACATAAACGTACATGCTTTGATATAATCTTTACAAATGGTGAATGAAAAAAATGATGAAAGTGTTTAAAAAACGCTATCGTAATCGTTTTATCGTTTTAATTACGCTTTTTGGTTATGGTTGAAATCATTTCTGGTTGTGACATTGGGATTCGCTGGATATTTATAATATAACTAGCTATCCCGCGCAAATTCGTCTGCTTAATATAGGAGAATTTTCCCCGTTTTCGCAACATTTTTCATTGCTGCTTCGCTCCTATTAGTCGTAACGTGATGTTATATAGCCTATAGCCTTCCTCGATAAATAGGCTATCCAACACTAAAAAAATTTTTTAATTCATACCATTAGTTCCTGAGATTAGCGCGTTCAAACAAACAAACAAACTCTTCAGCTTTATGATAATGGTATAGAATTATAGATATATGGTCTTTGGGTCGATTACCAAGTCTTTTTTTAAGGACAACTTCCGCACTAGGTGTAAGTCTTGTGTCGCGGGGGTCTTAACAAACACTCAAACAACAGACACAAAGAACACAAAGACTCGGGACAACCATTTGTGGACCCCACAAATTTTTGTCCCGTGTGGGATTCGAACCCATAACACTCGGCGAAGGCTGGCGAGGCGACCATATCACCACTATGCTATTCGTGCAGTCAAAGTGATATTAAGATTTTCTGTCAAGAAATTTTGAGTCTGGAATTATGACTAGGTAGATGAAAATCATCAGGCTATAATAGTCCACTGCTGGACATAGCCCTCCCCCAAAAAGCGCCATAGCGCCCTGTCTTCAGCTTGTCGCATCTAGCATCTGCCTGCAGTCTTTAGCCTGATGATGAGATGAAAATAGTCTGGGAACTAGACTATTTTTATCTTTTTACGTGCGGTCTAAACCCAAAGCTAGTCGAATGAGGGTTTGATACTAATCTGCCTAGCCTGTTGCTTTCAGCAGGTTCCATGGTTTAAGACGGCCAGAAAGTTCATCTTATATAATAATTTAAGTCAAAAAAGGTCAAAATTCTCCTTACAAATGACCGCAATGGCGTAGTGGTTTAAATGGTCACCTCGCCACTGCCATTGCGCTAAAGTTGTGGGGTCGAATCCCAAATGGGACAAAAACTTGTGTGATCCACAAATGGCTGTTTTGAGTCTGGATGTTCTTTATTTCCGTTGTTTGAATGTTTGTAAAGTCGACTGCGACACAGGACATGACATAAAAAGAAAAGAAAGAAATTGTTGTCTGATTATATGTGTATGTATCCTTTATTTGTATGCAAATAATATGTATGTTTAGTTCAATGTTTCTCCGAAACAGCTGCAACAGTTTTTTGTTGATTTTCGGCGATCAAAGCTGGTTTTTGGGTAAATTCCGTCTATTTATACGACTGTAGGTCATTAAGGTGATCTAAACTGTGGCTGTTATATTGTTATTTATTGTTTACTAGATTTTTACCGCGGCTTCGCCCGCGTTTATGTACTTTTTGTCAATATATTGCTATCCCTAAGAAACGATACTTTTTCCTGGATGAAAGGTGCCCTATGTCCTTTTCTGTAATCTGGCGTGTATGCAAAACAAGTCGATTAAAGAGATTAAAGAGTAGTACCTAGAGCCTCGCTGATTTCAGCATGAATGGGCCGGCTCGACCGGCGAAGGACTACCCTCTCACAGAATATCGACGTGAAATACCAGTGTTCCTACTGTTGTGTTTCTTTTGGTGAGTGAGAGTGCCGGAGGCCCAATCACCCTCTTTCCCACTTCCCGCTCCTTCTCCTTCCCACTTCCTTTCCTAAAGGGTCGGCAACGCGCTGGTGATGCCTCTGGTGTTGCAGGCGTCCATAAGCTATGGTGACCACTTACCATCAGGTGGGCCGTATGACTGTTTGCCACCATAGTAGTATAAAAACAAAATTATCTGTTGAGTAGTTAAGGCGTGAAAGCGTAACAAACAACCTCACATTTGCATTTATAATATTAGTAAGGATAGCAAGAATTTTAATTATTCAGAAGTAAGCTCAGACACTAGTAATACATGTGTACTCTGCTAAATCCGCATGTGTGAACTCCAAATGAACGAAATACCGGGATGAAAAGTAATCCAGAATATAGTCCATCTGTGTGCTAAGTTTCATCCAAATCAGCTTAGCGGTTTACAAGTGATTGAGTAACAAACGTCTTTACAAACTTTCACGGTTATAATATTAGTAAGTAGGATTAGTAAAATAATTATTACTATAGAGAGGCTAATGTTCTGCCACGACTTAGGTCATTAATTATTGTTAATTATACATATGTAATACTAACTATCCTAATCCTAATACTATCCTAATTCTAATCCTAACTAATATTATAAAAGCGAAAATGAGTTTGTTTGTTTGTTACCTTTTCAAGCCTAAACCACTGAACCGATCATCCTGAAATTTTTGCATATACGTTGACAGGTGTACAGAAACGGACATAGGCTACCTATCATCCCGAAAAAAAATACTGTTCCCGAGGAAAACAATAATAAAGTTCTTATGATAATAGATAGCGCCACGTGTCTTTCGAATCATACAAGCAGAGTACAACCCGAATTGATTGTCAAATTCTAAAATAACGCGAGCGAAGCCGCGGACAAAAGCTAGTTAATAATAATGAGCTAACGACGCGACAATGATAATATTAATAGTTTTACAACTGTATACGACATCTACTGTAATAAAATACGTTATTATATTAATGGACCGTGTTGTGCGGAAATGATCCAATCCACAAAAACTTAAATAAAACTTATGCTGATTTGAAACATAAGTTAATTTTTCTTGTGACTGTTATCCTACTACATCACCTTATGAGGCGCTGACAGCCAGTTGCACTCACTGATCTGTAAACGATTAGCGAGGTTAAGCAACGTTGGGTGCGGTCAGTCTATAGATGGGTGACCGCTTAGTGGCATTTTATCTGAGCGTCTCCGTGCTTCGGAGGGCACGTAAAAAGTCGGTCCCGGTTGTTGTCAAATTGACAGCAGTTGTTAAGCCATGTCGGAGGTGTACGGGCGGCTTGAACAACTCTTGACAACAGGTTGGCCACTAACCACACGAAAAAAAAAAGAAAGAACCTGATGCATATAGTTTTATAAAGAATTGAATATAGATTTTTGCATTACTTGATGTTTATTCAAAAGATCTTCATACTTATAGATAAATTAAAAAAGAATCCCTGGTTCATATCTGCACAACACGATCCTGTTAAATCTATTATATTATGCAGTAGGTACTAAACTGGTGACGTTAAAAGAGTAATTGTTACATAAATTCGGCAGTTAAAAATTTTGTTTCCAAAATTATATAAAACCAAAAATAAATTTATTCAATTTAGGTTACAAGGTAACACTTATGAATGTCAAAGTTACACAAAGGCGTGGAAGCGTAATAAACAAACTCACATTCGCATTTATAATATAAGTTAGGATACCGCTTACAGGCCTCCATTTTTTTTTCAGACAGTCTTTAATTCACTTTCCATAGAACCAGCAACGCACAAGTGATACAAGTACTATACCCCACGAGGCCGACCGCTCGCTTCTTGCCACCATCATAGTAAAAACCGAACAAGGATAATTTCGAATATGGCGTATTCTCTCGATTTCACTTCCAAAAAGCACACTGCGCTAAAATATATGTCAATGCTAAGAAATTAGTTAAGACTAAACCATTTGAGGTCACAGTGGACATTGTTCTGTTACTGAGTATATCTCAAACAACATTCCTGTACCATGAGTGGTGTATTGTCGCACGTAAACATATCAAATAATGCAAACCTTGACCGCGACGCGTGATGTAATATACAAACGAAAGAGACTTCATACAACTCTTCATTTCTTATGGTATTCTAGTACTCTTATTATCATGATGACTACAGACAAATATTATTTCAATCCTGAAATGCTTCTTACCTAATATTAGTCAACACCTGGTACATAAATGAGTTGTAGAATATTGAAATTATAATTTGATGGTGATTTAAAAGAGTGGCCTTAAGTTTCTTGCAGGTATCTTCTTATAGGCTCAATCTTTTGCCTGAACCTTGCAACTAACATAAATGTAAATTCAGTAAATGTAACAAACTCACTAACCCCTTTGGCGTTCATAAGTGTTACTTTGTGACCTAAGTGAATAAATGATTTTTGGCTTTGACTTTGACATGTGTGTATCAATTTGATATGCTTGCTACTGAAAAATCAAACAATTTATTTCCCATCAAATATCGATCAATTAATTCGTAGTCGTTAATTATTATTCACCTCGATGGCGTAATGCGAGTGCTATGGTGTCGGGTTCGAATCCCAGGGCGGTCCAAATTATTTGATTTTGCTTTCTACAAAACAACAGCAGCCCATAGATATGAAGTTGGCGATGTTCCACCCGTGCCTCTGAAAGTACATAAAGCCGCTGAAAATACGAAGCTCCATTTTTTTAATCTCATAATTATTATCATAAATTATACTAACGCAGGTGTGCTAGTTGTCGTCCTTTTCGCTCAACATTAACCAGTCATAAGTAAAAGCGAGAAATTATATGCAAGCGTATGCTCTTGCGCACGGATTAATAGACAGCGATCATCTTAATCTCTTGATGTATATTTTTCAATTTAATTAGCGATTTAATTAATAAATAAGATAATCTCCGACTAAAAATGATTGTAAATCAGATAAGAGAATTAATTAATTTTAAGTAAATTAACTCTAAGAACATTACTGTAGTTTTAAATTAAATTCAATATCTTAATTTTAAGCAAAGCTTTGATAGCGGTATAAGGAGATTACCTTTATATATTATCTAATATAATCTAATGTAAGCTCATGGATATGTGCATTCTTCCCATTCTTACGTATGGTGCACAAACATGGTCTTTGACTGGTCAGCAGAGGTCCGCGCTAGAGGTTTGCCAGCGAGCCATGGAGCGTAGTATCCTAGGGGTACGGTTAACGGACCGCATTAAAAACTCTACACTACGCTCCAAAACACAAATCACAGACGTCACCCAGAAAGCCGCCAAACTGAAATGGGATTGGGCTGGACACGTTTGCCGTATGCCGCAGGAGCTTTGGGCTTAAATCAGCACAGATTGGATCCCAGACGGTGCTAAACGCCAACGTGGTAGACCAAAACGTCGATGGCAAGACGAATTAATTAACTACAGGAGGGACTGGTGCAAACTAGCGCATAATAGGGATATGTGGAAAAGCGAGAGGGAGGCCTTTGCCCTGCAGTGGGACAATACAGGCTGAAAATAAAATAAATAAATAATATATCTACTACTTATGCTTAAGCTGTTGTCTGCGACTTTGATCGCTAAGATAAAGACATTTATTTTGTAAAAACATGAGTAACAAATAAACAGGTACATGGTGGTCAGTTGAAGCAGGATCTAAGTATTTAAAGCTTATCATTATATATATAAATATTCTGTACGTGTGTTTGTAATTAAACTTCTCCTAAACGGCTGGACCGCTTTTCATGAAATTTTTTGTGTGTTTTGTGGATTCGAGAATATTTTTTTTTTTTTTTTCGTGTGTACAGGTCAAGGTCTGTCGGGACAGCTAGTCCTATATAACATTTCATAAATGTCTGTTTAAACTATTTTACCATCTTTCACTGCGCGCGTGGTGTAGTGATTTAAGTCGCCTCGCGACTGCAACTGCCCTAAGTATCGTGGGTTCGATCGGACGCAGGACGAACATTTGTGTAATCCCCCCATCTCCAAGTCCCGGTTTTTTTGTGTCCGTTGTATAAATGTTTCTAAAGTCCACCACGATATAGGATTTAAACCTAGAGCGAGAATCAATTTTTTTTTAAATGAAAATGCATTTAGAACTATTTTAAACCCAAAGTAATTAGAAATAGACTTATTTTATTAATTACAAAGTACATTAGGTACATGAAATCTTGTTTTTTGAAATGTTTTTTTTTATAATTTTATAAAAATAAGCTTATTCAGATTATCTTATCTTAAAATCATGTGTTGTTTCGTTTGTTGTTAAAAGTACCTAACCAAAAAAGGGATGTATAAAAGCTATTGATTTATACATCTACATTTAAGCCAGTGAATCAAAGAGACACGGATGGCGTAGTGGTTTAAGTGGTCGCCTGTCCAGTGCCATTGCGCCGAGTGTTGTGGGTTCGAATCCCACACAGTACAAAACTTTGTGTGATCCACAAATGGTTGTTCCGCGTCTGTGTGTTCTTTCTGTCCGTTGTTTGAATGTTTGTAAAGTCCCTCGCGATACAAGAAGGAGTCTTAGCGCGGGATTTGTCTTTATTAAATAAAAATCTAAAAATAATCCTTATACATCTAAACAAGCAATACAAGCAATTAAGCAGTAAAAATGAACTCATCTATTTTCCTCATGCAGTGTCCTTTTGTTCTCTGGCAAGGACATGGTGACGTCACCGATTCTCAGTACAGTGATCTAACGTCGGACATTAATCCAATCACATAACTCGTCAACTTTTTATAGAACATGAAATCCGACGTATTTTTTGCACTCAGTTCGAATGAATGCTTTTAACGACATAATCCTGATATATCGTCAAATAAGAGATATCGGATCGAATATTACACGACATTAAGCAATTTTGTTTTCCTCCAATAACTATAGGCCAGAGATCGGCAACCCGCGGCTCGAGAGCCGCATGCGGCTTTTTGACTCTTCGGCTGCGGCTCTTGCACGAAATCTTTAGTGCAGGCATTGTTGTATAAGTACGATAACAAATTTTATTTTATTTACTGTTAGTCAAACTAAGACTTATTAGACAAAGGCAAGCTAAAGAGTGTTCTTTCTCCTAATTATTTTTGTAATTATGTCTCCTGTTGAAGCAAAGCTTTAAAGTTAAAATGGCTCTTTGAATAGATTTCAATTGTGTATTATATATATTTGGCTCTTTTGGAAGAAAGTTGACGACCACTGCTATAGGCTATCAAGATTAAAATAATAAAGTTATATCACTTTACTAGTCTGCTACTGATCCATAGATGTCAAAAGATTCACCCTCTAACAATAAGGTCCACCATTTTAACTTCGTTCGGTCTGATCATATTCATTCACACACAAATATTATTTATTTATTTATTTTTTATAAATATAATATTAGTTACAGTTAGGATCTCTTAACAGTATACCCAAATAACACATTGCTCCACCTAAGAATCGAACTGAAGTCACGGTAATTATATCTATACAGTATTGTAACTCGGCCATGCCTTTGAAATAATTACCTACAACAGCGCGGTTCGTAGACACGCGTTAGGGCCGCCTATAGTATTTTAATTTTATCTACCTACTTGAGTTTCGCACAATTTTTGTATAATTATCTACATAAACTACATTTGTACGCCACCAGGCAAAAAATAGTGCTACTAAGAAAGCTCTGTAACATCTCTCACTCTGTAATGTTTACAAATAAAGTATATTCTATTCTATTCTATTCTATTCTATAATATTACATTATAAAAAATTAAATTCGTAGTGAATGAAATAGAAAGTGTTAAATAAAATCAAATCATCACAAATCGCAGGCTTACTGCTTACAAAACAATCACAGCGTCCGTTCGTCACTGCGGCGCATTCGCGACTGGTCGCGAACCAAGCGCATACCAACGCCGAGGCGCGTACGTATGACTCGAGTTCCGACCGTTTGTATGAAGATAGAATACTGTTAATAACATTACCGTGCTGAAGTCGTCATGCAGAGCAGTCGAATTAGAATGACATCGGAATCTCCTCTCTAAATATTAGATTCACGGTTATTAGATTTCAAATAAGTACATACATACTTTTTTCTTATTCATACAGTTCATCAACCGGTTTTTTATAGCAACCACGATGGTTCCTAAGATCCGTATAACAAAAAAAAAAGTGATATTATATAAACAGTAGCTACGACTTCATTTGGTTGCTGATCAATCAATTTTGTATTGAGTAGTGCTATATATAATTATTATTGATCGAAATAAAGGTACCGCTTTTAAATAAATTGATTTTTTGAGTATGATTTTTATTTGCTAGCTTTGCCCGCGGCATAGCTCGCGTAAATATAGGTCAAGTTAGGTAAGTAACAGTATTTTTTTCTGGATGAAAGGTACCCTATATCCTTTTCTGTTCCCATGACAACGTGTTTGCGAAATTTCATGATGATCGGTCGAGTAGTTAAGGCGTGAAAGCGTAACAAACAAACTCACATTCGCATTTATAATATTACTAGCTTTTGCCTTCTTTTGGCTTCGCTCGCGTTAATTTAGAATTTGACAATCAATTCAGGTTGTACTCTGCTTGTAATAATATAATTCAATCATGATTCTAAAGAAACGTGGCGCCATCTATTATCATAAGAACGTTATTATTGTTTTCCTCAGGAACAGTAGTTTTTTTCGGGATGAAAGGTAGCCTATGTCCGTTTCTGTACACCTGACAACGTATATGCAAAATTTCAAGATGATCGGTTTAGTGGCTTAGGCGTGAAAAGGTAACAAACAAACAAACAAACTCATTTTCGCTTTTATAATATTAGTTAGGATAGGATTAGGATAGTTAAGACTAGATGGTTTCACCCGCGTTTATCGTTACTGCGCCGCCCCCGTGGGTTGTAGCGTGATGTTTTATAGATTTAGCCTTCCTCGATAAATAGGCTATCCAACACTAAAATATTTTTTCAAATCGAACCAGTAGTTTCTGAGATTAGCGCGTTCAAACAAACAAACAAACTCTTCAGCTTTATATTAGTTACGATTGTAAAGAGAATAGATTTGTTTGTTTGTTTGTGATAGATACAATATGAAACTACTCAACCGATTTTAATTATTGTTTTACTGTTAGAAAGCTACTTTATTCTATATCATAGATTCGCATCTAACTATGTGGGACTGTAATAATGCCGCTGCCTCTGGCGCAGCGGTACTGAATGCAGCTGCTGTGCATGAGGTCTCGGGTACAATTCCGGAAAGGATAAAGTGTTATTCAATTTTTCATCAAGTGGGAAACCGTTAGACTGCCACGCAGAGGTCTCGAGTTAGAACCCAAGGCGTACTTCTCTGACTTTTCGAAATTATATGCGTATTAAATAGTTAATTATCGCTTGCTTTAACGGTGAAGGAAAACATCGTGAGGGAACCTGCATGTCTGAGAGTTCTCCATAATGTTCTCGAAGATATGTGAAGTCTGTCAACCCGCACTAGGCCAGCGTGGTGGACTATGGCCTAACCCTTCTCATAGTGAGAAGAGACCCGTGCCCAGTAGTGGGACAGTTTAATACAGGGCTGATGTTATTATTATTTAATTCTCAATATAGCCTATAGCCTTCCTCGATAAATGAGCTATCCAACACTAAAATAATTTTTCAATTCGGATCAGCATCAGTTCCTGAGATTAGCGCGTACAAACAAACAAACTCTTCAGCTTTATAATATTAGTATAGATTTATCCAGAAAAAAGTACTGTTACTAATCTAACCTGACCTACATTAAGGCGCGCGAATCCGCGGCCAAAATCTAGTCTAGTAAAACCTCTCTGCCTACCCCTTAAGGGCACAAATGTACAATTATAAAATTACTAGCTTTTGCGCGCGGCTCCGCTCGCGTGGTACCTACATCAATAACAAGTAGCCTATGTCCTTCCCCAGGTTTTAAACTATATCTGTACCAAATTTCAGCTAAAACGGTTTAGTGGTTTAGCCGTGAAAACGTAACAGACAGATAGACAGAGTTACTTTCGAATTTATAATATTAGTAAGGAAGTAAGGATTAATGTAATAAGACAATTGTATGAGTGAAACGGCAATACACAATTTCTTCTGTCTTCTTCACAATAGTAAAAGTGCCACTATGGCCGCGGGCTACTCTGACCGGTTGTTACGTCATAGTTTGCCATTCTTACATACAAGTAGATCTTGTCCGAAGATAGTGTTGTAAGCGATAGTAATTATTTTATTGGTTTGTTATTACATGGTGCCTCAGTGGCGCAATGTTAGTAAATGCTGGAGCAGCGATAGCTCAGTGGGGAGACCAACAGACTGCAATGCAGAGGGTCTCGGGTTCGAACCCATGTCGCTCACCTCTGACTTTCGTAAGTTATATTATTATTATTATTATTATTATAAGCCTAATTGGCGTCCCACTGCTGGGCAAAGGCCTCCCCTTCCGACTTCCATCTGTCTCGATCGCTTGTTCTGAGTTGCCAATCCCTTTTAAATGCATCGAGCTCGTCTATAAAGTTATATGACTTTCCGAAATTATGTGCGTATTGATTGACAATTATCACCTGCTCCGTGCCTCGGAGAGCACGTTAAGCTGTCGGTCCCGGCTGCCATGAACATCTATGGCAGTCGTTATTGGGAGAGTATCGACACAAAAGATCCCACTGGGTCGAAGTGTCGCTGGTCTGCACTGACTGGACTCCACATAAGATGAGATACTGAATGCTGTGGTCTAGGATTCGATAACAGGTTTGGACGAAGTTTTATTGCGGCTAGCAAGAAATTTTTAATAGCTATCATTGAATATGTGCTATTTAGTAGAGGATAATAAAGTAAAGTAGTGGGATAACAAAAATGGAAACCGTGGAAGCGTAACGATGACGAAGCGTGACGCGAGTTCTATGATTTTTTTTTTTAGTTTTTATTATTTTTAAGTGCAATATAGTGGTAATACAGTAACATTATACATAATACTCGCCAAACGTTAAGTTTAACGGCGAGACACGCTCTTAAATTCTAGTACAAATTATCACCATACATTAAAAAATAGCTCAGCTCACAATAGTTTAAAAAAAAAGGAAACAATATTTTAAGTTAACAACAAAATAACATATGACAGACCTTACATACAATTTATATATACTGACCATTGATATATAAAAACCTCGTAAAATTTTATTACCTTTTTTAGATAGCCTTGTATATTTAACTTAAAGTTAAGGTGTTAAGGTTTAATAATAATAATAATAATAATAATAATCCATTTATTTGCATTGAATATAGGTACATACATTAGATGTTACATACATTAGTGATCTGCTACATTCTGCCTTCAGTAAGCATGCAAATTTTATACATTAATAGATTTTATTAGATTGCAAATGAATTAAATGGTACAGATAGTTCATGTCATAATTAATGATTTAAAATAATGTCATAATATAAAAGTGTCAGGAGAGAACAAAGAAGAAAATGAAATTAATATCAATGTAATATATAATAATAATGATTACAATAATAAATTATTAATTATTTAAACAATGACAAAAGGTAATTATTATATTTGATCGTCCCCTAGAAAGTCTGTAAGTGTATAATAACATTTTGTAATTAAAAGTTCTGACAGTTTCTTTTTAAAAATATGTATTCTCTCATCCTTTAGAGCATCGGGTATTTTATTATAAATTACTGTAGCCATACCTAAAACATTTTTCTTTAACAAAGTTGTGTTATAAGGTACATTATATAATTTATTCTTATACTGGCTTCTTAAAGGACCTTTTCTTAGTTGTGAAACATGAGTAAATAAGTGTTTGTTGCATTTTACAAAAACAGCCATTTCATAAATGTGCAAGCATGGGAAAGTTAGTACTTTTAGTGACTTAAATTTAGGAACACAACTATCTGTAGACTTAATGCCACATATTGCTCGCACACATCGTTTCTGAGCTCTGAACACGTCCCCTCGAAGGCTACAATTGCCCCAAAATATAACACCGTATCGCAACACGGATGCCACCAGACCATGATAGGCTACCAATGCAGTATTAATGTTTACTTTGTTATGAAGACTATGTAAAACATACGCTGATGAACTTAATTTTTTGCACACATGTTCTGCATGAGCTTTCCAAGTTAACTGACTATCCACTATTATGCCCAAGAATTTTGCCATTTGTGTCTGTCCTATAGTGGTACCGTTATATTGTATTGTCAGGTTCTGTGGTGTCAAACGTTGGTAAAATTGGATTATGTTTGTTTTCCCCAAATTAATAACTAAATTATTATTCATAAGCCATTGTACGATGTCAGAAATTGTATTATTTATGTCATTTTCATAGTTAGTAATATTAGAACATTTTATTATAGCCGTGCTATCGTCGGCAAACAGAACCATTGGGTGCTTAACATGTTTGGGCAGGTCGTTAATGTATAGTAGAAATAAAAGTGGGCCGAGCACACTACCTTGTGGTACACCATACTTAATTATTCTACCATCGGATACGTATGTCACCTCACGTTTAGTTTTCTGACATATGCTAGAGATCTCAGTATACTGTACACGATTACTAAGGTATGATTCTATTAGTTTCAGCACATTTCCCCTGATACCATAAACGTTTAGTTTGTGTAGTAATGTATTATGTCGGACACAGTCAAAAGCTTTTGACATATCAGTTAGCAAAGCACAGACTGGTGTCTTTTTATCCACACATTTCAACAAATTTGTCAATAAATCAAAAATCGCCAAATTAATACCTTTGTTTTTTCTAAAACCCTTCTGTTCGTTACATAGAATACTATATTTAGACAAAAAATGATTAATTGATTCATAGATAACCTTTTCTACAACTTTGGAAAATACTGGAAGTAATGCAATCGGCCTATAATTGGTTATATTTTCCCTATTGTTTTGTTGAAAAGTGGTTTTATTATAACCGTCTTCAATTTTTCCGGAAATATGCCTGAGCTAATAGATAAATTTATAACTCTGCTTAGATGAGTAGCAACTTTATCCGATACAAATTTGACAACCCTCGTCGCTATGCCATCATATCCGACGCTACGTGTATTTTTTAATGACCTAATTACTCTACAGACGTCTTGTGGTAGTACCGGGTACATAAACATCGTGTGAGGGCTGTAAGTTAAATCAGCTGTAGGCGTTACCAAATTTGACTCCTTAATCCGATCAATAAAATGATTATTGAAGGCATTGGCAATCTTCTTAATTTGCATTAATGAAGGTTTATATAGTTAATATAACTACCTATAATCAACTGAGGACAGTTTTAAGTGTAAGTTTTGTACGGGATTGTGTATCTAGGGTTTTTATATATCAATGATACTGACTGATGGTTGCACTGCTAGACGACACATACACCATCCAGCAATACATCCATCAGTCTTTTCTTGAAAGTATTAATACTTATTTACCCAAGAAATGCTCAACGCGCCTAAAGCCTCGGTCACACACAGCGAATACTCACTGCGAGTGCATTCGCTGCAAATAATGATCGCAGCGACAATTCGCTGCCTACCTGTGTGACAGCGAGTTCTACATGAAAATTTCGACAGTCTGTTGGTGCGCAAATTCAAAATGTCGTCTGCTCAATTGCTGCTATTAAAATTGCTGTTATTTGTGTCCCACAGCTCCTCGTATTTTCTATACACACCCAAGAAACAAATTATATCGTTATTTCCCCACTTTAGAGAATCTTTTTTTGGTTGACTCATCTATATATTCTCATATCTATGCAGCGACGAAACGACCTGTAGCACAGACGTGTCTAGTCTAGTCTAGAGCGGCGCGCTGAGCGGAATGGCTATTCGCAGCGAGTACCCTGTCACACACAGCGAATACTCGCGGCGAGTAGGCATTCGCAGCGATTAATCGCTGTGTGTGACCGAGGCTTTAAGAAGTTTTTACTTCAAAAATCGTTGGTCAGAGTTAAACTCCCAAAATGTTCATTTAGGGAGCTTAACTGTGAGTAATAAGTTCTGAACTTATTAATAAATGGCGCTGTCTAAAATAGTGCCTTTTTTACTCAGACGAAGCCGCGGGCTATAACTAGTTATTACATAAATCTTTAGACCACCTGATACACTTATTTCTACATGCCTACCGCCATTTGAATTTATAATATTACCTAATCTTCAATTTGTTGCAACCAAATGATTGATGATATTAATTCAATAAATTAATCAAAATATTATTACTCAACTAATTTTTGATAGTCACTTA
Source organism: Catocala sponsa (assembly GCA_963564715.1). NCBI lineage: Eukaryota > Metazoa > Arthropoda > Insecta > Lepidoptera > Erebidae > Catocala > Catocala sponsa. The sequence goes on along the minus strand of OY751348.1, from coordinate 20,032,982 downwards.
TGCACTTGTCTTTGGAAATTAGGCAATTAAATTGTTATATATATATCTATACTAATATTATAAAGCTGAAGAGTTTGTTTGTTTGTTTGTTTGAACGCGCTAATCTCAGGAACAATAGGTTCTAATTGAAAAATTCTTTTAGTGTTGGATAGCCTATTTATCGAGGCTATAGGCTATATAACATCACGCTACGACCCACGGGGGCCGCACAGTAACCTTAAGCGCGAGTGAAACCGCGGGCACATCTAGTCTATAATATCAGCCCTGGATTAAACGCTCCTGCTGCTGTGCACGGGCCTCTTCGCAGTATGAGAGGCCTATGGCCGTGGTGGATCACGCTGGCCCAGTGCGGGTTGGCAATCTTCACATATCTTCGAAAACATTACTGAAAACTCTTAGACATACATCTGAATGCGTCCACAACAAGACATCGCGGGGAAACCTTTCCTCACAATGTTTTCCTTCACCGTTAAAGCGAGCGATCATTAACTATTTAATTCGCACATAACTTCGAAGAGTAAGATGCGCTTCTTGGGATCGAACTCGAGACCATTGCAGTCCAACGGTCTCCGGCTAGGCTAGCATTGCAAATAAATTATTTCACATATATATATAATATCAGCCCTGTATTAAACTGTCCCACTGCTGGGCACGGGTCTCTTCTCACTGTGAGAAGGGTTAGGCCATAGTCCATCACGCTGGCCTAGTGCGGGTTGGCAGACTTCACATATCTTCTAGAACACTATGCGGGAACTCTCAGAAAATGCAGGTTTCCTCACGATGTTTTCCTTAACCGTTAAAGCTAGCGATAATTAACTATTTGATGCGCATATAACTTCGAAAAGTCACAGATGCGCGCCTTTTTCACATAATCTTCATGATTACTCTATTATCTGACTAGTTCTTCACGCTTGTTATCATAAATGAGGTCAACATTACACCGAGTAATAGCACTTCGTCTCCATTCAAACGCGCTGTTAGTTATAATCGGTTTTATAGACCAATTTAAATCATCTGACTGATCGAATCGATGCTCTAAATGGTCTTAATTGTGTAAGAACGAGGCGTGGCTTTAAGTCGAAACGTAAATTTAACTCGTCAATCAAAAAGTGAAATAATTGGGCTTTGAATTTGAATTAAATTGGAATTCTGGTCGAGTGTATCTCTTACTTTATTTCAAGACCAAGAGTGATTTTACGCAAGGTGCTGCTTGCTCCTTGTGGCCTGTTCGAAATGGGAACGTCGCAAATAAGTGCCATATTTTGAGGTTATCAAATGTAGTTCATTTATTTGGGTGTTATTTTTTAGTGTGATTAATTATATACGGGAGATTGTAGTGGTATTTTGTTTCAACGTATATTGTTAATAACAAAAAGAGCTCTAGTTTGCATTCAACATAGCCTTAAACATAAAGTAGTGATCATAATCTCATCAATAATTACAATACTTCAAATGTTAGTACGATTACTACTTAGTCATACTCTACATAAATACTTAATACGAATTTCATAAGAATTAACATCCTTTAAGCTTATTCATATCATAAAAGTACCAAATGAACACATTAACCTATAGATATTTGTAAGTGGGCCCGCGATTGTACCCTGAGGCACCCATTTGTGGCCTGCGTAGGGGGCGTGTTTTCTTCAAGCCGGCGCTACTCAGACAGTCCTAAAATGGTAAGTGATGACGATATAATACATATAAAGACAGATTCCGAGTCGGCATTGACCTAAACGAAGGAGCCTTTTGTGGTCAACCGTTACGAAAGCTTCTGTCGGATACGAGAAACATTTTTAATATGTTAATTTGCGATTTATAATTAATCATTACTGCAGTTTATTTCGGACGTTTATGCGCGTAATAGGTTTGGATTGACAAATGAGTTATTTATTAGTTTGATATTTAATAGACAGGCAAAGTTGTGAGCCTTGAAAGTGAAGAGTGCTGTTCATGCGCCCACTTGGCTTGTGGTCATTGCAAATAAATGGTAATCGACCATAAAGCCTCATACATCAAATGTTAACTCAAATAACTAAACGGTACTTAGTCATTTTTACATATCATTGCTAATGAATAGAATAATGCATTTACTAAGGCAATGTTTTAATGTGTTTGCTACTCGTTTTGAAATATACATAGTTATTAATGCCAAATCAATATTTGATACTTCTACGAAAAGTGGGTAGGATTCAATATAGGATTTTTGCTAGCGGGATGCCAACATCTCAAACTTTCGAAACGTACAAGTCAAAGTAGTGCGCAATAAAAATCATACTGGTGTTAACATTGGCGCTTAAACTGCACTACACATACTAAAGAAAACTATATTTGTAACTATATTTGGACTTATCCGAAAATCAGCGCTGCACTACCTACCACGATGTTGCAGCATTATGCTGAGATAAGTGCCATTTTTGGTCTCACACTGGCGGTACGATTAATTATACATATTGCTTATTCTTGTTTTATATTTTTATTTTTTTTTATTTTTGTATACCTACCTAAAATTTTTGTTCTTTTTTGTTGTTATTTTTTTTATTTGTTTTATGCCAGTGTAGAAGACAAAATAAACTGTTTTCATTCTTTCTTTCTTTCTAACTTGACACTACGATTCATAATTATTATGTCAGCCTTATTATTACAAATAAGTTTAATGTTGTATAGCAGCTTGAGGTATCTTCCATGACGATGATGATGAAATAACTGCTTACATTTTTATTGAGGTATATTTTAAAAAAACAGGGTGTGACTGAATCTCCTCCTGATCATGGCTGCTGAAAAGCGACTGAAACGTCGAGTAAAGTGCAAATTTAAATAGTTCACATTTACACTTTCTCCGACTTCAATTGTCACAGAGATTTTTTTTTTTAAATTAATACGTGAAAGATTTGTACACACTAGTATAATTTCAATATATAAAATTTGCGTAAACGTAAGACAATATTATTTAAATACTAGCTGTTACCTGCGACTTCGTCCGCGTAGATTTTAACTAAAAGTGTTTGTCTCCGCGGAACCCTATTTTTTTCTAAAATCAAAGTAGCCTAAGTTACTCCTTATAACATTAGCTATCTGCCAGTGAAAGTCCCGTCAAAATCGGTTCAGCCGTTTCGGAGATTAGTCGGAACAAACAGACAGACAGACAGACAAAAATTTTAAAAATAGATGTTTTCATATTAGTACCCTATATACTTTCATTTGCATTAGATAAAAAGCTGTTATTTTGACATTACAAACAGACACTTCAATTTTAATTTATTTGTATATATAGAACCTTGAATATAACCTGTGCGATAGAGTGGAACCTAAATCTTATTGAATAAGCAAACCTACGCTTACCAAAAGGAAATACAGCAAACATTCACAGACAGTGTTCAACAAAAAGAATGCAGTAGGTCTAGAAACTACTACTCAACATGCATTGAAGACAAAGTAAACCGCCTCTGCATCATTTGCATCATCGATTTAAAATAATACATTGAACATTGCTCTAGACTGACAGTTGCAAGGTCGAATATTCTTACGTTATTATAATCGTTTTAACAGTTAAGTGTTATAAAGTGAATCAATGGAACTACTTCCTCATTCTCTATATTTCCATTATCTGTTATGTTGATAGCTATTTCATGTATAACGTTAATCATGCAACCTTTCAAGATAGTGCAGTTATATGTATATTCCGTGTGAACTATGAATAAATTAATTTCATTCATTCCTTTGTTGTGTAAATGCTTTATTAAATAACTATATTATTTTTAACATGTAACATTAAGCTATTGCTTTCAACAGTTGGTATTAAAATTATTTTAACAGATTTTATCGCGAGTCATTACGATAATAACTTACTTTTTGTCTACACTTACGTTTTCTCGACTTTTCTGACGCGTTTTAGCATCCGTAGCCAGTCAACTTTGAAGCTGTGGTCCCGCAACTAGGAAGGGATTAAAACTGTCAGAATATATATTTCTTTTTTATTATTCTATCACATACACACAACACCATCTAGCCCAAACTAAGCAGAGCTTGTGCTATGGATAAACATAACATTTTTTGTAAATACATACATATTATACATAGAAACACCCTGACCAAGACAAACATCCATGTTCATGCACACAAATGTTTGACTTGTGCGGGAATCGAACCCGCGACCTCCGGCGTGGCAGGCGGTTACACTAACCACTACGACTTAAACAACGCGGTATTTATTGCATATTGGTGCATACACACTGTGACTTTACTATGTCCATTTTTAGGTTTTCAATTCAATTCAATTCAATTTATTTATTTGCATAATATGGGTTTAACAATAGATATTACAACATTAATAATAGTATCGCCATATTCAGCCGTCCAGCATGCAAAAATTCGCTATTTTAAAATTTTATCACAATATTAATAATAAATGAATATATACAAAGTTACTAAAAATAAAAACTATTCAGTCAATCTTAATAATTGTCAATAAGAAATAAAATCATGTCAAAACTAAATAAAATAAAATTAAATGTTTATGTCGTTCAAAAATTCAAATAAGGAGTAATAAGTTTTTGTTACAAGTAGATGTTTTAACTGCTTTTTAAATAAATTAATATTATTTTCATTTCTTAAAGCTAATGGTATCTTATTGTATAATTTAGGCCCCATGCATAACACACTTTTATGTAAAAGAGCAGTTTTTGAAGTAGTTTTATCGGCATTCCGTATTCTTTTCCGTTGATCAAATAAATGAAGATTCATTTTAATAAATAAAACTGTTTCAAATATATATATGCATTTATTATTCGTTTTTCGTCACAAGGTTTTTATTAGTTAGGGTATATTACGCAGGGTTTATTGATTGATATATTATTATGTCAATCATTTGATTTATTTATCTACCTGCAGAAGATAACTCAGGACGTAATCTGCCGATATTGTGTATTTTTAAATCTTTTCAATACTATCTTCGACTATCAAAATGTGTCATCTAAGTGTAAGTTTGGCGCCATGTTTCAATAATTATTTCGCGCGATAATATCAATGCCATAGTGCTATTTCGTTCTCATATAGGCCCAAAATCGTTGGCATAGATATGTTGATCTGTTACAAGTCAAGATATATCTAAATCAAGGATATCCTAATTTAATATTATAAATGCGAATGTAAGTTTGTTTGTTACGCTTTCACGCCTTAACTACTCGACCGATCACCATGAAATATTGCATGCACGTTGTCAAGGGTACAGTAAAGGACATGGGGTACCTTTCATCCAGGAAAAAAGTACTGCTCCCTAATCTTTATAAACGCGAGCGAAGCCACGGGCAAAATTAGTACAAAATAAATTGACCATTACCTGAGATGCACAAAACCTTTATCGAGTTTTCAATGTTATGTAACAATAGCGACTAATTTTGCAATAATTTGACCTACGTAGTAACCTCTAAATCTCAAATAGATATTCACTAGGTGAACATTGTCAATATTTGGGCGTTTGCCCACGTGTGGGCATCAAGGATGTACCAGCCATCCCACACCTCGGCTGACCTTACCAACTGGATCAGAATGGTCGCTGAATTTAGACAATGTACATTGTTGTTAAATGCTCTTGATAGATGTTAATAATGTTTTGGCATTGATTGCTGTTGTTACCTTTTGTGAGGAAGTTCATAATAGATTTCGCTCCGGGCTTCGTGTATTTAGCTAGTTATAGAGAGAACCGTAAGTCTTAAATGATCTTAGTCATAATTAAAACGTTTTGGTAAATTATTCGACACCTATTTTTTTAGGGTGGACGCATTAGTATCCTTAAGGGAGTTCTCTTTAACTGGAGCGGTAGCAGCATCACAAAAGCGATTTCATAAAATGACAACCAAGCTACTGCTTACTAAGTAAATCATATAAAGCATCAGTGCATTGCCTGCTTTGCTTTTTTAAGTCTCATTAAATAGGGTGCGAACCTACTGGACTTCCGCGCAAAGTTGTAGTGGGTCTATTATGAAATATATTAATAAATTTAGGCTTTATTTTCAAAATAAACACACTCTATAGACTAATGCAAAAGTGTATCAGAGATTGAATATAATTATGATAAAAATATAATCTATACTAATATTATAAAGCCGAAGAGTTTGTTTGTTTGAACGCGCTAATCTCAGGAACTACTGGTCCGAATTGAAAAATTATTTTTGTGTTGGATAGCTCATTTATCGAGGAAGGCTATATAAACCCACCCAAAAATAGTCGACTTATATTGATATCTTTGCAATTAATATGAGAAGAGGTCCATGCCCAGCAGTGAGACAGTTTAATAAAGGGCTGATATTATTATTATATAATATTTTTTATATTAAAATGCGGTTTTAATTTTGGTGATCATTTACTATTTCTGACTGTTATATTTTACTATATCTGGTGATAAGTTAAACATAAGCCATTTATATGTAGTCCCTTTACTATGTAAATATTTGGTCGGAAATTCTCGATGTGTAATGTGTACTGTAAATAAGATTTGCCATGAACAATATCACACATGTGTATGTTTGAAACGAGACTAGATATGCTATAGTACGTTTTTTGTAGACAAACGGCATAGAACGGAAGCAGCCAAGGTTCACTGCCCACTAATGACTGTCCGTCTTTGTGTATCAATCTCCTAAACACGGACGAATTAACACCTCTGCTGAGTAAAAAATATATGTATAAGGAAATCTGAAGGAAACTGAGACCTTGTTTTGGAAATGTTTCAAGGGCAAAGCGAGGCGATTCGATCAAAAGTTGCGCGGTACTGGCCTCAGTGGTCACATGACATAGGTATACGCATACAACAGTTCAATCATTACATAATATTAAAAGAAGTCCCCCGCTGCATCTGTATGTTCGCGATTCTTGAAAAAGGTTCGGTGTAATTTGGTTTTGTGCTACCAGTGCGAAGTCGGGGCGCTAGTCAAGTATAATATGGTGTTCCTGTATAGAAACCCGGATAATGAAAAGAGGGTCGCGGTAAAATTAAATATCATTCCTAGATACATAGACTAGATTTTGCACGCGCATTCACTCGCGTTAATGTATATTTAGCAATAGTACTTTTTTCTGGATAGTAGTCTGTCCTTTACTGTACTCCTGATAATGTGTATGTGAAATTTCATGATGATCGGTCGAGTAGTTAAGGCGTGAAAGCGTCTTCTTCTCCCTAGCCTTTATTATTCCCAAGTCACTTGGGGTCGGCTTTCTAGTCTAACCGGATTTGACTGGATATCAGTTTTTACACGGAGCGACTGCCATTTGATCTCCGCAACCCGAAGGCTAACGATATCCTAAGGCTAGACCAGTGTCAGGATATTAGAGGGCACTGACTTCCCAAAAACGACTGCCATAGATGTTCATGGTAGCCGGGACCGACAGCTTAACGTGCTCTCCGAGGCACGGAGCAGGCGATAATTGTCAATCAATACGCACATAATTTCGAAAAGTCATATAATTTTCGAAAGTCAGCGGTGCGCGACGTGTGTTCGAACCCGAGACCCTCGACCGAAGACGGCTCGACCGGGGTAGGACTGGTTCTCACAGAATATCGACGTGAAATAGCAGTATTCCTACTGTTGTGTTTCGTTCAGTGAGTGAGAGTGCCGGAGGCTCAATCTCTCTTTTTCCCCCTTCCCGCTCCTTCCCACTTTCTTTATCTCTTCTACCTTTCCTAAAGGGTCGGCAACGCGCAAGTGATGCCTCTGGTGTCGCAGGCGTCCATCGGCTACGGTGACCACTTACCATCAGGTGGGCCGTATGCTTGTTTGCAACTATAGTTGAATAAAAAAATGCAAATGTTTTAGGTTCTATTGTAGTGTGTATGTTACACTTTGTTACATGCCCATTGTAAACTATATATGAGATGTTTTCATTACAATATATTCAGTACTGTCTCAACATTCGGTGTTCTCATTTATCTCTCTAACATGTCGCCTTACACTATGTACGCGAACCTATTGCCGTTTACCGGATGCAGTTCCATCTCCTGAACTGCTGCTGCGAATTTCTTAGCAGTAAAACCTAATAACCCCATTCTGGAACCGACTTCAAGACTTGCACAGCATTCGCGTTTACTGCCACTGCGCCACTAAGGAGTATAAACAGAAATCAATCAATATTAAAACCTTTTTATTGCAACCTTTTTGTATGGAACGCACTTTAGACGCAAGTATTAAAAGATTATCCTTTGCGAAGGTTGACTTATTCACAGGTATTAATCGTACGTACAAGGATTATAGAAAACCGGTATTCACCATTAACACCTATTCTTCAAAACTAATACATTTTACCTGCGCCTCCATTCGCATAATTGAGGAGTATAGTTTCAAAACCCGCCAAAACGACATCAGAACAAAAATAATGTTCCGATTGAATATGAAGCTCCTTCGTTGCTTCTATCGCATAGCACTGATAGTTTTCAACAAAACCCGCTAAAATTCTATTAAATCAGCTCACAAAAGTAGCAGTTTGTTGCAAACACCGCTAAAATAGTCCATTTATATTATGTATTTAAATGTTTTTTTGAGATTTACCATTATTCGATGAAAAGTATTTTAGAGGATTTTGAAACTAAACTGCTCAATTGTAGGTTATGTCAACTTTTTATTCTTCCTTTTTCTCGATAAAAGATGTTCTATATCCTTTTCTATATCCCTGACAATGTGTATGCGAAGTTTTATGATTATCGGTAGAGTAAGACGTAAAGTCGTAACAAACAAACTCACATTCGTAATTTATTGTATTTACTTAGGATATTTGAGTGTACCTATGGCGTATGGTTGAAGCTGTTGCCAGCTGCCATTATACAGAGACAAAAACCACACGGGACAATATTGTCTTCTATTTACGCGAATGTTATTCATTGAAATTAAACTATTATTTACGTCGGAGTAAGTGTAAACATAAATGTAAATAGTTTTAATAGTAATATAATATTCTACTACGTACACACAACACCATCTAGCCCAAACTAAGCAGAGCTTGTACTATGGGTACTAGACAATGGATAAACATACATATATACATTTTTTTTGTAAATACATACATATTATTATACATAGAAACACCCAGACCAAGACAAACATCCATGATCATGCACACAAATGTTTGACTCGTGCGGGAATCGAACCCGCGACCTCAGGTGTGGCAGTCAGTTACACTAACTACTACGCCATCGAAGCAAACATTTTTGGAACGATGTTCCTTACGGCAGGCTTGGAGGGGATAGGGATTTTGCTGCGCGACCGAACTGAAAAAAATGTGATAGTAAAACCGTAAGAAAAAATCCGTGGAAAAAAGTGCGTGGAATAAAACCGTTAAATGAGACGTGCGCAGGCGCGACAGTCGCATACACAAGCGAGTAGTGTATAATACCAGGATATCAGAAATCACTAAATGACCAATATATTTAAATGTTTGGCATCATTTAAATATATTGGTATAAATGAATATTCTTTATTCTATTTAGTGAATTGAGCACGATTTTTGTTGCAATTTGTGTCGATTCTACATTAGCCGAAGGAACTTCGTTCCTACCTGGTGTCCCACGACACCACATTTTTTTTTTTATTGATTCGCCAGACTGGATACAATCTAACGATAGTACAATAGTATTTATCATAGCATAATAAACTTACATTAAGATGTATCCTACTAGATGCAAACACTACATGCTTATAATAAATTATATGACATATTTTGTATGCTTAGCTAAATTATTGATAAAATTAAATTGATATCAACATATACAATTAAGACTTTTCTTTATCGAGGTCATAGGTAGTATTAGTAATTTAATTAGTTTAAAAATTAGTAAAGTTTAATAGTGATAGTAGTGTAACAGTTTCTAAATGTTGTAATAAAGTGTCAAATAAACAACGCGATAAAATCCGTATATTATTATAGTAGTAATTTCAACACACGGGACAATTTGTGTGAACGACAGATAGTTGCTCCGGATCTGAGTGTTTTTTGTGTCCGTTGATGGAATGTTTGTGAAGATATTCAGTATTCCGCTTCGAATAGAAACTGCAAACTGAAGTACGCCCGGATCCCACGACGTGGCTATCTCTATCCAGAGGAGTTCGGTATTGTCAACTTTTTTTGAAGTGAAAACTTCTGTAGGCGTGTTGAGCACTTCTTGGGTGAACAAATATCATAGAACTCGCGTCGTCGTCACGCTTCCACGCTTTCCATATTTAAATTATTTTAGAATATTAACAATATTATCTCAGAAATGGTGCGTCCTACGCAAAAAATAACGAAATTTTGATCCCCTTAAAAGCCCATAAGAGAGTATCAGGAACTAGGGTTTTTGTAACTTTTTTTAACTGGTAACTTCTTTAGGCGTGTTGAGCACTTCTTGGGTGAATAAAAATCATAGAACTCGCGTCATAGTCACCGAACGCTTTCCATTTTTGAATTATTTTTGGTTTATAATTTGGTTTATAAAGAAGTATTTATGATCAAGGATTTTCACTTCTATCGACAGTCCCTAAAGACTGCCCCAATATTTTTATTGCAGTAGTTCGGTATTGTCAACTGTCAAATATTAAAACATTGTTTATATAAAATGTTTGATGTCAACGTCGATAGATGGCGTTGTTCCATTCCGCTGAATCGCGCTATGGTTTCGTTACCGAGCACACTATAGTATAAGCTCAAGTTATTTTTTAATAAATTCGACCAGCAGGACAATCCAGTACAGAATACAGTTGTTTTATTTGTAACACCTAGTATTTTTACCCAGTTTAGTTCAACAGTTCAAATACCAAATTCGGTATTTAACACAACTTTTTTCTATTGCAATAATTGGGGTGTGCAATCCGAAGGTGCGTGGCAGATGTCTATCTTCCCAATAATTTTATTACAATGGATTACCGCCAAGTAAAGTCTAAAGACCTATTCAAACCTGAGCGGTATTCGCTGCCGCTGTGGGTAGAGGTATATACCGCGCGGGTTTCGCTCAGGTATGTAATATCAAATTCCGCGGCTAGAGCGACCTGAGCGGTATTCGCTGCCGCTGTTGGTAAAAGTGCCTGCCGCGCGGGTTTCGCTCAGTTATTTAGTATCAACTCTACCTACAAGGATAGCGAAATCCGCTTTGGTGTGAACAGTAATATTACCGCTACCCACTCGGTTTTCTCTACCGCAGACGATAGCGAATACCGCTTAGATTTGAACAGGTCTTTATTCGAATCAGTATAAACATATTTTGTTACCCCCCGGCCAGGTGGACCGATGACCTGAAAAAGGTAGCTGGGTCAGACTGGATGAGGAAGACCGGATGTTGTGGCGTAAAATGGGAGAGGTCTATGTCCAGCAGTGGACTGCGGTGGGCTGATATTTTGTTCAGTTAGTTTAAACAAGTAATTTTCTCAGACGATGTACAAATATAGAAAATTCACGACATATGAGTGTACGTATGACCTGTTCGTGGTATTTCTTTGTGACGTCATAGTGTGTCTACCCAGTGTTTGATCAAGTGTTTAATGTTGTTCATTCTCTGTTATTCGCATATGGTAACTTATGTTAAGTATGGGACTTTTGTAGCGTAGATTGTTGGAAAGTGAACAAAGTAAGGTATAATAAAGTATTCTGGACTCGCAGCAAAGTATGGATCTCATAATCTGTCTGCACGGATGGCGTGGTAGTTTGAGAGATCGCTTCGCCATTGTCACCGCGCTGAGTGTTGTGGGTTCGAATCCCGCACGGGACAAAAATTTGTGTGATCCATAAATTATTGTCCTGATACTGGATGTTCTTTGTGTCCGTAGTTTAAATGTTTTTAAAGTCCCCCGGGATACAGGAGTTATTACTAGTGCGAGAGATACCCTTAAAAAGATATAATATTAATTTGCAATATCTCCAGATCAAACAAACTCATGTTCGAATTTATAATATTAGTTTTGTAAAAATATATGTTAACTAGCTTTTGCCTGCGGCTTCGCTCGCGTTAATTTAGAATTTGACAATCGATTCGGGTTGTACTCTGCTTGTAATAATAGAATTCAATCATGATTCGAAAGACACGTGGCGCCATCTATTATCATAAGAACGTTATTATTGTTTTCCTCTGGAACAGTAATTTTTTTGGGATGAAAGGTAGCCTATGTCCGTTTCTGTACACCTGTCAACGTATATGCAAAATTTCAGAATGATCGGTTCAGTGGTTTAGGCGTGAAAAGGTAACAAATAACCAAACTCATTTTCGCTTTTATATTATTAGTTAGGAAGTTAGGATTTGCAATATCTCCAGATCAAACAAAATCATACTTGCATAAAAATGTAATATTAGAAACAGCCTGAAACACAGGTCTCTGACCTAGTTCAGGTAATACAATGTAAAAACAGACTTCTTAAACAAGTCTCTTGTGTCCAATATTTTAATTGTAAATGTTTTCCTTTAGATTAAATATAGTTTTAATGTAAATTTAATACGGCTTATGTTTAACTTATCACCAGATATAGTAAAATATAACAGTCAAAAATAGTAAATGATCAGCAAATTGCACAGCAAAATATATTTAAAGAGATCAAAATAAGTCAAAATAAGACTCCTATTTTTGGGTGGGCTTAAGAAGGAACCTAACATAACCTAACCCTTCCGAGACGGAATGCAGTGATTTGAGGCGTATAGGTGCTCGTTATGATATATTTTAGTAAGCATATTTTGCTGCGCAATTACTATTTTTGGTGGTCATTATATTTAATCCCATTTAACACATAAGTAGACTGTAATATGTTTTGTAGACTTTTATTATTGAATAAAAAATTATTATTATTATTATTTATTATAGCCTGAGAAACTACACGTATTAGCCTAAATAGTTGACACAAAAGTTCTGAGAAACATCGGTAAACGTGTCTAATAAACGATAAATTGAATAAATAACGCATTTTGCGTTATCCTTGACAAACGGGTATCATTGTAACAGTGAATCAGAGACGAGTCTTCATCACAGCTGTCACAGATAACTTGTAAATAAATATCATAGATATTTCTATTCTTTTATACCTACATCTTACAAACAGGTTATCTATATCTAAACAAATAAATAAAATTGAAGTGTCTGTTTGTAATGTCAAAATAACAGCTTTTTATCTAATGCATATGAAGGTATATAAGGTACTTATAAGAAAACATATATTTTTAAAATTTTTGTCTGTCTGTCTGTCTGTTTGTTCCGGCTAATCTCCGAAACGGCTGAATCGATTTTGACGGGACTTTCACTGGCAGATAGCTGATGTTATAAGGAGTAACTTAGGCTACTTTGATTTTAGAAAAAATAAAGTTCCGCGGAGACAAACACTTTTTAGTTAAAAGCCTAAGTTACTCCTTATAACATCAGCTATCTGCCAGTGAAAGTCCCGTCAAATCGGTTCAGCCGTTTCGGAGATTAACCGGAACAAACAGACAGACAGAAAGACAGACAAAAATGTTAAAGATAGATGTTTTCGTATAGGTACCTTATATACTTTCATAAGTATTAGATAAAAAGCTGTTATTTTGACATTACAAACAGACCAGTTTTATTTATTTGTATGTATAGATTACTTATATGAAGTGGTGGACTTATAAAATGGCGTCATTATAACGGAGGCTCGGAGCGAGGATCTTATTCTACCGCCTACGCAAGTTACTCACCTTTCCAGTCAATACTCCGAGCAAAAAGACACAATGGCTTAAGTCTTGATGAATAATGTTCTAGTTGACATCGTTTAAAAACCTTGTGTCCATACTTCCTAACTAATATTATAAATGCGAATGTGAGTTTGTTTGTTACGCTTTCACGCCTTAACTTCTCTTTTTATTTTATTCAACGATGGTGGCAAGCAAGCATACGACCACCTGATGGTAAGTGGTCACCGTAGCCTATGGACACCTGCGACACCAGAGGCATTGCTTGCGCGTTGCCGACCTTTTAGGAAAGGAAGTGGGAAGGAGAAGGAGCGGAATGGCGGAAAGGGGGTGATTGGGCCTCCGGCACTCTCACTCGCCGAACGAAACACAACAGTAGGAATACTGCTATTTCACGTCGATATTGTGTGAGAGGATAGTCCTTCCCTGGTCGAGCCGGCTGCTGAAATTAGCGAGGCTCTACTACTTAAAATACACGACTGATCATCATGAAATTTCACACACACGTTGTCAGGGGAACAGAAAAGGACATAGAGAATCTTTTATTCCGGAAAAAAGACTGTTACTAATCTAAAACTTAACCTACGTTTATGTGAGCGAAGCCGCGAGAAAAATCTAGTGCATTATAAATGCTAAAGTATCCTTGTATGTTTGTTACTTTAAGTTAATATTGTATTACGTTTACGCGAATGTGACACATTGAAATTAAACTAGTTTATACGGATTTTATGGCGGAATATTTTGTAAAATACATAACATTTTTACTATTTAGATTTATGACAATTTGCGCGACGTTTCATTTGCTTTTCAACAGCCATTTTCACGAAGAGACTAAGATGGTGAACATCTCCATATCTTAAAGTATAATTATTTCAAAGCAACCGGACATGATTTTATCCTCTAGTAAAAAAATTTGGGGTCTGCCGATAGAAGTGAAAACTTTAATCCTTGATCATAAACATTTGTTTAAGAAAAAAAAATTTAAAAATGGAAAGCGTTCGGTGACGATGACGCGAGTTCCATGATTTTTGTTCACTCAAGAAGTGCTCAACGCGCCTAAAGAAGGTTTCACTTCAAAAAAGAAAACTCCCGCACCAGCGTCTGGGAGTTCTTTGTCGCGTTGTTCGAATGTTTGTAAAGGCTTCCGCGACACAGGAATTATACTTCGAGAGGGAGGAATCTAAAAAAAAATGTTTATTTATACAAAAAACACTCACTCATTGCAGAAGATTTGTAAAATAAACAATATTTTAAACATGACGATTTAAAAGAGTGGCCTTGAATTTTCTGCAGACCTGCACCTGTATCTTCTCATAGACCTTTTGCCTGAACCTTGCAACTAACATACCTACATGTAAATTCAGTAAATTAGTGAACTACATACATATAACAGAGGTAGAAAACAGCGGGATCCTCGCTTAATCTATTAAGTCGCAACGGCACACCGGCGACCAGGCACTTCTAAGACATGACAGATTAAATTTACAGTAATTGAATTGGAAATTTTTATGCACGTCATAGAAGACCAGTCTATTGCAGAAGCTGGTACTGAGAGTGTTTTAACAGAAAATCCTAATAACACCGCCCCATTCGGGATTCGAATCCGAGTCCAGACGCATTCACTACCACTGAATAATTGAGATAAACGAAGTTAAATTTAACATGTTTTTGAATTCGTGATCTAGGTCATAGAACTTGCAACTTTTACTATAAAATACGTGCTTTATAAATAAAGATGTTATCTGTAAACAAAACAATGGATGCCGAATATTCTCTATAAGGACAATAGCACTGACTACCGCTTTCACTCCTTAATCTATTCAAAAAATTCAAATTCAGCAAAGTCAACGTCTAAGTCAAAAATCATTCATTCCTTTAAGTCACAAAGTAACAATTTGTAACCTGCGACTTCGTCCGCGTAGATTTTAACTAAAAAGTGTTTGTCTTGGAACACTATTTTTTTTCTAAAATCAAAGTAGCCTAAGTTACTCCTTATAACATCAGCTATCTGCCAGTGAAAGTCCCGTCAAAATCGATTCAGCCGTTTCGGAGATTAGCCGGAAGAAACAGATAGACAAAAATTTTAAAAATAGTTGTTTTTGTATAGGTACCTTATATACTGTCATATGCATTAGATAAAAAGCTGTTATTTTGACATTACAAACAGACACTTCAATTTTATTTATTTGTATAGATATATGCTATTTGGAGGTGGTGGAAGAGGCAAGGGCCTGACTGCAGCTCCTTGCAGAAAAGATTAAGGGATCTTTTCTGAAAGGAGCAATTTAACTACATAAAGTATTTATTATTAGCACCAACACTTCGTATATCATGGAACAGGTAAAAGGTCCAAAAGTTGTTCCAAAGAGTCAGCTCTAAAAATAATCATGATGGTGGCATATGACGTCAGCTCTGCAGCCTGCGACGTTTAAACTGAGCAGTGAAACATTATTGATCGTATTTACTTATCGAAATAATATGGAACTGGATTTTTACGTCTTATCCTAACTAATATTATAAATGCGAATGTGAGTTTGTTTGTTACGCTTTCAAGCCATACTCGACCGATCATCATGCAATTTCGCATACACATTATGATGTTCTTATGATAATAGATGGCGCCACGTCTCTTTCGAATCATGATTGAATTATATTATTACAAGCAGAGTACAACCCGAATTGATTGTCAAATTCTAAATTAACGCGAGCGAAGCCGCGGGCAAAAGCTAGTATAATATAATAATAATATTCAGTAATTGCTTGATGTGTATTTTTTTCAATGTTATATTGCCACTTATCTACAATTCCTGACGCGGTTGGTTATAATGATGAAAGCGCAGAAGTAGCTAAATTCAGATCCAAATAATCTATTATACAACATGTCACAGATACAACGCACAACCTCAAACACCTCAATTAGATTATTAAATCGTAATAATAATATAATCATTAAAGTGTTACTTTTATGTTCTTAAATATTTTAATTTAACCAATTAGTTCTCCTTATTGTGCGCGGATAGTATGGGTATATTACAATAAATCTAACATTATTACACAGCCTTTATTGCATCAAAACCCTTATTACCTTGAATTATGATACATTTTCGTTTATTTCAGCTGTTTAATAAATGGGTGATTATAATTTAATTCGTTTTAATTATTTTAGATATAAAAAATAACCTATTTTAAAAATTGCTGGAATTGATTCAGTAGCCTGTTTTGAACAAACCACTTTCAGAATGTGCGTTTATTATGTTACAGGTTGTATAGGTATATTTTATTTTGTTTCCATTTTTAAACTGTATTAATTATCAATATTTATAATGTAACTGACTTCAAATTATCACACAATTTTTCTTAAAATTTTAATCAAATTCATATTATATAATTAAATTAAGTAACTTGATCCGTATCATATGCATGAGGTGTTAACCTATAATTAATTGTTGCACTGAACTATGTTACCTTAGTCTGTAAGTTCTGATCGATGTATTGGTGTAAACAGTTGTTGGTTGACCTAATAAATAAAATAAAAAAAATAAAACATATACATATATAAGTACATAAATCTCGTGTTTGTGGTCGCACATCTCCGAAACGGTTTAAGAAAATTTAAGAAGTTTTTGTATATATTTGGTAGGTATGAGAATAGGTCGTAAAGTATATATTATACCACTACGAAATCATTTATACGGCAAACAACTTTTGCCGGGTCAGCTAGTTATTTATATGAAGTTATAACAATTATAACGACGTCTTGAAAATTACTAATTTAAGTCACAAAGTTACACTGCACTTATAAATATCTACGTTTTGTACTCATAAATCGTTGATGTTCATAAGTTTGTCTTTGTGAGATTTATTTGTGACTTTATTAAAATTTCCCAAAGTACAGTGTTATCTAGCGTGCTTAAACGCGTTTTATTTGTAAATAACATAGATTTAAATTCTGAAAAAAATATATGTTATTTTACAGCATTAGATCTTAATTTGTCGGGCATTCGAAACACGATTACTGACATTTTATACGATCGAAAAAAATCGTGAAGATAGGTCTGATTTAAGCATTTTTCGTGTTTTATTTGTTTATGTGTTTTATTTGAGTTAGTTCGGCCTCGATGGCGTAGTGGTTAGTGTAACCGACTGCCACGCCTGAGGTCGCGGGTTCGATTCCCGCACTAGTCAAATATTTGTGTGCATGAACATGGATGTTTGTCTTGGTCTGAGTGTTTCTATGTATAATATGTATGTATTTATAAAAAAAAGTATATATGTATGTTTATCCATTGTCTAGTACCCATAGTACAAGCTCTGCTTAGTTTGGGCTAGATGGTGTTGTGTGTATGTGATAGAATATTATTATTATTATATTGGGAATTGAATTTTCAAAAATATACCAAAAGAAAGGTCATGTAAAAACGGTTATTTGTCGGGCATCACAATATGCATTACATAATATACAAAAATATAATACCGAAAATATGTGATTTCCTACTAGCCGCCGCGCTCTGTCTAGCGTCTTGCACTCCCGAGCGGGATGTAATGGGGACAGGACGTATCGCTAGTTTGCAGAGCGCACCGCAGAATTACAAATAATTTTATCGTCAGTTACGAATGTCATCACTTATTGATAAATATATTATATCTAGGTTTAGTTTGTAAATAGGTATTATAAATTTTAAGTAATAAGAGTGTACATAATTAGCATAGTTTTGATTATTGGACGAGATAACGGCCTTCATAACAACAGCATAGTTAGGTACCACTTACCAGTGCAAGTCCATTATTGATTTGTAGATGACGAGTGTAGAAATGGGCAATAAAATAAAAGAAAATCAAGGTTGTCATCTTTAGCCTTACGTAGGCTAAACAAATGTAAAAGGTAGGTTGCCTACATATTATTTGAAAATTACTAAACACTACCTATCATATTTGTATAGGACTTGAATCATTATTTTATAGCATTATTATATTAGGTAGGTATACGGGAATAAAAATGTGAGATGTGCCTAAAAGGAATACGAGCGAATTTTATAGGTAGGTACCTGCCTACCTAAATAAATACAAATATTATCCGCAGTTATACCTGCGCGTTGTGGTATTTATGTTTACTGCACCACCCTCGTGAGTTGTAATGTTATTTGGTACTAGATGTTCCCGCGGTTTCACCCGCGTTTATCGTTACTGCGCCACCCCCGAGGGTCGTAGCGTGATGTTATATAGCCTATAGCCTTCCTCGATAAATAGGCTATTATGAGATTAGCGCGTTCAAACCAACAAACAAACAAACAAACTCTTCAGCTTTATAATATTAGTATAGATAGTTGACCCGCGCAACTTCGTCTGCGTCACATAAGAGAGAGAGTGGGTCGTAGGCACCTATAATACAATTTTAAAGGAGCTGAATCTTTCTTTGTTAAATCCACGAACCACATAAGAACCATTGAACAACATTTTATAAATATACCTACAGTGCTAATTTAAAATCACGCAAAATAAACCAGGAGAAACATCGTTTGTATGTCTGTAATGGGTAATTATTTTGCTGCGACGTTATTTTAAAACTGCTATATCTACTAAGATATTCATTGAAATCGAATGATGTAAAGGGCAATTTTGTTTTAAATTAAATACTTGTGATGAATATCGTATTTATTTGGATAAGGATTAATATCATGTTTATAATAATACCTTCGCAAATAATGCATTATTTTAGAACAAATTTGGTTAGCATAAAAAAGGTTATAGTGAGCCAACCTTAAAAGATAGACATATGTTGTCATGGGTTTTTTTTTTTAACTTTTAAAGGGGAACAATTCTGTCACACATGATTTTTACGAAACTTTAACTGTTTACCCAGCGCACGTAGCGGAAGCTCTCAAAAGGAAAAAAGAAACCCTCCGATTTTGAAACATTCTTCATTGGTGCTCCGCTCTTATTGATCTTAACGTGATGATATATAGCCTATAGCCTTCCTCGATAAATGGGCTATCTAACACTGAAAGAATTTTTCAAATCGGACCAGTAGTTCCTGAGATTAGCGCGTTCAAGCAAACAAACAAATAAACTCTTCAGCTCTCAAAGATCTTCTTCAGCTCTCAAACTCTCAAAGTTTCGCAAAAATCATGTATTATAGAATTGTTCCCCTTTAAAAGTTCTAAAAAAAAGTCAGCGACAGCATATGTCTATCTTTTAAGGTTGGCTCACTATAACCTTTTTTATGCTAACCAAATTTGTTCTAAAATAATGCATTATTTGCGAAGGTGTTCTTATAAACATGATATTAATCCTTATCCAAATAAATACGTTATTCAACACAAGTATTTAATTTAAAACAAAATTGCCCTTTACATCATTCGATTTCAATGAATATCTTAGGAGATATCGCAGTTTTAAAATAACATCGCAGCTAACTAAGTATGTATAACGAAGTCGCGGGTTAAAGTCAGCGTTAGCCCAAAGTAACTATTCCACGCGGACGAAGTCGCGGGCAGAAGCTAGTATTCAATAATCCTATTGACTATTACCACACTATTACCAAACATGGAATACGGTTTGATTGTTATATTTACTTACGTAGTTTTCATGGACACTTAATAATATTATTATCGTATTATCTATCACTATCACGCCTATGAAGAATGCACTAGTGTCACAGCTTAGAAATGTTCTACCCAAACCGAGTTTCAGTATCCCTCTACCCAAAAAAGGCACTGCAAGAAAGCAAATTAAGCTATTAACGTAAAAATTACAAGCAGTCAAAATTCAAAAAAAGTTGACACGGCCGATAATTGGTGCCACCACCCTACCTACGTCACCGGCACTCGCGAGTAGCATAGCGCCCGACTCCTCGAATTATGGACGTCGGCGTACGCGCGGACCGGTGAAGCGGGGGCCCCAAAACATTTGAGCGCTTGGAAATCCTCGCCTTAAGAGGAAACATTAAGGGCGAGAGAATTGAAAAATAGGTATTTGTAAAATCTATTGTTGTCGCGCAATGCCATGTATAGTATCATGAGCGCGATAGAATACCTATTAAAAGTACTCAAAATCAACGTTTCGTAGTCCCCTGATTCCTTCTCCAAAACTTAACCGATTTAACTACTTTTTCCATTAAATATTAAAGAAAGACTGGACGCATTTCTATATAATCTAGTCAAATTTGTTTTCTGGATGTTTGAACACAGCGGAAAATCTATACAATTTTTGAGGTTTTTGAAGGCTCATGTCTCTTTTAATTAATTTATGAAAAAAAGGAAAACATAGGCACATGCCAATAGAGCCCATACATTTTTTGGAAAAAATATTGCTCTACTGGCATTATCCAGGGAAGAAACAGGGGACTATGTTTGTATGGAAAACAGCCCCTTGTGTATCCTCATAAGATGGTTGCGAGGTTCAGGCAAAGCAATCCTGCAAGAACATCACAAGTATTATTTTTAAAACTTTGATACAAAAATAAAGAAGTACTTCTACATCAGACGCCATTGATGTATCTATTGTGAATACATTAAGCGGCTTATATAGATATTACATCAATACTATATAACAATATAATTAATAGCCTTAATTAACTGAACATTTAACAACTTGTACCATATATCATTTTAACAAAAATTACCGCTATTATTAAACCAGGAATGTCAGCTTTATTTTCATTACGTTAAGGTTCATTTTGTTGTAATACAACTTGCATTTATGTTATTTACATGTTTAATATTTATCATTTATCAACTTTATATTTTTAAAATCTTCTTACTATCTGCTGTATGACGAATAACTTTTCTAGCTAGCTCTTATTCGCCGTTTAAATGGAGGCTTATGGTATCTACTTCATGCATCTAGTAAAATAAATACTGAAATGAATACCTAGCTTTGAAGCTAGCTCCCCTGTTTCAATAAGAAATAGATATCCCAAGACATGGATGAAGTCATATTCTAAAAGAAGTCCATTTTTGATGTGACAACATCGAAAAATTTGTTTCTATATCACATTGTAGATTTAATTTAGTTTTCCTGTCAATAGATAGTTCGTTTCACAATATGCAAGCCTATAAGAAGGCGTTGTGGCTAGATCAGTTTAATTATAAGAATATTAAATGACTTTCATATTTTTACAGATAAACCGCGGGCATCGCGGAGTGCCTCATCAGAACAACCACCTTCAGTCAGAAAGGAGCCATTCACTCATCTCTCCAAGGAAGAACTGATTGAAGAAGCCAACAAAGTCAGGGCTCAAGCCCAAGGCATCACTTGCACCTCTGATCACCCACCTGAGAAGTTCTTTTCATTACCACACAGGCGAAAGAAGGATAATAGAGTTGGAAGGAGAAATAGTGACGACGGCACACCTGAAAAGACTCCACTAGGGAGGTCTACCAGCGATGTGAGCAGCAAGAAACGAAAAGAACGAACATCATTGTCTACACTGTTCAGAAGAGCGCAGAGGACTAGGAGCCCTGATGCGCCAGTTGTCGTCGCTACGAAACCGGTTGTTGTCAAAAGAAGCAAAAGCGACGTCTCCGATTTAAAATCTAGTACCAACTTAAACACGCAGAACAAACCAGTCCGAAAAAGGTCCGGCAGTGAATCTGAGGAGTTTCTAAAGTCCTTGAGGAATAAGAAAGCTCAGTTATCGCCTATAATAGAAAGTTCTCCACGAGAGGACTACTTCAAGAAGACGCCTCCACTAGATTTGTACCAGAAGCAAAAGTCAACTTTAAAAGAAAGCAAATCTAACGATCTAAAATCAACCGACAATAAAAAGGTAAATCCAGTCGAAAAGCCTCCTAGGTACAATAAAACTCCTGACAAGCCAGAGCCTAAAGCACCAGTCAGGTCAAAAAGAGGGAAATCGCAAGAAAAAGAAAAGGAAAAGTCACCTCAAATAAGTGACACACCTAAGAGAAAAACTGAAGTTAAGAAGACTCTACTTGTTGATGAAATAGATTCATTAAAACCTAAAGACGTCAACACAGTCGAAGTCAAAGACAAGATAAAAGAAAGTATCAGAAAAATTGAAGAGAACGTCTATGGTGATAAAGAAATGATACATAGCAGCCAACAGCCTCCTGATAAACCTCCATTGACAAGAGGCCATACAGTTGATCATTTAGTTAGGTTACTGAAGGAAGACCAATCCACTTCACCTCCTAAATCGCATCTGATCTCACCACCTAACGGCACAAACACAAACCAACCATTCTCTTATTTGAAACCTAGTGCAAGTCCTGATCCTAATCTGTTCGTAAGAAATACTAGTCCAGACAGAATACCTTCACCAGTAAACAAACAAGACAAAGGTGTTGTTTACGCGCATGTGGTAAGAGATAACGAAACAAACATGAACAGACTCAATAAACAAACCGTCCATAAAACTTATTCACCATCTAGAGAAAAATATGGTAACTTTTCTGATGAAGACGAAGGCTTAGGCTATGAAGAACGACACAAGTTTGCGAAAACCCGGATGTATGACTATGATTATAAAAACAATAATGAAAACGATAAATTAAACAGTTTCGAAGGGTACAACATTACGGATTCACCCATAAGACCTAGATTCAGGGAATACAAGCTGACTAATTTTGAAGAATTTGAACCCACATACGCTAACGAATATGTCCCTAAAGATAAATCACCTGAATCGATCGACAAGTTTAGGGGTAGAGGTGATGGTATGGATACAAAAAAGAAACAATATGAGCCTGAAGCTACTAAAATTGACTTAAACTTTAATGAACTAAGTCACAGGCGTCAATTGCTAGAATCACGGCTAAATGCTAGACGTCAAGAGCGTGAGAAGCCTGTGGAAGAACCTGTAATAAGATATTTAGCGGAAGATCCAATATACGAGGCAGAAAAGCGAATGCAAGCTACAGAGAGATATGTGAATGAAACCGTCCGTTATTATAGAAATACACTAGAAAGAGATGGCTTCGCTGAGAGCAGTATTACTGAAGACTACAGTAAATATGATTCAGATAACCACAATATCAAATATAATACAGAAAGCAGAGCATTCCAGAAAGTGCCTAAAGGAGAAGTAGACAGGCGAGAATTTATTGACAGAATGGAATCTAGGTACAAAGGTAACAAGAAAGATTTTCCTCCCGAACCTGAATATGAACCTCCCAGCTTGGAGTCGAACACCGGTAAACCGGTGCTGACACCAAACGAATATAAAGAGAAGAAGTACAAAGTGAAAAAGCTCACTTCTAGTCATGATGTACTTCAAACAGGACAAAGATACAAAGGAAAGGATGAATGGTTCGGCAAAAGGAAAGGACACTATGCGTCCAACCCAGAAATCGCTCAAGAGCGTGAAGAAGAGTACGCAAATCTTCCTAAATATGCTGATTCTTATCACTCTTTACGTAGAGTAAAGAATAAGGATAGATACAAGGAAGAATTTGGCATGAGACGTCATGATTCTGGCGATAGTCGAGAATACTATCGAGATGATAGATCGCCTCGCCGGTTCGAAATTGACAATCGATTAGTTGACTCGGGCATCGAAAACGATTTCCGAAAAGATTCCAGTGGAGAAATTCATAGGACTCGTCACAGGAGACATGAAAGTGATGATGATGTTAGAAATACTTCGTTATTTTTGGAAAGTGAAAGACAACATACGGAGGATAATTATCCTAGTGAACAGATTTACGCGAATGGAGAGTATTTGGCAAGGTTCAAAGATTACAGGGATGAGAGTTATAGAAAGGAGTACGGAGGAAGAGATAGAAGTGTCGATGACGGGTCTCATCTTGAGCCAAAAATTGACAGATATGATAAAAGTCCTAGTAGACTTGATGACAAAGTCAGTGCGAAACCGCCTAAGGCGAAGAAGTTATCTGGACTCGAAAAGGTGACTACTATTTTTTTTACTACTACTCCACAATATATTCTGTATATTTTTTTATCTGTATGAAATAAAAGTGCACCTTCTTCAGGTGTACTTATTGGCACGTCAAGAATATAGTATATTGCTTCATAAGATTTAAACAAAACATATATCAGCATTTTTTGAAATTCATAGTTTCTAAGATTCAAATATGTTCAAACTCACCACAGTCTGTGTTATGATTTATAAATAATTGTTTGTTCAGATGAAACAGCTATTCTCTCGCGACTCTTCGAAGAAGAGCAAAAAAGAGAAGGATCCTGTCCAGTCGAAGACACGCACACGGGTACTCAAGAGCCCTGAACATCTTGCCAGAGACGACTCCGAATACAGAAGGTACAAACATTGTACTTATAATTGAAGCTATAGTATAACTTATTATTTTTCTTTATATTTGGCAACCAAGTGACTAAATCTCCTAAGAGGTACGCAGAGGTGTACAACAAACCCACATTTCGCCAACTATGGTTCTAGATTTTACATAATGGGGGACGAGCCTATCGGCATTTTCCAAGCACTGTACCAGACTCTGAGCTGCTACTGAGATTTCCTTGACAGAAAATCCCAATAATACTTTGCCAGGAGTCGAACCCAAGCTTTTATAAACAGTAATCACTGCTGCTACACCACCTAGACAATCTAACAAAGTACAAAATTAATTCAATTCAATTCTTTTATTGCACTCTATAATGTATATACAGGTGTTATAAATGTAGAGAGAACAATTATGGGCCCCGTCGGGCACGGCAAAATTAAGAGAGAAGAACGAACATTCTATTATCTTATATCATATTGAAATAAAATTTAGAGTTTAGTAGATATTTTTTTTTTTTTTTTTTTTTAATATAACAACTGAGAGCCTAGTGCGAATTTGTTTTACGTTAACGCGATTGAAACGTTTATGACGTTCGGCGCTTCAATTGGTCCGCTCTAAGCTCTTAACCAATCAGAGAGCCAAACGCGGTAACTTTACGATCGCGTTAACGTAAAAGCAACTCGCACTAGGCACACTGGTTTCATATTTTATAGTTTCTCAAGGATAGATCCTCAGCTGTACGTGTTGTAGTGTAATTTTAAAAGAATCGCTAGTAGAAAATGCCATCTGTTCTACTAAAATTACGTGACCTTCATTAATTTGATGGCTATGTGTCAAGGTAACATGTTTGATGGTAAAATTCACTAAATATTTCTCTTCACCACGAACAGTGACTCAGTAAAGAAATGCATATATTATTTCATAACAGGAAAAATTTGCATCGACATTAAAGCTAGTTGGAAAATCATATGAGCAATAACACTTAAGTTCTAAAGGAAAACCGGTGTAATTTCACTTATGAAAAAATTTAATAAGGTCGAATTTTGTTCTTGACCCATTCAATGGCATTTCAATCACAAAAAGAGCCTGCCTTGCCACCAGTCCCCATCATCATTAGTCCTTGTATCGTGCAGCTCTTTCTGACAGTCAAGTTATCAGCACATGTTACCGTAGAATCCCCTACTTACTCGCCGATCAGTTTGTCTAAGATTAGAGAGAATTTCGGTGACTAGACTAATCTGTGCAGGATATTATCACAAGTGTGTGCGCAGGCACTAGTGCAATCTCTATACTCGTACATCCAGTTTGATGGAATGGTAATCTGACACAGTTGATGGCGTCGCGATAAACCAATCAATATTCTCGTATTGGTAGATTATTAGGTCGACGCGCCTGCATCTATATTTCTTAAAGAATTGGTCGTTACAAACAGCCTGCCTATCCATAGGTATACTGACCCAGAGCCAAGTGACATAGTTGTGAAAAAGATTGAGTACGAGTGCAAGGCAGACGAGAGGAGGTACAGGAGCTCCAGGGAAGATCTGGACCGATACAGGAGTTCTCCTCGCGACAGCGACCCTGAGAAGAAGTACAGGGAGACTGGCTTTGATGGCAGGTAAAAATCGTTTAAACAAGGTTGAGGACAGTTAATAATATGGCTGAGAATCTTCAGAAGTATAAACAACTATCTATAACGCTAACATCATTCTTTCTTTTAGGTCACAAAGTTACTTCTGAACGACTAAATTGATGGCTTAGTAATATTTTCTTTTTTTTTATACAACTAAGGTGGCAAACAAGCACACGGCCCATCTGATGGTAAGTGGTCACCGTCGCCTATGGACGCCTGCAATACCAGAGGCATCACTTGCGCGTTGCCGACCCTTTAGGAAAGGACGTGGGAAGGAAATGGAGCGGGATGGGGGAAAGGGGGTGATTGGGCCTCCGGTACTCTCACTCACCGAACGAAACACCATAGTAGGACTACTGGTATTCCACGTCGATATTCTATGAGGGTAGTCCTTCCCCGGTCGAGCCGACCTATTCATGCTGAAATCAGCGAGGCACATAGTACCTACGCTAACTGCAATATTTGCGTTAAGCTATTAAAAATATGTTCAATTGTATTTACGATCTTCGCCAGGTACGACAGAACTTTAAAAGAGGACAGAAGATACCAAACGCGTAAAGAAGAGAAAAGAAGATACAATTCTTCTGACAGAGAAAGTGACAGACAATCCAGGCCTTCTGACGGAGAGAGCGAGCTCAGAAAATCAAGGTCGCGACCTTCTGATGTTGAAAGTGACCTCAGAAAGTCAAGGTCGCGACCTTCTGACGTTGAAAGTGACCTCAGAAAGTCAAGGTCGCGACCTTCTGACGTTGAAAGTGACCTCAGAAAGTCAAGGTCGCGACCTTCTGACGTTGAAAGTGACCTCAGGAAGTCAAGGTCAAGACCTCTGGATTCACCTGCTCTGGTAAGTACTCTTAATTGGCATATATGCATTTAAAATACGAAGTTGTCCTAAGATTGCTTTGTGCTGAGGCGAAACATGTGTCCTCGCGTATTTTGTGTTCGTAGCTGAATACTGCAAGTTGGAATACGGGCGTACTCCCACGAAGTGGCTGTGGCTATCCAGAGGAGTTCGGATTTGTCAACCTTTTTCTATTGCAATTATAGTCGGGGTAAATACGTACATATTATACATAGAAACACCCAGACCAAGACAAACATCCATGTTCATGCACACAAATGTTTGACTTGTGTGGGAATCGAACCCGCGACCTCAGGCGTGGCAGTCGGTTACACTATCTACTACGCCATCGAGCCCGTCAATTTTAAAAATTAATCGTCCACGTGGACAATGTCGCGGGTAACAGCTAGTTAAATATAAATTGCAAATACAGGTATACACCTATATTTTGTACTAGCTTCTGCGCGCGGCTCCGCCCGCGTGGTACCTATATCAATAAAGAGTAGCCTATGTCCTTCCCCAGGCTTTAAACTATATCTGTACAAAATTTCATCCAAATCGGTTGAGTAGTTTAGCCGTGAAAAGGTAACAGACAGACAGACAGACAGAGTTACTTTCGAATTTATAATATTAGTAAGGATTAATTATTCATGAATCAGACAGTGCTGCTCTGTATGTCAAGAGATTATAAGCAGCTGCGAGGTTTGGAACTGTTCCCGGTAAACGACAATAGGCTCTCTCCCCATTACCTGGCAGGTCGAAATATGGTAAATACACCGCTGCTTGGATAGAATAAGGAATAGTGTGATTAGAGAGTGATGCGGCAAGTCAATATAGTGACAAGAATAGAAAAGGTTATGTTAAGCTGGTTTGGACATGTAGAAGGAATGGACGAGAAAAGACTCACTAAGAAAATGTATAAGGCTAGTGTGAATGGAACAGTTGCAAGGGGAAGATCTAGGCCAACGTTTCTCGATGAAATCGGAGACGTTCTGGACAAAGGCCAGGTTAAGAGCACCTTAAACCGGCGAGCTTGTATGAGGAATGTGATAAAAGTGAATGAAGCCAGAGAAGTGTGTCAGGATCGTAGCAAATGGAAATCCGTAGTCTCTCCCTCTGGGAAACAGGCGTGAATCTATGTATGTATTTATGCTTACTTCTTCAGAGATTTCTAGGCATAAGACTACGTATATACATATGTGTCTAAAGTATTGATGACTGTAGTATATATAATAATATAGAGACCAATGCGGAAAAGAATGCGCGCGTCATCCACACAGACTCTTGCGCCGACCTATCGGGTAAAGGTCGTCAGTTCAAACCGAGCATTACTATGGCACACTTTCTCGAACGATATACCGGTGATATTCGTGTGAGACGATTTTTTTCTTCATTAGCTTTTTGATGTGTCCTACTGCATCTTTTGGACTGCCCTTAGAATGCCATATCACTCTGTTCGTAAATATCTTTTGCTAGTCCCTTTCAAAGGCGCCCAAGTTTCGCCTTTCCTTTTAGTTATGCCCCGTCGCGCGTCGCCGTTGACTGTTACATCTAACGTGTGAAATAATAAAGTTTTATTTAATTTATTATTTAATTAATAAATAAACATTGATGTGCGTCGAAATATTACAAGTTATAATAAAACAATTACAAAAAAAGAAAAATGTTATGCATATATATGCATAGCGTTTTTCTTTTTTTTACATTATGTAATAAAACACAGCAATCCTAATCCTAACTTCCTAACTAATATTATAAAAGCGAAAATGAGTTTGTTTGTTTGTTACCTTTTCACGCCTAAACCACTGAACCGATCATCCTGAAATTTTGCATATACGTTGACAGGTGTACAGAAATGGACATAAGCTACCTTTCATCCCGAAAAAAAAAACTGTTCCCGAGGCAAACAATAATAACGTTCTTATGCGGTCTGCACGGTACTTCTACTACTATTAGGGCCTTTTCATTGTCATGCGTGTTTGCGCCCGCGTGCAGGCCAGGCACGCATGCGTGTTCCGGGCCGCACGCAGACCAGATATTTTTCGCCCCGCCGCCCGTGCGCCGCATGCGTGTAGCGCGCATGACAATAAAAACATGTATGATACGATAGGTTGCGTGCAGCACACATGCGTGCCTGGCCTGCATGTGGACGCAAACACGCATGACAATGAAAAGGCCCTTAGTTAGGATTTTTTATCATTATCAATTTTTTTTTTTTTATTTTATTAATAATGATTTATGTTTGAGTAAGTAGGCTATATCGTAACGATATCTAATCGAGAACCTATCGTAAGGGTGTTGTTACAGCACTATATTAACCTGACGTTACCGACCATCGCTTTCAAGTGCCCATTGATTGATCCCGGGCCACGAAGCAAACTTAAAACGCTTTGTTCAATAACCCATACTAATTCACGATGTATTGAACGCCGTGGAAACAAGTTACACTGCACGGATGACTTAGTGGATTAAGTGGTCGCCTCGCCACTGCTGACACGCCGAGTGTTGTGGGTTCGATCCCCACACGGGACGAACGACTAACGAACACTGATCATCTGCGCAGGAGCTGTTATAGAGCACTGTGCGATAACACAAGTACATAGTCATTGTTATAAGAGCCTACCCCTTAAAACAATGACTATGTACATAATATTGTCTTCTGTTTACGCGAATGTTATTCATTGAAATTAAACTACTATATATGGATTTTATTGCGTTGTTTATTTCACACTTTAATACATAATTTAGAAACTGTTACACTACTATTACTATTAAACTTTACTAATTTATAAGATAATTAAATTATTAAAACTATTTATACTATTACTATACTATTATACTAAGTATTTATGTTTATTTATACTTAATAGTATAAATAGTTTCAATAATTTAATTAGCTTGAAAATGAGTAAAGTTTAATAGTAATAGTAGTGTAACAGTTTCTAAATTATGTAATAAAGTGTCAAATAAACAATGCGATAAAATCCATATATAGTAGTTTAATTTCAATGAATAACATTCGCGTAAATATAAGCTGATAATGATAACCTAGTGGGGAAACCGTTGGACTGCCACGCAGAGGTCTCGAGTTCGATGCCATATCGAAGTTATGTGCGTATTAAATAGTTAATTATCGCTTGCTTTAACGGTGAAAGAAAACATAGTGAGGAAACCTGCATGTCTGAGAGTTCTCCATAATGTTCTCACAGATATGTGTAGTCTGCCAACGCGCACTGGGCCAGCGTGGTGGACTATGGCCTAGCCCTTCCCACACTGAGAAGAGGTCCGCGCCCAGCATCAGGACAGTTTAATACAGGGCTAATATTATTACACAAGACTTTGCCCGCAGTTTCGCTTGCGTAAATATAGGTTAGTTTAGATTAGATCAGTAACAGAACTTTTTCTGGATGAAAAGTACGCTAAATCCTTTTCTGTTCCGCTGAAAACGTGTATGCAAAAGTTGATGATGACCGGTCAAGTAGTTAAGGCTTGAAAGCGTAACAAACAAACTCACATTCGCATTTATAATATCAGTTAGGATATTTAAGCTAAATGAAACAGAATTTTGTTAGAATGCAATCAATATTGTAGGTAAGTACAATTAAAACACTGGAATGTTACAACATTGTTACTGGTTGCAACTGTGATACTTTTGTATAGGATACAAGTTATAAGCTTACTGGTTCTCCCCTGCGGTTTCCCTCACCTTTATAATTACTGCCTCGCTCCCGTAGCGTAGCGTGATGTTATCCTGACTAATATTATAAAAGCGAAAATTAGTTTGTTTGTTACCTTTTCACGCTTAAACCACTGAACCAATCATCCTGAAATTTTGCATATACGTTGTCAGGTGTACAGAAACGGACATAGGCTACCTTTCATCGCGAAAAGAATTACTGTTTCCGAGGAAAACAATAATAACGTTCGTATGATAATAGATGGCGCCACATGTCTTTCGAATCATGATAATACTACAAGCCTAGTAGTATTACAAGCAGAGTAAAATAATTCTCAGTATTCACGGAGTCTGTGCCCAATTGCCTATGCATAATATCTATGTTTTTCTGTGTTTGCATGTAAGAAAGAAGTTGATCTATACATACAATACAACATAGATTCACGTCTTCTATTTCCCAGAGGGGTAGGCAGAGACTACGGATTTCCATTCGCTACGATCCTGACACACTTCTTTGACTTCATTCACTTTCATCACATTCCTCATACACACCCGGTTTAAGGTGCTCTTAACCTTCCAGAACGTCTCCGACCTGATAGAGAAATATTCGCCTAGGACTTCCCCTTGCAACGGTTCCATTCACACACTAGCCTTATAAACATTATACTTATCGTATGTTTATATTTTTAATACCTTATGATATGTCCTTTACAAATACAATAATAGCCATATATACAACGAGATGGGTGTAAAAACCCAGGATTCAACCTCTTCGTCTTAAATGTAAATGTAATGAAAAAAATGACTCCTATATTATCTCGGGGGTCTTTTGACCCACAGGGCCCATATTCAAACTCGACCGAGGTACCCCAAGATTTCTGCACACCAAATTACAAGTCAATATTTTCCATTTAAAATACATGTGACTTGTGACCCCTATCTCGGGGTTCTTTTGACTCATAGAGCCCATATTCAAAATCGACCGAGGTATGACCCCAAGGTGTCTGCACACCAAGTTACAAGTCAATCGGTCCAGTGGTTCCGGAGTTATGCTTGTCACTAACATCAATCTGTTATTAACACACAGACCGTCACAAAGAGTTTTCATTAACCTCTTCGAAGACAACTCAAAGGTTAATAAATACTTTACTTTAAGGCGGCGTCAGCAGTGTCGCTACAATTTCTTTGCCCGCCATATTCTACAACTTAAGGTACCAGGAGAACATGAAAGTGAAAGTCAAGTGACAGACCAGCTCCCGGTCGATATACGGCCGACCTATATACAGCCGCGCTTGTGCTCACAATACTCAACATTTTTTATTGTATGCACATATTATAAAAGACCATGTATTTATCCATACTAATAGAAATCTATACTAATATTATAAAGCTGAAGAGTTCGTTTGGTTGAACGCGCTTCTCAGGAACTTCTGGTTCCAATTAAAATTTTTGAAGTGAAAACTTCTTTAGGCGCGTCGAGCACTTCTTGGGTGAACAAAAATCATCGTCACGCTTCGTCATCGTCACGCTTCCACGCTTTCCATTTTTGAATTATTTTAGAATACTAGCGGTCGCGGTCGCCTAGTGCTCGAAATTCGACCAATAATATTGTTGGTATATATCATTATATATTGATATATGTAACCATAGTTACGCGCTTCGACTGCGTTTGTCAAATGTTCGCTTTCCATTTTTGAATTTTTTTAGGTTTATAATTTGTTTTATAAAGATGTGTGTATGATCAAGGATTAAAGTTTTTACTTTTATCGGCAGTCCCCAAAGAGTGTCTCAATTTTTTTTAGTGTTGGATAGCCCATTTGTCAAGGAAGGCTATAGGCTATATAATCACGCTACGCCCAATAGGAGCGGAGCTGACTAATCCTACACTAACGCGAGCGAAATCTAGTATATTATAAAGAGGAAAAATTAGATATTTTTGTTTGTAAGGATTTAACTCAAAAACAAATCAACCGAATTTAAAAATTCATTATCAGGCTATATTATCACCGAGTAACCGAGTAGTTAAACAAAATTCTGTTACTAACATAACCTCACCATACCTACTTTTACGCGAGCGTAGCCGCGGGCAAAAGCTAGTTTATCTTAGTTTATTTAATAAAAAGACGAATCCTGTAGGACTTCACAAACATTTTAACAACACCTTGTCTAGGAATAACCACTTATGGATCAAAAAATTTTTTTGTTCCATGTGAGATTTGACCCGACTACACTCGGCCTAGTGTCAGAGGCGAGGTGACCATTAAATCCACTACGTCATCTGTGCATAGTCCTGTAATCGTATATTGTTCATTGGGTTCGAGCGTCTATGTCATGTGAAAGGAGTTCGCAAAACGCCTGATCGACGTTTCGCGTGATCAGAAGGCTGGACTTTTCTTGGCCTATCTTATTATCTTATCTTATGTGTGGGGGGCAGTCAGTGCAGACCGCCGACACTTCGACCCAGTGGGATCTTTTGTTTCGGCCCCAAAATTTAACCCTTAGCTATTTCCTTATGAATGTACTGCATAAGCCGCAATGTACAATTCAGAGGGAGAAGCCTGAAGTCTTCAGGGCTTGGATATGCCACCCCCATCAGACCCGTCCTCAGTCCAGCCAACGCGTCGCATTCACACAATAGGTGCGATATGGACTCGTCCTGTTCACCACAGGCCCTGCAGATCAAATTGTGTGCCAATCTCAATCTGCACAGGAAGTCGTTGGTGCCAAAATGGCCAGTGAACGCTCCTGTGAGCAGGCGCATTTGGCCTAAAGAGCATTGCCATTCAACGTGGCAATGCTGCCAGCCTTCGTGGCACTCGCATATTGTCTTAGTATCGTAGTAAAAGCGATTACGGTGCATAATTAGAAGTTTCGATTTCGGGCAAATTATGGGCTACCTATCACATTAAAGCGACGTTTCGCAAAAAAATATTGGGGCAGTCTTTGGGGACTGCCGACAGAAGTGAAAACTTTAATCCTTGATCATAAACACATCTTCACAAACCAAAAAACAAAAGTGGCGCGTCAGATGCTAGCTCCTGATACTCTTTGAAGAGTTTAAGGGGGCCAAATTTCGTTTTTTTTTGCGTAGGACGCACCATTTCTGAGGTATTGTTAATTCTAAAAAAAAATAATAAACCGTGACGATGACGCGAGTTCCATGATTTTTGTTCACCCAAGAAGTGCTCAACGCACCTAAAGAAGTTTTCACTTCAAAATCCTGTTTAAAAAGCCCCTTTATAGAATTTAGCATTAATTTCAGGAACACATTTAATCAAATGGTAACCTCACAGTTTTAAATGTCTTATGCAAATATAAACACGCGAAGACCGTGAGAACTGGATATAAAATATTATTTTTAAATCATATAAGTTTTTATAACAATTATGAAACAGTTAGGGCAGCAATTATGTGAAACTAGTTTCTTATTGTGATGTGATTGGTAAATTGGAGGTTATATTGATCGTTGTATATGTTTAGTCCAAATTGCACTGCTGTGGTTCGGTTTTATTTTATTTATTTATTTGGAATAACTAACAGTTACACAATATTGGACCGACGACCTGGTAAAGGTCGCGGGAAGCGGTTGGATGCGGCCCGGGTGGCCAAGACCGGTCTGTATGGAAAATCTTGGGGGAGGCCTATATCCAGCAGTAGACGTCTTTTGGCTGACATGATGATGATAATGATGACACAATATATAATACAAATTTATAATATTAGTATAGATTAAAAAAAATTATATTAACTCGAGAGAAGCCACGAGCAAAATCTAGTATATCATAATTTTATTTAACCGTATCTTGTTTTGAGTTCATACACAAAATGTGTAGAGGATTAGATTAGCACTATAATGAGGTCGTTAACCTTTGGGTCAATGTCGTGTTTGACACCGGTATGACGTCACAACTAATTTTTAAGCCGTTCGACACTCCTGCGCACGCGAAACTGAATACTAATTGTTTACATTATTTTAGACTCAGATCTTTCGATGAGGGATTTAATTACATATTTAACCTAACTATTGACAAGAGGCCAGTGCCCAGCAGTGGGACAAATACTATTATATTATATTTGGTCATAGGCTCGCTCTCTTTAACGGACCTTAAGCCATTGCTGGTTGAACGTGTGTATAACACTTCTGCCAGCTTCTTGTGGGTTATAGACACCCACATCTCGTTCCAATGGCTTTTGATAGTTGGTGTAGCGAGTAGGCAAGTAGAACCATACGCTACAACGCAACACAAGATCATACGATCTACGTCACACATGGCGTGATGTTTTACACGTGTAAAGGATTAGTGCGCTTAGCCCCACCTACAGCAAGATGGCCGTCCACCTGCCATTGTACTAGCGGCGCGCGCGCAAGATGGCTGCCGTATGTCCTTTGTTCTTCGGTCAACGCCTACCTAGAAAAGTGTCAAGACCGAACCTTTATTCTTATTAATTAGAATTATGTCAAGCGCGATCCTTAATTATTATTATCTAATGTTTAGTATAAATAGTGTGTTGTTAATGATGTGTATTCATTCTGCTTTTAATATTGTAACGTGCAAATATAAGCTACCGAATAACTTGCATATTTAATTGCTGCTAGCATCCTCCTCGCTTACTATTAAGCAAGTGGTCTAGGGTAATTAACTCAACCACTTCACTGGTGACCTACGACAACCAGCATTCGCAGTTCGAAGAATATTATTGAAAACTTGAGACAAGTTTCAGCAACTATGACGTCTACTAGCACAGAGGAGAACAAGGACTTCTTTATGTCATGCCGCGTCGGAGTCAAGGCCCCCGCATTCAACCCTGATGACCCGCTACTATGGTTCGCTCAGATGGAAGGCCAATTTGCTCTGTCGAACATCACTACCGACACCACAAAGTTTTATTACGTGCTGGCTCAACTGGAACCCCAGCATTCAGCAGAAGTACGAGATCTCATAGTGACTCCACCCGTAACCGGTAAATATGAGAAGCTCAAGACAGAACTGATCAAGCGACTGTCGGCATCGCAGGAGCGCAAAATAAAGCAGTTGCTTATGCACGAAGAGCTGGGCGATAGGAAACCTACGCAATTTCTTCGCCATTTACAACATCTAGCTGGTCCTGCCGTTCCTAACGATTTTATCAGATCAATTTGGTCTAGCAGACTTCCGGCAAACCTCCAGACCATAGTAGCAATGCAGGCCAATTCAAGCTTGGAAGAAGTAGCAGAGTTGGTAGACCGGATTAACGATATCGTTCCAGTCACTAGCCAAGTCACTACTAGCATGCCAGTAACTGGACAAGCAGCAGCGGTTGCACAATCACCTGCTGCAATACAAAGCAGTACTATTGACGCCTTAACACAAGCTGTGTCTGAACTGACTCGCAAAATGGAATGCATGAGTACGGAGCTACGACGAGTACAGCGTACACAATCCAGAGGACCCAAACGAGGCCAAAGCCGTTCTCACTCACGGTCCCGGTCCAGAGATCATCCGTACTGCTACTACCATCACCGGTTTGGAGATCGAGCCCACAAATGTACGCAACCATGCACTTACCGATCGTCAAAGTCGGTAAACTACCAAGGCAGCCAATAATGGCGGGAAAAGACTGCCTAGCAATATCAAGCCGCCTGTTCATCACGGATCGCAAGACAAAAATACAATATCTGATAGATACGGGTTCGGACCTGTGCGTATTTCCAAGATCCGCTGTTCGGGAGCCTCGCGCTACAACTGAGTACAAATTGTTCGCAGCCAATGGAACAATTATCAACACTTACGGTTTTCTTTCGCTCACACTGGACTTAGGACTTCGTCGCGCATTTTCTTGGCGATTCATTGTAGCGGATGTCACAAAGCCAATCATCGGCGTTGACTTTTTAGTTTATTATAATCTACTAGTCGATTGCCGAAACCAGTGCTTAATAGACAACCTTACTACGCTTACAGTCCAGCTACCTCAACAAAAGTGCATGGAAGACATATCATCTGTTCGCACTATAATAGATGATAGCGACTACCATCGTCTGCTGAAGGAGTTTCCTGACCTTACACGTCCAGCGGGTAAACCAAGTACTCCGAAACACAGTACGATGCATCACATCCGCACTACACCCGGCCCTCCTGTCTTTGGCCGTCCTCGTCGGTTAGATCCTGCACGGTTCAAAATAGCGAAGCAGGAATTCGAAGAGATGCTGTTGAATGGTACTGCGCGGAAGTCAGAAAGTGCCTGGTCTTCGCCACTTCATTTGGCGCGCAAAAAGAATGATGGTTGGCGTCCATGTGGCGATTATCGGTCACTTAACGCACGCACTATTCCGGACCGGTACCCTATTAAACACCTGCAGGACTTTACTTACCAGCTGTCAGGCACTACTATATACTCCACCATCGACCTAGTAAAGGCCTATAACCAGATACCGGTAGCAGAAGAAGACATACCCAAGACCGCTATAACAACACCTTTCGGCTTATACGAGTTCCCATTCATGACGTTTGGCCTTCGAAATGCCGCTCAAACTTTTCAGCGGTTCATGGATGAGGTTCTTCGTGGACTGGACTTCTGCTACGGTTACCTTGATGATATCCTGGTCTATAGCAGCAGCAGCAGCCTTCATCAGGAACACTTGCGAATACTCTTCGAAAGATTATCAGCATTTGGAGTCCTAATCAACACGAACAAGTGTATTTTTGGCCAAACGGAGGTAACATTCTTGGGATACAAAGTGTCAGCTGCAGGTATCCAGCCTCTTAACTCGAAGGTCCAAGCCATACGAGATTTTCCAGCACCCAGAACTGTCAAAGAGCTGAGACGATTTTTAGGAATGCTGAACTTCTATCGCCGTTTCATACCAGCTGCAGCTTCGATACAGGCGCCTCTTCATAGCCTGCTTTCAGGTCCAAAGATTAAAGGATCCCATCCAGTTGTCATGACAGAGGAAGTACTAGAAGCCTTCGAAAAGTGTAAGAATAGTCTATCAGAGGTTACACTCCTAGCACACCCAGATTCACGAGCAGAATTGACTGTTCAAACAGATGCTTCGGATACAGCGATCGGTGCCGTCTTACAGCAACGGAACAGCGCAGAATGGCAAGCACTGGCATTTTTTTCAAAAAAATTAAGCCCTTCACAGCGGAAATACAGCCCTTACGACCGCGAGCTTCTAGCTATTTACGAGGCCATACGATATTTCCGATTCATGGTCGAGGCTCGAGTATTTTCTATCACAACAGATCATAAACCGCTTACCTTTGCCTTCACCACTCATCGTGAAAACTGCTCTCCTCGGCAATTTAGATATTTAGACTTCATCAGCCAGTTCACAACTGATATAAGATTTGTGGCAGGCAAGGACAACATCGTGGCCGATACTCTGTCACGAATTAACACAGTGAACTTGCCTTTAGATTATACATCCCTGGCTAGCGAGCAGAAAAATGATGCCGAACTTCAAGATCTGTTGCGAAATGGTTCTAGTCTAAAGCTCGAGAAACTAATACTGCCAGAATCACAAGTGGAAGTCTACTGCGACACCACTGCAGAACCACGGCCATTCCTCACCAAGTCGTTTCGAAAGCATGTCTTTGATGCACTTCACAACCTCAGCCATCCGGGAGCAAAAGCCACAGTTCGCCTAGTAACCCAAAGGTTTGTCTGGCCTGGCGTTAGGCGAGACTGTCGTCGTTGGGCCAAGGAATGTCAACCATGTCAGAAAAGCAAAGTGTCCAGGCACACGAAAACTCCTTTAACGGCATTCAAAACACCATCTGGACGTTTTCGCCACATAAACTTGGACCTAATAGGTCCGTTACCACTGTCCTCGGGCTTTAGGTACTGCCTTACCGTCATCGATCGTGTTACCAGATGGCCTGAAGCGTACCCACTCGCGGACATCACTGCAGAAACCTGTGCCGCCGCTCTAACATCGGGATGGATCGCACGCTTTGGCTGTCCTGAACACATGACGACTGATCGCGGCCGACAGTTCACATCGCAGACATTCAAAGATCTGACTGCTTTAGTCGGCGCTACACATCATGTAACCTCTGCTTACCACCCTGCAGCTAATGGGCTAGTGGAAAGGTTACATCGCCAGCTGAAGGCCGCCATCACCTGTTACGCCAATTCAAACTGGACTGAGGTACTACCATGGGTACTTCTCGGCATCCGCAGTGCTTGGAAGGAAGACATTGAAGCTTCCACAGCAGAACTGGTCTACGGCGAAATACTACGTTTGCCTGGACAGTTTTTTAGCAGCACCTGCGAGGAAACGGTAGATCTGACCAGTCTAATCAGTCGACTTCGTTCGCACATGAACAAGCTCACGCCACAACCCACGTCTTGGCATGGTAGTTCCAGTCGGCCATTCTATGTACCGAAAGACCTGGAAAAAGCCACACACGTCTTCCTGCGTCAGGGTCCGGATCGAAGACCACTTCAAGCTCCTTACCTGGGACCATACAAAGTTCTGCGCCGTGACCATAAAACCTTCGACATCGACGTGAAAGGAAAGATGCAAAGAGTAACGATCGACCGCTTAAAACCTGCTTATGTCACAAAGGAGGCACCGACAGTACCCACAGATAACCAATGCATCAAAGAACAAACGGTCATTAAGAAGACCAAAAGTGGGCGCACAGTCAGATTCCCAAGTTACTATCGCCCGTAGTCACGGTCTCACCGGGGGAATGGTGTAGCGAGTAGGCAAGTAGAACCATACGCTACAACGCAACACAAGATCATACGATCTACGTCACACATGGCGTGATGTTTTACACGTGTAAAGGATTAGTGCGCTTAGCCCCACCTACAGCAAGATGGCCGTCCACCTGCCATTGTACTAGCGGCGCGCGCGCAAGATGGTTGTTCTTCGGTCAACGCCTACCTAGAAAAGTGTCAAGACCGAACCTTTATTCTTATTAATTAGAATTATGTCAAGCGCGATCCTTAATTATTATTATCTAATGTTTAGTATAAATAGTGTGTTGTTAATGATGTGTATTCATTCTGCTTTTAATATTGTAACGTGCAAATATAAGCTACCGAATAACTTGCATATTTAATTGCTGCTAGCATCCTCCTCGCTTACTATTAAGCAAGTGGTCTAGGGTAATTAACTCAACCACTTCATTGGCACTGCGCCACCAGTTTTATTTAGTATCTAGTATTACATGTATGTTGAACTGCATGTTGTTGTGCGATCCACTTAGTGCTTACCAGAGCGCTGTGCCGAATCAGAGCAAGAACTCATTAGAAAGGTAAAGAGTAGGACACATTTTACGGAGCATAATCTGCCAAAACACTGACTGGAAAAGACAAATATTGCTAATTAATTATTAGGTGACAGTACAACAATAACTATAAGTAAATTAAAAATTTTAAAACCCCCGACACAAAATAATAAAAATAGTAATACACCATTTTGCGGTGGCGGCCATCTTGGATATGAAATTTATCATAGTGTATAGTATTCAGTAGAATACTATACACCACTATATATATACGACATATATATGACTAGTAAGTCAAGCCCTTTCATAATTTGATACCCATATTAAGGGGGTTGTGAAAAAATATGTAATCCGCTGTTTTGTGGCGGCGGCCATCTTGAACCGATTTTCATCAAACATAGTTAAGAACATTCCCGACTAATTCACATTTCAAACAAAAAAAAACTAAATCAAAATCGGTTCATCCGTTCGGTAGCTACGATGCCAGAGACAGAGAAACACACACACAGACACGTCAAGCTTATGGCAGCCCGTCGTTTTTGCGTCGGGGGTTAAAAACAGACTACATTGTCCCTCAGACCGTTGGACTGCCATGCAGAGGTCTCGAACCCCATCTCAAGGCACGCATCTCTGACTTTTCGAAGTTATGTGCGTATGCAATAGTTAATTTTCGCTCGCTTTAACGGTGAAGGAAAACATCGTGAGGAAACCTGCATGTCTGAGAGTTCTCCATTATGTTCTCGAAGATACGTGAAGTCTGCCAACCCGCACTGGGCCAGCGTGGTGGACTATGACCTAATTCTTCTCACTCTAAGAAGAGGCCTGTGCGCAGCGTGGCCTTAATAGAGGTCTGGTATATCTTCTTACCAAAAATGTTTGTATGAGACGTCTCCTTTAGTACTTGGTACTGAATAACTTAATGAATAACTGAGGGCTTATTTATATTTCAGACTAGATGTGCCCGCGGTTGCACCCGCGTTTATGATTACTACGCTGTCCCCGTGGGTCGTAGCGTGATGTTATGTAGCTTATAATCTTCCTCGGTAAATAGGCTATCCAACACTAAAATAATTTTTCAAATAAAACCAGTAGTACCTGAGATTAGCGCGTTCAAACAAACAAACTCTTCAGCTTTATAATATTAGTATAGATGCCACGCTGGCATTGTAGGTCAGGTGCCAACTTAAGGTCCATAATGGTGATCCTTTAGTTTAATTCTTTGACTTCAGCATTAAAAATGACGCCTGTGCTGTGTCCCGTTTTTAAATGTTTGTAAAGAATCCCCAATACTTTACAAACATTTAAAAACGGGACACAAACACCCAGGCTTAAGAATCATGACATTTATTTCTATTAAATGGTTACAACCATTTTTCCGGACACAAAATTCAAAAGCAAATAATATAGAAAATAATTGAATACGGAAAACAAAAAAAAAATTACAATTATTCGAGGTCACACAAATTTTTGCCCCGTTTAGGATCGACCCCACAACTTATAACGCATTGGCATTGGCGAGGCAACCACTGAATCATACCTTTGTTAAAAAAAATGCCGCCAGATGCCTAAATGAATGTGGAAAGCAAGATAAGGTCACAGGCCATATGGCGCGCGTCGGCCTTGCGCCGCCGCCGCGCGCCGGCGCATATCACTCGACCAACGGAAAACTTCAACTTGTTCCGGGTTCTATACGAATAACTGTATTCGATTTTTAAACATTTATGATGCTATTTTTAATCTAATGCCTAATTCTCATAATAAAAACTGTTCAAAATACAGTACCGAAACAGTTTGAGTACTTATCATAGAAATCACAAATGGTACCTATTCTTGTCTGACTAATATTATTTCGGCTTATGTTTAACTTATCACCAGATATAGTAAAATATAACATCAAAAATAGTAAATGATCACCAAAAATAGTAAATGAACACCAAAATTAAAACCGCATTTTAATACCAAAAATATTAATTGCACAGCATAGAGGTCAAAATAAGTCAACGGAGCCTCGCTAGGCGGGGCTCCTTTTTTTTTGGTGGGTTTAAGGAGGTTTTCTTTTTTTGAGCCATGAAAATCCTTTGTGGATACCCCCTGCCCCCGGGGGGGGGGGGAGGGAGGGTGATTATGTGAGACTCTCCGCCCCTGAAGGGGGTCGGTATACAGGCTAAAAACCTGCGGTGAGCAGTCCCTCCGCCGACGGGGTGGGGCGGGATGGGGTCGCGTTAGCAATCACCATCCCGGGGTTTAAGAAGGAACCTAACATAACCTAACCCTTCCGAGACGGAATGCAGTGATTTGTGACGTATAGGTGTTTGTTATGATATATTTTATTAAGCATATTTTGGTGTGCAATTAATATTTTTGGTGGTCATTATATTTAATCCCTTATTATAAATGCGAGAGAGTTTGTTTGTTAGGCTTTTACGCTTATCTACTCGACTGATCATCATGCAATTTCGCATACACTTTGTCAGGCGTACGGACAAG
Source organism: Catocala sponsa (assembly GCA_963564715.1). Taxonomy (NCBI): domain Eukaryota; kingdom Metazoa; phylum Arthropoda; class Insecta; order Lepidoptera; family Erebidae; genus Catocala; species Catocala sponsa. The sequence continues at coordinate 19,990,260 of OY751348.1, read as the reverse complement.
GACATAGGGTTCATCCAGAAAAGAGAAGAATAGAAAATTGACATAACCTACATTTACGCGAGTGGAGCCAAGGGCAAAATCTAGTGTAAACAGACAGACAGACAGCATTTCAGTAAACATTTGACGTTTATTAGACTAGATTGGAATGATATTATAAACATCTTTTATTACAGGAATCCACCTTCTTAATTTATCTTTGCCTATATTTCATACTAGCTTTCGCCCGCGGTTTTGCTTGGGAACAAGTCACTTTCGTATTCGGCAGTAACATTGACTGTAACTTTGACTATGCAGTAAGTTTAAGTACGTGTAACATTCAAACACGAATATTTAAAGTACTACATTTATGTTAGTTTCATTTAAATGTATTGCTATCTCCGCTACAGAGTCATTGAACCCGCAAGGATGTTGACATAGACAAGCACAGTCTATGATGTTTAAACACCAAAATAAACAGGACTTTGACCTGACAGATATTTTAAATCGCGCATCCTGACTCATTAAATAAATAACTACTCATTTTTGTAGGATATTAGCTTTTGCGCGCGGCTCCGCCCGCGTGGTACCTATATCAGTAAAGGACGCCTATGTCCTTCCCCAGGTCTTAAACTATATTCTTACCAAATTTCATATAAACCGGTAGAATGGTTTAGCCATGAAAGGTAACAGACAGACAGAGTAATAATAATAATAATATACTATCACATACACACAAGCACAACACCATCTAGCCCAAACTAAGCAGAGCTTGTACTATGGGTACTAGACAATGGATAAACATACATATATACTTTTTTTTTGTAAATACATACATATTATACATAGACACACCCAGACCAAGGCAAGCATCCATGTTCATGCTCACAAATATTTGACTTGTGCGGGAATCGAACCCGCGACCTCAGACGTGGCAGTCGGTTACACTAACCACTACGCCATCGAATTTATAATATTAGAGAGGACTAGCTGTCCCCCGCGGTTTCACCCACCTTTATGATTACTGTGCCGCTTCGATAGCGTGATTTTAAAACCTACTTATATTACTTCTGGATATAATAACTTTCTGTTAGTGAAAGAATTATAAAAATCTGTTTAGTAGTTTAGCGATTACAAACAAACAAATCTATCTTCTTTATATTATTACTAGCTCTTACCCGCGGCTTCGCTCGCAAAAATGTAGGTTAGCTTAGGCTAGTGACAGTACTTTTTTGGATGTACCCTATGTCCTATTCTGTACCCCTGACAACGTGTATGCGAAATTTCATGTGGATTGGTCAAGTAGTTTAGGCGTCAAAGCATAACAAACAAACAAACTCACTTTCGCATCTATACTAATACTAGATGTTCCCGCGGTTTCACCCGCGTTTATCGTTACTGCGCCGCCCCCGTGGGTCGTAGCGTGATGTTATATAGCCTATAGCCTTACTCGATAGCATTCTTCGAGGCTATCCAACACTAAAAGAAGTTTTCAAATCGAACCGGTAGTAATCACGCAGAATAAACCAGGAGAAACATCGTTTGTACTATGTCTGTAATGGGTAATTATTTTGCTGCAATGTTATTTTAAAACTGCGATATCTCCTAAGATATTCATTGAAATTGAATGATGTAAAGGGCAATTTTGTTTTAAATTAAATACTTGTGATGAATAACGTATTTATTTGGATAAGGATTAATATCATGTTTATAATAATACCTTCGCAAATAATGCATTATCTTAGAACAAATTTGGTTAGCATAAAAATGGTTATAGTGAGCCAACCTTAAAAGATAGACATATGCTGGCGCGGACTTTTTTTTAGAACTTTTAAAGGGGAACAATTCTGTCATACATGATTTTTGCGAAACTTTAACAGTTTACGCAGCGCACGCAGCAGAAGCTCTCAAAAGGAAAAAACACCCGCCGATTTTGAAACATTCTTCATTGGTGTTCAGCTCCTATTGATCTTAGCGTGATGATATATAGCCTATAGCCTTCCTTGATAAATGGGCTATCTAACAATGAAAGAATTTTTCAAATCGGACCAGTAGTTCCTGAGATTAGCGCGTTCAAGCAAACAAACAAACAAACAAACTCTTCAGCTTTATAATATTAGTATAGAAGTATAGATTATAAAGCTGAAGAGTTTGTTTGTTTGGAAAGAAAAGAGTTTTTCAAATCGAACCTGTAGTTCCTGAGATTAGCGCACAAACAACCAAACAAACTCTTCAGCTTTATAATCTTTATATATATAATTCTACTGTACGTGTGTATGTCACTGAACTCCTCCTAAACGGCTGGACCGATTTTGATGAAACTTTTTGTGTGTGTTCAAGCGGATTCGAGAATGGTTTAGATATGTTTTCTTTTTTCTCTTGTGTACAGGACAACGTCTGTCGGGATAGCTAGTATTAGTATAGATTTAGGATTTTACAGATTTCATCACGATTATTTTTCAGGTTCCGTCCTTCTTTCTTTAATGATTGTAAAGTGCAAGTAATAAACTAACTTAGTGCATAAAGCAGCGATAGCCTAATGGGAGACCATTGGACTACCAAGCAAACGTCTCCAGTTCGACCCCAAGGCAAACACCTTTGACCTTTGGAAGTTACGTGCGTATTAAGCACTTAATCATCGCTCGCTTTAACGGAGAAAGAAAACACTATGAAGAAATCTATATACTTGTATGTGTGAGTTCTACATAATGTTCTCGAGCATATGCCTTATAGTAGCTCGCTGATTTCAGCATGAATGGGCCGACTAGTCCGGGGAAGGACTACCCTCTCACAGAATATCAACTTGAAATAGCAGTATTCCTACTGTTGTGTTTCGTTCAGTGAGTGAGAGTACCGGAGGTCAAATCACCTTCTTTCCCCCATCCCGCTCCTTCTCCTTCCCACTTCCTTTCCTAAAGATTCGGCAACGCGCAAGTGATGCCTCTGGTGTTGCAGGCGTCTATAGGCTACGGTGACCACTTACCATCAGGTGGGCCGTGTGCTTGTTTGCCACCTTAGTTGTAAAAAAAAGGGAAGTCTACACACCCCGCTCTAGGCCAGCATAGTGGGCTTTGGCCTAACCCATCTCACAGTTAATATATACGGCTAATATTATATTAACAGTGTATAAACATAGTGCAACAGCTGTGGCGACGATAAAACACGACTAAGGATCTCTAAGACAACATTCTTTATAAGTATTTATTTACAGTGAAGAGTCAATGACCTCAGTTGACGTACAGACAGACACGCTAATTGTAGTGTGAGTGATGAGCATAACATGACAAAGTAATACAACAATACTATGAGATCATTGCACTGGAGTATCTTTTATTGGCTCTTTAGTTAACTGATCCCGCTTGAACTGGACCCGCGGGATCAGTTGACCTAATGTATATTTCGAATTGGTCAACTGATCCCGTTTCATAATTTTATAATTTGTACAAACACGGAGAAAAGTGTTATACATTAATAATATTAATATGACCAAGACATTAATTATTACGAAGCCGAGATACATCGCACTCATGTCAAGTACAAGGTCAAATAGTCCTATTGTGACAATACGAATACCTGGATTCAGCCAATCACAGGTATCAAAGACGCGAGTTTGTCGCTGGGCAGCGAGTCTTTTCTATGCACCCGTGTGAGCGAGAAAGCATTATATAGCCACTATGCACTTTGTTTTTATAGTACTTCTTAAACGTTTTCCGCACGTCTGTACACAAATTTGAAAATATACATTAGAGTTCTGCCTAATTTAAAAGCGGGTCCAGTTGACACAAGATAAATAATAAAATAAATTAACTAGTTAACTCATCCCGCGGGATCAGTTTAGAGCGGGATCAGTTAACTATAGAGTCCTTTTATTTTCGTTTTATGCCGATGCGATACCGTTTTGGTGTTTAATATCGCCTGGTTTCTATGTTCACTGATAGCTTAGTCGTTCAATTTAGCTGCCTCCATGGCGCAGCGGTAGTGAATGCGACTGCTGTGCATGAAGTCTTGCCTTCGAATCCTGTGTCGAGCCAACAAAAAGTTATTGCGATTTAAGAAATCTCAATAGCAGCCCGGAGTTAGAAAGTTGGTGGTGTTAGACACCGCCGTGCCTCGCAAAGCACGTAAAGCCGTTGGTCCTGCGCCCGATCTCTCTCCTGTCGTGTCGGATTACCGTCCCATCGGTCATGAGAGTGCACTTGTGTTTGTGCACACACATGTGCACTATAACATCTCCTACGCAGATGGCCAGTCTCCTTTAAGATTGGCCGCAGTGACCGAAGCTCAGTCGGTTTAAGTGGTTGCCTAGTTCTGTATGTTTGAATCCAACACGAGAAAAAAAACGTGCGATCTACAAACAGTTGTTCCGAGTTAAGATGTCCATTGTGTGCGTTGTTTCAATATTGTCACTCCGCGATACAGGAATTATGCCAAGTGCAAGACTTGTCTTATAAAAAGAAAATAAATATTACACTTGTAACCTTAAGGGTTTTGGTAGGAATAGGACAAGCCACGCTGTAGGGGCGTGGTGTCTTGAGGTTATGTTAAGCAGAGATGATTTAAAGATAGTACAAGGAGGAAGGAAGCACTGCACCAGGCGCGATCCATTTATATAGGCTGCCGCCGCTCAGAGGGGGACTAGAGATGGCACCTCCTCGCTCATCGCGCACGCAGCCGTGCGCCACGAGTCGATTACGTGACACACTACTGCTACACCATGGAGGCATATGCATATATTCTTATAATAATCCTAAACTAATCTTAAAAATGCGAATATGAGTTTGTTAGATACGTTTTTACGCCCCCGTAACTACTCGACCGATCGTTGTGAAATTCCGCATAGGTACATAAAAAGGGCATAGGTACATAGGGTATCTTTTATCCAGAAAGTACTGTTCCTAAAGGAATAGCTTAGTACTTAAAAATATAAACTTAAAGCGACAAGCTACGGTCGAGAAACCATTCCGTATGGGACTAGTAACGCCATCTAGTATCCAATAGCACGCAACTAGTATCTTATGCGTATCAAATTATTAAATGTTTATTTTGTTGTTACAGGCTGAGAGATATCGCGAGAGACGCAGATTGGCTACCCCGAGCCCCACTCCATCCCCCCCACGCCGGCAGCCTGCCCCTACTCCTACTAACACTAGTGGAAATTGGTTCAAATCCCTCGACAGACTTACCAGTCGGCGAAAGGGGAAAAGTTCTAAAGTAAGGGCTCTTACAAACATATTTCTGTAGAACGTAGACATAGGTGTTTGACACTCACTTAGTAAGCATTGTATGTACCTATGTTAGTCTATAAGGTATTTATCTATGCGTCCATGCCACACGAAATAAAATCCCGCCTCAACACTGCCATATCGATGAGTGTTGTGGATTCGTTTTCACTTCAGAAATGGGTCTTTATTAAGTCTCCGGGCTTGGTTTCTAGTGCGGGCGAACTTGTCTTATAAAACACAATAAATAACTGTAGCTATAGGGCACGTGCAGGAACTACAGGTGGCGGCACTAAATCGACAAAAGAGACACTATGCGGACAGTAAAGGAAACTTATCAGACCTGTCATCACAGAGTACTTTTGTACCTGTCATCGTGCTTTCAATTATGTTAACAAAATTATCTCTTCAATTATATTATTTTTGAATATGATAAAAGTTATAAAATTTGCTTTAATTATCAGTATAAAATTACTATCATTTATGTGGTAAAATACAATATTCATTTATTGCACTATCGTACACAAACATGACAATATTCTCCTTCCGTCTTACGAATTTTCGATCAGGTCACGTGTCCTGACGCGAGTTTAACATTTTTTACCCATCACAAAAAAGTGCACAACGCCGCTAAAGAAGTTTTCACTTCAAAAACTATGAAAATGTAACAGTCAGAAAACGTACACGAACAAAATCAATGAATAATTCAAATACTTCGTCATTATTTAATTCCACTATAACAAGCCTTCCGAACGATACTCAGTCCCAAGATTATATGACTGTACGAGAACTGAATAAAAAATAAAAAGCTGTCTTGTGACTTACAATCTGCGCACCAGGAAATAGATTGTTTAACGTGCGAAAATGTAGAGCTTAAATCAGACTCGTAAAAGGCAAACAAAACGATCGAATTATACAAAAAAGTTACTATTGCGAGTCTTTGGAAAGTAATAAAATTTTATGCTATTTGATTTATTTTCATTTTTTGTGGATGTATTGGTACCTACATCCAGAAATGCAACAATGCATTATGATTAGCTAGAATAATAATTTTCAATAATACTATTAATTCTGTTTACTTGTTATAAATGTCAATGACAACTATTAATAGAATACAAGATTCGGATTGGCGACGCCAGTCGGCAGCACCTTCGTTGTGCACGTTCCCTATTGGAGTAAACACAAACTATAGTGACACTGCACAAACCGTATAAAATAAGAGATTATAATTATATACTTATTAGATTATATATATTCTTTCGTACTAGGGATAAATCCTGCCATGAACATCTATGGCAGTCGTTATTGGGAAGTCAGTGCCCTATAATATCCTGACACTGGTCTAGCCTTAGGGTATCGTTAGCCTTCGGGTTGCGGAGGTCCGAAGGCAATCGCTCCGTGTAAAAACTGATATCCAGTCAAATCCGGTTAGACTAGAAAGCCGACCTCAAGTGACTTAGGAATAATAAAGGCTAGGGAGAAGACTAGGAATAAATCCTGTGTCGCATCTTTACAAATATTCAAACAACAATTACAAAGAACAATTCCAAATTACATAATTTTATGTTCCGTGTAAGAATCGGCTGTAAATTTGACTAAAATTATTTACTATGTTGTTATGTTTTAAATGTTTCAAGCTACCCTTATTAGCAAACATGTAACATTTATTATTATTTTATCTGTAAGTGAATTGTAAATTATTTTTATAAAATACTAGCTGACCCACGCAACTTCGTCTGCTTCATATAAGAGAATTTACCCGGTTTTTGCAACATTTTTCATTGCTGCTCCGCTCCTATTGGTCGTAGCGTAATGTTATATAGCCTATAGCCTTCCTCGATAAATGGGCTATCCAACACTAAAAGAATTTTTCAATTCGAAGCATTAGTTCCTGAGATAAGCGCGTTCAAACAAACAAACTCTTCAGCTTTATTATTAGTATAGATATGTATATACAGGTTGTCCCAGAAGTCGACGTTAAGCCGGAATCAGGTAACAGGCTAAGTTATAATAGCTATCAGAAAAATAAAAAAAAATGTAAGTAATGCCTATTTAAAAAAATGGCACAGAATGTAATCTACATTCTGTGACGATCTTTTCATTCCTGTTACTACATTATTACATTTTGATTTCTTTTTGTTATTTATTTTTGCAAAATTCATAAGCTCTCGTTTTTTTTCGATTAAGTATTCGAGATTACATAACAAAAAAAAATATTACAAAAGTAAATATCTGTAGTAACAAGTGAAAAGCCGTCACAGGCTGTAGATATTTTTTTAAACGCCTAAAATTTTTAAAATACGTCACATAGATTTTCTTTTATATTTTTCTGATAGCTATTATAACTTAGCATGTCACCTGATTCCGGCTTGAGTTCGACTTCTGGGACATCCTTTATATAATATAATAATATCAGCCCTGTATTAAACTGTCTCACTGCTGGGCACAGGCCTCTTCTCAGTGTGAGAAGGCTTAGGCCATAGTCCACCACGCTGGCCCAGTGCGAGTTGGCAGACTACACATATCTTAGAGAACATTATGGAGAATTCTTAGACTTGCAGATTTCCTCACGATAATTTCCTTTACCGTTACATCAAGCGATAATTAAGTATTTAATAGGCACATAACTTCGAAAAGTCAGAGATGCGAAGATGGGATCGAACTCAAGACCTTTGTGGGGCAATCTAACCAGATTTCCCGCTAGGCTATCGCTGCTATAAATATAAATATAAATTGCCTTTTAGGCCATAAATTCTATAATCGTAAATCAATCCTCAAATTTGTCTTACAGGTTGAAAAAGAAAGTACAGTGACTACTGAAGACGAGTCCCCTCGCAAACATTACACGAAACCAACTAAACCGCTGAATTCTCCAGCGAAGAATCTCCGCTTCTTCGGCGACACAGACCCTGATTCCGACGCCAACGTCAAAACTCACACCGAGAAACGTTACACGAGCAAACACAACACACTGAGGAAGACCACCTCGAATTCCACTTCAGGTCTTGACGAGGTGGATCACAGTGAACTATCTCACAAAAGCTATTCATTGTCCAATCTGCATAGAGACGAAAAGAGTGAGTCTCCACACACGAAACACTACAAACGGAATCTACAAAATATCTCTGAAATACAAAGCAACTCGGAAAATGAGAGTCAGTTTGATAGGAAAGTGAACAGTAAGCCACCTATTAGTCCGTATCAGAGGTCGAGGAGTCATAGTAGCTCGAAGACTTTGAAGGGGTCGAAGGGAGATGTGAGGAGGCGACATGAAGACAGAGGCAGTTCCTCTGAACTAAGAGGGAGCAAGCAGGAACTCACAAATACTTTAAAGTAAGTTCCCTTTTTGAATAAGTATTTATTTCCATACATGACGTACTGAATGCCTAGTGCGAGTTTGTTTTACGTTACCGCGATCGACACGTTTATGACGTTCGGCGTTTTGATTGGCCCGCTCCAAGCTCTTAACCAATCAGAGAGCCAAACGCAGTAAACGATTTGATCGCATTAACGTAAACCAAAGTCGCACTAGGCACTCTAATGTGACACGAGCGTAAGTATGATAAAGTAAATAAAACTTTTTTTTTATTTTTGTGATAAAGACAAGAATGACTGAATTTACAATGTCAATATTTTTCCGTACGAAAAAGTTTAACCTTGAACCGACGGGCGTGTATGAGGAATGTGATGATAGTGAATGAAGCTAGAGAAGTGTGTCAGGAGATCGTAGCAAATTCGTAGTCTCTGCTTAACCCTCTGGTAAACAGGCGTGAATATATGTATGTATGTATGTATATTTTTACGTAAAGGGTGCATCCACACCGCAGTTGCATTTTATAGAGCAACGTCTCCAAGTGTTAGTGGACAACATCCTATAGCAAAAAGTTATGTTGTTAGTATATTATGTTGCCGTATTTAGTAACGGGGATGTCGTAAAATACATATTTTTGTGCGCTTACCTACATTGCAAACGCTGTCTAAACCTTACGAGATACATAGATCAAAATAATTTAGGTACTACGGAATTATAAATTTTTAAAAGATCTACAATAAGACTGCAATGGTATATATCTGTATCCTAAGGATAACCCACACTAACCATTTCTTACTTCGACATATTACAAAAAAATAATTAGTAGGATATTTACGAAGGCATTTTAAACAATAAAGTATTATTCCTTACCCGATTAAAAACGTTAGATCTATACGTTGTGCATTTAATGTGAATCAAAATTGCCCTTTACAACATATCATTAAAATAAATATCTTAGAAGATATCAGAGATTTAAAATGCGGGAGAGTTGGCCGTACCGTACGTCCGTCACGGGTTGCATTGCAGCGGTATTAGTTGCACCCACCCGTACGAGGAGGGTCGCTAGTTTTATTATATACTATATGTTCCCGCGGATTCACCCGCGTTTATCGTTACTGCGCCGCCCCCGTGGGTCGTAGCGTGATGTTATATAGCCTATAGCCTTCCTCGATAAATAGGCTATCCAACACTAAAAGAATTTTTCAAATCGAACCAGTAGTAATCACGCAGAATAAACCAGGAGAAACATCGTTTGTACTATGTCTGTAATGGGTAATTATTTTGCTGCGATGTTATTTTAAAACAGCTATATCTCCTAAGATATTCATTGAAATCGAATTTTGTTTTAAATTAAATACTTGTGATGAATATCGTATTTATTTGGATAAGGATTAATATCATGTTTATAATAATACCTTCGCAAATAATGCATTATTTTAGAACAAATTTGGTTAGCATAAAAAAGGTTATAGTGAGCCAACCTTAAAAGATAGACATATGCTGTCGCGGACTTTTTTTAGAACTTTTAAAGGGGAACAATTCTGTCATACATGATTTTTGCGAAACTTTAACTGTTTACGCAGCGCACGCAGCGAAAGCTCTCAAAAGGAAAAAAAACCCTCCGATTTTGAAACATTCTTCATTGGTGCTCCGCTCTTATTGATCTTAGCGTGATGATATATAGCCTATAGCCTTTCTCGATAAATGGGCTATCTAACACCGAAAGAATTTTCAAATCGGACCAGTAGTTTCTGAGATTAGCGCGTTCAAGCAAACAAACAAACTCTTCAGCTTTATAATATTAGTATAGATACCTATTGGCTTATGTTTAACTTATTACCGGATATAGTAAAATATAACAGTCAAAAATAGTGAATGATCACCAAATTGCACAGCAAAATATATTTAAAGAGATCAAACTAAGTCGACGGAGCCCCGCTTCGCGGGACTCCTATGTTTGGGTGGGTTTAAGAAGGAATCTAACATAACCTAACCCTTCCAAGACGGAATGCAGTGATTTGAGGCGTATAGGTGCTCGTTATGATTTTAGTACCTAAGCATATTTTGCTGGGCAATTAGTATTTTTGGTGGTCATTATACTTAATCCCATACATATTTGATTAAAGTGTATATTCATATTTCGTTACAGACATCGACGTAGAACGCCAGTGACGAATTCTGGTGAAAGCAGCACTGAAGGTGACTCCAGCCATCAGTCACAGCGCAGCGTAGTATACCTGCACGCGACCACTGGTAATTTAAATGTCTTCTACATAACGTCACACTAGAAGAACTACCATCTACTCTACCACGACTTTTGATATCTTTTGACAGATCTGAGACACGTTTGATCGTCGGGTTGTTAGTGATGTCGCTTTTTGAAGATATACAGAATGACATACCGTCTATCAAATCTACATATAAAGCTGCATCAAGCTATATCTATACTAACTCACTCTACTCACTCAACTATACTCTTCAGCTTTATAATATTAGTATAGATATTATTGTACACATCACTAGTCGCAAATGATTAATTAGATTTACATTGTCACGCCTCCCTTACTTTACAGTTGGTGACATCCCAGATCCAGGCCGTCTAACACGGAACCGATCCCGTGACGATGTTTCATCAGTCAACTCGTCAAACCTTCAAGTTCGCAGCACTACAAAAAGCTTCTCCATATTCGCACCATGGACGCCCAAACATTACAACGATCAGCACGACGTGCATTATGCACAACGACCAAGAAAATCAAAACCTAAAGAAATCGTCAAAAAGGCGACCTCAAATAAAACCTTAACAGACGACAGACCAGCACCGTTGCAAAAGAAATCGTACAGTCAAACAACGTTAACACGACGCCCCCAAAATAATCGACTAACCAGCTCGAATACAACACTAAACAAGAAACCAGAAAAACGAATCGTCACTAGAGACAGTAGGGATAATGGCAGCACTACGCTCAAAAAGTCAGTTGCCCGAGATGCCAAGAAAAGCCAATCGAGTGAGGTGATTAATCGCGATAGTGACCGTGAAAGATTATCCAGATCAATATCCATGCCTAAGGACAACAATAAAAAAGCTGGCTGGTTCAGAATGACAAGTAAAAATAAAAAACCGGAGACAAATTCTAGAGTTCGCTAATATTTTCAACTTTTGAAATCGACTTACTAATATTATATTATATTATTCTACAATCTATCTGAACATCATGATATTAGCCCCTAGTACAGTTTTGGGACGAATGAAAGAATAAAACAATTATTTGTTTATACTACATACTTAAGTGCTCTACGGTTTGAAAATATCAAATCTCACGGGAAATATTATTAATTATATTATCCTTTCATTGCACAAATTATTAAAGAAATGCCATACTCTAATAAGCCGGGATATGTCTCCAAATAACAATTATATCACGTAATATGACATTATGAATGATAAAATATAACTTTTTAACAAAGTAGATACACTTAAAAACTTTAATGTAAAATTGCATTAGGCTGAATACATGTAACGTCGTTGGTATGCACATAAAAAAAGTGTAAAATATGGAAAATATTTTTTCTATTTTTGATACTTATTTGAAAATATATACCTACTTATATATGTCATTTATGAGTTATTATTAAGTTCAAGTAATATGTGCCCACGATTGCGTTTATATTCAGCGGTGCTAATGTTTTACTTTAACAGTACTGGTTACTACTAGTGCCATGGATCACTTAATAATTATTACATTCAATAAATAATAATGTTACCATTTTCTATTGTTTAGTCATTAAATAAAATGCTTTTATTACTAATAAGATATTGAAAATATCTGTGCATATTTTAATTTTACTCGCTTGTATGTAATTTAGATATACATTAATTTCTAATGCTTTAATTGAAACTAAATTATGGCATTGAATTGGCAAGACGAAATCTATAAGGTGCTGTGAGCTACAGCACTAAACTTAGTCGTTATATTTGTCGAACACTCTTATTGTTGCTCGATTGTAACTTGAATGATTTATAAATAAACTATCTAATTGTAAATAATGTGTATTATTTTTCATTCTCCGAAAGCGAAAGCTATGGGCTTCTGAAGTCTATACAACTGTTGACTGAATAAAAATATATTTCGAGACATTACTGCATACAAAATATATTTTTTGTATAAAACGAAATCATTTTACGACATATACCGAAATATAATTTAGCGCTTCCAGAATGCAGCCACAGAAAATGCTTGGCAGCAATAAATAATTGACAATTGCAAGAGAATTTAATTAATTATTTTCTATACATCATTATAAAAAAACAGAACGCTAGGTCCAACTGAAACTGTTGCATGTAGTTTAATTGAACCTTACCAAACAATATCAAATTTAGTAAAATAATAGGTAACCTTTCGTTTTTTGTTTTTTTTTTTTTGGTACCCAGGAATAATGCTTGATGCACTATCCGCCGGCTAGGGGATGGCACCGGCGGGGCGTGTGGGACTCCCCATTCTGGTATACCCACTAAAAAACCTGGGGTGTTCCCTCTCTCACCCAATGGAGGGGCCTGTTGGGAGCTCTTAAAAGAATTGAGTCGTCCATAGCAGCCCCGCCCGTGTGGGTGCGGGCCGGGTCAAACGGACCCGACCACCTCTCGTCCCCAGGGAAAAGAATAGGTAACCTAACCTAACAATGCTTTGACATAAGATGAATCTGCGAAATTGTGTCCAAAATAATTCTTACGTTACGTCACATATCTCCGGTTATGGATAAGATAAATCGTGACATAGGTTTTGAAGTTGGATTCCAATCTATTAAATTCTTAAAAGCTCTTCCCTAATTACTATTTTCGACGCACGTTTCCATGTGAAGCTACAACAGACAAATTATTAACAAAAAATTTTCAAACGTTTGGTTTTTCTAAATAGTATAGTCGGGGTGGGTCAGTAGAATGATAAGAGCTTTGTTTCATGTTATAAACTTGTATATTAATTGACACACACACTTAACATGTTATTACAAGAGAACGCTTAGTCTTCTAATATCCGCCATACTTCTATCACTTAAACCTTATTGGTCCCTGCAAGGCGCATGCGCGGGAGTGCGTTTGGATACGCTTACCCGAGTTGGCGAGTAACGCCTTGCCACGGCCGGTACGACTAGGGAGTTGTCGACGTTCGGATACACATACATCCGCTACATACTCCCCCTCGGGTTCGTGAAGGCGTCTTCGACCAGGAACACGCTCAATAGAGGTAGAAACAGGCTGAACTTGCCGAGGTCGGTCTCGGTTACGCTTTGGCATGACTGGAAAAGTCGGCGTATCATCTCTTACTACGAACGGCGTGAGTTGAGACGCGTGAAACTTACCCAAACTTTCGTTTAGAGCATCAAGATTTGCTACCAGGTAAGTGGTCGGACTACTCTTTTTTATTATCCTATAGGGCCCATCCCTTTTAGGCACCAACTTAGCCGATAACCCTTTGGTCGCATTACTTAACACGTGCGACTTTATCAAAACTTGATCACCGACAGCAAAGTTATCGATTTTACGGCCCTTGTCCGCATAGACTTTGCGTCGATCTTGCTGATTTTCCGCTTTATCCCTAATTGAGACTAAAAAGTTAAGAAATCTCTTTAGGTAAGGTGTAATTTGGTAAACAAAATTGTCTTTATTAAGAACGGCCCTTATATCATATTGAACATCAACGGGAGAACGTAGATTCCTAGCTAAAGTGAGAAAAGCTGGAGAAACGCCTGTTGTTTGGCACAGAGCTGAATTCATGGCGAACCGTATCGACGGCAAATGATTAGGCCACGAAGAATGCTCGGTGTCTACCAACTGAGCCAGCTGCACCTTGAGGTCTCTATTTTTACGATCGGCTGGGTTTGCCTCCGGATGATATAAAGGTATTAAATCTTGTTTTATGCCCAATATGTACATACATTGTTGTATTACTGCAGAAACGAATTGAACACCATTGTCCGAGACAATGCGACGCGGCAGGCCGTACCTAAGGAAGTATTCCTCGATTAGTGTTCGAGCGCAGACTTCTGAGGTGGCATCTACTAGAGCAAAAATCTCTACCCACCGAGTAGCTGTATCCTCGATTAACAAAACATACTTCTCCCCCTTCTCTCCTGGTGGGAGCGGGCCAAACAAGTCAACCGCCAAAACCTCTCCTCTTTGATTCAAAACTGGAGTTTGTAAAAGGCCTGAAGGTTTTACGTTCAATGACTTGTACCGTTGGCACGTTGCGCAAGACTTAACAAAGTCGGCAACAAATCGTCTACTTCCAGGGAAGAAGAAACGCTGCGAGAGCTTATGAAAGGTCCTATCGATACCTTGATGCCCAGCAATAGGAGTATCATGGCATTCCCTTAAAAGTCTAATCTTAAACTCACAGGAAGGACAAGCTGTGGTTCCTCGACATCGACATCAGGGTTATACCTATAAAGGACTCCTTGCTGCATAAAGTAACTACGTTCGGTCCAGCGTTTTTCTTCCACTGCATCATTACTTTCAAGACCACTGATTATCTTTTCCAGTTCAGGGTCGTCTAACTGAGCAGATCGCAGATCAGCAAGAGATCTCGTAGGTAAGTCTACAACGACAGAGCAAATACCACACTCACCTTTACTATTTTCTTCACAGGGAGGACGGCTCAGCGTGTCGGCGACAACATTAGCTTTGCCAGGAGTGTATTCAAACTGAATGTTGAACTCCTGCAACTTCAGTGCCCATCTTACCAATCTACCTGATGGCGACTTCAAGCTCAACAACCATTTCAAAGGCTGATGGTCGCTACGTACAATAACTTGTTAACCTTCTATATATCCTCTGAAACGTTCCACTGACCATACTACCGCAAGAGCTTCCCTCTCGGTAGTGCTATAATTACGCTCGGCTGGGTTCAAAAGGCGGCTAGCATATTCAACCGGCCGTTCGTTATTTCCTTCACCCTGCAGTAGTACCGCACCAAGAGCGTAATTACTTGCATCCGTGCGCAAGATAAACGGTTTGTTGTAGTCAGCCTGGATAAGTACAGGAGCTGACGTTAAGCGTTGTTTAAGCTCCGGAAACGCTTGATTTTGCTCAATGCCCCATACCCAAGGCTGATTCTTTTTCAAAAGACGTGTTAGTGGTTCAGCAACTTTCGAAAAGTTAAAAATAAACTTTCTGAACCATGAACAGGTCTGAAGAAACGTTTTGAGGTGGCGGAGTGAACTTGGTATTTTCATGTCCGCCACAGCGCGAACTTTGTCATTATCAGGTGAAACTCCATTCTGCGTAATTACATGCCCTAAGTATGTAATTTCTTCGCGTGCATAAAAACATTTTCCGCGATTAGCGCGAAGATTGAACAAACGCAACTTCTCAAAAGCTAAACGTAAATCTGCGATGTGCTGATGGAGCTCCTCCGATATTACAAGCAAATCGTCTTGATAGGCTAACAGAGTCACATTCTTAAGTGACGCGCTAGAGCGCAACCTGTCTATGAGCCGTTGGAAAGTGGATGGAGCGTTTTTAAGACCAAACGGAATCCTTTTGAAACGATACGTGCCAAAAGGTGTTAAAAAGGCTGTTTTGTCCCTGTCACCCTCACGTAAGGCTACGTTCCAAAACCCACTTCTCATATCTAACGTGCTCATGATACAATTCCTCTTGGTAGACTGCACAAGCTCGTCTATAAGCGGCATTGGGTAGACATCAGTTTTTGTTATTGCATTGAGTTTACGATAATCTACGCAAAAACGGACTTCACCATTCTTTTTGGGCACCAACAACGCAGGAGAACCCCATGCCGACTCGCACTCCTCTATTATGTCATCCTCCAGCATCTTCTCAACCTCAGCCTGCATAATAGCTTTTTTAGCAGGAGTTAAGCGATAAGGGGGTACCGCGATGGGAGCGTGGTCACCTGTGTCGATAGTGTGCTCCGCAAAAGTTGTTGGTTCGCCTTTTAATTCGAAAATATCTTGATTCTCCGAGAGAAGCTGGGCGAGAACATTGCGTTGATTGAGAGTAAGTTGTGACGCTTCTTCATCCCTAAGCGTGAGAACACATAAAGATTCAATACTACGCGCTGCCTTTTCAAAGAAAAGTTCGGATTGCTCAACACTATTACTAAATTTCCATTTAGCCTTACCGAAATCTATATTTATGTTAAAATTAATTAAAAAGTCAATACCTAAAAGAGTCTCATTAATGTCTGCGTCCGGAAAAATTAAAAATGTTACCAACCTGGTTCTACCTTTAAGGGTCACATTAACCTCCGTAATAAGTACTTTCATTAGCCTACTAATACTATCTGCAAGTTTCATATTTTCCATGCAAGAGGTCATAGGGTAATCTTTGGCCTTTAGGAGAGCGTACAACGTATGGCCAGCTACACAACTCTTAGCTGCTGAATCTACCAACGCAGTACCGTTTTTACCTAAAATACTAATCCTTAGCACGGGCCGTAGAAAGGATTGACTAATAGTACTATTATCGAAAAAAAGTTGCGAACCACTGGTAATTCCGCACAACTGTTGAGAGCCACTATTATAAGTATTATTTACAATTTCGGAAAAATGTTGAGTGCCACTGTTATCACTGTTATCAGTGTTATTTACAATCTCGGAAAAATGTTGAGAGCCACTGCTATTATCGGAATACGACGTAACAACGTACCCTTCAACGGTAATGCGGACTCCCCCTGGACGCAAGTATTACAGACATACTTTTTTGTTCCAGTATAAACATTTTCCTTATTTACAACACAATAACAACTATTATCACGACAAGAATTATTACTAAAATCAATATTTGAAGATAGAGAAACATTATTACAACTATTATCAACACAAGTCATATTTTGTGACTTAAAATTATTGTTCATAAATGTATTACTTTGTACAACATTTTTACAGTAATATTCATTATTATTTAAACCTTTACTGCTACAAATATTATCATTGGTGTCCATAGTGAAAACATTGTTTGAACTAGGCACAATAACACAAGACCCTGCGACATGCGCGGGGTTACCTCGATCTTTGTGAGAAATAGACACGCAACACTCGGAGCTCGGCGGAGGTAGCGGCGCACGCGAGGGCGCGGGCGCGGGCGGCAGCAGTGGCGTGCTAGCAACTATCACGCTTTCTCGCGTTGGCGGGGTAGGCGTCTGCGACGCCTGCGACGGCGAGCAACGCTCGACCTCGACCACGGAGCGTTCGGCGCTTTGCACACTGCGTGTGCGAGACGAGTCGACATGACTGCCTGGTGCGCGAGATTCACGGGTTGAAGTTAGGGAATAAAACGTTGCATGTCCATCATTTGACCCTTTAGTAGTGTTACACTTCGCACACTTCGACCTAATGACATTCGCGGCACCACAACCGTAACACTTTATATCCTCACTTTTCGAGTTACTGTTCTTTCTATTATCTGTGTTAACTAATTTCTCACAAGAGTCTTTCGTATGACCACTACGCTTGCAATAAACACAAAATCGTTTCATCTTCCCGTTTGCACTTTTCGTCGTAGAGTCGCCTGTGCGACTATCGGCGGCGGTGGAGGAGCGGGAGCCCGAAGTCGTCGTCGCGGCGGCGGGCGCTGGCTCCGCGGTAGTTGCGGCGCGCGAACCTTCGTCGCGACTACCAGACGATTTATGTTGCGATGGTCGATCGTGCATAGGCTCGTTTAGTAAGTCCTCAATAGCACGCGCTTTCTTTAATAATTCGTCGAACGTCGCGATCGTAGTCCTATCGAGACGTTTTCTAATACAGCGATCTAGTAAACCGTAAATCACATAAATCCCCTCGTGGCAGTTTAGCTAACAAGGCTCGAACTTTAGCTATGAACAAGTTCGTATTTTCCTTGCCTTGTGTTAAGGAGAATAAGTTGCCATAAATTTTGAACGGTGGGCGACGTTCACCATAAGCGCTACGAAGTCTAACAAGGGCTTCGTCCCAAGTCTTCGTAGTGTTTTTCACGCCTTGCCACCAAGTTCCTGCCGATGAAGTAAGCAGCATGGACATACCCAAGAGCGCGTTTTCGTCGCTTATATGTAGGCATTCCTTGTAAACTTCGATTGCATCGATGAAGTTTTCTACGGACTCATCTGAGTTACCACTGAAACGAGACGAGCATCTAGCGAAATTAGCCGTGGACTTCATGATGACCGCGGCGGCGCCGGCAGTGGCGGCCGTCGTAGACGCATCGATCAATGGCGTCGACGAACGAACTTCGCGTAAAAGTTGACTGCAAAACTCGGCTTGAGACTGTTGCAAAGTAGTCAACAACGTAGTAAGGGCGTCTTGTGTCATAGTTATGTAATATGTTGCTGGGTTCTTCTCAGTGTTGCCAATGCAAATTTTTAGGTGGCCGTGTACATTACGTAAAAAAGCCGTGTTTATATGGAAAACGACCAACGGTGGGCCGTGTCACTGCTTAAAAAAAAGGAAAAATGTTTAATTAATGTTAATTAAACGTTTTTAACATTGAAAACCCTAAAACAGCGCCATTTGGCTAATGTTTGCAAATTATCCCAAATTATTCAAAAAAAAAAATTATAACTGTTTATAATTTTTAATAGCTTGAAATTTTGTTTAAACTTATTATTCCCGGTACAAATCTTGAATATTTTCTATAAACTCTTCTTCGTTCTTATTCAATAAATATTTTTTATTGTCTTTAATTTTTTGGTACATTGAGGTGGTGGTTAAAATTTTCTGCAATCATTTTTGCTGTTATTACTTTTAATACATTCTTTTGACAACATAAGTCCGCTAATAGTGGAAGTAAATAATTTGTTCCTCTTCTTTGTTTTTATATTGTTCACGTGACTGAAAATTCGTTCACAATCGCTGTTCGAATGGGGCAATGATAAAACACTGAGTGCAAATTTAGCGATGTTCTTGGAATCGGTTGTGGTTAAAATTTTATGCCAAAATTCATCAGTTTTCATTGCGGCAACTTCCGAATTCGATAATTTATTAACGTCAGGTAATGTTCTCCATTCATCGTCAATTAATTGGATCTGGTTGTCATTGTCATTCCTTACAATTCGCGGTAACTACCTTACTATTGGAAGAAGTGAGGGTAGTTGATCCCTTGTGCTATGTTTTATGGCTTCCTCTGGCGAAAAGCATTTTAACATTGGTAGTAAACTATTGTTGAAATCATATCTTTTACGAATTTGAATGCAACCCTCAACTAAAAATGATTTCGTCCTCCTGTAAAACTCTTGAAGTTTTTCAGTATTTTGTTGAATTTCAGGCTTTTCCAATTCTTTCATAATTTTTACGCCAGGGTAGATATTTGGTATGTGAAAGTTCGTATTTTCTGGCTGGATCTGATTCAGCGGCGTTTGATTAACGTGATCTCTGAACATAAAACAACATAATATATCCTTATAAGTCATCCGCATACGATCATCCAACTCTGTTATTTTTGTTTCTTTGCTTTGAAAATATTCATTCAACTTAACGAATTTCGGCGATATCCATTGTAGGAACAGGTAATACATATACATGAATGGGTCATTTAAATCGTGAAAAATCAACTCAGCCGCAACCACATTTTCGGCAAACTATTTATTGGTAAAAAAGAGTTTCAGACTACTCCATTGCTCTAAAATTCTTTCAACAACGCTCAATAGTGAGAGCCAACGCGTTTGTGCCGGGTGTAGTATCTTGTGAACTTTGGCATTTACAAATACTTGATATTCCACCAATTCAGCTTGACGCTTACTACTATTTTTAAAAAATCCATAGATATTACGCGCCAGATCTTCACATCGTCTTGGCAACACTTTACAAGCCTCACTAGCACATAGGTGCAGTGAGTTACATATGCATTTTAAAATTGTAATGCCAGGTAAATTTTCTGTTAATCTACTGGCAGCAGAGTTGTGCTGGCCCATCATAACATTGCACCCGTCCGACGCGAAACCAATCCAGTTTTCCAGTGGTATGTCTCGGGCAACAAACGTTCTGAGTATTGATTGATATATTACTTCACCAGTAGCACCGCGTGCTGCAGCTTCAAAATCGTTGCCATCTTCGAACAAGGATGTTAAAGTCCAAAGCGATGTAACTACAAATCCTACATTGGAATCGTAAAATTTCACAAGGATACACATTGATTTTACTGAGCCAACGTCGGTAGACTCATCAACTAGTACGCTAAATTTTTCAGCCTTTATTTTCTCTTCAATCTCCATTTTTTGACTTTCACCGATAACGTTTTTTATAAGGGCTGTACACTTTGACCTCTTCAGTTTTATATCTCCAGCTATTTTAGAGTCCGGAAAACATTCTTTCAATAAATCAGTCAAGTGGTCAATGGCAAGAAATGATAAGTCATGTTCTGCTACAAATGCTGCAAGCTTTATTTCTGCCCTTCTTACAGCCTTTTTGTCATCAGGCTTGCTCGGTTTCGAAAAATAGTTCTTTAAATCCTTTGTTTTCGACTTCATGTTTATGACTTTAATATGTTGTGCAGTCGTCACATGACGACGTAAAGTAGATATTTCGCATGTTAAAGTTGTGTCACATACCTTACAAGATGCTTTAAATTCATTTCCGGGTACTGGTGCAATCCAATTTTTGAATAAATCTTCACTTTCCCATTCACTCCTATATTTCTGGGCATAATGTTTCGTTTTCACAGCATTTTTCTTTTTTGGCGTAGATGGTCCCTCATCGCTACTTTCGCAGTCCATTTTGTGATAAAAGCTGTTAAATATCACACTCAATACTCGAAGAACAAATAAACGCAAATAAATCAGGGCAATAGCTTCCGTGTTTTGTGATAGTTAACTAATTATTTGTCTCAGTCGTCTACCAATAGAAAATAGGGATGCATTATTAATTGTAGATCACCGCACCATAGACATTTCCTTTTCATTTGTTTTTTGCATATAAAGCAGGAAAGAGGAACAAAGCCCATACAGCCAACATACCATAGACAACTTTGCAATGTTGGCATTCGGAATATTCGGATTTGAAATCAGATACAACCCATAAATTAACTAATTACCGTAGAATTTGCAAAAAGCCGTAGAATCTGCTACGGCCATAGGGTTGCAGCCGTAGGCCGTGGATTTTGTGATTTTTTGGCCTGAAAGCCGTAGAACACGGTAATTGCCGTAGCATTGGCAACACTGGTTCTTCTTGAATTGAGTCATTATCATTATCAGCAGAACGGAACTTACGTTTGCGCGGCATTTTGCAAACAAGTAGTTACCTATATAAAACGAGTAACTTACAGTTCGTGGTCTTCTCAAACCAGCAAAGGGTCGCAAGGAAACGTAGAGTTTGTGTCCCAATCGTGAGATTTTATTTAACGAAAATTTTCTTGAACTTGCAGCGACATGAGTTTTTTCTTCACAAAACAAAGACTCCGACCCCATGTTATTACACAAAAACACACGTTGGTCGCCAAGATATAGTCGGGGTGGGTCAGTAGAATGATAAGAGCTTTGTTTCATGTTATAAACTTGTATATTAATTGACACACACACTTAACATGTTATTACCAGTGTTGCCAATTCTTGTAAAGTCGAGTCGCTAGATTCAATATAAAAAGTCGCCAGAAAGTCGCTAAAACTGATTCTGGCTTGGTTTTTCGACGGTCAGGTAGTAAAGAACTAAAAAAAAACGTCAGCCCGCCTAACTGTGGAGCAATTCCCAATGTATTACTTTGCTGTGGAGTCGCTACAGTTGGCGGGCTGACCTTTGTTTTTTAGCCTTTCTCTACCGAAAACCTGGAGATTTTATAATTTTTCCATATATATCTCTTCGCATTGTATAATTCTGTGTCGAATTAACAAAAAATGTATTTATTACATGCCCTAAAATTGTTTTCATTTGTAAAAGTCGCCAGGTAAGTCGCTAGAAAATTTTTAGCGACAAATTTTATTTTTTGTCGCTAAGACATGCACGAAAGTCGTCATTTCTAGCGACAAAGTCGCTAAATTGGCAACAGTGGTTATTACAACTTTACAAGAGAAAGCTTTAGTCTTCTAATATCCGCCATACTTCTATCACTTAAACCTTATTGGTTCCTGCAAGGCGCATGCGCGGGAGTGCGTTTGGATACGCTTAACCGAGTTGGCGAGTAACGCGTAGCCACCTTGCCACGGCCGGTACGACTAGGGAGTTGTCGACGTTCGGATACACATACATCCGCTACAATAGCTATTAATTAATCATCATTAGTTTTTCTAAAATATATATTGGACGGACAAAGTTAAGTACGTTACAGTTTTATATTAATAATATAAAAAATAAAAGGGGCAGTTGTATCTCAAGCATATCAATGTTCATCCTGCTAATATTTAAATGTGAAAGTTAGCATAAACCTTTTAACAGGCTAAAATGTAATTGGCGACCGGATGGAACGTGTCTTGCAGTATAGCCCAGTATACTTTTTATGCCTGTATGCCCGTGTATTATATTGTAGTCATTCCCTGTACCTATGTACTCCCGTAAGATTTATGCAGGCGATACCACGAATAGAAACTTATAAGTTGGGTTAATTAAAAAAAGATTCTACGTGTGGTAGATAAGTACAGGTCCTAGTATAACATAATAAAGTGTAAGACAAGCCGTTATGCTTCATAATGTTTTTGTTCTGGCATGGTAAGTAAAATTAGTATTAATAATATAAAATAACTGTAGAGAATGATCAACGGATCAATGCATGTTTAGTAACGCCATCTAGTATCAAGTTTATGTACTTTGTATTATATGCAGTTTTAATGCTGGCAACTCCACAAATTAAAGATGAAATGTGTATAACCAGAACATTATTTAATGAATTTATATATTCTTTTAATATTTTGTTACAAAACAAATTATTATTTTATTAATAACTAATACATAGGATAATAATCCCAAGTAATTTTATCTCCATATTAATACATTCTCAACGTGTCGCTATCTGATTTGACATTTGACCAAATAAACGTCAACGTCATGCCTGATTGGAACTATTCGAAGTTTAGGATGATATCTGTCACAATTTTTTCATAACTTCAACCTGGATAGCTGCGATTCTAATTTAATTAGAAATTTTTACATTTAACATCATCATGGCGCGTCGATATAGAGATGCCGCTGCGAAACTTCAACAAAATGTACAAAAACATTTAAAAGAAATGAAGGACCTTTCTTCTTCAGAAGACGAAGAACCTTACGAGTCTAGTGTCCTCGATGGAGTATTTCAAAGTTACTGGCGAGGTGGTGGAGACACGTCTATGTTAAACAGGACTAAGAATCTTCTGGAGGAAGCAATCAGCGGTCGCGCGGTTACGTGCCTCATATGCATAGGTTCTATGAAGAGAACAGACGCGATATGGACTTGTGATCATTGTTATTCTTATTTTCATCTGTTATGCATACAAAAATGGTCAAACGACAGTATCAGCTTACGTAGTGAAGAGAGTCAGGGACCGATTGCTGTAATAAAACAGAAGAAAATAGAGTGGTGTTGTCCGAAATGCCGGCAATCTTATTCTAAAGAAGAAATCCCTCGCAAATACCGCTGTTTTTGTGGTAAAACTGACGACCCGCAGTACCATCCATGGCTCATACCTCACACATGTGGAGAGGTATGTGGAAGACGATTGTCAGCGGGTGATAACTGCAAGCATAAATGTTTACTACTATGCCATCCAGGTCCTTGCCCGCCATGCCCGCAAACCGTAAACGATGCATGTTACTGTGAAAAGGAACGTAAAAGAGTAAGATGCAGTGCAGCTAAGTGGTCATGCGGGCAACCTTGCAAGAGAACACTTCTGTGTAAAATTCACAAGTGTGAAAATGTCTGCCATGAACAAGAATGTTTACCTTGTAGCTACACCAGCATTCAGTCCTGTCAATGTGGTGCAGAAAGAACAAAAAGGCCATGCAGTGCTCCGTCTTGGCAATGTGAAAAAGTGTGCAACAAATTGTTCTCATGTGGGTACCATAGATGCCAAAAAGTGTGCCACTTAGGCGACTGTGGCTCTTGTCCTAATTCAGGCATGACATCTTGCCCATGTGGAGCAAATCAACGTTTTGTGCAATGTCCAGATGTTATGGAAACCTGCTTAGGAACATGTGGCAAGAAACATGATGACTGTGAACATAACTGTCCAGAAAAATGCCACAAAGGTCAATGCCCTCCTTGCCAAGTGTTAATTCAGAAAAAATGCCATTGCTCCGCTCACACCAGGTCACTGCCATGTAGTAAGGAATTTAAGTGTGAAACTAAATGTAAAGGGATTAGACCATGTGGAAAGCATGGGTGTGCACGTAAGTGTTGCAATGGTAACTGTCCTCCATGTGAGAAAATATGTGATAAGGCACTTCAGTGTGGCCGACATAAATGTACCAGTATTTGTCATCATGGACCATGTTATCCTTGTCCGAGGGAGGCAAAAGTAAATTGCAAATGTAAAGAGACATACATAACTGTTCCCTGTGGAAGAGAGAGACACACAAAACCACCAAAATGCTCTTTACTGTGTAAAATCAAATACAAATGTGGTCATGTTGAAGAAAATCGGCACTCATGCCATTTTGGTGACTGTCCACCATGTAAAGCAATCTGTGACAAACAATATCTAAAGTGTGGTCACCACTGTGAAGCAGTATGTCATGAATATGTTGCTGTTGTTTTTAAACAGGTAGAAAAGCCTGCTACACCATGGGAAGTGCAACCACCAAAGACTAAAATTATGACTTTAGACTGTCCTCCGTGCAACACTCCAGTGCCAGTTGTATGCTATGGAGAACATGAGACTGACAACCAGCCCTGCCACTCCGCTGCTCGAAGACCTTGTGGGCGAGAGTGTGGGCGTCCGCTAACTTGTGGTAACCACACATGCACTTTGCTTTGTCATCTGTACAGCCCTGTTCCTGAGTACCCAAATGTGCCTTCCAGTTGCAGACAATGCAACTTAGAATGTTTAGTACCTCGTCCAAACAAATGCTCACATAAGTGTTCAAAGCGTGCCTGTCATCCTGGCCCATGTCCTCCATGTGAAATATTAGAAAGACTGGCCTGCCACTGTGGCACAACTGAGATTTATTTACGTTGTCGTGAAATATCCATTGCTACAGAAGAAATGTTGTCATGCAAACAACAGTGTCCAAAGAATTTGGAATGTGGTCATCGTTGTCGTAATACTTGTCATTCTGGTATATGTAGCAATCAGATTTGTACAAAGAAGACTAAAATACACTGCCAATGTGGTAACATAAAGAAGGAAGCTCCTTGCAATGTGGTCCGTAGTGGTGAAATAAAAATACTTTGTAACGAAACATGTGAAGTCAAGAAGATTGCAGCAAAATTGGAGAGTGAGAAAGAGAAGCAGAGATTGAAAGCACTTGAAGAGGAGAAGAATAGAAGAGAATTGGCAGAGTATGAATGGAAATTGAGCGGTAAGAAGAAGAAATACAAGGAGAGAAAAGTAGTTGTTAGCAAGGATGATCGAGGCCTATTGCAGAAGTATTGGATACCAATATTGTCATTACTAGTTGTAATGGTAGCAGCTTCTTATTATATATTTTATTTATAATAAGTCAATTAAAATTATAAGATTTTACAACTCACATAATTATATTAAGGCGCGAAACCATTACGCAAGTTACTTGCATGCATTGTGCCATTAGTCACGTCACTCGTTCGAAATTCGAAACGCGCAACTAACGTTTGCGCGTTCAATTTGCAGGTCACTTGAATAAAAATATGTACAAGTTAAAACTACCACATAGAAGTTGTAACTTGTAATTTGTATGCAGGTTTGTACAAGTTGTATGCAATTTGCAACTTGCATGCAAGTAACTTGCCTAATGGAATCGCGCCTTTAGAAGTAGAAGTTGATAGTCCTATTATTTATTATTATGCATAGTCTTAATACCCGACAGTATAAGCAGAGGTGTATTATATGCATATATTGCCGGTTACAGCTTTAGGTGCCATATAATAGGAGCCAAGCTTATTGCCATCAAATTGTATAACATCATACATTTTTAATAGATTTTGCCCACAGCTTTGTTCATGTAAATGTATGTTAGGTTAGGTTCAATTAGTAACAGAAGTTTTTTCTGGATGAAAGGTACCGTAATGTCGTTTTCTGTTCCCCTGACAACGTGCATGCGAAATTTCATGATTATTGGTCGAGTAGTTAAGACGTGAAAGAATAACAAACAAACTCACATTCACATTTATATTATTAGTTAGGATTTATTTATTTATTCTATAAAATAATACATATTTCTTATTTAATCTATACTTATAATAAAACTGTAGAGAGGTCAATTCTGTACATTGAATATATATTCAAAATTAATATTGGAGGATGAATGGTGATCGATACTGATGACAAAAATGCAATCAGTAAATTTTTTGTCTGTCTGTCTGTCTGTATGTGCACGCATGGGTCAAAAACTACTGAAGGGATTTTAACCAAACTTGGTACGATTGTAGTCCATACTCCTGGGCAGGTTATAGGCTATATAACATAACGCTAAGACACATAGGAGCTGAGCAGTGACTATAAATTTGAAGCAAGTCGGACGAAAATGCGCTTTCGAGCTCTTATCCTCGCATACGTTGATCATACACCAAAAGTATGTATTACAAAGATGATGGTCTTCAAAAAGTCCTTAATAGTATATATCTATCTTTTATAAATTAGCCACAATAACGTGTTTAATCGTTAGGCATTTCTTCAAAGTGTATTAAAATACATAAATATATTGTATTTCACATAGATATATCTTTATCAAACTCCCATATTCAAAAAGTACACTTTAATATTTATATTATAAAAAAATATATAGGAATCGGTTTATAAACACACAAGATATAGATGAAATAAAACTTCCAAATCTCGCCGCGCCAGTATGGGTAGGGCTATACGGTTGATTGTTGTTTAACGCGCGAAACGGCCATCCGCTGCATTTATAAAAAGGCGGGAGCGCTCACGCGCCGACTTCACTCACATTTTGTTTGTTTGGTTGAACGCGGTAATCTAAGGAACTACGGGTAAAAATTAGAAAAATATTTCAGTGTTGGATAGCCCATTTATAGAGGAAGGCTATAGGCTATATAACATCACGCTACGACCAATAGGAGCGGAGCATAAATGAAAAATATTGCAAAAACTAGGAAAATTATCTTATGTGAAGCAGACGAAGTTGCGCGGGTCAGCTAGTAGCAAATAAAAAGCTACACCACTGTCTTTGAAACTTGTGCTAGCGTATAAAAAAGTAACGCATAGTTTTTACAAACGGTCCATATAAAAAAAAATTGTAAATAAATAATTATATTTATTAATACTTTATTATATTATCCCCCTGGCCCCCTATCAAAGTATTTTCTATTATATTTGTGCATACTCAATTCTTTAAAATGTGAACTACTGTTATACAGATCTTAGAAAATGTATTAGGTTTATACTAATAAAAAGTAATTTGGATTAAAAAAATTAAACCGTTGCGATTTATTAACACAATTATACGATTGGAATTTATAGTCACACAATTAGAGTTTTAATTGTCTAACTTCCAAATTTCGAGTTAAATCGCTGTTAAATAATATAAATACGAATGTGAGTTTGTTTGTTTGTTACGCATTCACGTCTTAACTACTTGACCGGTTATCATGAAGTTTGCAGGTACCATTCATCCAGAAAAAAGTACTATTCTCGAGCGAGAAATAACGAAGGCAAGAGCCAGTAAATATATTAGTAATTACATACATAGACTCACACCTATTCTGCAAGAGATCGAAATCAAGACGCCTGCGTGGCTGTCCAGCAGGATTTACCCTAGGCCAGTGGTTGGCAATCCGCGGCTCGCGAGCCGCATACGACTCTTTGCCTCCTTGGATGCGGCTCTTCCACGAAATGTTTAGTGCAAGTACGGAATATTATTTGTTATCTTGCCTTATAAGTATAAAACCAAATTTTATTTAATTTACCGTTATTTGAACTAAGACTTATTAATTGACAAAGGCAAGCTCGAGAGTGTACTTTTAAACCTAATTATTTCCATAATGTCTACTGCTAAAGTAAAAAAATGGCTCTTTGAATAGATTACAATTGTGTATTGTCTAAATTTGGCTCTCTTGGATGACAAGGTTGCCGACCACTGCACTAGGTCAATAAGCAAATATACCAAGTAGGTATGCTTTACTTTTGATCACTAATCCCCAAACATTTTAAGATAGTATGACATATATGTAGCATGGTGTTATACCCGTACACTAGAATAAATATTTAAACTGGAATGGTGTTTTCCGAGAGTAGGGCATTCAAGTATCCAAACTGTATAATAATATAGATTTTGTTTGAGGGAAATTGGCACCAATGAGAATTATTTGAAAGTAAATTATTTAATGCCGGCGCCAGACAGGAGTTCAAAGATGTGATCAAATAAGTGTTCACACGTGTGGCACGGGCATTGGATACTATTGTCACATATTTGATCACATAAGTGCGCTTTGCCGTTCCGTGTCGGTTTTTTAGCGCACGCAAATGTTTGTGTTTTTATTAAGATACATTTCACACATCCATTCACGTCTTCGTTTTGGCTGTTTTTGTTTATTTATTTGCACGTGTAATAAATAATTACACGCACATAAATAATATAAGCAAACTGTGTCGATCAAATCGTCGTCCATGTTTTGTGAAGTCTATTTGAAAACTGAGCTCAAAGATGTGATCAAATCTTTGAACACATTTCTGGCAGATACAATAATATGTGACCAAATGTGTAAGCAAAGTCTTCAAAGAAGTGATCACTTCTTTTAACTCCTGTCTGGCGCCGGCATAAGAATAATCTCAAATAGTTGGTTCCATAGCGAAGCGGTACCTTGTGAATGCTGTGCATCAGAACTTGCGTTGGTGAGAGTATTTGAAGGTTTTTCAAGCAACAAATTCGAAAAAAAGAGTTTGTAGCCATGCCGTATCACTTGAACCCTATTGCGTGGCAATTAAAAATCATAACCGGCGAAATATGTGTATTTTGAGACACTCAGGTATGCCTCTGCGTATCCGTTCGGCTATGTAAACGGGTGGTAACTTTGTTAAGGCATTTTAAGTTTTGTTATCATTGATTGACCTAATTTTAGTTCGTATAAGTATGATGTAAACCTTGGGGCGGCCTATGGCCAGCAGTGGACGTCTTTCGCCTGAAATGATGATGATGTAAGATGTGGTCATCATGTTTCAGATTTAACATTGGTTATACTTAAA
This sequence comes from Catocala sponsa, assembly GCA_963564715.1. Taxonomy (NCBI): domain Eukaryota; kingdom Metazoa; phylum Arthropoda; class Insecta; order Lepidoptera; family Erebidae; genus Catocala; species Catocala sponsa. The sequence goes on along the minus strand of OY751348.1, from coordinate 19,960,522 downwards.
TATTGCACACAGAAAACAAATACATACTTAGATTATTAACTAAAAATGTCTTTGTTTGTTCTCTTTTTTAATTAAGATATACTATTATAAATACGTATTCATCTGTTAGTAATTAAACGTTTTTTTATTCTGACACCTTTTAGCACATTTTTATTTGTCATCAGTGCCCTCAAGATTCATAGGTAGGTACAGTTAATTCGAATCATCAATCAATCGTGCTATTCTGTAAAACTAGATGGTTTTACAGAAAGGTTTTGCCGATTTTACTGTATAGCAGTGGCGGACTAAGCCCGTCAGAGGCCCGGGGCGACAAAGCTGAACGAGGCCCCCCCCCCCCAGCTTTAAAAAAAATGTAGTTTTATATATATTTATTTCATTCAGTTCACATTTGTATGTATAAATAAGTGTTTATGTTTATTTCTTTACAATCTGGCAAGTGAAATTTAAATTGGAATTATATTATTTAGGCTAAATAAACATACATACCTACAATATGGAATGGATATGGGTGAGGAAAATAAAATATGAATATCGACAAAAAAAAATTTGATAAAATAAATCAAAGAGAGCTTTTTTATTTTTTGTAGCGTGTTATGTGTTTTCGTGCCTTCAATTTACTAAACTCTTCAATAACTTCTGTAAAATCGATTTCTTTGGAAATTTTTCTTTCTATTGAAAGCACAGCTAGATTAACCAGTCGCTCTTGACCCATTGTAGATCGAAGATAATTTTTAATTAGTTTAAGTTTCGAAAAACTCCTCTCGCATGATGCAACCGAGATGCAAATGGTCAAGAAGTATTGAAGTATAAGCGATATACAGGGTAACGATTCACTGAAGTCCCATTTTATTATAAATTGAAGGATTTCTTGGGCTCTCCATTTGGCGGCAACGTCCATACTCGTATCGGTGGCTTTTACATGCCTGCGGTACCTTTTTATTTCTTGGGAAACTTGCTCCTTGTCAAATTCACCATAAATTTGTATCAGATTGTCAACTGCTACAGCCAGAGCGTTATCTGAAGCTTCTAGCATAAACTTTGTTTCAATATTTTGGAAAATATTATTGATTTGTTTCATGGCCCCGTATCGTGTCGACAATTCTTGTATAAATCGGTCTATGCATTGACCGACGTATTTCTTCTTGAATTGATAATCCAGCATCATGAGCTGATTCACCCGGCATCGTCCTTTTTACCTTTCTTCTTCCTCGTTTCTCAATGTTGATGTCCATGTCATTGCATTTTTTTATGCCAACAACATTGTCTACAATCGTGGTTCGTTCGGTCACTAAATACTCATTCAAGGCGTTTAGTTTGGTGATTCCTGTATCCAGAGTCATTTTTGGAGACTGCAAATATTGTTGAACTAAATTTACTTCCTCCAGTATAGAAAGCCAGAATTGTATATAGGTTAGAAAGGTAAAATCACAAACAGCCGGCAGGAGCAGGCTTGCTCCTGATCTTGTATCTAGATTTGCTTTTGTTGGATCTTGAAAATGTTCCAAACTACTCACAATTGTCTCTATATTTTCTTTTACAACTTTTACTGACTCGTAATGAGCGCTCCAGCGAGTATCCGATAAACGTTTTAAATTTTTCCAGTTTTCTCTTTCAGCAATTACCATCTCTATGTAGATGACGAAAAGAACGAATATAATTTTTCTACTGTTCCAAAACACGTGACGCTGGAAGGAACGCATGCAAATGCATGAACTCCACAAATATTCAAAGAATGATTGATGATACTTCTCGGATTTTTTGTTGCACCCCTCCATGGACACCTGACATTGACGCGACATTGTCATAACCTTGAGCCCTGCACAACGCAATATCCAGTCCATCTTTTTCCAGCTGTTGCTGAATGTCTTTTGTCTATCCTCAGCAGTTTTTCCAGACATTAAAAAAACCCCAAGAAACATTCTCGTACTTCCACAATGTCTTTCTCTATATGAACGAATCTAATGATTTGACTCATTTGGTCTCGTCTGGAGTGCTGTCAAAAATGATTCCGTAATACTTAGCCTTTTTAATATCTGCAATAATTTTTTGCCTTACATGATCACCCAAACATTGAATAAATTCATTTTGTATTCCTTTTGACAAATAAGATGGTACTCTCTTTGACCCACCAGCAGCCTCTTCTAGTTTTAAGCAATGCTCTTTCAACACCGGATCATATTTCGCTAACAGTTGTACTAATTCTATAAAATTTCCCCTGTTTTCCGAAGAAATATCTTCACGGTGGCCTCGGAAGGCAAGATTTTGTTGGGCTAAGAATAGCGTTACATCTAAAAGGCGATGTAAAATGTTTCTCCATTTCTTAGTTTCATCGTTAATAATCTTTAAGTTGTCTGTATCAATAGTTTTATTAAGTTTCAAGCCCATTGTCAACGTTTTCCATTTTTCTAAGTTTGATAGATGTTCATGAGACGATTCATGCTGTGATATTCTTGGATTTAATTTCCACCACTGACAAAAACCAGAGACAAATTTATTAGTGTGATTGTCACCCTCAGATACAAATAACCGGCAGCAGTAACAATATAATTTCTTTGTTGATGGTGAGTATAGCATCCATTTCCTTAAATATTTAGTCTCGTTTAAATGTGAGTAAAACCACGGCAAAGTTAAACAACGATGTGTTCCCTTAGTGCTTTCACCTGGTCTTTCTACAGATCCAAACGGTCCGTCCTTGTTTTGAAATATTTCACTGCCCTTTTCGATAATCGACATTCTGATATGCTCTGGCACAGGTATTGGCCAATGTGCAGCATCATTGGATGATAAGAACTCTAACTTAGAAGCGACGTATTCTTCGGCTCCCTCAGTATTTTTCTTTAATTTATTAGTTTTATAGTCCTGTATTTTAGTGTCAGTCACGTCGGAGTTTTTATTAATATCACATTTAGTAGACTTTTCACCTATGTTTGTTGTCTCAATATCAATTATTTGTATATTAGATCCCGAATCAACAGTTTGATTAATTTCTTCGGCAACGCCACTTTTCTTCTCTTCAGAATTCGAAAGGTATTTGGATAAAGATCCAGCAAGCGATTTTACCTCTTCAGTCTTCGTTTTTTTTAGCTTCCTTTTCTGAGAGCCAGATGGTTGAATCCTTTTCACTAAAAATAATGAGATAAATAAGAAACTTTTATAAAAGAACTTTTATAAAACATTGCTAAATTAAGCCTCATTATTGATTTGACGATATAGATATACAAATGTACAGAGACTTTGCCATCTCACGATGAGAACAAGCACATACCTACGTCCCTAATAAACGTCCACTACAAATAAAATAAGGACCACTCGCGAAATGCAAGAACTGAAGCAATTTAATAGTTCCGTGTCTTTATATTTTAGTTTTATTGTCTAACTTAGTTAAAAATCTCAATAAAATTGAAACTGACGAAGAAAGAAAGGTTAGAGATAGCACTCGTAGAAAGGATCTGCCCTCAACGATACTACCAAAACTCAATGTAGTTCAATATAGCTTAAGAGTTCAATCAGTTTCATTATAATATAATAAGCTGCCCACAGAATTTAAAAGTATTTATAGTGCAAACTTATTTAAACATAAAACATATTTATTGGGGAAAGGCTATTATAGTGTTGACGAGTTTATTAATGACAAACAGTAGACATAATAACATTATTTAATAACCTGTTGACATCTTTATTAAATTAATTAATTATATTTAAAGGTATATTGCGAATTGTTATCGAAATTTAAATTATTATTGAAATTGTGGTTTATTATTGAATTTTGTGTAGTTTGTAATCATTATTAACTTTATTGTTATTTCTTGTATCAAATATTTTCAACACAATCTATATTGTTAAGAAATAAATAACTTACGACTTATGACTCGTAGGTGCATATTGACTAGAAACTACGGATTATAATTTCTAGACTAAATTATACGAAGAATTACTTACTTTTTCCAAATACTCGAAAATGCACTAACTCAACTCTGAACTCATTTACTTTTATACCGCAACAAAAATCAAAAACACTATTACACTTTTTAATGAAATTACTTTGAACGGATAAGATCGCGTTTATTACTTTACAATTTGAAAAAAGGCTTATCCTTTCGCGAAAATATCAGTACACACTAATAAACTATTAAATATCAACGTAATGAAATTTAATATATTTTAAATGAGGCCAATGTTTATTTTTCGACGAAAATACAATGTAGCGAATGTAAATGTAGGCGTACAATAGTGAATTATTTGCACTTCATTCATTCAGGGATTCTTGGGAAAGTACCCGCTACAAAGACGGGAATTCCCCCAGCGTATGGGACGCGTTCAGCAAAGATAAAAGAATATTAGTACCGCGTAAAAAGTCTAGATGGCTGTAGTGTTTTGATCTTGATGAAATTATGTAGGTACTAAGCACATTTTTAAAGTCTTGTTTAGGATTTGATCAGGGGAACGCAGAGGCATTTGGGGGCCCCCTGAGACCGGAGGCCCGGGGCGGGCCGCCCCCCTGTTAGTCCGCCACTGCTGTATAGGTATAATAATTGCAAGTTCAACTCGAATGTGAGTTTGATAGGGATTTACAGAATTATATCGAGCTGATGGGAATCACCGTAATTACATTTGGCCATATTTTTACTTTTAAATAGTTTTTTGCGATTGAATCTCTGTATTTTATAACATTTGAAGAACTTTATGTTACAACATGATCACGCCCTACTCTACAGAATAGTCAAATTCCCAACTGATACTCTGATGACAGGTTGATTTTGATTTGTCTCATTGAGAAGAAAAGGCTTTAATTTCTTTTGTTCATTTATTTAATAATCTTACTTCTTAATGTTTTGTATACCTATGTATTACCTACTGAATAATATTTTAAATAAAAGTTACTAGATTAAAATAGACGAAGGTTTTATTTATGTGGAAGAACATGGTCTGATGTCCCTCCAACATATACCTACGGAGCAGGTGGGGAGGGGGCACTGCCCAATACCTTCTGACTGACATCTGTGTTTTTGGCCCCGTACTTGTGCTGTAAATCAATCGCAGAAGATGGCGCTTAAACAAATTTTAATTTATTATTTAGTGTCAGTTCTTACTTAACTATACTTTTATATTTTTAGTTTATCTAGAATCATATTTTATTCTCATTTTATGGGTCATTGTTTTAATCATAAAAATGTCATAAAATACAAATTAGTAAATATGTGGGTTAAAGACTACGATTCAAACATTGGATTTCTAAGTCAGTCACAATATGGCGACTGCATCTTGCCCGTGCACACGTTTGTAGTTTTTCGTCCTATATTGTATATTTTTCGGCTGTCAAGATCTTATGTAAGTTCGTTGAGTCGAGCTCTGTGTTCTTCCACCTTGTGTCAATTAATCTTCCCATCGAAAACTGTTGTTATCAGTGTGCGATAGTGACGCTTTTAGTGATTAGTGTTGTGCGGTTTTTCCAACTATAAAAATGTCGAGACACTGCGCATTTCACTGTGAATCTAGAGTCCACTGCACAGTTATATTTTAATAAACATAATAAAATGTTATTTGTTGTTGTTGTATTCTTATACTACGATATGCACCCTATACTTATTGTATTTAAATTGTTTTGTTTGGATCTATTTTTGTAACATTCTACTTGTTCTATTTGCAATTTTTATTTGCATATTTTTTGTTACAAAAATACGATTGATACAAAACAATTTAAATACAAATTCTGGATTAGTAATACATAATATAAATAGCTATAGGCACAGAATACGGAATAGCTATAGCTATGTATAGAAGGATTAGTTCGGGGCCAAAAGTTCAGATGTCGCTGTTTCAAATAGGGTTGGCTGAAATTGACCATAAGAGGGCTCTCTTTTCCCTATGTATTACTTTACTCTTTGCTACGGAGGCGCTTCTCCGACAGGGCTGAGCGAGGCGTGCCTGGCTGCCTGGTGGCCGCGGCCCGAGTCATAGACAGCATAAACTAGTATATATTATCGGGAATAGACTGGCATCTTTGACATTTTAAGCGATTGGGTCGCCATCTATAAAACTGACAAGCAACTTTGCAATTTTGTTTCGTCTAAAATGGCGATAGATGTCGCTAATTTTAGTATTAGCTGTGTTGATTTAATTAATATTTAACTTGTCAAGTACCTAGTTTTGGTAAATACAAATAAAACCATAGGATATACAATCACGAAAAATTTATTATTCACCATTTCACAATATATAAACAAAGAACACAATTTTTAAAGGTTTTGCCAAAATCACAATTTTGTATAAACGCTCCGATAACTGAATTTATCAGTAAACAAGGTCCAAAGTCTAAACTACCAAACTGGAGTGCCTAAACTTCTTTACACGGAGTACGGAACTTGACGTGAAAAGACAAAACCGGACACCGGTGAAGATGCTTGATTTCCTGGTAGACTCGGAGGAACTGATGCTCAACTCGACGTGAATATCACAGAAAACAACGCAAATACAGCGAAACACAAAAATAATTGCGCACGAGCATGTAAACAAACCGGCAGTTAACAGTATGTATTACTTTACTCTTTGGTTAACAAGTATACTAAATACTAATCACAGAGTACTTTTTTATATAAGGAATAGAGGTCTCTCTCTGCCCCTGAAATAAGCATCGCGACACTACCGCCGCCTGCATTGTTGTGATCGAACTATTTCCAGTAAATATACATAACTATACCTACATTACCTACCTATAATCTGTGTACGGATAGGATACGGACCAGGCCTTACTTACATGTATATTATAATATTTATTTTATTACCGTTAGCATTATTTTCAACTGTCTATATTACAGAGTCAAAGAAAGTGCTAACGATAAATACATCTTGTCACTTGAGGTTTTCAGGAATAAAACAATAATTAACTATTAATAATTATTTATTTCATCTTTTAAAGCACTTATGAAAGTGTTTTTACGCTTTTATTTGATATTCATCCTCATCATCATTAGAATCTCTCTTTCCTACTAATATTTTATTCTGCCGTGCAGGTACTAAAACGCAGTAACAGGTTTTTCACGTTTTTTAGTTCAATATTGAATTTTAACGGGCATGCTATAAGGAATACATTGGTGTAACGTAGTTTATGATACGATGATTTACACGATAAAAAAAACCAAATTTTTGAAAGCAGTATCTGAACATAGCATGTCAAAATATATTGTAATACTAACTAAAATACAGTTATAGCAGATACGTCTACGACGACCCATCACTTTGCCAAGTTAAATGCAGTAAATATCTTTATTACCACATAAAATCTGTAATCTACACCAAAAAAAAATATTTAGGCATATAAACTAAAACACAGTAAGCAGTTTTTGTACCAAAAATGTTAATACTGCATGGTTGATGATCACTGATTTATTTAATATGAACTACAGATTAAAATGCAGCAAATGCTTTGAATGTGGTACTTTAATTAGTGTTTAGTCGAGTAGATTTAATTAGTGAAAACCAACTAAATTGCAGTACGTTCATTAATTACTGCACTATAGTCGGTATTGTTCTAAATGTAAAAAATAACTAAATGCGTATTAAACAGCAGTTACTGCATTATAATTAGTAACTTGAACAATGATACTAAATCTCACTGCAGCGAGATCATACTTTACTGCATTCTAGTTAGGATCTGTCTTTCAATCAGTCGCGTGTCCAACGCTGCCAAGTTTACCCTTTTCGGCTGCAGAAACCGATTATGCACTAGAAGCATTAGTTTTTGATATCGATATCGAATAAATTAATAGTATAATTTCGATAGGTATTTTGAATTTATGATTATGCATGGGTTATATAAATAATAATAATAACTGTATTTACACGCAGAAAAGAAAATTAACATTTCAATCACATAATATACTAGGCTTCCCGCGCGAACGCGGACCAGTAAGGACACACGTACGAGTCCGCTACATTTTAATTAGTTTTACATAGTTAAAATGGTGTTATACGTGTGAATTGTGGCAGTATAAAAACAATTACGTGTACTCTCTAATTATTCCATATTTCTAAGTAGTTTTGATGAACAATGAGTGAAATAATCCAAAAAGTGCAATAACGAACTTTGATTAAATTGGTGAATATCAAAGCGTCGCTTGTAAATTCGACCAATAAGAAGCGCGCACACACAAACGCACGTGTCTCCGCGCGTCAACGACCGACGCACCTGCACCATTTCTAGGAATTATCATATTTCTGCTACTCAAAACAGTTATAATAAATACAAAATGTTAAATAAATGTGGGGCTTGCTTATCTAATACTGATAATGCTACAGCTTTTATGGCATGCTATAAGTGCAATACTGATTATCATTTGCTATGCGTGAATATATCGAAAGACAAATATCATACCTTCTCGGATGAATATCTTATGAGCTGGATATGTCCAAACTGTCAGTGTAAGGAACCAAAGAGCGATAAGACCCATTCTCCGATACGCAAAAACAACGTTAATTCTGATGTATATGCTACAATGACTACGCGATCAACGAAACGTAAAGCCGTCATAACAAATAATACTAATAGCGACGAGCCCACGATTATCAACGTTAACGATAATCTCATGTCACTTACTTCTGAGATACGTCTTTTGAGAGAAGAAGTATTCGACCTAAAAGACCTAGTTAAAACACTTTCAGAATGTGTCAGAACCTGTACCAATAGAATAGACCATTTGAAAACGCGTGTAACAAAAAATGAAGAAAAGCTATTCGACTTGGAGACGAACCAAGCTGAGATCAAATCACTCAAGGTAGCGGTAACTGACCTACAGGATCAATTGAGTACACAAGCTCAATCAGCGTTGCGGAACAATATAGAACTCATGGGTGTCAACGAAAATATTAATGAAAACCTCCAACATATAGTACAAACAACCGCCAATAAGATTGGAATTAAATTAGTAAGTGAGGACTTAGATATGGTCATACGTCCTGGAACGCGAAGTGAAACTAAGTCTCAGCCAGCAGGAATAATACGACCACGCCCTATAATCGTCCGTTTTGCTCGAACTGCAAAACGTGATGAGTTTCTTAAGGCAGCTAAATCTAGGAGGGAACTCGTCACATCGGATATCGAGGTACAAGGACCCAAGAGGAAACTCTTTGTGAATGAACATCTTACAAAACAATACAGGCAGTTATTTCGTGAAGCAAGAATAAGTGCAAGGGAAGCAGGTTTCAAGTACTGCTGGGTCAAAAATGGCACAATACAAGCTCGGAAATATGAAGGGAAACAAGCCATTGTCATTCGAAATCCCACCGATATGGATACATACTTTAACACACAGTGCCCAAACAGCGATGCCCAGACTTCTACAACGCGAGCGTCAACCAGTAAGCAAAACCAATAATATACTCTCCATGTCGTATAATAACACGGGTTGCTTCGAGCTGCACCGTAACTTTGTTAACTATAGTTATTACTCCTCTATAAATATCTACAACAAAGCTGTTTACCATTTTCATTACAGAGGCCAATTTATAGACTGTTATAACAGTTGTTGTATTTTAATATTTTCTTATATAATATCTTTATATTTTTACTTTTCATTTTTGCTAATATATTGTCATGTTTTCTTTTTCAAATATTCTAAACATAGGTTAGTATACAAACATTTTATTTACACAATAATTATTATACATAAAAATAACACAAAACATACACACATTTACATTTACTCTACTCTTTTAAGTGCTTCATCCAAACAATACAGTAAAATCTGTTTTTATTCTAACTTAAGGTCAAAATTTTATGTAAATATGAGTGATAAAAAAACACATTATCCTTATAACTTTTATATATCTTTTAACTACTTAACATGGATAACCTAGAACTACAAGAAAATATTGAACAAACACTTAGTATAAAATGTCACTCATTAGATGAATTAGAACTCTCCAAGGACCTTTTGACTAATAATTACAACTTTAAGATCCTAACTTTAAATATTCGAAGTATACAACAAAACTTTGATAGCTTCCTAGTGGTCATACAGCGTTTAAATATAGATTTTGATGTAATAGTTCTAACTGAATGCTGGCCTCATGAAAACTCTACAATCCGACAGTTAGATGAGTATAAGGAATTCCACACGACAAAATACCTCAATAAATCAGGAGGTGTACCAATATATGTGAGGGACCACCATATAGCAACTGCAATAGAGCCTGAAATTGCTGACTCAAATTGTTTAATAGTTAATATAAATAAGACTTTCAATATTTTTGGTATATATCGATCCCCTTCATTCAGTAGATTAAACAATTTTCTAGAAACATTAGCCAAAACTTTACAAGAAAAACCTAAAAAAAGTACAACGGTCATAACAGGCGATCTTAATATTGATCTTTTATCCAAGAACCCCAGTGGAGATAACGCAGATTATCAATGTTTAATGGCACAATATGGTTTGTTGCCAGCTATTACTAAACCAACCCGCGGAAATAAATGTCTCGATCATGCGTTTGTTAGAAATAATGGAGCTATACTGGGTATTGTAGCAAAATGCACTCTGTCAGACCATGACGCAGTTATGGTTGGACTAAATACATTAAAAGAAAAAGTCAATAAAAATAAATTAAATAATTATATAAAAATTGATTTCGATGCCCTTAATTAGATCTGGAACGTACAAATTGGTCTCCGGTAAATAGCAGCAATGATGTTAATGAAGCATTAAGCGTTTTTGAGAACATAGTTAGTTCGGCTGTAGCAAAAAACACACAGACAATTAGTAACCGTAAAAAGAACATAATTAAACCCTGGATTACCCCCGGCCTCATACGTTGCATGCGTTTTCGAGACAAACTTCACGCGCAAGTTAGACTTAATCCCGACAACGAGACACTGAAGGTATCGTACTCAAGATATAGGAACTTCTTTAAACAAATCCTTCGCAAAGTTAAAAGCAGTTACGATAGTAAATTACTTCAGGATAATCATCACAATACGAAGAAACTCTGGGGTGCGATTAAAAACATTTGCGACTTTCCACAAAAGAAAAGTGACTGTCAAGAACTAACAGCATCCAGTATTTCACCCAAAGAAGCATTAAACAATCATAACAATTATTTTTCGTCACTCGGCAAGAATTTATCTAGTAAAATACTAGAAAAGCTTTGTACGTCAGAGGACGCTCTAGCTACTAACGTTAAAACTAAGAATTTCGGGTCAGAATCGTTTTTTATGATCCCTACCGATATATACGAAATAGACACGATAATACAAAGTCTCAAAAATTATAGCGCTCCTGGGCTCGATGGTTACAAAGCTCCCTTTATCAAAAATATTAGGCATTATATTTTAGAACCATTTACGTTTATTTGCAACCTTAGCATGACTACAGGTACCTTCCCTGAAAGGTGGAAAATAGCCTCAGTATCTCCTATCCATAAAAGTGGGCCTAAAGATACTCCTGATAACTACAGACCCATATCCCTACTTAGTATCTTTTCCAAAATACTTGAAAAACTTATTAACAAACGTGTCGTTAGTTATTTAGAAAAAAAGGCTCTACTGTCAGAACGACAGTTTGGATTCAGACAAGGTAGATCTGCAGAAGATGCCGTTGAACTTCTTACTAACATAATTTCAAAACATGTAGATCAAGGCCGTCGTTGTTTAGGCCTATTTATAGACATTGCAAAAGCCTTTGATACCGTATCTGTGCGAATACTTTTACGCAAGTTAGAATCATTCGGCATCAGAGGAACTGCACTACAATAGTTCTGTAGTTACCTAAGCAACAGAAGACAATGTATTAAAGTAGGAAATCAAGTTAGTGATGAGCAAGATATCTGTTTCGGCGTACCACAAGGTAGCATCCTCGGCCCTACACTATTTATAATTTACATAGATGGAATACTCGGTATAGATATCCCTAACGCTGATCTCATTTGCTACGCTGATGATACAGCTATCATATTTCATGGCATCAACTGGATTGAAGTTTATACACGGCCTGCAACAGGTGTTCGTAAACTTGCTGATTGGCTTGACTCTAACTTGCTAGCCCTTAACATCACGAAAACTAATTACATAGCATTTCGAAAAACACGTGCAATTGGTATACCAGAATGGAACATCAAACTTCATGCAGACTCATGTCCTTATTTCGACAGTTTTAACTCACGATGCCAATGTAGCAACATAGTTCAAGTTGACCAATTGCGATATCTAGTAGTCATTATAGACCAACACCTCTCATTTAAAATTCACATCACGGGATTAGCAAAGCGCACACGGAAAATTATTTATATAATGAAACTCTTACGTGATTCTGCGCCTAAGGATGTTTGTAAATTAGTTTACGTAGCTCTCTGTCAATCTCTATTAGGATATTGCGTTTTAGTATGGGGTGGATCAGCCCAAAAATTCATGATAGAGCTTGAAAGAGCGCAACATGCTGTCTTAAAAGTTATGTTAGACAAACCTTTCCGTTTCCCAACTGACATACTATATAAAGAAGCAGCTGTTTTAGGAGTAAGAAACATCTTCATATCCAAGGTTTTTACAAAAATGTACGTTAAAGCCACGAGTGAAAACAATGTAAGAGAGCAGCAGAACAAACGTAAATTAAAAATTCCTACTATAGCCGTAAACTCCACTTTTGCTCAACGATTACCCTCATTCTTACAAATACATATATTTAACAAAGTAAGTGCATTACTTAACATCCAAAATATCAGTAAAACAGAAATGAATAATAAGGTCAGATGTTGGCTCTTAAAAATATCATATTTTGACGCAGAAAACATTTAAAAAATTGTTAAATAATACAAAAGGAGGCAAAATTTAACATACTTACACATACACACACATACACACCCTGACACACACATACTCACACGCAAATATGTACAATACACAACCACACATATGTACTTTTTACTAATTTTTATTTTTTATACTTTTATTTTATTAAAATTCTATTGTTAGTTAATTATTCACTGGATACTATAAGTTATAAACAACCTGCATAATTTTGTAATGGTGCCCAAGACACAGGCTCAGCCTAGTTTGGGACCAACGGAACGTCATGTACTAGTTATGTATACTATGGAAATAAAGAATTTATTTATTAAGTAGATCGGTCTTAATAGCGTTAATATTTAAAGTTATAAATATGTAAATGTTGCCCGACGAAGTTGCCGTTGTATTACTAACCCCTATTATTTAAAACGTCGGGCAACATTTACACCATGAAGGTTTTATGTCAATTCAAAGTATCTATTACTATAGATACTTTGAATTGACATAAAACCTTCATGGTGTGAGATTTTCGAGTGAAACTTTTTCACATGATACCTATAAGATTCTTTTGTTTAAAACAGTGCACCATTCGATTTTCGACTTCCAATTGTTTTTTTATTCAGCTTAGACGGGAAAGATGGATACCTACTTCAAAAAGCCGAGCCATTTAAGAATACGAGTTCCGACGTGGAACTAACGCAGCAGAAACGGCTCGCAATATCAATGCTGCTTTTGGAAAGAAGACTGCTAATGAACGCACCGTGCGCTTTTGGTTTAAACGTTTTCGTAATGGAAAATTCGAGTTCAAGAACGAATCACGTGGAAGGCCGCCCACATAGGTGAATAGCGCTGAACTGAAGATGGTGGAAGCCGATCTGAGTCAAACTACCCAGGAATTAACGGCATGGTTTAATGTTACCCTACCTACAATATTGGTTCATTTGCATCAAATCAATAACATAAAAAAATATGAAAAATTGGTGCCTCATGATTTGACTGATCTGCAGAAATAAATGCGTGTTGAAACTTAGAATTGCAAAACAAACATCATTAAAGTTCATTATAATTATGTCCTCAAAGTGTCCTTAAAATCATTGATCAACTTGTGTTGCCTTGTTGAATCGGTACAGAAATGAAGCAGTATTGGACTATTATAACTAGCAATATTAACCGTAAGCGAAAAATGCAACCGCTGACCCCAGGTCAAACGCCGCAACAGTGCCCTAAAGCAAAGTTAACCAATAAAAAGGTAATGGTAACTGTTTGGTGGTCTCTTCATGGTGGTCATCTTCATTCTATTCGTCGGCCTCGTTGGCGTAGTGGTTAGTGTAACCGACTGCCACGCCTGAGGTCGCGGGTTCGATTCCCGCACAAGTCAAACATTTGTGTGCATGAACATGGATGTTTGTCTTGGTCTGGGTGTTTCTATGTATAATATGTATGTATTTACAAAAAAAAAGTATATATGTATGTTTATCCATTGTCTAGTACCCATGGTACAAGCTCTGCTTAGTTTGGGCTAGATGGTGTTGTGTGTATGTGATAGAATATTATTAATATTATTATTATTCTCAGGTCTAGTCAAGCAATAACAGCAGATATGTTTACTGTGCCGAAATTCGAACAATGATGGCGAAACTATCAGTGAAACAGTCCCGACTCGTGATTCAATCTTCACCATTATTGCTCCATGTTAACGCAAGACCCCACACTGCAAGAGAAACCGTTATAACTCTACAGGAGCTGCAGTTAGAAACCATACGTCATCCTCCGTACACGCCAGGCCTTGCTCCAACGGACTACCATTTTTTTCGTGATTTGGTCAATTTTCTACGTGATAAAAAATTTTCTTCCCAGGAGGCAGTACAAAATGCTTTCACACAGTTTGTCTAATCTAGATCCCCGGAGTTCTAACGTAAAAGCATAAATGAACTTCCGTTTAGATGGCAGCAATGTATAGATAATGAGGGTAAATATTTCGATTAAATAGATATGGTACATCTTAGAAAAAATTAGTTAGTTTCAATTTTTCAGTACAAAACGACAATTTCATACTTTAACCCCTAATATTAGCGTGTTTAAGACCTGTTTAATTATTAATTACAGTGTATTATGTATACAAGTCTCGAAAGTTTAAAGACATTTATTTCTGGACACTGGACCCCACACTAGATTTTTTTGTGTCGTGGGGATCAGAGTCATTCATTATACATAGGCACAATTTTTTGTTAGTACGGTAATTATTTTTCATACCTTAATTTTTTTGTGGTTTATTTTATTTGGGTATACTAAAGTGAAAGATTTCATAATGATTTCTTACGTTTACGCGACTATTCATAAATAAAACTATTTTTATAGATTTATCGCGAGTTATTTTGTTGTTTATAAAGACTATGTTAGAACTATTTTCCGACGTTTCGGGTGCTTTTCAGCATCTATGGTAGAAGTTAAATCGCAGATCATTTCTACCGAGTAGTGTTTTTGTTTATGCAGAAAGTGCTCAATGTATCAAAACCTCATGATACATAGACACTCCGCGACCATGGATGCTGAAAAGCACCCGAGATGTCAGAAAATAGTTTTAAAATAGCTTAAAAAGTAAAGTTAACCGTGATAAAATCCGCTAAAAGTAGTTTCATGAAAGATCTCATGTATCTAAGTGTAATAATAATAAGCTAAAACCGCATGTGTTCAGAACAACTATAAATAAGTTAGAATTAGCTCAAGTGGTAATAAAATAAACGTTACTTTCATACATACAAAAATGTCTGTTTGTTTTATAAATTCCTACATGACATATGTACCTACTCGTAAGTTACAAAATTTGTTACATACAAACATAAAGAATTAGTTTAAGATGCAAATTAGAATGCAGTAAAGAAAGTCTTATGCTGCAAATTAGTCTGCAAAATAGCATATAAATCAAAAGGTTTTGTAGTATCAAGTATTTTTAGCGCATTTTAATCTGCGTATGTATACCGTTTTGCGTGCAGTAACTGTTATGATTTAAGAAAAAGCCTTCTTATTCTGAATAAAATAAAAGCCTTCTTATTCTGAATAAAATAAACTAAATAATATTTTGTTTTTACAAATTTAATCTTTGTAATCACTTAGTCCTTCTGGCAATAAATAATCCACCATGCAAATTTGGTATTATAAAATATACAGCGTCAAAGTGTTTTTCGTGGTTATCTCGAAACCACCTTTTTCTCATACTGCGTTTTAGGGCCTGCACGGCAGTATTAATGTCTTTGCCATAATGTCTACAGTCCCCTAGTATAAACACAAAAGCACAAAATAATAGGAGTCTCTATCTCAAACAAAAACGGAACAAATTCGTACAACTCGACGTAAATCTGGAGGAGAAGGACAAAGCACTTAACTCAACTCAACAGACTAGGACTAGGAAATACAATTACTCCGTAATATCAATTCAAAAACATCAGTCATCAAATTCACAACAAAGTCAACAAAAGATGAAATTGAATTAAAAATAACGGCGCGGTGTGGTTGACAATAAGATTATAATTTCTACTAAAATAAACGTAAAAAAATTAAGAATATTATCATTTCCATATTCTTCAATATTTTTATCGATTTTATTTAATCTTGTTAATCGACAAAAAATAATTTCATATAAAAACTATAATTTGTAGGGCAACCACATGGCATTTTTATAGCTCTCATGGATTAGAAATCTACCATATAAAAATAAAATTTGTAGCATGTTTAAAATGATAATGCGGCTAGTTTTAGAAGTAGTGGCAATACACTGAAAGTTCCGCCAAACGACTGTGTTCCAGATTTGGGGTGGTGCCATCTGTATGCCTGATACCAAAGCAAGACATTATAATGCTACTAAGTTAAAAACGTACAAATGTACATGGGTTCTCTATTCTTTTCTGTTCAACATAATATAGTACTATTATTTTTCGACAAGTCATGAAATAATGTACTAAGATTGAGTACCCTGATGACAGAAGTAGGGGGGGACACTGCCCAATACCTTTCCTATATCCAAAAATAGGACTGACATCTGTGTTTTTGGCCCCGTACTTGTGCTTTAAATCAATCGCAGAAGATGGCGCTTAAACAAATTTTTTATTTATTATTTAGTGTCAGTTCTTGCTTAACTATACTTTTATATTTTTAATTTATCTAAAATCATATTTTATTCTCATTTTATGGGATTGTTTTAATCATAAAAATGTCATAAAATACAAATTAGTAAATATGTCGGTTAAAGAGTATGATTCAAACATTGGATTTGTAGGTCAGTCACAATATGGCGACTGCATCTTGCCTGTGCGTACGTTTGTAGTTTTTCGTCCTATATTGTATATTTTTCGGCTGTGAAGGTCTTATGTAAGTGCGTTGAGTCGAGCTCTGTGTTCTTCCACCTTGTGTCAATATCTTCCCATCGAAAACTGTTGTTATCAGTGTGCGATAGTGACGCTTTTAGTAATTAGTGTTGTGCGGTTTTTCCAACTACAAAAATGCCGAGACGCTGCGCATTTCACTGTGAATCTAGAGTCCACTGCACAGTTATATTTTAATAAACATAATAAAATGTTATTTGTTGTTGTTGTATTCTTATACTACGATATGCACCCTATACTTATTGTATTTAAATTGTTTTGTTTGGATCTATTTTTGTAACATTCTACTTGTTCTATTTGCAATTTTTATTTGCATATTTTTTATGTTACAAAAATACGATTGATACAAAACAATTTAAATACGAATTCTGGATTAGTAATACATAATATAAATAGCTATAGGCACAGAATACGGAATAGCTATAGCTATGTATAGAAGGATTAGTTCAGGGCCAAAAGTTCAGATGTCGCTGTTTCAAATAGGGTTGGCTGAAATTGACCATAAGAGGGCTCTCTTTTCCCTATGTATTACTTTACTCTTTGGACAGAAGATTGAAGTTACGAAAAACTATATTTCTACCATTCGGTAATAATAGAAGAAAAAATTGTATAAACATATATTTGGTCGTTATAAAAATGTATTAAAATAAAATATAGGACTTATATTATCTATCTTCTATTATCTCATTACTAATTTTCCTAGTATCTTTCCTAGTATAATTTTGTAAGTCACAGAACTCATAAGCTAAATTCTACTAATAGGTAGTGTTTTAGTTTAACTGGTAGGATGGCTGTGACGTATGTATAATTGTACTTACGAACGAAAATAGTTCCATGTCTAAAAAAAGAGGGCGACTGTGTCGACGTTTTTCTTCAATGTAGGCAAGATTCCGACCCATGGCCCGAGTAATGATGTCTGGAACTTATATATATATTTAGTCGCTGCACGCTGTATAAACTTCACTTGCGTCATTTATAGAATTGTATGGTAGGCGTGATTATAAGCGTCTATTGTGTACGCCATCTGTTGTCTGTAGCTGGAACTTCTTCGTCTATGTGGAGTCGTAACATTTATATTGTATGGATTGCAGGAATAATAAGAAAAAGCTTATACGTAGGCCTCTAGTATAGTAATTACAAGATAATTAAAAGAACTGGATACACTGTTAATGATAATAATATTAATGTATACCTACATTGTGTTTCTTTTGCCAATGTTTCTAATAAAATCTGTCGAACATAGAGTTTCAATTTTGTATCAGTGCTCTAATATCACAATCGTTATTGTCCTTACCTTGAATAAACCTACGTCAAATGTGGACATAAATTGCTTTTCATTTCACATTTGACGTTGATTAAAATAGAACGGTACCTTATTTTAACATATTTTATTAAGAGATTCGACATGACAATGACGTAATAAACATACATACTATACTTACTTGCAGTTAATAATAGATGTCGTTAGCAACAAATGAATAGACAGGCCTTTAAAAAAAGAACCATTTAAAAAGTGAACATTCGCACTGCCGTCAAATGTTTCTATTTACTTGTTATTGTTTCAAAAAGAACTCCCGCTCTAGGTATAATAATGTCCTCCAGACCGAATTTTTCGTTCACGACTGCCAATCTTAACGGAGACTCGCCATCTGCGCAGGAAATTTTATAGTGCACAAGCGTGTGCGTAAACACAAGTGCACTCTCTGTTCCCTAACTCTCATGATACGATGAGACGGTAATCCGACACGACCGGAGAGAGATCAGGCGCAGGACCAACGGCTTTACCTAACCTAACACCACCAACTTCCTAGCTTCGGGCTGCTATTGAGATTTCTTAACAGAAATACCCTATAACGTTTTTTTTGTTGGCCCGACCCGGGTTCGAACCCGAGACCTCATGTACAGCAGTCGCATTCACTACCGTTGCGCCACGGAGGCAGGTATAAATCCTGTGTCGCGGGGGACTTTACAAACAACAAACGGACTCAAAGTATACCCAGAACTGGAACAATCATATCTATACTAATATTATAAAGCTGAAGAGTTTGTTTGTTTATTTGTTTGTTTGCTTGAACGCGCTAATCTCAGGAACTACTAGTCCGAATTGAAAAATTCTTTCAGTGTTAGATAGCCCATTTATCGAGGAAGGCTATAGGCTATATATCATCACGCTAAGATCAATAGGAGCTGTGCACCAATGAAGAATGTTTCAAAATCGGAGGGTATTTTTTCCTTTTGAGAGCTTCCGCTGCGTGCGCTGCGTAAACAGTTAAAGTTTCGCAAAAATCATGTATGACAGAATTGTTACCCTTTAAAAGTTCTAAAAAAAAGTTCGCGACAGCATAATATGTCTATCTTTTAAGGTTAGCTCACTATAACCATTTTTATGCTAACCAAATTTGTTCTAAAATAATGCATTATTTGCGAAGGTATTAATAATACCTTCGCAAATAATGCATTATATGGATAAGGATTAATATCATGTTTATAATAATAAACATGATATTAATCCTTATCCAAATAAATACGTTATTCATCACAAGTATTTAATTTAAAACAAAATTGCCCTTTACATCATTCGATTTCAATGAATATCTTAGGAGATATCGCAGTTTTAAAATAACATCGCAGCAAAATAATTACCCATTACAGACATAGTCCAAACGATGTTTCTCCTGGTTTATTCTGCGTGATTACTACTGGTTCGATTTGAAAAATTCTTTTAGTGTTGGATAGCCTATTTATCGAGGAAGACTATAGGCTATATTATAACATCACGCTACGACCCACGGGGGCGGCGCAGTAACGATAAACGCGGGTGAAACCGCGGGAACATCTAGTTATTAAATATAATGACCACCAAAAATAGTAATTGCACACCAATATATGCTTACTAAAATATATCATAATCATAAATTCATAACGAGCACCTATACGCCTCAAATCACTGCATTCCGTCTCGGATATAAATAACAATATTTTAATTCTATTCAACGCCGTTAGCTAGGACATACTTACATTTTATAACAGCGAGGTGCGTATATCGATTAAGAATCCGATTTACATTTAGGGGACATTTGACACAATCTCTGTTGTATATTTAGGGAATGAACTAGACTATACCATTAGCTAATGGTATAGTCTAGTTCATACTCTGGCTTAGGTCTATTGTTTTCCAGTAAGACAATTTGTCGATGGTACAGAGGATAACAATAATTTTATTATTATTAGTACCTACGATCTTCCTAAATAATTTATTATCCACATATGACATATCTACACTAATATTATAAAGAGGAAAGATTTTTAGTTAGTTTTTTTGTTTGTTTGTTTGTATTGTATAGGCTCCAAAACTGCTGAACTAATTTCCAAAATTATTTCACCATTAGAAAGCTATATCTTCACTGAGTAACATAGGCTACTTCATATTTTCAAAAAAAATAGGGATTCCTACTAAAATTTAAATAATGTAACCCAAGGTGTGAAAAACTGAGTAATAAAATGTCTGTTATCGCATGCGCTGCGGAAACTATTTATGATAGAACAAAAACCTATTCTACAATATTATAGAACGTATCAATCTCTACAAAAAAGTCCGGGATACCATATGTCTAACTATTATAGTTATGTCACTACAAGTACTTTTTTACATTTTAAAAGTTGATAAAAGTTCCGTCTAAATTCAGATGATGTTATTGATACCTTTTGTAATAATCCTTATCCAATTAAATCATGTTGTATTCAATATCTATACATTACTATTTATATTATTGAAATCGGACATTCCGTTCAAAAGATAATTATAACGAATTTAAAATTGAAAATTCTGCAAGAAATAAGACTGTTTCATGTATGCAATTCTATGCCTACAGATTAATGATTCGGTCGGCATTGACTTAAGTAAGTAAAGAGTGCTTCTCCCATGGCCAACTAACGTTAGCCTGTCACACGTGGGATCTCCAGAAAATCAATTTATTTTGCTCAATACGAATAGTACATCAAAATTTGGTATATTATGCAAGGCTTCTCTGTAAACTATATTTAATATAGTTTACAGAGAAGCCTTGCAATGATTTTTTTGCCTTGATTTTATTTATTAGTTTACGTATTAGGTTATTAGTATTATTATTAGTTTACTTATGTCACCATTGGGAATAACAAGGGGGAATGAGCATAATTTATTTACACTATAATTACGCAAACGAAGTTGCGCGGGTCAGCTAGTCTTTGATACAATATCTTTATGAATATATGTGATCTTTACTGACGGGCATTAGATTGGCACAGATTGGCAATACTGAATGTTAGCTGTCAAATTTATACTGTCAAGTGTCAGTATTACGTCAAAGTTATGTTTTTGTTATCGAAAATTAAGTATCATATCAAATCACTTATTTATTTTTATTTTTATTATCTCTTTCCACACTGACGTTGGAAGAATCATCGCTACCTATTCGATGGAGCCATTCGACACTGGGAAAAGTTGAAGTTGAAGTTGAATTAAGTATCAATAATTGATTTGTAAAAACATTTAAATAATTGTCCATTACTATTTTCCAATATATTGGTACGGAATATTATATATTTAGTTTATATATGCAGAGGTTATGATTTCTGAGAAAGTGAAGTATTTAATTAATAAATGGTGATCGATCTGCCCTGGTACGTTATCGGTGCAATGCTTTCTGAAGGTCAATAGACAGATGTTTACATGCAGGTGGTGAATCATGTTGCAGGCGATAGGTAAGTACTATATATTGGATGACATTACTTACATTTATCATTAGTCGTAGTCACTGCCCACTGTTGACTGTAATCACGTAGTCAGTCTTAAACATGGGGGAAATAGCAACATACGTATTTTTGGACCTGGGAACTACTAAAATTCATAAAGGCAAGGATGTATGGACGTTAAAAATTACTGAAATAGCTATGCTGGCACTGGAACGAAGTGATATTTCTGATTCTTTTGCTGAAACATGGTCGCGGGTGAATAAGTTTAGGATGTGCTTAAACCCTGGAAAGCTTGAGGAGCACGAGCTCACACAAAATGCGAAACTTAACAATGAATCTCTGGAGTTTGAAACAAAATTTGACGAGAATGTTCTCCATATCATGAACTTATTCCTGAAGTGTCAAAAGCAACCAGTCTGCTGGATTGCACATAATGGCCATAGATTTGATTTTCCCATATTAAGTGAGCATTTACAAAAAATAAAGAAGAAAGAAAAAGAGACAAATCCTTGTTGGTTGCAAAATATAATGTGCGCAGATAGTGCGCATGCATTTTATGATATAATACAGGCAAGACCTCCTAGTAATCCTCTTGAAATGAAAAGCCAAAATGAATCAACACCAAAAAAACAAAAAGGACCCAAACAGAACCCTGGTCCAAGGCCATTGAGTGAATTAATAAGGAATTATTTTAATAAGTCTGGAATTTCATATCAACTTTCGGATGTTTATACTCGTGAGTTGGGGAAACCTAAGATTGTCCCTCACCCGGTGGAGCATGATTGCATACTAATTGCTGAGCTCTTTATTAACTTCGGTGATGAGTGTATGGAATGGTTTGATAACAATTATTGTCGCTTTTTAGATCATACTAACCAGACCGGACACAATAGAACTCTTCGTTTTTAATGTAATTGTTTGTAGATAACTCAGGGTACGTAGCTATGCACTTATTATATTTACATGTTATCATGCTTATTGTATGGTTTACAATTAGTTTAATCATTTATATAATTACATGTATGGCACTTTTTGCAGTTTGAGTACTTTTTGTGGCCTACCCAAATGTCCTTTCTTTGGCATTGTTCATGGAATCGTTGAGCTCCTTAAGTTCTGAGTTGAGCTGCACGATTACTGACAAATGCATACACTGACTTGACAAGTCCACTTAATCTGTGTGGTTCTTTCCTCAAAAGACCATTTCAGATACTAATCTGCATGGTCTTCACATGATCTGACCATGATTATGTCTGGACTTTAAAAGAGACTGTGACCTCCGAGTTTGTTTCGGCCTTTCTTCTCAGTGTAGTCAGATATAAAACGCTGGCCTCATCTAGTTTTCAAAATATGATTGACATTGAAGTGTTTCTACAAACCTACTTACAGAAATAAATCATTATTATCATTATTATTATTATTCTCTTTATTACTTTTCTTTTTTCTAATAAAAATTATTATTATTTTAATGGTTTGTTTTTATAAGTTAGTCTAGCTTACTTCAATATTAAAAAAGTTGGGTCTTTTCATATTATTATTTATTACACATAAGTTTGTTTAATTTCAATGTACGTATTCACGTAAAGTAAGACAATATTAGATAAACTTATTATTAAGGGGTGAAGGTATGATAATGACTATTTACATGTAAATGAAATTTATATTTCATATAATTAAATATTAATATTGTAATGTACATAACATTTGATAAATAAATGTTTCTTTCTTAAAAATATGTAGTTGTATTTTAACTATAATAATATATATCTATACTAATATTATAAAGCTGAAGAGTTTGTTTGTTTGTTTGTTTGAAGGCGTTAATCTCAGGAACTACTGATTCCACTTGAAAAATTTTTTTAGTGTTGGGTAGCCTATTTATCGAGGAAAGCTATAGGCTATATAACATCACGCTACGACCCACGGGGGCGGCGCAGTAATCATAAACGCGGGTTAAACAGCGGGCACAGCGGCGCAGCGTTAGTGCGTGAGATCTCGAGTTTAATTCCCGGGTCGGGCAAAGTGTTAATTTGGTATTTTTGTTAGGAGTTCTCTTTAGCTGCACGTAGTTTGACAGTGCCTGTAGACAGCGTGTTTGAATTTAAAACACCAATAATTGTATAAATTAATATAATTAGCGGTGAACAGAATCATATAAACTGTCTGTGTGCTCGATAGATGGCGTAAGGATCGAGTTAGATCGCGATATGGTTTCGTTCACACGCGGAGTATATAAGGATCGGGATTTTAAATTGTAATGGCGAATTTTGTGACAGTTGGTACAATTCGTCAAAGTGCCACCTGGTGGAGTAATATACGTTTCATAACCAAGTGGCGTATGGACACATGGATGCTTCACACGGCTCACACCTCGAAAATATCTTTGTATGTATGTGAATATGATTTATAAAAATCCTAAGTTTAACATTATATTTATAATGTCCTCCAGACCGAATTTCGGTCACGGCGGCCAATCTTAACGGAGACTGGCCATCTGCGCAGGAGATATTATAGTGCACAAGTATGTGCGCTCTCTGTTCCCTAAGTCCTAACCCTCATGATCCGATGGGACGGTAATTCGGTCGTGTCGAATTACCGTCCGACCGGAGAGAGATCAGGCGCAGGACCAACGGCCTTACGTGCTTTCCGAGGCACGGGGGTGTCTAACACCGCCAACTTCCTAACTCCGAGCTCGCATTGAGATTTTGTAACAGAAAAACCCAATTCGTTTTTGTTGGCCCGACCCGGGATTCGAACCCAAGACCTCATGCACAGCAGTCGCATTCACTACCGCTGCGCCACGGAGGCAGTTTACATTATATATACGACGACCTCGATGGCGTAGTTGTTAGTGTAACCGACTGCCACGCCTGAGGTCGGGTTCGATTCCCGCACAAGTCAAACATTTGTGTGCATGAACATGGATGTTTGTCTTGGTCTGGGTGTTTCCATGTATATTTATGTTTATCCATTTGATTGTCTAGTACCCATAGTACAAGCTCTGCTTAGTTTGGGCTAGATGGTGTTGTGTGTATGTGGTAGAATATTATTATTATAAATGCGAATGTGAGTTTGTTTGTTATCACGCCTTCATAACTCGTACGCTCATCACGAAGATATACACTTTGTTTGGGGTAGGTACAGAAAAGGACGGGGCACATTTCATTCACAAAAAAAACGACTTACCACGGGATAAAAATTTATTGATCAAATCTACATACATGAACACGAGCAAAGCCATGGGTAAAAGATAGTAAAATATAAATGAGAACTGCGCGGTGGAAGTTATTTTGCTTCGATTGGCATCATTCAAACTTCAGGCAAGACCCGACGGGTCCTATCAATCCGTTCTATGAACAGCCTAACATCACAGAGAGCTAGTCTTACCATCATTAGGCACTCCTCCTCAATTCCATAGACCTGATCTTTCTCCTTATACAACGTTCCGTTAAAAATTTCCTTCAACTTTGAAGGTTGCTTCACTTTATCTACATCCATTGATTCACCAAGTTCTTTATCTTTCCCACCTGCCGAATCACCTGCTTTGTCGCTTTCTATCGTACTTTCATCTGAATTACTGCTCGATGCTTCAGTTCCGGCATGTCCTTTAAGAAATAATATAATATCAGCATAGAAAATATCTTCAGCACGATTTTTTTGCATAGTTGATTTAAAGGAGTGATCCTCGTGAACGATCAAGCATACAGGTTTTTTTTGTCTGTCGAGAAAACTATGTATGATATCTGAAACGATCGAGGAATAACTGCCCTCAATACTGTTTAACCTTTCTGGTTTTAAACGCATAATCAATTTGTTTATAATGCGCGGTAGGTCGTCGCGATTTTCCATTATGTGTGTCCGTTTCAAAGCCACCATGCCGAGTTCAGTGATCAGTGTATTATTGGACTCCTGGCCAGTCGTCTTTAAGCAAAAGAATACGTATGTTTGAATTGACATTATTATTCACACTTAACCACACGCGTGTCTCAGTTGGACTGATAAATAATTGTTATTCATTCGCTGTTTTATTCCATGGGTGAGTCACAGTTAGGTACTCATCGCTTGATAATAATTGCACATGTGACTCGGTGTCGAATCGTTAGTGAATGCAGCTGCTGTGAGATCTCGGGTTTGTGTGAGAATGCTCTATGCTGCCACCAAGGTGGCAGCATAAAGTCATCTTTCCTCAATTTATTCTTTTTTAAAAAAACAACTCACGCCTTAGTTATTATTCCTGTGTCGCGAGGGACTTTACAAACATTCGTCGGCCTCTATGGCGTAGTGGTTAGTGTAACCGACCGCCACGCCTGAGGTCGCGGGTTCGATTTCCGCACAAGACAAACATTTGTGTGCATGAACATGAATGTTTGTCTTGGTCTGGGTGTTTCTATGTATAATATGTATGTATTTACAAAAAAAAAGTATATATGTATGTTTATCCATTGTCTAGTACCCATAGTACAAGCTCTGCTTAGTTTGGGCTAGATGGTGTTGTGTGTATGTGGTAGAATATTATTATTATTATTCAAACTACGGACACAGAGAACACTCGGACTCGGGCCAACCATTTGTGGATCACACAAAGTTTTGTCCCGCGTGGGACTCGAACCCACAACACTCGGCGCAGTGTCAGTGGCGAGGCGACTGAAACTTAAACCACTACGCCATTCGTGCAGTCTGTAACTATTCTCTTTTTCCTGGGTCTTAAAACTAAAGATGGCGTTTGAATGTTTATATTTCTGCCAACCCGTCTGGTGGTTTAGGCGTGAGATTGGATTTATGTATGTTCTTAATCCTTTTTGTTATGTACACGGGTGGTTCATTGGTTAAAGTGTTTACATCAGCACTTTCAGGGCGTCGAGGGTTGTGGGTTAGATTCTCACACCACTCGATGTCCTGGAGTTCCGAGTTTGGGTGTCCTTGTGTCCGTTGTTTGCACAGACTCAGACGGCAGACCTTTGTGCCACAGGATAATTACGGAATGTGAAATGAATTTAAATGTAAACAATTTAATTTTAATAACAATGTTTTCTGTATTCAGTTATTAAAATAATGCAACTCTACTTATTAAATCATTGTAGAAGAAAATATCAATCAATCTATAAAAAAATTATCTGATTAATTAATTGAAATTATACTACTTTATATGCATTTTATCGCTTATGATATGTACGTCATGATACTTTGAGCTCATTCTGCGCAAATAGAAACACCAATGATTAAATTATGTTTAGGTATTTTGAAATAACTACACTTCAGAACATAGAGACAACTGCCATCTTAGTCTCCCCGTGAACATTGCTGCTGAAAAGCAACCGAAACGTCGGGGAAAGTGTAAACTTAAATATAGGTAAATTGTTTTAATAATTTAATTAGCTAAAAAGTTTAATATTAGTAGTGTAACAGTTTTAAAATTATGTAATAACGTGTAAAATAAACAACGCGATGAAATCCGTATATAGTAGTTTAATTTCAATGTTTAACATTCGCGTAAACATAAGACAAAATATTGATTTATTAAAGTAAAAAACGTGATTTTGATGTATTAGAACTTTCTTATACTTATGTATTTATTTCTCTTATGTGTTCATTATTAAAGTATAATACTTTTCAAAAGTCAACCATTTTTGTTTATAGGCCTTTTCAATGTGCAAATTAGGCCTGGAGCTCAATTTGAGAAATGCACATTGCAAATTTTGAAAATGGGAGGTTTTTAGGTAATGCGCATATTGAGACAATCTCATTTTGGGAAGTGTTCATTTCGAGAAGTGCTCATTTTGATAAGAGCTCATATCGAGAAGTGTTCTTTTTAATAAGAGCTTATTTCGAGAAGTGCTCTTTTTGAGAAGTGCACATTTTAAAAAGTCCTCTTCTTGAGAACAGCGCGTTTTGTGAAATGCTCATTATAAGAAGTGCTCTTTTTGAGAAATACGAAAAATATTGCATAGTACTAAATTTAAGAACGGCACTTTCTCGAAGTGCTGTTTTTGAGAAATACACACACTAAGTGCGGAGTGGTCATTTCGTGTTCATGAACATTTTGAAAGTGGCTGCGTTTTTAACTTCGAAATTCGAATAACGGTCTGAATCTTCTATTTGTGTTACGCTGCGCTGTCCCTTTCGCCCTTTATAGAGGCAAGGTTGGTAAATGTGGTTCATATTCCAGGTCTATTGGTGGTCACTGGGATGTTATGGGGCTGCACGAACCCCTTCATCCGCCAGGGTACGAAAGGTCTCCGTAATGTCACCGCTACTACGCTTTTAGGACAAGCTTGGGCAGAAATCAGTTTCTTACTGGGCAATTGGAAGGTTTGCTGTCGTATTTCTTACTTCTATATCTACACTGATGTTATTAAGAGTAAACATTTGTATTTTCGTTAGTTATAATAATTAATAAACTCGAAACCTACTAGACCGATTTTAATCATTCACAATTAGATAGATAGGTACATTATCCAGAAATGACACAACTAATATTATAAATGCGAATGTGAGTTTGATTACTTATATGTTTGTTTGTTTGTTTGTTACGCTTTCACGCCTTAACTACTTGACCGATCATCATGGAATTTCGCACACACGTTGTCAGGGGAACAGAAAAGGACATAGGGTACATCCAAAAAAGGTTTTGTTAATAACCTAATTTAACGTATATTTACGCGAGTGAAACAGTACCTTAATTTTAGATGATAGGTACCGTCTGTCCTTTTATATACAGTCGGCTAAGAAAGTGGTCTACCAGTTCTGACAAAAGTTCCTGTTAGATCTAATTACCGCTAAGGTTGACTTTTCTAACGGAGGTGAGTGAAGGAGGTGGGTTGTTGGTAGCTGTTATAATTTAAAATTGACACAATGATGATGTCAAAACAAATCAAATCAAAATTCTTTATTTGCTAAATACAGGTTAGAGATGATGGTATATAAAGCAAAATAGTCCACTGTATTTTACCGTAACTGGCATGCAAATGTAACACTTAATTATTTAAAATAACAATAAATAAATAACTGATCAAAATATGTCTAAAAAACAACCCTTTACAATACTTTTAAATCCATTTAGTGTATTTGTCAATAATAAATAAAGAATGTTTAATTGTCAATGAAATTGGTCTGTATCACAAAATCGTATATTATTATTTACTTAATAGCAATATTATTATCATTTAGAAAATCATTTATAGTATAATAGGCTTTACTAATCAAAAATCGCGTAGTATGATTTTAAATGAGACAATATTTTCTGTTTCTTTCACTGCCGTGGGTACCTTATTGTATATCTTCATAGCCACACAAAAGACACTGTTATGTAAGAGAGCAGTCCGAGAGGGTGCTATGCATAAACGTGTTTTATTGCGATTTCTTGTTGTTTTTATGAAAAGATTAGTGATATAGTAGAGTCATGATAAAGAGAGCAATAGTAATTGTTGTAATATTATTGCAAGGAGAAATCGACCTTTTTGTTTCACAGCGTTCAAATGAACCTCAAACGTAGGGTGGTAAACCACATTGTTGGTCGATTGTATAGTGACCGTCACGTAAGAAGAACCCGTTAACTTGCGCACTGAGCGATTTATCGAACAAATTGGCGGTATGAAGGCGCGAGACGGGGTGACGATCCGGGCAGTAAAGTCCGTCTCACGAAAGAAGTCCCACGGCAATAAGTGGAACTAATTATAAGGTCGACCATGTTGTCATCGTTTGTCAATAGTCATGTTGAATGTGGCGCCGCGTCTGCGAGACTTCTTTCCTGAGACGGACTTTATGTCTATGCGCGCACGCTATTGGTTCCTCAGTTGACCCATGCGCAGACACATCCCCTCCACTGTCGCTCAGTGTTCTTTTTACGTGACGGGACCTGTATCTACTCCGGTCATCATGAGAGTTCGCATACTTTCATGGTGATCGGTCAAGTAATTAAGGCGTGAAAATGTAACAAACAAACACATTCGCGTTTATAATGTTAGTTAGGATATATTTGTCTTATTTTATGATATTTTGCAGTACGTGTTGCCTTGGCTGGTGAATCAGGCGGGTTCGTTGGTATACCTGGTAGCTGTTCGTGAAGCTCCTCTCTCGGTGGCAGTCCCTACTGCCAACAGTCTGGCTTTTGCCTTTACTGCCATCACCGGCGCTGCCATAGGCGCCGAGGAACCACTAGACAGATGTACGTAAAACCTTATTGTAAATGTCCTCCAGTCCGAGTTTCAGTCACTAAGGCTATATCTATTCTTTTTGTTTTTTAGAAGACAGCTCCCGCACTAGGAAACATTCAAACAACAGACACAAAGAATACCCAGGCCCGGGACAAACATTAGTTAATCACACAAATTTTTGAGAATTTCTGGTCAGAAAATACTAATACCTTTTTGTAGGCCTGACACGGCGCCACCGAGTCAGTCAACTTTATTATACAATCATTTAAAAAGATATTTATGGAGGAACATCCAAAAGAATAATTTTATTATTGCATCATCTCGCTGGCTATGAGATCTTGGGGTCGAATACCGGTCACAGTTACCGGGGATTTTTGTTAAGAAATGTATAAGGTGTATTTCCAAATGCCGAGCCGACACTGACGGCACTGCGTCTGGAAATACATCCAATAGGCATATTCAACCTGTAATACGTGAGACCTATAATCATAACTGGTAAGATGTGAGTCTAACACACCTCTATTTTGGTCAGCTCCTGGACTAGGAGTAATTTCTGTGTCGCGGGAGACTTTACACACATTCAAACAACGGACACGGAACATCCAGTCTCGGAACGTGGATTAGACAAATGTTGTCCCGTGTGGGATTCGAATTCGAACCCACAACATTCGGCGCAATGGCGATGGCGAGACAACCTCCACGCCAACCGTCACTCCCCTCCTAACCCTTTAGAAATATAATAATAATAGAGTATTCAGAGCAGACGCCGTTTTTCATCCAGAGTTTTTTTTTCTGTACAAGTAAGGTGGCAAACAAGCATACGGCCCACCTGATGGTAAGTCACGTAAGTGGTCACCGTAGCATATGGAGTCCTGCAACACCAGAGGCATCAATAGCCCGTTGCCGACCCTTTAGGAAAGGAAAGGGGTGATTGGGCCTCCGGTACTCTCACTCACCGAACGAAACACAACAGTAGGAACACTGCTATTACACGTCGATATTCTGTGAGAGGGTAGTACTTCCCCGGTCGAGCCGGCCCATTCATGCTGAAATCAGCGAGGCTTTACTACAATATCGGTACCGGTCCACCAAATACCCATACTCATAGCCCATAATCATTAGAATCCATACGTAGAAATAGTCCTACACCTGCTGCGGCTAGTGCTGCTGTAGGTGTTCCATCCCACCTTTGAATAAAACACTCGAGGGGCGTCTTCACGTTGGACCCATGTCTCCGTGTAAGCATTCCAAGGGCCAGGTATTTTCTAATATAATATTATAGTAGAAAATACCTATGATAAGAGAAACAATAATATTCTATGGCTTATGTATAACTTATCACCAGATATAGTAAAATATAACAGTCAAAAATAGTAAATGATCACCAAATTGCACAGCAAAATATATTTAAAGAGATCAAAATAAGTCGACGGAGCTCCGCTTCGCGGGGCTCCTATTTTTGGGTGGATTTAAGAAGGAACCTAACATAACCTAACCCTTCCGAGACGGAATGTAGTGATTTGAGACGTATAGGTGCTCGTTATGATATATTTTAGTAAGCATATTTTGCTGCGCAATTTTTTTGGCAAATATTTTTGGTGATCATTATATTTAATCCCATATTCTATCACATACGCACAACACCATCTAGTGGACCATTTATATCTAGCCAAGCTGAAGTGGCGGTGGGGACATAGCGTGCAGAACTGATCGCCGTTGGGGCAGAAAGGTTCTGGAGTGGTGGCCACGCACTGGAAGACGCAGCAGGGGTAGGCCTCCTTCAAGGTGGACCGACGATCTAGGAAAGGTCGTCGGTTGGATGCGGGTGACCTAAGACCGGTCTATGTGGAAGAGGGAGGCCTGTGTCCAGCAGTGAACATCCTTCAGCTGAGATGATAATCTATATTTTTAATTTTACTTTGTTTTGTCAGGGTCCATCGTCGGTATAATACTTATTATGGGTGGCACGGCGCTCTGCTGTTACGAAAAGACTAGCTAATAGACGACAGAACCGGCGAACTCACTGTCATTACCAAACCACAACAGGGAACGTACCCATACGTGATAATTTTTTACAGTCTTCATGTTCATTGAACCAATTCACCAGGGCTATGTATAGCCGGCTCTACACTCGCACGTGAAGTCGCGCCGTTATTTCACGCCGTAAATGTATGCCGCGATCCACGCGTGAGCTGTGTCCCTCCACACTCGCAAATCTTCACAGTCTTGTTCGTGACTATGGACGACGACGACGTGGTTTCTTCTGCTGCTGTGTCACTGCTTGCTATTGCTTATTACAATTACCTTTGTGTTAAAGATGTCCTGTCCGCTACTGCGGAAAAATGCGAGTGTAGATGCGTTCACGTTCATGCGCCGCAAACCCTTCGTCGCGGACCAAAAAACCGACACTGATCGGGGAAAGGCGCGAAGCGCGAACGTGAAGGCTTGATGAACATCTACACTCGTGATTCGCAGTTGTCGCGGGCTTTCGCGGCCGTTCGCGCCGCGAGTGTAGAGCCGGCTTTAGACAATAAGTTATTGTTAATACATTTAAGATATATTGTTTGTTACTTCATTTATATATATATATATGCTGTTATTACATATTAGATTTTAATGCATATAACCTAGTATTATTTGATTACCAGCGATCCGCCCCGGTTTCGCACGGGCAGTAAAAAACCTCAATAAATTATACTTCGAAACATTCCTCATGAATCACTCTATATATTGGTGAAAACCGCATGAAAATCCGTCCAATAGTTTGTTTATTGGGAACAGACAGACAGACGCAGCGGGAGCCTTTGTTTTATAATATGATGGGACGGTAATCCGACACGACCGGAGAGAGATCAGGCGCAGGACCAACGGCTTTACGTGCTTTCCGAGGCACGGGGGTGTCTAACACCGCCAACTTCCTAACTCCGGGCTGCTATTGAGATTTTTTACAGAAAAACCCAATAACTTTTTGCTGGCCCGACCCGGGAATCGAACCCGAGACCTCATGCACAGCAGTCGCATTCACTACCGCTGCGCCACGGAGGTAGGTACTTATAGTAAAGATTACTTAGAAAACTCTCTAATCTATACATTTTGACGTTCATTAGTGTTACTTTGTGACCTAAATGAATAAATGAGTTTTGACTATGACTATATTAAAATGGGTAGTATTTAACTGCACAGCAAAAAATACTAATCGCACAGCAAAATATGCCTACCAGAAATACTAATTGAAAGAAAGAAAGAAGAAAGAAAAATAATTTAATTGCACACCAAAATATATTTAAAGAGATCAAACTAAGTCGACAGAGCCCCGCTTCGCGGGACTCCTATGTTTGGGTGGGTTTAAGAAGGAACCTAACATAACCTAACCCTTCCGAGACGGAATGCAGTGATTTGAGGCGTATAGGTGCTCGTTATGATATATTTTAGTAAGCATATTTTGCTGCGCAATTACTATTTTTGGTGGTCATTATATTTAATCCCTATTAAAATTGGGAAAAATATGTCCATAGTAGGTTGGCCTTGGATGGTCCTGAGTAACCTAAGAAGCGTAAATCTAATGATATACCTACTTGTAATACTATTTATAATGTAGAGCACAAAATAAGAATTCGTCTAGATAAAGTTTTGTTGTGTGCACATATTTCTTGCGTTGCGATCCAGAACAAAACATTGTATTTAAGATATTTGCTTTTAATAAACTAAAACAATAATAGGTCTGAAATAATATAATTTTGAATAAAATAGAACGTAATTAAATAAGGAAAACAAGATATATCTACGCACAATGGTTTTATGTCGTATAGGTAAATACGACTGGATGGACACGAAAATATTTATCGCATAAATCCGACTTAAGCGATTAATTGTTAAATGCAGTGTGTCCGATATCAAACAGGCAATCACTGACGACTCTTGACCAAATATAAGTACCTATATTCTTATTTTTTTTATAGAACTGCTTCCGTTGCGCAGCGGCAGTGAACGCGACTGCTGTGCATGAGGTCTCGGGTTCGAATCCCAGGTCAAAAACAAAAAGTTATTGAGTTTTTTTGTTAGACTTCTAGCTGCGCCCCGCGGTTTCACCCGCGTTAATCCCGATGCCGTGAAAATATCGAGATAAAAAGTAGTCTATGTGTTAATCCAGGTCTCCAGCTATCTACATACCAAGTTAAGTTAGTTTTTGCGTGAAAGAGTAACAAACATCCATCCATCCTCACAAACTTTGACATTTACAATATGTTACGTAAGACCTAAAAATCATTGTTTATTAATTTATAGGTATACTTTTTGTATGTTAACTCTAATTTGGCCACCGGTGTTCCGCTGTGTGTGAAATAGGTAGTTACTCAATTATAGCTTGATCTCTGTCAACCTATAACTGAGTATGTAATTCACCTTTATACAATACTAGCTTTTGGCCCACAGCTTCGCTCGCGTTAATATAGAATTTGACAATCAATTCGGGTTATACTATGCTTGTAATAATATAATTTAATCATGATCTTTTATCATAAGAACGTTATTCTTGTTTTCTTCGGGAACAGTAATTTTTTTCGGGCTGTAAGGTAGCCTATGTCCGTTTCTGTATATCTGACAACGTATATGCAAAATTTCAGGATGATCGGTTCAGTGGTTTAGGCGTGAAAAGGTAACGAACAAACAAACTCATTTTCGCTTTTATAATATTAGTTAGGAAGTTAGGATTAGGATAGGATACCTTTAAATAATTAGTTCTAAGAATGCATTTACACTATCTGTTGGTGATAAAGTATCGTATACTTGTTATAAATCCTGGGTGTGGTGGTGGCAGTCTGCAAAGCTCGAGCCTCGAACTCCTCCATATACAAGGTTATTCTTAGTAAAGACTAAAGTAAAAACCTCTCAGGGGGTTATACTTGTTATTATGAACAACTTTTGTTCTGAGACATTGCGGAAATCGCGAGAAAAAGATCACCTGTTCCATACAAAATTGGACTTTGACCCCGGCAAAATGTATGGAACAGCTGATTTTTATTTCGCAATTTCGGCAATGTGTCAGAACAAAAGTTGTTCATAATAATAAGTATAACCCCCTGAGAGGTTTTTACTTTACTAAGAATAACCTTGTATATGTATGTCGGTAACAACAGGCGATACTGGGGAGCCCATTGCCACACCATCCACTTGTATGTAGAATTTATTGTCCCACAACAGATAGCCTATTGTTAAGCAAATAATAAATAAGCAAAGTAGCTTTTGCGGGCAGTATGTAGGTACTAATAGACAGACTGTCGATCACAAGAGGCACTTTGACTTTTCAGTTATATGCGTATTAAATAGCTATATGTCGCTCCCTGCAACGATGAAGGAAAACATCGCAAGGAAAGCTGCATTTCTGAGTTCTACATAACGTTTAGAAGATGTTTCTGTAACCCGTACTAGGTCAGCGTGGTGGACTATGGCTTAACCCTTCTCACACTGAGAAGAGACCCGTGCCCAGCTGTGGGCCGTTAATATACAGAGCTGATATTATTATAATTATATTTAAATTCAACACTGTTATTATTGCAAGTTTGCAAGGTGAAGTACCTACAGGTTATCAAGTACAATCTCGACTCGGTATTTTATCTATATCTACCTATAAAATGATGCATTATTTATTAGGTATATGTTTATTATTATTGTTATATGAACATAATAAAATGTTTGATGTTTGAGTACAAACGATATATTTTTTGGAAATACCTCCTTATCTTGTTATGTATCAGTATAAAACTATAAAAATATTTTTCTTTCTTTCTTTTAGTATCGAAAAAGTGACTAATTCAGTATTTATTGGTGTTTTGCCTGTCTGTTTGAACGCGCTTCGTCCAAAATCTACAGCACAGACTTTAATGAATCTTGGTACAATCGGCCAAGAAAGTGATCTACCAGTTTTGACAAAAGTTCCTGTGAGATCTTATTATCGCTAAGGTTGACTTTTCTAGCTTGACACATGGCGTGACGTAAATATAACACATGATACAGAGAAATATCTGAAAGATAGAATAAGGAATAGTGTGATTAGAGAGAGATGCGGCATGAAAGTGGATATAGTGGCGAGAATAGAAAAGGGTATGTTAAGCTGGTTTGGGCATGTAAAAAGAATGGACGAAAAAAAACTGACTAAGAAAGTTTATAAGGCTAGTGTGAATGAAACAGTCGCAAGGGGAAGACTTAGGCAAACGTTTCTTGATCAGATTGGAGACGTTTTGATTATAGGCCAGGTTAAGAGCACCTTAAACCGACGAGCGTGTATGAGGAATGTGATGAAAGTGAATGAAGCTAGAGAAGTGAGTCAGGATCGTAGCAAATGGAAATCCGTAGTCTCTGCCTACCCCTCTGGGAAAAAGGCGTGAATCTATGTATGTATGTATGATACAAAGAGCAATGGTCACTGTCATAGTATTATTGAAAGGGGACATCGACTTTGTTGTTTTATGACGTTCAAATGAACCTCAACCGTAGAGTGGTAGACCACATTTTTGGTCGACTGTACACTAACTCCCTGTTGCCCGGGTTAACACCTAAGGTATGTTAAATAAAACATTGATCATATTAAAATATTGATTATCAAATGATATTGAGATGTAGATTAACCCCTGTTTGGTATGCAATGTCGTATAGAAGTTTTTTTTTCATATACTTATTATAGCTCAGTAGGGAGACCAACTGACTGCAATGCAGAGGGTCTCGGGTTCGAACCCACGTCGCGCACCTCTGACTTTCGGAAGGTATATGACTTTTCGAAATTACGTGCGTATTGATTGACAATTATCGCCTGCTGCATCCCTCGGAAAGCACGTTAAGGCGTTGGTCCCGGCTGCCATTAACATCTATGGCAGTTGTTATAGGGAAGTTAGTGCCCTCTAATGTCCTGACACTGGTCTAGCCTTAGGGTGTCGTTAGCCCTCGGGTTACGGAGGTCAGGTGGCAGTCGCTCCGTGTAAAAACTGATATCCAGTCAAATCCGGTTAGGCTAGAAACCCGACCCGAAGTGACTTGGGAATAATAAAGGCTAGGGAGAAGAGGAGATACTTATTATGTACTACTTAGCGGCTTCCGTAATTTTCAGACTGTATTCAGTAGATTGATCTTCTTGTGTACGAAAATATATGACAAGCAATAATTATAAACTCCGCTTTATAAGTCCCTTACTAAAGTTTCACGGTTTTATCAGACCTGGGCACGATATTATACGACCAGTTCGACAATACCACGGTTTTTAGTAAATTTCTAATAATCTAATATCGTATAATTTTCAGAATTTTTTTATTTCAGTTAGCCCAGTATATTAACTAGTACCAATTATATTATATAGATACAACAAAGAAAGTTATATGTATGTTACTAGTGCACGCAAAGTGAAGACAAAACCAGAAGACTATTATTGCCTAATGTTTACACGAATATATTATAGATTAAAATTAAACACACACTACATTTATATAAATTTGAAATCTTTTTAACTACTGTTACAATTAAACTTTATTACAATTAAACTATTTTAATTATTAAATTGAGTCTCCGCGTGACCATAGGTGATGAAAAACAACAAAAAATTGGTTGTCTGTAAAGTCGGTTTACGAACGATAGTTTAACGTGACAACGTCATAACAAAACATTGATGAAAACGTTACAATGAGCGTAACGGGACAATGAGTCATCCTTTTTCGTGCGTGCAGCCGGCGTTCACCGATTTATTAGACGTTGTCACCATAAATAAAAAAGTACTCTGTGGTTGTCACGTCAAAAGTAAAAAGAAGTTTGAGTGTTGCCAACACAAATAATAATTTATCAACTACAGGTGTTGTTTGTATCCAATGATACTTTTGGAATCCGTTATAAGTAGAAGCACAAACTTTCTACATTCAACCGAACACTAAATATTGTGTCAGGTGAAAAATAAAACAATGTATAAAGATATTGATCATTTTATTTTCTTTATTATATTAAATTTATCGCGTCTAAAACGTTTACAATTATTGCACTGTGAAATGTATATTACAATAATTTAAAATAACAGGCACTCGTTTGCAAGCTAACAAACTTAATTATATAACAAACATTATAAAAATAAACAAAACAGATATATTTAGATAGTAAATTCAATAAAATACGCTACAACGTATGCATTCGCACTTTACCTAACGTGCGTACAGCGATTTCGGATAAATTTTGGCAAAGATGTAAATACTAGAGAAAAGCTACGATTTACAAACTGTAGGTACGATTTGACTTAAAAAACCACAACAACACATCGTTGTGTTTTGTCTTTGCAACTACCGATCTCTATACAATTGAAACTTTAAACTAGTTCTTTTACCGTTGCTACAGCGCTGCGATCGCGCTTTTTTGGCATAGATTTTTAAAGATCACCGATAGGCTACCTCACGGAGGTCTCAACGTTGAACCCTTGGTTGTAAGGATGTTTGACCTTAGGGAATAGCATAGCTGATACCAAGAACATCTGCATCTCATAAACTTGGAGTTATCTCGGAGGACACAAAGTGAGTTCTGTCCCGCGCGCCGTCGGCGTCGTCAGCACCACCAAATAGAATTAGAAACGAATATCGTTTCTTTTTTCGTTTTTTAAAAAAACAATTCGCGCACTTGGTGTAATAATTGTGTCGCGGGGAACTTTACAAACATTCAAACCACGGACACAAAGAAAACCCAGATTCGGAACAACCATTTGTGGATCACACAAAGTTCTGTCTGAGTCATATTTGTCTGAACATGTCTCCACACGACGCCACTTCATTGGCCAATCAGTTGAAACACTACCTAATTGTCTTGGACCCGATATCGCTGCTCGCTGTTCCTGCGTATACGCGTCGGCGACTGCGTCAGTATTCGCGCCTTGTATTGAATCGACTATCTGTTAGTGAAGCGCATTGTAATCGAATGATATTCGAATACAATTTTGTACAATAC
This sequence comes from Catocala sponsa, assembly GCA_963564715.1. NCBI lineage: Eukaryota > Metazoa > Arthropoda > Insecta > Lepidoptera > Erebidae > Catocala > Catocala sponsa. The sequence goes on along the minus strand of OY751348.1, from coordinate 19,921,526 downwards.
GATGCGCATTACTAGTAACTACGATGCAGTTCTAAAGTAACAACTATTCATTGACTGATTTTGTAGCGAACAGGGAAATAAAGGCGTATTGAGAAATATCAAAAATCATTATTTATTTTTATTTATGGCTCAAACTTATAAGCGTCAAAGTTTAGTACATATTGAGTTTATTAGCCAGTGAGAGCCGCTTCTACAAATAACGCCACCGTATCCCAAGGTTTTAAATCGTTCAGTCTTTCTTAATTCTCTTACTCGCACAATTGGAAAATTTGGTTGAGAGCGAGACAGCGTCCTTCGTATAATTTTATCGTAGTCTTATTAAGTACTTATTTGCGTACGGAACAGAGTTCGAAGCGGTGTAGATTCTTGTTTCTATTTGAAGCAATTATTTCGTACAGTATAAAATATATATCGGCTTAGAGCCACTACGTAGAAATAATCACCAAATTGCATTTAGACCATGTTTTATGAATATTTTGTAGGTTAAAATGTTATACTGGCCATTTTGTGAATACCTATCAGCTGTCACGTGATGTAAGAGGTCATTAACCACGTTGACTAACATGGTGGCTAATTAATCCCTATTTATAAACACAGTGGCAAAATCTCCAGACTTAAAGACCCAAAATACCCTCTTTTACATCTGCGTAACTCCGCGCTTTTGTCGATGACCTCACGACCTGGGAGTCCGAAGAAATTTCCGCTTCGTGTTATAATACCTAGTGTCTATTGATAGAGCGCGCCACTACTTATATAAGTACCATAGAGAAGAATGCAGCAAAACAATCTTGCGTTATGATCCTGCGGTAGGGTTGCCTGGGCTTTCAACAAGAAACCAGTGATAATTTTTTTGTGCTTTGCGCTGGCAACACAGCGGCTCCGTTTTTTAAGGTAGGCAACAATGTACGTGGTCACGGTTTTTATGTCGGCCACTATGAAGCTTCAAGGCCAAGAAGTTGAAGAAGGGTTGTTACAATATCCAATGTATGAAAACATTCTTTGGAATCGTCACGTATGAAACGTGAGTGGCGCGCTTATTACAGTCATTCTTAGTGAGTTACTATACAAAATCTATTGAGTCTAATCAATACGTACTATGTACGTCGCGATCTTATTGTTACAATATATTAAATACTTATCGAGAAAAATCCTTTGATTCCTTTTTTAAACGTGGTTTATACGAAAATACGTTCCTTGATTCGATTTGGTTATTGTATATTGACTTCAGAACGCACTATTTAGTCGAATAAAATCGATTGGTATCGAATAATATGTAGGTATTTTCGCATTAAACTTACTATACAAACTATTAGTAAATATTTCGTAGATGACTAGTTATTAAGTATTTTATTTTAAATTGACAAAAACTTACAGATAATATATATATTTTTGGTAAAATCAATGTCTTAAGGTTAGACCGTTAAGACTAAATTTGGATAAAACTAACAGACAATCTGGAATAAATAACTGGATTGTCTTATTTGAATTCCGAAAGTACTTACCTATCCTACTATTTTCAGCTATTATATTTACAATTACAAACAAGTGCTTATGCCCCTGTACACCATTATTTATAGCTAATACTATCTTCTTATCTGATGTGGCCAGTCAGTGCAGACCGGCGACACTTCGACCCAGTGGGATCTTTTGTGTCGACACTCTCCCAATAACGACTGCCATAGATGTTCATGGCAGCCGGGACCGACGGCTTAATGTGCTCTCCGAAGCACGGAGCAGGCGATAATTGTCAATCAATACGCACATAATTTCGTAAGGTAAGGGTAAAAAACGGTTTATCTCGATTTCCGGCAAAACTAGAAGTCCTATGGAAAAAAGTTAAATAGCAAAGTTGTAGGTAATAAAAAGATATACAACTTTTGTATTTACACTTTTTCACATAAAAAAAAATACACGATTGCCATTTCAAAACTATGATGGTATTACGATTTTAAAGAATTGCAAAGCTTGAAAGATTGTCTAGTCGAAGTGTGAGTGTCAGAACCAATATCTATACTAATATTATAATGCTGAAGAGTTTGTTTGTTTGAACGCGCTAATCTCAGGAACTACTGGTTCGAATAAAAAAAATATTTTAGTGTTGGTTTGCCCATTTATTGAGGAAGACTATAGGCTACATAACATCACGCTACGACCAATAGGAGCGGAGCAGCAATGAAAAATGTTGAAAAAATTGAGAAAATTCTCTTCTATGAAGCAGACGAAGTCGCGTGGGTCAGCTAGATACTTATGTTATCTGAGGTAATTTTTAAATTTAAATTTTATTTTTGGTGACACCAAATAATGGTGCCAATTCTGTTGTCATAAAATTCTCTAAGCTTAACTAAAAATCACTAAAATTTAGTTTAGTCCTCTCAAATGACATTTCGTATTCTGAAATCGTTAAAAGTGACAGGATTAAAAAAAATTTTAGTGATTTTTAGTTAAGTTTAGAGAATTTTGTGACAACAGAATTGGCACGATTGACATCATTGCAGTCACTAAAGGGATTTAGTTGAAAATCAGCGCCAGGCTTCTTTAGCCTGTCATATGCTAGACCCCATTTGGCAAAATTTATTAATTTATATTGTGTTTAATCTGTTAATGTTGATTTTTGTCAAATGAATTTTCTTTCTTTCTTTCGTTTACACATATATCACTAAACCTTAATTTTAAATAAGACTTTCAAGTTTAACATTTGTTAGTAAACTATAACCACGCCTTTAGGTTCCACATAATTTTTTATACATACAGAGTGTTTGATGTTTGATAACTAACTTTCATTGATACCCATCATATTAGCAGGTTATCAAAAGATTTAGTATTATCTGTATTTTTTTAATCAAATCTTGATGCTATTTGTGGCTATCAAAGAGAAAGTACCTAATTACGTTGTTATCGATTTTCGGTAATGCTAAAATCATGTTAAAGATATATAAAGATATATCTTTATATATTTTATCTTTAACATTTTTTAGCATTACCGAAAGTCGATAACATCACTGGAATATTACAAAACTATATTGTAGGTACATATTTACGTCCATGATTTCATACATACATATTGAAATTAAATCTATACTAATATTATAAAGCTGAAGAGTTTGTTTGTTTCTTTGTTTGGTTGAACGCGCGGAGTATTCCGCTTTCGGAACCAATTTTTCGGCACCTATGGTTTCGGCACCTAAGCTATTCCACTTTCAGCACCAATAGGTTTTTTGCTTAGTGACGAATGTGGAATAAATGCATCACAGACTATCTAACAGTGTCAATGTAGGATTTATTAAGAATAGAGCTACGTACAACATTATTATGTCTAATTACATCTACTTATCTGTACTCATTACACATTAATTATCGGTCGGTGAAGGAAAACATCGTGGGGAAACCTGCATGGCTTATTCCCACCCGCTCCGCTATTTTGTTCCCCAGCGCTCCAAAACTACATTTTTTTTTTAAATCGTTCTCAAGGTCTCCAAAAGCTTATGTTAATTAATTTATTTAAAACCTCTGATCTCCATACATTTATTCCCAGGAGCTCCAAATTATATTACAACATTAAATAAAGACCTACTTACTAGTGTGTTCCCGACAGCTCGTGGTAACGATTTTTATATTGAAGTATTGACTTTTTCTTGGAGCTGCTGGGAATAAAATCTCAAAGTACCTAGATAATGTTTTGGAGATGTAGGGAACGAAATTGGTAAATGTGGCTTTATTAATTAATTGAATATAAAAATCCTTGGAGCTGCTGGTGATGAATGTATGGAAATATGAAGTATGGAGAACAATAGATTTGGAGCGCACGGGAATAAGCCACCTGCATGTCTGAGAGTTCTCTATAGTTTTCTCAAAGATGTGTAAAGTCTGCCAACCCGCATTGGACCAGCGTAGTGGACCATGGCCTTACCCTTTGTCACACTGTGAAGAGGCCCGGGCCTAACTGAGGTACAGTTTATATACAGGACCGATAAAATTAAAAATAAGTACACTTGATTGCTGGCGGTAACAGGTTAACAAAAGTCATGTTGCCCGGTGTAGTTCTTGACTTCGTCGATGGCATTTCGCAGACGTTGCAACGAGAGGCGCAGGTTGTTCTCTTCCACGGCGAGATTTTGTCGCTCGGCGAGAAGTGCGCGGGCGCGGTCGGAATCACGTGACGCCGCGCGAGTGATGTGCGCGCCCTCTACACGCAACGAAGTATTACGACGATGCAAGTCTGCTATCTCACGACGTCGACCTGCAAATTGTAAACATATTTTATAATAGATTTTGCTCACGGCTCCGCTCGCGCATGTTATATCCATTTTCTATCCCTCGGGAATTGTATTTTTCTGGATGCAAGGTTGGTAGATACCATTTCTGTTCCCCTGGCAACGTATATGCGAATTTCATGAAGGTCGGTCGAGTAGTTAGCAAACAAACTCAGCTAGTCAGGATATTTTATATATATATACTAATTGTACACCACGGTTTTAACCAAGTTTACAATTACTGATCAACGCCTGTGGCTTGCAGCATGATGTTATGAGCCTATAGACTTCCTCTAACGAGGCTATCAATAATATATTTTTATATCCGACCAACTATACGATCGAGCTTAGAACTCGATCAACTGGTGGGTATATGAAGGGTACTTTCGAGCTTATAATAACAATCGCCTAACATAACGCCTTTGCAAAAACTTTCAATCGAATCCCGTAAAATATGTCGGCACTAACGCATGCCTTCCACACCGATGGACGAACTAAGGATTGGGGATGTTAGGATATAAAGAGCTAGTCACAAATAATATTGCTATACCTGCATCATAATCCTTGTAACACTTCATAATGTTTTCCACCCCGGGCCAGATGTTTTCCTCAACCTGGCAATCCGCATCGACCTTGCAAACAATCGGTAAGGCTTCCAGGAACATCTCGGTGACGCCCGCAGCAGAGCTCCACGGTTCGTCCATAGATGTCGCCTGTGTCGTCGCCACACTCCGACACTCCTGCGTAGACTTGAGCGAAATAATCTTTGAAATATTCGGTATATTTAACTTAGCATAATTTTGAATTGGTTTTTCGTCTTGAAGGCATTGTTTTTGGATGTTTTCACTGTCAAACCCGGGGTTCAAATCTCTTTTCCTTGTGTTTTGTCCGCTAACCAATTTGACACTTCGGTCAGCCATCTTGGATAGTCTGTTTAGTTCGGAGAAGTTTTTCTCAGCTAGCACAGTAATGCTGTCTTCGTTGGATTGCTTATCACGAACTGTATCTAGCATTTTTTTTATAAGGTTGTTGTTTTCGTTGACGCATTGTTTGATTTCGGTCATTATTTGTAACTGATCCTTTGTATTAAGGTAGAAAGTAGGCCATGGAGTGCTGGTATCTTTCAAGTTACCATTTCTTCGATGTCGTTCTTTTATTATTACCTCCCAAGCTTTCTCGTACCCTGAAATTATTTTATGACACGTTATTGCATAATCATCATTGCCACATTTAGATCGCCATTTAAATTAAATGCTGCAGGGTGCCACAAGGCAGCGCACTTGGACCTTCATTATATATAAGCGATCTTCCTGACATAACTGATTATAAATGCATTTTATTTGCAGATTTATTCAATTTGATAGTCACAGAAATATCCTTAATAGAATTTTAAAATCAATGAAGCAGATACCTACTGCAGTCATCTGGTAGCACCATGTGACTGTAACTTGTAATAAAATCAATAAGTTTGTATAAATTGCAGATTAAGTAAAACATCACCATTGGATACGACTATCTGATGTCTCAATAAAAAGGGAAGACGGTTAAAAAAAGACAATAGTAGTAGCGATAAACTATATACCATATTTATAATCTCACCTTCTTTATACTTCTGTGTGACCTGCGTCAGCTTCAAATGCGAAAAAAACTTTGTCTTCTTTCTTAACGTGATCAGATTTTCCTCCGTAACCATACTGGTGTACGCTTGGCCGGCTTCTGCTTGTTTGGGTGCTATCTCCCCTTGGGGAATGTTCAGGAGTACGTCAAGACGACCAATGGTTGCGTATGCTGAACGCACTTTATCGTGTTTTAGCATTCTGTCTTGAAGGTCCAAATCTTTTTCTGTAAAATTGACAGGCAATATTAAATAAAATTGAATACCTTAAGTGGTGTAAGTGAATCCAGAACATAACTTTTTCAGATATTATCTGTAGGTATTAACCCAAAGTTTATAAACACGGCTAGTATATAAACCATGGACTTATTTTTGTTACAGTTTTAACAGTATATATAATGGATATAATTTAATTTAATTACGCCTTCAGTTTCAGCTGCAAGTCGTGAATGATAAAATTCATTAATTAGTATCCCTTGATGAATTAACATCAAAATATATTGTTGTATATTATGAATCTATCGATAGAAAGCCAAGCCAGATTTTTGGGCTTATAGAATTAATTACAATACAAACTAAATTATTAATATTTATGTTTTTTGTGTAGAGAATATAAAAGTAATTATTATATATATATATAAATATACCTAAATTTAATTACCTTTGTAAGTTTCCTGTGAAGCCAATCTAAAATTTGCAAGGAATTCTGATTTCCCCTTGTCAGTATCAGTCCGTCTATCTGAAACACCGTACTGTTCAATGATATTTTGATAATATTTTAACTCAACTTCGTCACATTCATCAGACTCACTCCCACTACTTTCTTCATATAGTTTCCCTTTGGTACTGGCAAACTCCTTATATATTTCACTTTTCATATTTTCAGCCGTTATTATACTACGGAACTCGACCTTATCCACTTTTTTTACTGGTTGTGCGATAACCGAGGAAGGGCTATTAGATTCTAGAGTTTTACAATCTTTAGTTATATTATTTTCACGATTCGATAGATATTTGAGGCGTCGTAGACGTTTTCGTTTCTCGTAAATATCCAAAGAACTAACTTCTTCTACCTTATTTATTTTAGGACGCAAATTGGTTATTACTATTTTGGGTTGTAGTTTCGAGTCCATTTGGTATGGGCAAGCTATGTATAATTTTTCGTTGCTCTTTGTTTGTTCAAAAGCTTTGATATAATCCTTTTTTGGAGAGATAAATTTTGGGTATTCTTTTTTATTTATGTTCATCATCGAAGGTTGATTCAACGTATCCCCTTCAATGATTGACGATATTGGAACTTGGTAAACGATCTGTGGGTTCATGATTACCTTTTGATTGGGTTGAAATACTAAATCAGGTTTTGTAATTACGATGTCAGGCTTAGTTATCATCATATCAGGTTTTGATATAACTATATTCTCAGGCTTCCCTATCACTTTATTCTCAGGCTTACCTATACTACACACTACATTGTCAGGTTTTGTTTTTACCACATCGGACTTTGTAATAACTATGTCAGGCTTTGAGGCCACCACTATGTCAGGTTTTGTATTATTTGTAAGAGTCTGTATTACATTATTACTAGATTTTAGTACGTGTATTTCTTTATTTATTGAAGGCTGTGTTGGTTTTGTAATTTTGTTCCCTATGTTGACAGTGCTAATATCGGTCGTAGGTACCACGACGTTAGCGTCATTAACAACTTTATTCTCATTTGCTGTAACCTTTGTTTTAGTGCTGTCAACAGTTTGTACTTTTGCATTATTTTTGACAATCATCATGTTAGGGAACTGAACATTACTTAAGTATAAAAAATTTGGTTGTAAAACAACATTTTTAGAATCAGTGGCAGTTCCTTTATCTGTCATCATTTTTTTGTTTTTTATATCCTGCTCCTGCTGCGTGCCTTGCGACTTCTCCTTCACGACTATCTTGTTACCGTATATTTGATTTTCTGTTATCAAATTCTCGAAATCATTCTCGTCACAGTTTTCCTGGTGTAATCTTTTCAATGCGACTACTTTCGATGAAGTGCCCTCGTTAATTAAATCATCTTTACATTTTTTATTTTGGTTTGACAGTCGTGAAGGAGCTTGCAGGTTTTTTGAATCGAAATTAGTTCTCTGTAACAGCACCTGTGGGTTTTGTTGCTGTAAAGTCAGTAACATTTTTGGGTTCTGATTATTGTTGTTATTCTTGTTTTGTATAAATAATATCTGGTTTTTCGGATCACTAGCAAATGTATCTCGTTCTGGTGGTTTATTGAAATTTGTTTTACTAGTTTCTATATTCATGGGATTAAATATAGGCTTCGTTAGTGCTGGAGTGCTCTTTGCTTCGGACGGTGGATCGTTTTTAGGTGGATCTGGTATTCGGAATTGAGTTTCCGTGTTATTTATAGCCTCTGCTGCATTTATTAAGGTGCTTATACTATTGTTGGCTGGCGGGACAGATGGTTTTGCTACATCATTGGTTTCAGGTTCTATCGTAGCTGATTTTATAACAATATTACTTTGTATTTCTACTCTCGGTGGGTCTTTGGTAAATGCTGGATTAAATGGCTTTTTCGCCAAAGAGTTTTGAAATAACGAGTCTGGGGGATTGCTTACACACTTCATATCAATCTTGCTTATAGGTATACTCGTTTTCAAACTGAACCTTTCCGGTTTCTTTTTGACCTCTTTGTTTGGAAGCATAGATGGTATAGTGACTGTTGCACCTGACCCTTGAGCCAACGAAGTAATACTCATCTGCGAATCAGCAGGCTGTGGTTTTGTAACTTCAGGCGTTGACACCGTTGATACAGTAGATATAATTTCAGGAGTGAAATGTTCTTCAAAGTCAGTTTGAGAAGGAGGGGGTTGCGTTCCTTCATCATCAGTCACCATCAGAAGGGCATCAGTATCCATACTGTCATCTTCGAGTAGAGGGTCTATGGTTGATTGCATATTAACATTAGGCTGTTGGAAAGGTAAATAATCTGGATTCGGTGGTTCAGGCGGTAGGGGTTGAGTCTGTTGAACTAGTCCAGGATGATATCCTGGCATCCCTGAATGATTGACTGGTTGAAAAGCTGAAAATCCTGGAATAGAGTACAGGTATCCTCCATAGTTCGGATATCCTGATTCCACATGTTTTGTCGTTGTTACACTTGGGTTTGGATTTGGGATTGATGATGGTGAAATTTTTGGCGAATGCGGTATAGGCTTTGCTGGAAAAAAAGCGGGTTTTTCGAATATGTTGGGCTCTTCTGGTTTGAATGCCTCTGGCGGCTTGGGTGGGATGGGTTCAGGTGGTAAAGGTCGTTCGTGCTCTAGCGCAGTTACAGGCACGACGTGGCTCATGGACAACACTGCAAAAATAAAAAAACGTGTTAGCTTTTGAATTGCCAACACACCGTATTGACGTTTGGACGTGACGTGACTAAAAACTATCATCCGATTAGTAAGTAAAAACAAGTACTTAATTCTTAATTCATTGATTGATTATTACTATTAGTTTAATGATTACCTGACATTTTTATAAAATACTCTGCAGCTTTTCATACATTAATCTCTGTCCGTGTGAGCTCTGTAATAGCTATATCTATATCTGTATTTTTAAAACGTCTAAACTTTTTATGATATGGACATGTAATCATTAAAATACATTCAATTGATCTAATTACAAATAATAATTAAATTAAAAATATGTGAGGAATTGGGATGCCGTGCTATCACAAAACTTGTTGAATGGCAGAATTTGGAACTATCATACAGTCTGTTAACGAGTGTCAATCAAGGGATCTTAGAAGTTACCGAATACTCTCGCCTCCACTTGAGAGAGGGTATGCGTCAAGAGCATTTCTCCATGTAAAAAAAGAAGTTACCGAAAGCCACCCGATGGTTTCAGCACTATCGTTAGCAGACCGTAAAAAGCAGCTTTAACTAAACAATGCTACTTACACACATTAAGCCAAGCATAGCGATGCAGCATAAGCAGTATATAAGCTGGTCACTATAATGTTTTCCAGACCGAATTTCGGTCGCGGCAATCAAATTCTACCATCTGCGCAGAAGATATCGCAGTGCAGCAAATGCACAAACACGAGTGCACTCTCTATTCCCTGAATCTCAAGTCTGATGGGACGGTACTCCGACACGAACAGGGGATCCGGCGCAGCACCAACGATTTAATATAATATAATATTCTACCACATACACACAACATCATCTAGCCCAAACTAAGCAGAGCTTGTACTATGGGTACTAGACAATGGATAAACATACTTATATACTTTTTTTTTGTAAATACATACTTATTATACATAGAAACACCCAGACCAAGACAAACATCCATGTTCATGCACACAAATGTTTGACTTGTGCGGGAATCGAACCCGCGACCTCAGGCGTGGCAGTCGGTTACACTAACCACTACGCCATCGAGGCCGACAATATTTTCATGTTTTTGGCAAAAAAACTCAATAAGTAACATGTTTGTCGCTCGGGATTCAAATCAGAGTTCTTATGATCAGTGGCAATAGCCTCATAGGCCAACGAGGCAGTTACTGTTCAGAGAATGGTAGAATGGTATAGATGGTCGCGTTGCCACTGTGACTGGCCAAGTGCGTTAGGTTTGATGTAACAGGAAAAAAAAATTGTATAATCCGCTAATCGTTATTTCGAGCCTGTATGTTCTTTGTGTCCGGTTCTTTGAATATTTGCCCCGCGACACAGGAATTATTCAAAGTGCGAGCTTTTTAAAAAGAAAAGCTTTATCCCAAACCCGGTATCAAACCAGCCTCTTTGAAGCATAAGTGTGAAGTGCCAACAATATGAACAAGGTAGTTTTTTAATTATATGCTTAAAATCAAAATGAGTGGCGAAGCAGTAGGTCATTACCTACTGCCGTACCTAAAGTCTCGGAGACTTTACTGTCAGAAAATTCACAGTAGGAACCTGGAGTCTTCAAGTGGCTCAATAAGTGACAATAGGCTCCCTTCCTATAACGTGAGATGTAAAACCAAAGCTGGCTAAATGTGTCAGATGCTTCTGCTAGGTCCTTCCGGCTTGTTCACGTGAGATTATCGGCCACTTCCTGTAGGAGTGTTGTAACTAACAAGTAAAAGTTATCCGAAAGATGCTAATCTTCTCTGTATCGTTCCAATTTTAGTATATGTACTGCCGAAGCAAGTATGAGTAGGAGCAGCGATAGCTCAGTAGGGAGACCAACAGACTGCAATGCAGAGGGTCTCGGGTTCGAACCCACGTCGCGCCCCTCTGACTTTCGGAAGTTATATAACTTTTCGAAATTATGTGCGTATTGATTGACAATTATCGCCTGCTCCGTGCCTCGGAAAGCACGTTAAGCCGTTGGTCCCGGCTGCCATGAACATCTATGGCAGTCGTTATTGGGAGAGTGTCGACACAAAAGATCCCACTGGGTCGAAGTGTCGCCGGTCTGCACTGACTGGCCCCCACATAAGATAAGATAAGATATCCGAAAGATAAATCGCATGCTGTCTCACTCGTGTTAGGATAAAGAAGAGAGATGGCGAGACTTTTATCTAATCGATAAATGCTATCTGGAAGTGATAGTACAAGCCCTATATGTATTTAATAATATCAGCCCTGTATTAAACTGTCCCACTGCTGGGCACGAGCTTCTTCTCTGTGTCAGCAGGGTTATGGTGGCCACTACGCTGGCCCAGTGCGGGTTGGCAGACTTCACATATCCTTGAGAAGATTATTGAGAACTCTTAGACATGCAGGTTTCCTCACGATGTTTTCCTTCACCGATAATACAAGCGATAATTAACAATTTAATGCGTACATAACTTTGAAAAGTCAGAGATGCGCGCCTTGGGATCGAACTCGAAATCTCTGGGTGGCAGTCCAACGGTTTCCCACTAGGCTATCGCTTCTATTATGTATATATTTAATATGTAATATGTATTTATTTAAGTAATAATCATAAATAAATATTTTACCACATACACACAACACCATCTAGCCCAAACTAAGCAGAGCTTGTACTATGGGTACTAGACAATAGATAAACATACATATACTTATATATATATTTTTTGTTAAAACGTACATATTATATATAGAAACACCCAGACCAAGACAAACATCAATGTTCATGCACACAAATGTTTGACTTGTGCAGGAATCGAACCCGCGACCTCAGGCGTGGCAGTCGGTTACACTAACCACTACGCCATCGAGGCCGTCATCAAACTCATGGAAGTTAACCTGAATGCTCTGTGAGTTTTTTAATAGTATTGTCAAAGAAGTGTGAGGTATATGGCCTAACCATCGTTTTCACTCACACTCTAATCAATTTATTTAAATCAGAGGTTCCCAGACTTTTTTCTCATAGACCACTTTCAAAATGTAGCTGGTTCCGGTGGACCCCCTGCTGCTACATTTATTATCTGTCTACATGATAGGTGAAGTCAAGCTAACAGTTTAGTTCTTCACCATCGAAAGCAAATAAATTTTCGTGGACCCCCGCTTACGAATTGTGAATCCCCATTTTTTGTCATACCAACGTAGACCCCCGTCGATTCTCCCGTGGACCCCTGAGGTCACCTGGACTACTTTGGGAACTATGTATTTAAATTGTAAATATGAGTTGCTGTGACAATTACTTCATTTGTTATTATGTATATATATGTATGTATGTATCTTAGATTTTAACAAACTGTTATTTTTTTATATCTTATTACATACTAGCTTTTGCTCGCGGCTTCGCTCGCGTTAATTTAGAATTTGACAATCAATTCGGGTTGTACTCTGCTTGTAATAACATAATTCAATCATGATTCGAAAGACAGGTGGCGCCATCTATTATCATAAGAACGTTATTGGTGTTTTCCTCGGCAACAGTCTTTTTTTTCGGGATGTAAGGTAGCCTATGTCCGTTCTTGTACACCTGTCATCGTATATGTAAAATTTCAGGATGATTGGTTCAGTGGTTTAGGCGTGAAAAGGTAACAAACAAACAAACAAACTCATTTTCGCTTTTATATTAGTTAGGATTAGGATACCTCTACTAGTTATAATATAATAATATAATATAATAATAATATTATATTATATTATATTGCGTCTTTAACTATTTTACAACAAGATAAATGTTGTTTATTAAACATCAATACCTATTCTATACAGCACGTGTATCGAGGGCGTACTGGGAAGGATGTGTGTTTTATCTCTTGCAATATGCATAGAAATAGCTATGAGGAAATAACTATGGCGAACGGAAATGACAAATAAAAGCAGATACCTAACGATATTACTAATAAATACAGACGCTATCAAACAGGTATTTATTTCGTCTACCAGTGTACCCCTAGTAATAACCGGCAGGGTCTGTCTAAAGTCACCAGCTAAAAGTACCACCATAGTATTTTTCATGGTGCGGTATAGTGCTTCGATTGCTCTTTTATGGGACATGATACAACCAAACCAACAGCTTACACTGTTGCAACATTTGCCCGCGCTCACCGCTTTTGCTAATGTTACAGACTCGCTCACTACGTCGCGCTGCGCCGACGCCGGCGCCGGCGCATCGTTCATTGTGTATGGCGCTTGGCGTGTCCTGCACTCGCGCGACGTGTATATTAAGACGGCATTTTTTTTCACTATAAATGTTTCCGATAAATATACGTATTGTAAAAGAGACAGATTTGTTTGGGCTTCCACACGAACTTTCATCGCCTATTTCATCTCCATATACGTCGAAATTTCTAAATCGCTGGAACAAATGTTTACTTATTGCTTTTTTATCAAGTGCCTTAATACAATGTCTCATGGTTTTATGTTCGATAATAACGAATTCCCATACAACCGTTCATCCCTTATTTAAACCCCTTACTTACAACAAAAAGTAGTCTATGTCCTGTCCCAAGGTCTAGTATATCTCTGTACCAAATTCCATCAAAATCGGTTGTGGTTTAGGCGCGATAATGACGAATTCCGATACAAAGTTTCGTCCCTTATTTCGACCCCTTCACCCCTTTTTTACAACAAAAGGTAACCTATGTCCTGTCCCAAGGTCTAGTCTATCTCTGTACCAAATTCCATCAAAGTCTGTTGTGGTTTAAACGCTATAATGACGAATTCCCATAAAAAGTTTCACCCCTTATTTCAACGCCTTCATGCCCTTTTCTACAACAAAAGGTAACCTATGTCCTTTCATGGCCTTCCTCGATAAATGGGCTAGCCAGCACTAAAAGAATTTTCCAATTAGAACCAGTAGTTCCTGAGATTAGCGCGTTCAAACCAAACAAACAAATAAACAAACTCTTTAGCTTTATAATATTAGTATAGATAATAATGTCAGCTCTGTAATTAATCGTCACACTGCTGCACGGGCCTCTTCTCAATGTGAGAAGGGTTAGGTTAGTCCACCACTGAGTTCCAACTAGCGTTGCCAGATTATAAATATAAAATAAATAGAAAACAATGTTTTTATTTTTTATTAAAGACCTTAAAATAACCTATTATTCTTCCATTTACTATATCAGAAAATTCTTCATAGATTTTTAGATATTTGATGAAATATAAAATATTCCACGATTCTGTTGATGTGTGTATATAAAAATGAATCTCTGTACACGCTATAACTACCGACTTTACCGATTTGATTCATCTTTTTTTAAAATTTTAATAGTTTCTTACAGAAAGAAGATTTAAGAAATTTGCGCAGAAAATTGGGTAATTTCAGAAAATCTAACGGCTATTTTAAGCTTGCGTACTTGACTGTTCGTCTAATACAGGACAATGTCTGTCGGGTCAGCGAGTACTTACATAATTTCTCTCGTTTTGTTCGCCTTACTATTACATATAATTTGAATTATAAATATAGCATATCATGCTCCCTCAACATATTAAAAGTTGTATTGTTCTCTATCTTGTAAATGTAAAATGTGCGGTCACTCTTCTTAGCGTGGACACATTCCATCAAGGCACATCTTTGTATGATTCAAAACTTTGCCAAAAGCAGCCTATTTTGGCAGCATCACCTATTACCGAGGTTAAATATAGCATGCGTGATGTGATACCTAGGGGTCAGAAATCTCTGCTTAGTGCAGGGGTCGTGTTCCCACGCGCGACTCTGTGTCTTTTTGTCTTCGTCACCCGACGAGAAGACAGTAAGGATAAAATTTGTTAGTGAAAAAGGGTAGGGTAGTATAGTGTAGTAGCCTGCCGTTTTATACGGCGGGCCGAAACCTCGGCGGGGTCGCGATTGCATGTGAGACTGATTCGCGCGGCCCCGCCGACTCTGGTTATGTAGAGGAACACCGTGGTAGTCGGTATAACCGGGATATTCTTCTCCCAGTTAGTCCGACATAGCCCCTCCGCCCGCCCCCGCGGAGTGGTATGCGACAATACATACGCCTACGTAAAAAAAAATTGGGGCAGTCTTTGGGGACTGCCGATAGAAGTGAAAACTTTAATCCTTGATCATAATAAATTGTGTTCTCAATACAATTGTATAATTAATACTCGCACGACCTATATACAATATACTTGATTCACCCATAATCTGCATCAAACGTGCAACTCGAATTTGAACATTACACTTCTCTTTGAATTCAAATAAACAGTGTTATTATCTTTATATTATTAATATAATTATAAATACATTACTGTTATTAAAATATTTTCAATTCTAGATTAAGATATGTGTTTGTCAGATTTTCTTTCTTTTTTTTTCTAATTAATATTTTAAATGAATGTTTAACGTGCTGTATATTCATTTTATTATTTTATTTTCCTGGATTATATACAATTCATTAATAAATATCAATATGTCATTTAAATAATATGCATGTAATTTTAAAATTGTACCAATGTAATTTAATTAATTAAATTTTGCACGCCACATGTCGCAGAATAAGCAGTACAAATTTAAAAAACGACCACCTGTATACCTGAACCATATTCTAGCAAATAAAGATTATTATTATTATTATTATTACTAAAATACATTATGCACTGTCTATACCTTGACACTTATCGGCCCCTAAAACTATGTAGAATAGGTAAAGTAATTAACAAAGCAATATTGGTCTTAGAACAGTGCCCTGCGTAACACCCGTAAAGTAACTTGAAGCATACGCTGCTACGCTCACGTATGCAATCCCCACCGAATGCTATTAGCTTACCGGTCCGCCTACGGACATTACGAGATGGAAACTTCACGCCATGTGCACGTGCGTTTACTAATACCATGCATTTTAAAAACAAAACAGTGTCACTGGCTTTCCACGTGACTTCCTTGACTTTGCCTTTGGTTTTTATCATTCGCAATAATATTAAGCCTCCTCTACACGTCGGCAGATGCGTTCGCAGACGTCGGCAGATGTATCCGCAGATGAATCACCACGAGCCGACCACACGTCTGTAGGTTGATCAGTCTGTGTTGGTTCTCGAGAGACGCAACACATGCGCACACAAAATGGATATTGAGACCGTAGCTGCCGCAGCTATTTATTTATTTAGTACTTTTAAGTATTTTCAGTGTGCATCGCAGTAGTTATTAAAAAAATGGGGAATTATACGCTATTTTATTATTATATTATACGCATTATACGCTATTATACGCTATTTTTTTCTGCAACTTTATCTGGGGAATTTGATAATTTTGTTCAAATGTTTTGCAGCGATTTTGAATACCTTCTACAAAAGATATCTCCAACGATTGCTAAAAAGGATACCGATTGGAGGTATGCAATTCCAGTGAACTGCAAGAAGCACGCGTGTACTCTCATTCGCTTCCCGATGAACACTGATGCGTCGTCAGACGTGTGGATAGACGCCGCCGAGCGCTCGCGGTGAAACCCTTTGATTCGTGCCACAAAAACCGATAACAAACGGATTAGTGGCGGACGCATCTGCCGACGTTAAATACCTACTACAGACGAGCAAATCACCCCGTCGACACATCTGCAGACGAATCTGTCTACGTGTAGAGGACGCTTTACCTATGCAACTAGATATTTGCGAAGTGATAATCAGATTAGTTTAAAACAATATAACGGTATAAACAAATGAATAGTCTCTATTGTTATCAGGTAATCTAGAGATACGAATAAGTTAATGAGGATAACCAATTTATTATCTTTTGATTAGGTACTTATATTACTAACCCAAATAGATTTAGCTTGAATTTTATAAGTCCGGTATTGATTTGTCATTTAACTTTCGTCATTAATGTCCTTATGGAATATAATAGGAAACAATCGCATATTTGTTCGATCTAGGCTGCTGCTAGCTTTGGAGAGGAGACTGCTAATGAACGCACCGTGCGTTTTTGGTCTAAACGCTTTCGTAATGGAAACTTCGACTTGAAGAACGAACCACGTGGAAGACCGCCTCCCCACACAGGTGAACAACGCTGAATTGAAGGAGATGGTGGACGCCGATCCGAGTCAAACTACCCAGGAATTAGCGGCATGGTTTAACGTTACCCTACCTACAATATTGGCTTATTTGCATCAAATCAATAAGATTAAAAAATATGAAAAATGGATGCCTCATGATTTGACTGATCTGCAGAAAGAAATGCGTGTTGAAACTTATGTTGCCTTGTTGAATCGGTACAGAAGTGAAGGAATATTGGATCGAATCGTGACATGTGACGAAAAGTGAATTCCTTACGATAACCGTAAGCGTAAAATGCAATGGCTGACCCCAGGTCAAACGCCGCAACAGTGCTCTAAAGCAAAGCTTACCAATAAAAAGGTAATGGTAACTGTTTGGTGGTATCTTCATGGTGTTATTCACTATAGCTTTCTCAGGTCTGGTCAAGCAACAATAGCAGATGTTTACTGTGCCGAACTTCGACCAATGATGGCGAAACTGGAAGTGAAACAGCCCCGACTCGTGAATCGATCTTCACCATTATTGCTCCATGATGACGCAAGACCTCACACTGCCTGAGAAACCGTTGTAACTCTACAGGAGCTGCAGTTAGAAACCATACGTCATCCTCCGTACTCGCACGACCTTGCTCCAACGGAATATCATTTTTTTCGTGATTTGAACAGCAGTACAAAATCCTTTCACACAGTTTGTCTAATCTAGATCCCCGGAGTTCTATCGTAAAGGCATAAATTAACTTCCGTTTAGATGGCAGCAATGTATAGATAATTAGGGTAAATATTTCGATTAAATAAATAATAATTTTTCAGTACAAATACACATATTAAAATAACATAACACAAGATAAAGCCGGATGAAACGGTTTATTTATAATGTGCATAGCAAAAAAATTGCGCAAAATATTTAAAATAACGTATTGTAATTCAAATTTATATAGAAATTAGCTTTTGCGCACTGCTCCGACCGCGTGGCACCTACATCAATAAAAAGTAACATAGTCCTTTCCCAGGTTTTAAGCTGTAATTTTACCAAATTTCATCCAAATCGATTCAGTGGTTTGGCCGTGAAAAGGTTACAGACAGACAGAGTTACTTTCGAATTTATAATATTAGTAAGCATATAAATGTAATGAAATTGCATTGTGTTTGATTCCTTTTGTTTGATTTATTATAATAATTATATTAAATCTCTTGAAAATTGCGCGGACGGAGCAGTATGAAATTTGGCAAAGTTAAAGTTTATATGGAGAAGGAGGGGCGAATCCTAATATTTTTATAAAATATGCATTAGAAATACATTAAATTAATGAAAAAACACTACACGCACACAACCATGCATTTGACACACGCAGTCGAAGCGCGTAACTATGGTTACACATATCAATATGTAATGACATATATCAGCAATATCTTACAGGCAAACTTTGGTCGAATTTCGAGCACTAGGCGACCGCTAGTTACAATTATTATACAAACGTCAATGAGAATGATATCAGTAGTCGATCATTTATAATTGATCAATTATAAGATTCCTGTAAATTATATTATAATTTGTACACCATATTATGTGGTAGGACATAATATGAGTGTACTTATAACATAGCTTTAAGAACTGTATTACTAACCTATGCTCCACAAATAAATTACCTATAATAATAATATTCTATCACATACAACACCATCTAGCCCAAACTAAGCAGAGCTTGTACTATGGGTACTAGACAATGGATAAACATACATATATACTTTTTTTTGTAAATACATACATATTATACATAGAAACACCTAGACCAAGACAAACATCATGCTCATGTACACAAATGTTAGACTTGTGCGGGAATCGAACCCGCGACCTCAGGCGTGGCAGTCGGTTACACTAACCACTACGCCATCGAGGACTGTACTACTGAATTTCGAAATTCAAAATAGCGATGAACGGTAGCCCTAAAGTACTGAAACTCGACTCACGTTAGTGCGAAAGTGCACCACATCGATACACATAGGCAATTTCGAATGTTTTCCAGCGCGATGCACGTTAGTGCGTAAGTATTCCACATCGATTCACACATTGTCGAATGTATTCCAGCGCGATGCACGTTAGTGCGAAAGTATTCCACATCGATTCACACATTGTCGAATGTTTTCCAGCGCGATGCACGTTAGTGCGAAAGTATTCCACATCGATTCACACATTGTCGAATGTTTTCCAGCGCGATGCACGTTAGTGCGAAAGTATTCCACATCGATTCACACATTGTCGAATGTATTCCAGCGCGATGCACGTTAGTGCGAAAGTATTCCACATCGATTCACACATTGTCGAATGTTTTCCAGCGCGATGCACGTTAGTGCGAAAGTATTCCACATCGATTCACACATTGTCGAATGTTTTCCAGCGCGATGCACGTTAGTGCGAAAGTATTCCACATCGATTCACACATTGTCGAATGTATTCCAGCGCGATGCACGTTAGTGAGAAAGTATTCCACATCGATTCACACATTGTCGAATGTTTTCCAGCGCGATGCACGTTAGTGCGAAAGTATTCCACATCGATTCACACATTGTCGAATGTATTCCAGCGCGATGCACGTTAGTGCGAAAGTCCAGTAAATGTGAAGGCAATGAATCGATATGGAAGTCAAAGTCCAGTGAATCGATGTGAAATACTTTCGCACTAACGTGCATCGCGGTGGAAAACATTCGAAATTATGTGTATCGATGTGGTGCACTTTCGCACTAACGTGAGTCGCGTTTCAGTACTTTAAGGCTACCGTTCATCGCTATTTTGAACTTCGAAATTCAGTATTACAGTTGCCATCGAGGCCGACTAACTATTATGATTATGATTATGATCAACATCGTCCCTACCCTCGGTATTAGGACCCAAGCTATATTTTACTGAGTATAGGTCTATATCATTGAGGTATTACAATGGTCTATAACTAACAGTTTTGACATTTAGTTCGTATTTCTATGAATACGAAACTGTTTCAGGATTAAAGAGAAGGATATACCTATTGTTTGAGCAGCGATAGCTCAGTGGGGAGACCAACAGACTGCAATGCAGAGGGTCTCGGGTTCGAACCCACGTCGCGCACCTCTGACTTTCGGGAGTTATATGACTTTTCGAAATTATGTGCGTATTGATTGACAATTATCGCCTGCTCTGTGCCTCGGAGAGCACGTTAAGCCGTCGGTCCTGGCTGCCATGAACATCTATGGCAGTCGTTATTGGGAAGTCAGTGCCCTATAATATCCTGACACTGGTCTAGCCTTAGGGTATCGTTAGCCGTCGGGTTGCGGAGGTCAGGTGGCAGTCGCTCCGTGTAAAAACTGATATCCAGTCAAATCCGGTTAGACTAGAAAGCCGACCCCAAGTGA
This sequence comes from Catocala sponsa, assembly GCA_963564715.1. Lineage (NCBI taxonomy): Eukaryota > Metazoa > Arthropoda > Insecta > Lepidoptera > Erebidae > Catocala > Catocala sponsa. The sequence goes on along the minus strand of OY751348.1, from coordinate 19,900,897 downwards.
CTTGGGTATAATAAAGGCTAGGGAGAAGGAAGGATTTGAGAGTATCTATTAATAAATTTAGAGAAAATGTTCTACGCCTTTTTAAGCGTATTGCGCAAAAGATGCCACTGGGTTGAAGTGTCGCCATCTTATCTTATGTGGAGGCCAGTCAGTGCAGATGCACTGACTGGCATCTGCACTGACTGGCCTCCACATAAGATAAGATAAGATACCTATCGTATACTTACCGTTCCTTTTTTACATCAGAGAATAGAATTGTAGTATTCCACAACATAATAAAGAAGTAGTTATAAAACTGCGCTCGGGATCTGTATTTTTTTCTGGATGAAAGGTACCCAATGTCCTTTATTGTCTTATTCCTATATCCCGACAGCGTGCGGTCAAGTAGTTAAGGCGTGAAAGCATAACAAACAAACTTACATTCACATTTATCCTATTCCTAACCAATATTATAAATGCGAATGTCTCAGTTTGGTTGTTCGTTTGTTTGTTACGCTTTCACGCCTAAACTACTCAACCGATCATTATGAAAATTTAGTTACACTTTGTCCTTTGTCAATAAAGGACAAATTTTATCCAGGAACAAAGTTCTATTCCCGAGGGATAGAAATTTATACTTAGACATAATATGAAGAACGCAAGCGAAGCCGCAGGCAAAATTTTGTAACATTATAGTTGGGATTAATCTAATATTATAAAGCTGAAGAGATTGTTTTTTGTCTGTTTGGTTGAACGCGCTAATCTCTGGAACTACTTGTTCCAAACATCTATATTATTATGTTCATGGCAGCCGGGACCGACGGCTTAACGTGCTTTCCGAGGCACGGAGCATGCGATAATTGTCAATCAATACGCACATCATTTCGAAAAGTCATAATAACTTCCGAAAGTCAGAGGTGCGCAACGTGGATTCGAACCCGAGACCCTCTGCATTGCAGTCTGTTGGTCTCTCCACTGAGCTATCGCTGCGTCAATTCAATTCAATCAATAGGTATTTATTACCTTTTAAATACTTTAAATAAGACCCGTTACCTAGCATTAAATGACATATTTGTTGCAAGGGAACGGAAAGTCGATCTTAGATTCATTAATTAAAACGTATAGAAGACATGTATTGAAAATCAAAATTAAATATGGGTGGTCTTACTGGCTAAATAAATTCGAGACACGTCGTATAGACCGCTACAATGTCACATTTTAAGCCGTTTGCATGCAGTTCATAAAATGCATTCGTAATGTATACAACCTTTGTGATTATTACTCCTTGTCTATAGATTGCCTATTGTCTTGTATTCCTGTTTTGTTTATATGGTAGCAGTATGCAGCGACAGCCTAAATCATAATAAATGTTTTGTATTTAATAAGGCTTGTACATCCTAACTAATATTATAAATGCGAAAGCGAGTTTGTTTGTTTGTTACGCTTGCACGCCTTAACTACTCGACCGATCATCATGAAAGTTCACATACACGTTGTCAGGGAAACAGAAAAGAACATGGCGTACCTTTCATCCAGAAAAAAATAGTTTTACTAATTTAACCTATCTTATCTTATGTGGGGGCTAGTCAGTGCAGACCGGCGACACTTCGACCCAGTGGGATCTTTTGTGTCGACACTCCCAATAACGACTGCCATAGATGTTCATGGAAGCCGGGACCAACGGCTTAACGTTCTTTCCGAGGCACGGAGCAGGCGATAATTGTCAATCAATACGCACATAATTTCGAAAAGTCATATAACTTCCGAAAGTTAGAGGTGCGCGACGTGGGTTCGAACCCGAGATCCTCTGCATTACAGTCTGTTGGTCTCCCTACTGAGCTATCGCTGCTCTCACTACTTTAACCTAACCTTCATTTACGCGACCGGAGACGCGGGCAAAGTCTAGTTATGAACCTTTTTAGATGCACAAAAGACAAGGAACAATTTGGCCTATGAATCAACACACATTCCACCTAAACAATAATTTGTATTTTATTTTATGACTTAATAATCAATTATTACAATCTCACAGACACTTTCGTATCTTATTTTCGTGTTAAAAAGTATTTTCGCGATTTCAAATACATCGGCATCCATTGTTTACATCTGAGACACGCAGTGTTGCCATGGCTACAGTTTCTACAATATGTGTACGGTTTTATCAGAGATTTTATTTTATTTCCTATTTAGCTTGTCCGTAATTTTTCTTACGAATGCTGTTCTATAAATACCATTATTGAACTTCATCATAGATACGACCAATTTTTTAAAAAGTCATGTTTTTTGTAAAAGACCATAATAAATACCATTTTCTCGGTATTATACATTTTCTATAGTGCAAGCATGGCAACACTTTTTTTTACGTGGTGGAATGCATTGACGCATACCCCTCCGCGGGGGCGGGCGGAGGGGTTATGTCGGACTCACCGGGGTAAAAGAGAAAGATGGAATAAGGATGATAATAATGGACCTCCCGGATTATTCAGAGGCAATATTCAGAAGTGTCCGTGATTTATACTCACTTTTAATTGAATGTGGTCATCCTTAACCACATAGGTATTTATCATTTTTTTGTGGCTGCTGGTTCTTAGGCTAATAATGTATGGCAGCTGAACAATGTCCTTTATACAATTTTAAAAGTGTGTGTGTGTGTGTGACTGCCAAGCATAGGTCTCGAATTCCATCTCATGGCATGAACCTCTGAATTTTCGAAGTTATATGCGTATTAAATAGTTAATTATCGCTTGATTTAACGGTGAAGGAAAACATCGAGAGGAAAACTTCATGTCGACAATGTTTTTGAAGATATGTGAAGTCTGCTAACTCGCACTGGATCAGCGTGGTGGACTATGGGCCTAGCTCTTCTTACACTGAGAAGAAGCCCGTGCCCAGCAGTGGGACAGATATACAGGGTCTTAGGCACACGGTTGTCCAAATGAAATAGAGATCTGGTTTGGACTATTGCCAACGTGTTGGACTCAGGCACAGTCACATTGTGCGGGAAGATCCCGCAACCTCATGCTTGGCAGTCGGTTACACTAACCCCTACGCCATCAAGGCCGCCAAATAATGAGCTCAGCCGCAGAATGTCCACTTCACAAAATGTACCTTTCGCACAACCTCCTTTGTGCCACATGAGTAGATAAATGTTTATCTACTCATGTGTTTCTGTCCAATTCTTTGGTACATACATACATACATAGATTCACGCCTGTTTCCCAGAGCAGTAGGCAGAGACTACGGATTTCCATTTGCTACGATCCTGACACACTTCTCTGGCTTCATTCACTTTCATCACATTCCTCATACACGCTCGCCGGTTTAAGGTGCTCCAGAACGTGTATGTTTTATAAAATTTTATAATATGTAAATTTAGGTTAAGGTATTTATCTATGGGCCTATGCAGCGCGAAATAAATGATTTGATTTGAAAAACATGAAGTTCTTACCTACGCCAAATCAAACAACAAAAAGATTAAAATATATTTTTACTAAACTATTACTTTATAATAAGTTAGATGGGTAACCTAATATCACATAGAGCCAACTCCGAAGAAAAATCCACCGATAAACCCAATTGAGTATCCACCATTGTGTTTGACAATTCTCAGAAACCAATCCAGCCACGCTTGGCTGTGCCTCGCGGATTCCTTCACCTTTTCCCAATTCACGTTAATAAAACCCAACTCACTAGCAAAGTGTAAAAGTATAACACTTCCTCCTAAACCGAACGCAGCGATTCGCCCCACCCTAATCACTGTTACAGCGGCCACCCATCCAGAAAATGTACCTAACATAAAATTCTTACTAGTATTACTGCATATACGATCAGTTATATCAAATATAGATTTGCTTTCCCTAGGTGTGTACTCTTCAACTTCTTTCTTTGATTTCTTTCGTAGGTCAAAGTCTGGTATTTCTGGTATCGGTCGAGCCATCAGTTCACATTATCTCAAAATTGACAAATTTAGAGAGATAATTTTCGTTGTGTATACCTATTTCGTTATTTTTGTTTTAATGCGGCAAGTTGTTGTTATTGTGTTTTTGACAGATGTCAACTTAAGATCATAGAGTTAGATTTCTAGAGTAAGTTTAAGAAGGTAAAAGGCTACTTTATAGCTAGTGGAGGATCGTTAGACTGCAACGCAGGGGTCTCGCGTTCGATCTTTCGAATCGACTTTTAGAAGTTATATGCGTATTAAATAATTAATTATCGCTCGCTTCATCCGTGAAGGATAACATCGTGAGGAAACCTGCATATCTAAGAGTTCTCCATAATGTTCTCTAAGATATGTGAAGTCTGCCAACCCGCCCTGGGCCAGCGCAGCGGACCTTCTCACACTGAGAAGAGGCCCGTGCCCAGCAGTGGGACAGTTTAATACAGGCCTGATGTTATATATATTGGCTGTACCGTCTTCAGAGGCTGCTAAAAAAATGTGTGATATGATAGCAGTACTTCATTTGTAATTTTTCATAATAGCATTTATGTTAAAATGATATAAGGTTAAAAGGTATGATGGGGTTAATATATCTAATTTAGACAAAAACCAAGAAATAAAAAATATTAAAAAAAAGTTTTTGCATGTCCCTAAGCTGAGGTTGTACTATGGCTACTAGACAATGGATAAACATACATATACCTACACTTTTTTTTAAATAAATACATATCCATAGAAACACCTAGATGTTTATTAAGTCAAACATTTGTGTGCATGGACATGGATGTTTATCTTGGTCTGGACCAAGACAAACATCCATGTTCATGCACACAAATGTTTGCCTTGTGCGAGAATCGAACTCGCGACCTTAGGCGTGGTAGTCGATTACACTAACCACTACGCCCTCGAGGCCGCCAATTATCTACCAGACATTGTTTCAGACTCTGTTACTCATAATTTATTGACAGACTAGCTTTGCCCGCGGCTTCATTCGTGTAAAAGTAGGCTAGGTTATGTTTGTAATATTACTTTTATTTTAATAAAATATAGCCACTTACTCGGTGATAAAATAGCTTTCTAATGACAAAATAATGTTTAATATCGGTTGATTAGTTTTTGAGTAAAATCCTTACAAACAAATAATCTTTCCGCTTTATAATATTAGTATAGAAAAGCTCAATAACACTGACCAATCGAACCCGATACTAAACGTACAGCTGTCGCGTTCAATGCCAATGAGCCCCTAAGGCTGTCTTTAAAAATATTACCTATAAGCTAGCTATGGTCTGTGTGATAAACCTTGGGGGAGGCCTATGCCCAGCAGTGGACGTCTTTCGACTGAGATGATGATGATGATGATGATGATGATGAAGCTAGCTGATCCTCGCAACTTCGTCTGCTCCACATAAGAGACTTTTTTCATTGATGCTTCGTAGCGTGATGTTATATAGCCTATAGCCTTCCTCGATAAATAACCATCCAACACTAAAATAATTTTTCAATTCGAACCAGTAGTTCCTGAGATTATACAAACAAACTCTTCAGCTTTATAATATTAGTATAAATAATGACATTGTATTATAGAAATAATAATAAATCGTTTTCTGTTATATTTTCCGGATGTTGTGCGGGTGATGTCAACTTTTGGCCTGATTCATTGATTCAGAAATATATTGATGTTTACATAAATATTATTCCAATGATAATCCTATTATGTATATTATAATTATTAAATACATATTGTTGACTTCATTGTTATAGTGAATTATTAAGGAAAATAATGATAATTACATATTGTTTGTTTACAACAAGTTTTTCCTCAATACTTGTCTATGTTCTATATATAATAATACCAGCCCTGTATTAAATTGTCCCACTGCTGGGCACGGGCTTCTTCTCAGTGTATGAAGGGATATACCATCGTCCACCACGCTGGCCCAGTGCGCGTTGGCAAACTTCACATATCATTGAGAACGGTTTAGACAACTCTCAGGCATGCAGGTTTTCTCACGATGTTTTCATTCACCGTTTAAGCAGGCGATAATTAACTATTTAATACGCACATAACTTCTAAGTCAGAGGTGCGCGCCTTGGGATCGAACTCGAGACCTCTGCGTGGCAGTTCAACGGTCTCCCATTTGGCTGTCGCTGCTATATATGTCTATAGTAATATATTATAAAGATGAGAAATTAGAGTTTTTGATTGTTCGTTTGCAACAATTTAATTAAATCAACCGATTTTGCAAATTGTTTCACCATTACAAAACTGTGTTATTTATCACCGAGTGACATAGGCTACAATTTATTTAAAAAAAGTACTGTTACTACTTTTACGCGAGCGGAGCCGCGGTCAAAAGCTAGTGTGTTATAAGAAGGTACCCTAAAAACACTTCTCAATTTTGTGTTTGTTTTTTTATAGAGGTGCAGCGATAGCCTAATCTCTTGAGAATTCGTTCGTTAGACCCACGCAGAAGTCTTTAATAACCTTGACTGTATTCAAATTACTAATTAAAAGTCATGCCCATTCATAATATCACAGCGTCGTTAATGCGCATCGAACTTTATTAGTAGTTAGTATCTAACCATTACATTGATACATATACATAATATATTATTATGTAGCATGTGCGCTGTGATCTTAAGAACAGGGTAATATATCTGTCAGCCAGGTCCAGCGGTGGTGAATGCAACTATATTGCAAGTAGTCTTGGGTGCCGTTCCTGGGTCAGGCAGTGTTAGTCAAGAAATTCTCAGAAGGTATAAAAATACTTCTTTACGCGCGTTGAGCACTTCTTGGGTGAACAAAAATCATAGAACCCACGTCATCGTCACGATTCGTCATCGTCACGCTTCCACGCTTTCCATTTTTGAATTATTTTAGAATATTAACAATATCTCAGAAATGGTGCGTCCTACGCAAAAAATAACGAAATTTTGGCCCCCTTAATAATCACTAAGGGAGTATCAGGAATCCGACCCGCCCCTTTTTTTGTTTGTTTGTAAGGAAGTGTTTATGATCAAAGATTAAAGTTTTCACTTCTATCGGCAGTCCCCAAAGACTGCCCCAATTTTTTTAAATAAAAAGACAACTCCCGCACTAAGAATAAATCTTGTGTCGCGGGGGACTTTACAAACAATACAACACAAAGAACAACCAGGGAGCAACCATTTGTGGCTCACACAAAGTTTTGTCACATGTGGGATTCGAACCCACAACACTCGGCGCAGTGACGAGGCGACCACTTAAACCACTACGCCATTCGTGCAGTCTGTAACAGTGCCGTGTACACGGCAATACGCTTCTAACCATGGCCGGCATTCCGGCAAGGTGTAGGTGCAATACGACTCAGCCCTCCCCTATATTTAATATTTAGGCGCGTTAGCTGCCTCCGTGGCGCAGCGGTAGTGAATGCGACTGCTGTGCATGACGTCTCGAGTTCAAATCCCGAGTCGTGCCAGCAAAAGATTCTTGAGTTTTTCAATTAAGAAATCTCGATACCAGCCCGGAGTTAGGAAGTTGGCGGTGTTAGATACCTCCGTGCCTCGGAAAGTACGTAAAGCCGTTGGTCCTGCGCCTGATCTTTCTCCGGTCGTGTCGGATTACCGTTCCATCGGATCATGAGGGTTAAGAAAGAAAGAATGCGCTTGTTTTTGCGCATTATAATGTTATCTCCTGCGCACATGGCCAGTCTCCGATAAGACTGGCCGCCGTGACCGAAATTCGGTCTGGAGGACATTATTATTTAGGCGTGAGACTATATACAGCGTGTACCAGAAGGATCTAGACATATATAAGGGCCGTACCTAATATATTTCTGATATTTAAACGATATGGCCTACCAAATCAACTAAACAAAAATAACAATTTTATGACAATTTCAAGCATTTTTTCAAGCATTTCGGTTATTTATTACTATGTTTTGCGCGCTGCTTTCCTAATGTAAATGTAAGTTAGGTTATATTACTAGATTTTGCCCGTCACGCCACGATCGTGGCGGTAAGACCCGTTTTTGAGGAGTGGCTGGAGAGGCGGCATGGCGTTCTCACCTTCCGGCTGACACAGGTAATGGCTGGCCACGGTTGCTTTGGCTAGTTCCTGTGTCGCACAATCGGCAAGAGACGCCGGTTGTCATCACTGCGGCGAGAGGGACATATAAATGTTTTCGAAAGTCCCGCTATATACCGGCGGCGAAAGCATGCGCCGTGATATTTTCTTGGCTTACCTTGATAATTGTTTTTCGTGTTTAAATCGGTGTGTATTCATGTATACCTTACTCATTAAATGAAATTACAACAATAACCGTGCATTGAACTTATAAATGACAATACAATATCAGCCCTGAGATCACGTACGTGGGATAGGTACTTATTCATTACCATCACCATGCAATGATATATACAGAATGTCGTAAATAATGGATAACCCTGAAACTGTCGACTGGCCAGATTATCATCTATCATTTACCCCACTTATATCACCATAGATGACCAAATTATCGATATTTTTGATATTTTAATTAAATAAAAATCGTACTTACTCATACAAAATCAGCTGCCATTTCTACAATTGGCGACATTTTCTCGTTCTGATTTTTGTGTCACTTCTGAATACTTGTATCATCAGACCAGTATCAAGTTTTTTTGTTACAATCTAAGACAACTTCGCAAAAAATACTTATTCTCAAATTTTAACATGTTTTCTAAGGAATTAGGCATTTTTGGGGCCCTGTATCGAAAAAAGAAATGTAAGTGAGCATATGGTGATGTAGTGGGGTAAATTATAGATGATAATCTGGTCAGTCGACAGCTTCAGGGTTATCCATTATTTACGCCACAGCCTGTATATAAAAATATTAATAATAATTTCATGTCATTAAAAATATCTGTCGTCACACATTTATAAACGTCTTCTGTCATTCTTTGCTGTCCAATTTTTATTTACAAACTAGCTGTGCCCGCGACTTCATCCGCGTGAAAATTTGTATAAAATGTTATATGTTTTAGGACAGAACGTCTGTGCAAACGACGTTAGATGTGGAACCATTGGGGACGTACACATACAGATTTTGGGGATTGCTAACGCGAGACAATGCGACATAGAGTTGGCCATGAGTCATGAGTAAAACAGCCCATACTGAGATCTACACCTGCAACGTGGAATCTCTGACCTTGCGCTTTATTTATTGTCATTGCATTACATAAACTTACTGGGAATTGAACGCGCTTAAAACTGAACGGATAATTATTTGGTATGATGGGGATTCTCGGAATAAAAACTATTTCACCGCGGCGCCACATCCTGTTAAAATTTTGGCTTCAATTAAGTTACGTTGCAAGATTTTTACTTTAAGTCTAGTTCCGTTACAAAGCCTAGGTGGACTTAAATTTCTTAGCAAGATTATGTGAACGCCCACTTGTAAAGAAATTTTATGGGCTGGAAGACCAGGTGCGCGTCAAGAATTAAGAAACTCTACTGGATAGTTAGTAACGTCGTCTTCTGCTGTGACATTGTGAATAGACGTACATATATTCGACACTTTCACCGTTAATTTGCCTTAGCATCTCAGAATTAATAGCTGTTGCTTGGTCGTTTCCAGGCGCCAAAATTGTAAGTTGCAGCTTTTTTTTTACTTGGTCTATGTATTGGCTATGTACCTACTTGGGCTATATATTATGAAACGGCAGGCCACTATACGGAAAGACCTACCCTAAGGTCACCACTAAAAGAAATCCCTACTGCCCCTCCCTCCCCCCCCCTACAGGGAAGACGGACACGACACAGAGGCGCGCGTGGGAACACGCACGCCGCCTCTCGGACCTGGTGCTGAACGGATGGCGGGCAGGCCCACAAAGACCGCCACCCCTAGGTCAGTCCTCAGGGTGGCTGGAGGTCGTCTTGCGCCCTCCGGCGCCTGGCTCTGCGGTTGGGGAGAGGGTTTAAACGCTCCCTCTCCCGCTCCGCCGCCTCCTTGATGGAAATCACTTCCTCGGCGAGGCGACGGCATTCCACAACCTCTCGCTTCGGACCATAGACTGAACTACGGCCGGGAGTGAGAGGGCAACAAATCCGACTGCCGCGACCAACTCACGGCGCTGCGATGCCCAGGTGGGGCAATCCGCCAAAGTGTGCAGCGCCGTGTCCTCAACAACGTCGCGGCAGTCGCCGCAGTGGTGACAACTGGGCGTCTCTTGCCGGCGTATACGACACAGGAACTGGCCAAAACAACCGTGGCCAGTCATTACCTGTGTCAGCCGGAAGGTGAGGGCGCCATGCCGCCTTTCCAGCCACTCCTTAAACACGGGACTTACCGCCACGATCGTGGCGTGCCCGATAGCCATGCAGCTGTCTGATTTATTGTATCTGTAGGTGACCCATATACTGATGAAATTAAAATTTGCAACGATGGAACCATACAACATAAGCTATCTGATAAAATTACCTTATTTTCTGCTCGTTGCTGAAAAGTACCGTCTCCTAAATAGGAGACTCTAAAACTAGAGTAACCGATTTTAATGAAATAAAGACTAAATGTTACCCGAGGATATTATCTATAGTGTTCTTATTGAGTCTATCGTATTAACTTTGTACTTTAGTCGTGATGAGGTAACAAACAAACAGACAGACAGATTTTTCTAAAATGATTGAAATGTGTTCAGTTAATTGTTCTGAGTCCCCTTAATTCATTTATTTCGCAATATTCTAAAATGTACAGACACGTGAAATTTAGAGTTTTATATTCCTATTGCCCAAAAATACCAAAATCGAAGCGATTATTATCTCCATATACCGACTCGGTTTTGTATTAATCAGTCAATAGTTGTAAATAATAAAAGTTATAATAAACAAATTTTGGAAAATCGGATTACAACATTTAATTACATTATATCTCTAGAACAAAAAGTGGTTGTTGAAAGCCAGCATGTCATACAACGGCGGAAAACCTTAATATCGCGATTTAAAAAATGACGTCACTTGCACAGTGCCATCTATCGTGATATGTATAAATCATTACGTCGGGTCTAGTACTAAACACATATTACTAACAAATTAGAGATGTCGTTGTCAATTAGTAGACATTCAACATTGTTTTAGAATTAATTATTATTTATTATTATAACAAAAATTAAGATATTTATATTCTATCCGTATTACTGGCTTTCTGTATACGATCCTGATCTGTAATCACAATCCATGAACTTAAATTTAAGCAAATCTCAACCTTATTTGTAAACCATTACGGCGGATCTAGTACATTAAAATTTAATTTAACTTCAAATGCTCATAACTTTTGATAGAGAAGACCGATTTTAATGAAATAAAGACTAAATGTTACTTGGGGATATTCTTTATAATGTTCTTACTGAGTCTATCGTATTAACTTTGTACTTCAGGCGTGATGCAAGAACAAACAAACAGACAGACAGACAGACAGACTTTTTAAAAAATGATTAAAATGTGTTTAGTTAATTATTCTGAGCCCCCCTAAATCACTTATTTTGCAAAATTCTAAAATGTACAGACACGTGATATTTACAGTTTTATTATATGTATAGATGTGTAACGTCACTTTACTACTCGAGGCCATATTGCCGGAGCAAGCGTTTTGACAGTTTAAATAATCGGTGTATTTTGTCACGAAAGCTGCTTTATGAAATACTGAAAATAATTACACATAAACATTATTTGTAGGATCCATAAAACCCACTAGTTAATGTGAGATGGTTACTAGAAACTAGTCAAGTAGCTGTATACCTCTGGTCTTGCTCATCTCTCCACAAAAACCGTTGCGGAAAGTCAAAATAGAAATGTAGATGATCTTCGATCTTTCATGTAAGTCTGGCATTATCATTAAATACCATCCTAGATTAAAAAGTGTTACATAACAGGGCCGTATTTAATCAGCACGCTAGCTTTAAGGAGTCTCATAATCATACTTCGATGCAGTAGTGTGTGGGATACTAGTTTCGGATGAGTTGCCAATTAGTCTTTGTAGTTAGTTATTTTTTATTATCTATATACCAAAGTGATTCCTTGTCGACTTACTGGCTGATGTCTACAGCTGAAACACGTATGCCCATATCGGTTTTATTATTGAACAAAATACTTTGAGCTTGTAACATAAGGATAGATTAGCTTCGCAGAAACCAGAATATGTTTAGAAAGTAGAAGTGGATATAATTGCGCTTATTCCTTATGTAGTTGTAGTCCTTTCATATCATCCTACTGCCTAGGTGTAATTCCAAATATTTGACAGAGATAGATTGTGATAATAGGAAAGGGGCAGATATATTTTAATTTTGTACAAGATCCCATTGCACCGTACCCGGTCGAACGCTTCTTGAACATTCAAGACAGCAGTAACTGTAGTACTGTACTCTTTTCTTTCAGGCATTGTCTTATATACCTTATGTACCTACTTGTTCTATAGTGAAATTATACTAACGAAACCCAAATTGATGATCAAGTATCACATGTTCAAGCAGAAAATTTTGCGTGAATGATCCTTTTGTGTAGTATTGATAGCTGGTAGTTGTCGGGCTAAAAGTTATACCATGATGCTACGTTTAACGGTTTGCCAGGTTTATAGATTGTAACCTGAGATGTTTTGCCTTCTGCACAATCATATGAATTTTTATGTGTGGCATTGGTGACGATAAGGAGAAAAGCAATGCCATTTTTAAGGAGCTTTTTCAGTAGCCCAATCCTGGACTTCTCAGATCTCGATTGTGTCCATTTTTAGATATTTGTCTAGGCGCCTATTTCAGAGAAGTGGGACGCAATTGTATGCACAAATAAATGTAGATCAGTAAAATTAATTTTGTCTCATTAAACATGTCCGTTAAAATATTCCAAAATTGGCTAAAATGCAGATCAATACCATTTCTTTTCTAGCATGCTTTAATATGACAGCATGCCGCTGTCATATTAAAGCAATGACAAATTCGACAACTGAGAACGTAAGCCATTGGTTACCTTAGAGTGGAAGCGAACTCAATTCCATCTGACCACCTGTTTTACTCAGCTAGTCACCCTTAAATGAGACCAGCAATTGGCTGGATTTAGAGCGTTTCCTGATTATATTATTTTTGGAAAGCTTGCAGCGTGAAGACTGGGATTTATAACTTTGTTTTTTATTCATTTCTGTTGTTTCTACTATAGTTTATGGTATAGCAGCAAAAGTTTATCATTATTCATTTATATGTAGCAGTTTTATTGTTATAAGACGGGTGTATTTTGTAGTCTTACAGCTATTTCCACCTACTGGTGCCAGGAGTGAAAATTCTCAGTAGCGGCTCCGCAGAGTCTGGAACAGTGCCTGGATGGCAATAGGCTCGTTCTTGACTACGTGGGACCTAGAACTACATCTGTAATACTGTCAGCCTCCCACTTTCGGGGATAGAGGTGTGAAACAAAAGACCGTGTAACAGAAAGGTGTGGTCATATTTTAGGACCGTGAGATACATCTGAAAAATAACCTTTATTTAACTTATATTATTACAATTAAAAAATAAATATTTTCTTATTATATAAACATTGACGACCTCGGTGGCGTAGTGGTTAGTGTAACCAACTGCCACGCCTGAGGTCGCGGGTTCGATTCCTGCACAAGTCAAACATTTGTGTGCATGGAAATGGATGTTTGTCTTAGTCTGGATGTTTGTGTAAGTATTTACAAAAAAAAATCGTATGTTTATCCATAGTACAAGCTCTGCTTAGTTTGGGCTAGATGGCTAGATGGTGTTGCGTGTATGTGATAGAATATTATTATATTGATTTTTAATTTCATTTCGTACCTACATATTGTCACACCTATGTGCCCATAGGGGTGGGCTGTGTATTAACTTGTGCTTATAACGAGCCCTTAAGCGATGACCCTACGACCGAAACTATACATAGACTGTGCCAAAAAGAATCCCCAGGTGTCTCTACACCAACTGGTCACACTCTGCCATGGATAGTATGGAAGTCCCTAAATAGACTTCGCTCCCAGTTTGGCCGCTGTAGAACGAACTTGTGTAGATGGGGGTTCAGGGATCTATTAGGGTCAGCGCCAACGGACGGAGTGGCGGCGAAGAACTAATTCAGTAACAATTTAAATTCAACCTAAAGTGCTTCAGAATACGACTGTATTTGGTATAACGAAATAAAATGACAGCGAGCGACTCAAAGCGCAGTCATTTTATTTCGTTGTACCAAACACAGTTGAACTTGAAGAAGAATGTATTTTAAGAGATGGAGTGTACGTTAGTGCCTCTGCTAGTATTAATTGTGTTCCAGACTCTGGAATGTATGCAAAATCTAGCAAAAATTAATATCGTTCTCCCAGTAGGCACATTATACATAGAAACTAATATCGTTGTCCCAGTAGGCACATTATACATAGAAACTAATATCGTTCTCCCAGTAGGCACATTATACATAAGAACACCCAGACCAAGACAAAGATCCATGTTCATGCACACAAATGATTGACTTGTGCGGGAATCGAACTCGCGACCTCAGGCGTGGCAGTCGGTTACACTACGCCATCGAGGCCGACAATATAAATATATACCTATGTACTTTTGTTTATAATATATATTATTTGTTTTATAACAGCAGGGATATCCTAGTGGAATCCGTTGGAATACCACGCAGCGGTCTCCAGTTCAATTTTAAAGCTGCGTATAAATTACGCGCGGCAGCCGCGCGAGCATATGTTCGACTAGAGCAGACGTACATTTGCCGCGCGAGCCAAAATAAAGATATGAATTTAAGTAGATCGCGGCAAGTGATCCATCTCGAATATCCGCGGCAGATAGCCAGACCAGTTAGCTCTACAAATCATTGGCGCCATACAATCGTATGAGTAGACGACACTTTTCGTTGTCCATTCTGCGTATTGCCACGCAAGTAAATTTTAAAATCCACAACCGTCCCGACTGCGGGCGAGCAGGCGACTGAAGCTCACTGTTGCCAACTCCTATAAATTCGAGTCGCTGCATTCTATATCAAAAGTCGCCAGAAAGTCGCTGAAACTGATTCTGCTGTGGTTTTTCGATTATTCGGTAGAGAATTACTAAAAAAAAAGGTCAGCCCAACTACCGTGGGGTAGGTTCAGTCCCTCAGTCCCGAGAATTTAAAGAGGTCAACCTGGAGATTTTATAAAAAAAATCTATATACCTATATCTCTTGGCACTGTATAATTCTGTGTCGAGTTAACAAAAAATGTATTTATTACAAGCCCTAAAATTGTTTTGATTTGTACTCCGAAAGTCGTCAGATAAGTCGCTAAAACATTTTTGTCGTCAAATTTTATTTTTTGTCGCTAAGACTTAAAAAAGTCGTCACTTCTAGCGACAAAGTCGCTAAATTGGCAACAGTACTGAAGCTCCTTTGATGCGGCCTCAAAAACCTACAATGATCGGTTCGCTCCGCGGTACGTTCGAGCGCGGCAATGTTCTAGCTGCCGCGCGCGGCGACCCGGTCTCCATAGGACGCGGCCGCCGCGCGAGCCAATGTTCGAGGGTTTGGCGCGCGTAATTTATACGCAGCTTATGGCACGAATCACTGACTTTTAGAAGTTATGTGCGTATTAAAGCTTGCTTTAATGATGAAGGAAAACATCGTGAGGAAACCTGCATGTCTAAGAGTCCTTCATAATGTTCTCGAAGATACGTGAAGTCAGCCAACGCGCACTGGACCAGCGTGGTGGACTATGGCCTAACCATTTTCACACTGAGAAGAGGCCTGTGCTCAGCAGTGGGACAGTTTAATACAGGGCTGATATTATATGTATATTCAGACTAATTAAAAATTGCTAAAATATGTACGTTTTTCTAAAATACCTTACGTCCTCAAAGCTTAAACTATCCATGTGCCATACTTCAACAAAAATGTTCAGTAGTTTAATCGTGAACACTTAACAAGCAGACAAAAGTGACGTTCACATCCTAACTATTACCTATTATAAAAGCGAAAATGAGTTTGTTTGTTTGTTACCTTTTCACGCCTAAACCACTGAACCGATCATCCTGAAATTTTGCATATACGTTGGCAGGTGTACAGAAACGGACTTAGGCTACCTTACAGCCCGAAAAAATTACTGTTCCATAACAATAACGTTCTTATGATAATAGATGGCGCCACGAGTCTTTTAAATCATGATTGAATTATACACATACATTATACATTATGACCAGTGTATTATTACAAGCAGAGGACAACCGGAATTGATTGTCAAATTTTAAATTAACGCGAGCGAAGCCGCGGGCAAAAGCTAGTTTATAATATTTTTGAAAATTTGTATATTGTTAACTTCGTCGTAAGCTACACTGGCATAGTAAACAAACCATATTTTACGGTATATAGTTATCAGTTACAATTTATAAATCTGACGCCCATTTCTCGTACAAAAACTGTTCAAAATATAGTTCCGATAATAATAATAATAATAATATTCTACATACACACAACACCATCTAGACCAAACTAAGCAGAGCTAGTACTATGGGTACTAGACAATGGATAAACATACATATATACTTTTTTTTTGTATTACATACATATTATACATAGAAACACCTAGATCAAGACAAACACCCATGTTCATGGACACAAATGTTTGACTTGTGCGGGAATCGAACCCGCGACCTCAAGCGTGGCAGTCGGCTACACTGACCACTACGCCATTGAGGCGGACAGTGTCCAAAGTATCAGTGTCCAAAATTTCACAAAAGATGTTTTATTACATAAAAAAACGCATTGCTTTTGCCCGCGGCTTCGCTCGCGTTAATTTAGAATTTGACAATCAATTCGGGTTGTACTCTGCTTGTACCTAATAAAATAATTCAATCATGATTCGAAAGACACGTGGCGTCATCTATTATCATAAGAACGTTATTGTTGTTTTTCTCGGGAACCGTAATTTTTCGGGATGAAAGGTAGCCTATGGCCGTTTCTGTACACCTGTCAACGTAAATGCAAAATTTCAGTATGATCGGTTCAGTGGTTTAGGCGTGAAAAGGTAACAAACAAACAAACAAACTCATTTTCGCTTTTATAATATTAGTTAGGAAGTTAGGATATCGGAACTCCATTCTGAACATATTTTATTATGAGAATTGTCTCGAGACGTATGTTTAGAAAGTTGATTATAATCAGTATATATGACTGCGCCTGTATCAGGGGACAATTGTGTGATTATGATGCTTATTATTTTCAATGTTGCTAGTTGCACAAAGAGTGCTTCTAAAAATAGCAACCCGCCGACCCTACTTCTCCACACATCTTTTGTATAAAAATTGTAAGTATTAACTGTCTGACAGCTTTTTATAATGTACACAGTACTTAACCCATTCAATGCGGCGGACGCCGATCGGCGTCTTATTTTTTCATACTCAGATTCGGAAGACGCCGATCGGCGTCATGTATAGTTGTTTTATATTTTACCCAAATGTATAGTTGTTTTATATTAATACAACAACAAATATGTTTGGCATTTACTAATGAAATGCCTGATATGAGTAGTTTTTAGATATATTTTTTTTTATTTCATCAAGTGCGGCTGACGCCGATCGTCGTTTACGTTAAATATGAGCGATTCTGGCTAGTGAAAGCAAAACTTGTTGCCGCATTGAATGGGTTAAACAGCACGCAACGCTTACGTATATCATCAACCTTACTAACACTAAAAGACGAAAAGATATTGTCTGTATCACACTTTCTGAATCAAAGTGTGTTTTTACAAATAGATTTTTCACATTCCTAGCGCCTTTTTTTTATAACAAGATAAATAAACAAACAGCTATATATGACCCAAGTTATGTAAGATCTAAGCGGATAGTCTGTCGGTACTTACAAACTTTAAATTATGAGGATAATGAATATTTGTTGATTGTTGTTAAATAAGTTCCATGATAATAATTATATTATATTTATATAATAGGTATGGCTAATTGTATGTAACTTAGTTCCTAGTAGTATATTGTAAGTGCCCTTAACGCCTGTGGCACAGGTTTACTCTAGTACAGGCACCCATATCATATTACCTATATTACGTACTTTATGGACTGTATTCATGGTTTACCACTGTAATCAATAAATAAATTATTATTATTTGGGTGTTATTTAAATGGTTAGCATAGTATTTTAAATGGTTAGCATAGTATCGGTATTTTTGTGAGCAGAAAAATATAACCTGTCAGCAGAAATAGCTAATTGATCAGCAACTCACTCACCGAACCTAACTATGCTGACCAAATTATTTAAATGCTGTCTTTTTGTGGCTTACCAAATTTTATAATTGCTAAACCATTTAATTACTTCTCTTATTATTTGTTTCTCTTTCACAGGTATATTCCTAATACGTTAGGAAAATACCCGGCCCTTTGGGAGACTTACACGGAGACATGGGTCCAACGTGAAGAGGCGCTTCGAGTTTTAATCAAATTATTATTATGTTGGCAGTATCAGGTCTCGCTGTAAATATACGTAGAACATCGTGTAGAGTAGTCATTACGCCGCAGTTACCTACAAGCCGCACAATTACTAACTACATGCTAACTGCAAGCTCGGGATGGGAGGGGTGACAAACAAAAATAAAAGTGACTACGTGACGAGCGACGGGACGACAGTCGCAGTTGTTCAACAGTCGGCCATCGCGCCACCGCTCGCCAACTAGCATGCACATTAATTTCATTGAATGTATTTTCAATAAAACCATATTTTTTCACTTGTTAGGTATTGTCCATATCATATCTAACTATTAAATATTATATTTACATGACATCTCGGACACAGTACACTTGGAATAACGACAACACGTCGTCCGCCTAAATGCTGCTCGTGAATGAAAAAAAAATAGATTGAAAAATATTGAACACCTATTAAAAGCTAAAATTAATAATAACTATCTAAGTTAACGTATAAAGAGGTTGTTTTGTTATAAAACTTCGTGTGTAGTTCGATTGAACACGGCAGTCGTCGGTCGCGCGGGGCCTCGCCGCTTACACGCAATACTGAACGTCAACTGTCATCAGTTACACACATCACAAGCACTCGGCTAAGCGACCCGCGTCAACTAAATAAAGCTAATTTTAAATGTTAACTCACGATGACCCCGTACGAGCGATATTACAATGAATGTCGACCGAGCCGGCGACTGTCGGCGACTGTCGGCGCCGGCGGTAAGTACGCGGATGGAGGCCGAGGCCGACAGTCGCCGCCACTCGCTCGGCGCGACCACCTACGTATATAATTCGTGCTTTTATCGATCGATACATTTTTACATCTAACATTATATATATCATTTTTAAATAACCGCACTCCTATCTAGTTACATTCTGCGCCTGGCAGGTTTCTTCGTCAAGTTTGATCAGTAACAGATTATAATTACAATTGGTTATCTTAGTGGCGTCCTTAGTAAGCGTACATGTGCACCGTAGTGATGTGCGTGCGTGTCGGCACACCGGCGACTAGTGGACTTCAGTACATTTTAACATTCACTTATATTTAACTTGCCCATGTTTTATTAAGAACAATAACAAAATCGAGTTAATTATGCTATATTGACAAGTTACAAAGACAATATTCGTTACATCAAACATTCCAAAATGTATAATATCTCAGTATAAATAACACTGGACTAACAGTAGTTGATATAACTAAAATACAAATAAATTAGAACATACAAAATGTTCAAGTTTAGGACAAGCTACGTATAAGTATTATAACGATATGTCGACACGCACCTCACAAACTAAATGTAGGAACTAAGCAGTTCATTCTGTCAACTGTGACCTCTCAATCGCACACACGGGAACAGAAAGAGACAGCACTATTTAAAGTTACTATTATATACACTTTTATCGACAACTACAGACTTAGTACATCACTTAAACTTATATATATTCGATGTAAATATTTTTTTCTAATTGTATCAGGTAATATTCTATATAAGTTAAATCATATATATTTAATATTGTCCATAAAAGCAGAGGTAAGCTCAAAACACTACTTATTAATTAATTAATTAATGTATAATGAATAATAATTCAAGTTTTGGTACTGTCGGTATTTTCATTATATACGATTACACTCCGATTTTATGGAAAATGGATTATAAAATCTATTTCAGATAAGATTATAAATCTAAATATACTCGGTAATATAAGCGTAAGATTCTCTTAATATGTTGTCAATTCAAATATTGCCATTTGCAGTTTCTATTTAATAATCTGAAATAGATAGCACGTTCTACTTCGTTAAGGTTAAGTACCTCTCTTACATCTATCGATATCGATAAAAGTGCACACAATTTTATCGATAATTATAAATTCAATCAATGAATTAAGTTCACTTATTTCCAAAAGGAAATCTTTACATCAAGATTAGGATGAATGTTTCTCGTTTTATTTTCATTATTTATATTACAAAATATAACAATTTCAGTCGAAAAGATCAATCGTCTTATTGTATTTTAGTATGCGAGTCTTAGTATTAATGTTTAGTAATATTTTATTACTAAAGTCAGTACCTAATTTACTACGAAAATTATGACCGTCAAATAGGCTTGTTGCCTATTAGTAACATATTATTGCACATCGATACAATATGTATTGCACTAAGGAACACGCGAACTGGAACTAATGACAAACAACTTGACATGTTGTTTGTTTTTTAATGTGAAATATCTGATGTCTTTGTAATGCTAGTACTCGCGATACTAAAATGTTAATTTGTTCATAGTCAATCTTCAGTAAATGCGTCTTGTTATAATTACGACGGATTTAAATCAATTTATTAAATTACATATAATTATAATTCATCGTGTCGACTAAAAAGCATATAATGTGCGTGTTGCTCTTTAAATGACATTTCTTTCACGTATCAAACGCGTTTTCAACGTGAACGCAACTCGTCATAAGCCGCGATCATGTCGTATTGTGTGTGTTTCTTGTCTCGCGCGCTTAGTTTTCCAGTCGTTAAGCAACGTAGCTA